>JAZDUH010000100.1:0-600000 GCA_036419115.1 Scarus forsteni | reverse complement strand
GACACACCGCTGGGCTCAGGAGACTCTGGTCTCTTCATCCTGAGAAAACAAAAATCATCTTCATCATCTTCATCTATGGTGGCCCTGAAGATCAACTGAAATTAGCATTTAAAGAAAAACACAAAAACATTTGAAAACAAGCAAAAATATTTAAGAATATGCAACAACTCACAAAACAAAACATAATTTAAGCATGCACAAAAACATTTTAGAATAAGCAAAACATTTCACAAAACAAAAAAAACAAGTTGCGTATTCTTAAGTGTTTTTGTGTATTTTTAAATGTTTTGTGCTTTGTGAAGTGTTTTTGATTATTCTCAAATGTTTTGTGTATTTAATGTTTTTGTGATTTCTTAATTTTTTGTGCATTCTTTAATGTTGTTGTGCTAACACAATATTCTATGGACTTGTTAATACAGAGTATAAAATATGGTCAATCAAAAACTTCATAAAAGGTTCTTACATGTTTTATCTATGTTTTATCTTAATCTGATGTTACAGACAGACAGACAGACAGACAGACAGACAGACAGACAGACAGACAGACAGACAGACAGATAGATAGATAGATAGATAGATAGATAGATAGATAGATAGATAGATAGATAGATAGATAGATAGATAGATAGATAGATAGATAGATAAGCATGTGTTTCATGATGGACACGAGCTGTTGGATGACAGAATCACAGGCTGAGTTCCTCTAAGATCTCTTACTTTGTCCCTGAAGCTCCAGGTCGATCACTAAACTCCAGATTAAAGTCTTTGGACTGACACCTCAGACTCTGCCATGTCTTCATCTTCCACAGGAACACTCATCTTATCTGAGGAGAAAAAACAGGTCAAAGACCAGAGAACAGGAGAAAACTCACATGCAGAGAGACAAAGGCCAGAGGAAACAGCTTTAGAAGAGCAGTGCAGCACCACAGAGGCTCACTTAACTCTCATGTCTTCATGTTACTAACTAACACAGCCCTTCCTGGAGTTTCTCTCAAACATTTAGACAGTCTGTCACCAAACATGGACAAATCACATCATCACTTCCACCTTGGTGTCTTTGTTCACTGGTAACAGTGAGCAGAGACACTGACGGACACATTTGAAGACTGCAGGATAAATACTCACCTTATTTAGCTTTTCAGTTCCCCCTGTGCACTGTTTTCACAGACTGTAGCTCAGAGTTCAACACCTTCATAAATATCAGGACTTTGAACCGTCTGATTTGATCCATGATTGATCAATGATTAAAGGAGGAAGACGGAAGTAATATGAAAAATCAGCCTTGGTCAGGAAGAGGGAAAGTCAGGACAAAAACAGCCTAATAATTTGTGTGTGATAAGTTTTAATGAAAAAACAATTAATTCATTTAAAGAGAAACAGGAGAAGGAGTGAACTTTAATTTGAAACAGACAAACTAAAGCAGGATCTATCTGTGATCAAACTGAACCCCAAACATACCAAAATGTGCCCTCTGGTATCACACACTGTAATATCTCCAAAACACAAACTGATTACAAACGTGTAAAATTCAGAGGACTACAAATTTGTGATACACAGGAAGTATGCAAATTGCCTTTCAGAATAAAACTAAGCCAGACAAACACATTTTCTTTAGACATTATCTTCTCCTAAACAGTAAATTGTATCAGCTTGAAATATGTAGGGACGACACACTAGAAGAGATGATTAAATTTCTGAAGGGATTTGTTGTTTCTCAAACGGTGTCCAATTGACAATGTTGGTAAACCCTGTGCAGCCGTCCCAGCTCCTCCTATCCAAAATGAGGGAAGAAGAAACAGGCCACTAAAATGGACCTCACATCCACTAGGAATGTTGTAGAGAGGTCAAACCAAAGTCAAAATTGTTCATCTCATCAAGACCCACAAATCACTAGGGCTAAGGCGTGCTAGTAGAACAGGGCCACCTGTGTCAGTTAGGCATCTACGGAAAAAAACAAAACAAAGTACAGCTTTAAAACGTACATGACTGGATTCCTGACAACATTTTCCATAAAAAGATCTTATTTTTGATCAATCAGGTCAAAATTGTGTCATCTGTGAGGCTGTGTCTCTTGAGTGTTTTTGTGGCTCCTGAGAAGAAGAGCAGTTCAAGATGATGTGATCCCATTCTATGGCTGCAGGTCATGTGACTCACAGAAGGAGGGAAAACCTCTTCTAGCTGGAGCTAGAAGAGGTTCTTGCCCGGGAATGGACCCTATTGTTTTGAATCGTTTCTTTCTTATTATTATTCAGTCGGAACTTTAAACCTTAATTTGACCCTCTAAACATGCTCAAAAACTCATCAAAACTGGCACACACCTTCAGGATGCCAAAAGATTAAATGAAATAGAAAAATTAACCCCCAGCAATCCCAAATGAGCTCTCTAGCGCAACCTGAAAACACTAAAATTGACCTCATGGCCACTAGGAATGTAGTAGAGAGATCAAACAAACGCCAAAACGTAGGTCTCATCGAGATCCACAAATCATGTGTTGACAACCCTGACCTATTGTAAGCAGGAAGCCAGCAATTTGCCCATTAAAATAAAGTTTCAGGGGGAAAATGTGCCAGACGGAAAAATTGTCTCCTCTTATACCATAAATGTTATCAGCTTGAAAAGTGGACAGATGAGAGAGGAGACATTGATGAACAAAAGCTATGGAGGTATTTGTTGTTTCTCAAACGGTTTCCGAAGGATGGGCCCTTAAACTTGGTGATTCCCAAAAAAGCCCTCCCCGCTTTTTCCATTCAAATGAATGGGAAAGGAAAATTCAGAATCAGACAAGCTGTGTCAGTTAAGCCTATACAGACAAAAACAATAACTCGTACAGTTTTAAAAGTGACCCGGTTGGATTCCTGTCAAAATTTTAAACAAAACTTAAAAGTTTTTCAAGAGACACTGGGTCAAAATTGTGGCATCTGTGAAAAAACATTTTCAAGTTATCGTTGCTCTGCTGCTGAGGCCAGTTGGGATGATGTCTCTCCCTGACTAACAGCTGAGTGCAGGTGGTCATGCAGTAACAAACAGAATGTGTAACACATATCCCTTATAAAGACTGAGGCTCCTGACAGAGCTGCAGAAACACACAATATTCTTATTTTGAGCATTAAAAAGATAGAAAAGGATTGAAACCGACAAAAAGGAGATTAAACAAGCATGAGGGACCTGCAACAGAGAGAGAACCTGTCCAACGCTGCTTGCAACTTTAATTCTTAGGGTCCTCGCCAGCAGGGAGAGAACCTCTTCTAGCGAGAGCTAGAAGAGATCCTTGCCCAAAAGGGTTCATGCTGTAGCATGCTATATTTTATTATGTGCATTAAAAGTAAAACAAAACTTGCTATAATTAGGGTCCTCGCCCAAAGGGAAGGACCTCTCTTGCTAGAGCAAGAGAGGTCCTTGCCCGTAGGGCAAGGACTCTATTGTTCCTGCTTTGGATTATTTTACGGGGGGGCAAATAAACCTTAATTTGACCCCCTAAACATGCTCGAAAACTCACCAAATTTGGCAATCACCTCAGAATCAGCAAAAAATTTTATAAAATGGAAAAATTAACCCCTAACATGCCAAAATGTGCTCTCTAGCGCCACCTGGAAATACTAAAATGGACCTCACGGCCACTAGGAATGTGATAGAGAGATGAAACTAACATCAAAATGTTCGTCTCATCAAGACCCACAAATCTCGCGCTGACACGCCTGACCTATCTCAAACAGGAAGTTGTCAATTTGGCCTTCAAAGTAAAATTTCAGGTGAGAAATAGGTCCCACGGAAAAATTATCTTGTACGACACCGTAAATGGTATCAGCTTGAAATGCAGAGAGATGACAGAGGAGACATTGATGAACAAAAGTTATGAAGGGATTTGTTGTTTCTCAAACGGTTTCCGAATGACAAGCCCTCAAAGTTTGTGAACCCCTTAGAAGCACTCCCTGCCTCCCCTATCAAATGAATTGGAGCAGAAATCTCAGAATCAGACATCCTGTGACAGTTGGGCATGTACAGAGAAAACAATAACTCGTATGGACTTAAAAATGACACTGTTGGATTCCTGACAAAATTTCACACAAAAAGGTCATATTTTAAGAGAGATTAGGCCAAAATTGTGGCAACTATGAGGAGTTGTTTAAAAAAGTTTCCACTTGGAGCGCAGCTCCTCAGAGTGATGGAATTCGAATCTGGCCTTGATGTTCACAGCTGATGATGTCACTCACTGATTGACAGGTTCACTGCAGCTGTTCTCTGACACAGAAAAACTAAAGCAGGGTCTATCTGTGATCAAACTGAACCCCAAAAATACCAAAATGACAAGAGGTCCTTGCCCGAAGGGCAAGGACACTTCAAGACAGACAAATCACGCGCTGTTCGGGGGTCTGTTCACAGCTGATGATGTCACACACACTGATTAACAGGTTCACCTCAGCTAGACTGTGAAACAGAAGAACTAAAGCAGGGTCTATCTGTGATCAAACTGAACCCCAAAAATACCAAAATGACAAGAGGTCCTTGCCCGCAGGGCAAGGACACTTCAAGACAGACAAATAACGCACTGACATTACTAACCTACCACAAATAGGAAGTCGGCAATTTGCCCTTCAAAATCAAAGCTCACTTGATAAGCCCCACTTAGCACAATGATTTGACCCCCCAAACAAGCTCACAGCCAGACCAAAACATACAGGCATGCCAAATGATGTAAAAGAACTCAAACAATGATAAAAATAAGCCCAAACATGCCAAAATGTGCTGTCTAGCGCCCCCTATGCTCAAACACCACTAAAATGGCTGTAACTTCCTCTAGGAATGTAGTAGAGAGATGAAACCAACATCAAAATGATCATCTCACCAACCCACAAATGTCATGCTGACACCCCTGATCCCTGAAACCCTAAAAATGGAGGTCAACGGGGCATGAGGGACCTGCGAGACAGCGAGGACCCGTCCAATGCTGCTTGCAGCTTTAATTTTAGTTTGTGTCACTATATCTTTAACTATTTCACTGGCCATTTATTAGCAAGAAATTATTTTGAGAAAAAATTACATCAAATTTTAATAAATAACAAAACAAATACATTTATCAAGTATTTGTTCCACCCAAAAATGTGAAATATCTGATGCAATAACTTCTGCCTGCTATTGGCCAGTAACTGACTATGTGGACAATTTATAGCAGGTAACTGTAGATTTGATGGTAAAATGCTGTTAAGTTTATATAAATCTGTTTTTTTCCCACAAACACTGACATTTACAGTAGATAACTTTGTTTTTACAGTAGGTAGCTGTAGATATTACAGTAAAATACTGTTGAGTTTACAAAATCAGTTACAGTGTACCTAAGGGCAACTTGGAGTCACCAATCAACCTGATGAGCCCGTTTTTGTTCTGTGGGAGGAAGTCGGAGTGCCTGGAGAGAGCCCATGCATGCTCAGGGAGAACATGCAAAGGCCCTGACAGACAAAGGGATCAAACCAGCAACCTTCTTGCTGTGAGGCACGTGCACTAGCTGCTGTGCCACCGTGTGCCGCTGCAGACTAAATCAATTTTGATTAAAATACAAAATCAAACCATTTTAAAAGGTTCAGAGCAGTGCTGCAAAACTGAAATAAATTTTTAAAAAGACAGATAAAATGTTACAGTGCAGCACTGTTATAAAAGATAAAAACAGAAGGACAATAAAATCTACTCAATGGCAATGATAAAATACGGGTTAGGATTAGAGCCATTAAAAACTTCTTTTGGAGGTTAACTTTTTCTGAAAAAATACAGACGTTAATCTATGCATCTGAAAATCAGAATTCTGGGCCCATGAAAAACATAATTGTACATTGACAAATTTGTTATTTACATCTGTAAAAATGTCAGAAATCTTAGCGCAAACTCAAAATTCTGACTGAAATCCCAGAATTCAAATTTGAATGAAATTTAAAAGTCTGAGATAAATATCTGAATTCTGGACCCCTACAAACAGTGAGCAGAGACACTGATGGATTAAAATCAGAAGTTTGAGAACAAAGTTAGAAAACTTTCATTAAAGTCAGAGTTCCTGAGATTCAATGCAGAATTTTGGGAGTGGCCCTTTGAGTCCCAGCTCAACTGTTTGGTCAATCATTCCAGGAATATCCAATATGTTTAAAAATGCAAGTCATTTTTTAAGATTGATCTAATTCTGATTTTTAAGGTAAAAGATTTGAAGACTGCAGGATAAATACTCACCTCATTTAGCTTTTCAGTTCCCCCTGTGCACTGTTTTCACAGACTGTAGCTCAGAGTTCAACACCTTCATAAATATCAGGACTTTGAACCGTCTGTTTTGATCCAGCTCAATAAAAAAGGAGGAAGAGGGAAGTAATATGAAGAACCAGCTTTAACCCTTTAACTTCAACATCAACTGTTGGGCAGAGGTCAATAAATTCAGAAATATTTAATGTGGAAAAAAATAACACATCATTGTTTGTTTTTGTCAGTGTTTTAGGAAACAGAAAAATCTGAAAACAGACCAAAAGAACTGATATTTCCTTTGTGTGGAATTTAAAGGTGTAACAAGTGAACTGTTTTTATTATCACCCTCATTTTTTAAAAGCATTTAACTTTAATGAGACTATTTTAAGTTAGTTTGTTATTTTATTTGCAAACATTCAGGCCTTTTCTAATTGATTTTGTCCCAAATATTTGTGAATTTTAAATCATCAGATAATTAACTTTTGACTTTTTTAAACCTTTGAATCCCACACCATGAAAATATCTGTTTATTGGTTTGTTTGTAGTTTTCTCTGTTCCCTGAAATGTTAAGGGAAGCAAACACTGATTTGATGTGTTCTATTTTATAAAACATTAAATAGGCCTGAGTTTATTTTTGACCTCTGCCAAACAGTTGAGCTGGTAGTTAAAGGGTTAAGAGGAATGAAGTTGGCTTAATGACTTGAAGAAAAAGAAGCTGATTTTGGCCCAGATTTCTTCACAGCACTTCTGTGGACAGAGACAAAGGAAATGAGTGGAACAGATTGAGACAGGCAGATAGGCAGTCTTGTGTCAGAGCCTTTTCTACTGTAAAGCACTTTGGTTGGCCACTGGCTGTTTAAATGTGCTCCAGAAATAAAGCTGACTTTGGATTGACATGGACAAATGAACCATGAATCAATGTTTGAATCTATGTATGTGTGAGTGAAGTATGAATGTATGAGTGTTTAGATGTATGAATGAATGCTTGAATATATGAGTGTTTGAATGAATGTATGTTTAAAAGTATGCAAGTATGAATGTTTGATGTTTGTATAAATGAATAAATGTGTGAATATTTGAAGTATGTATGAGTATATTTGAATGTTTGTTTAGCATTTTTATGTTTGCACATTTGGACTGAATGCATGTTTACAGTATGAATTCTAAATAATTGTGTTTTTTCCCATCATTCCTTTAAAATTCAAAGATGATTGAGTAATGGATCATCTCAGCTTCATTGTTCTCTCTGCTCTCCTGCAGCTCTCTGCTTGTCTTCTTGTCGTCTCCACTTCAGACTGAGGGTGGCAGCACTGTTTGATTGTTCCATACTCAGTTATGAGGACACCATCTCCACAAGTTCAAAAAGAACTCATCTTTATTGAGACATTCAGGAAACAGAAAATAAATACAGAAAGGACAGGTTTTCATCTGACAAAGAGAGGGTTTCATTTACACAAAAATAAAGACAAACAGATTATTACATTTTCATTTCATTGACTTCAGCCACGTGGCTGATGCAAACCTTTTAGCAGACAGAGAAACAGCCGTCACCTCAGGTTCAACTAAAAAGAAATAAAGAACAGAAGATGAACTTGTGAAGAAAATGAGTTCAGAGTATTTCTGAAATTTAAGACAATACCGCTGCCATCCAACATATTTACATCCTCAGTTATGGGGATCTTGGTGCATGAATTCACTTGATCATGAGCTTTCTTTTTTTTAGAAATCAGATTTCAAAATGCAGACATGACCTGTGACAAAACTACTAAGCTGATAAAAATGTCTGATTACTGTGTGGCAAAGATCTTGGCACGTTTCTGTTCAATTAAACAGAGTAAAGTTTGATGGGAACACACTGTTGAAGCTGAATTTGAGATATTAGGACAGTTTTTTATGAGCTGCAGGCTACAGTAAAAACATAAAGACAAATGAGAAGGTTTAATAAATGTACATCAGGATAATTATGACAAACAAAGGAAGAGTTTCAAATATTGGCAGTCAAATTAAAGGTAATCCCGATTAAAAAAAAATATCTGGTCTAGTTAAGGTCTTGTGTTTTTTTTCACAAATATTAACAATAGATGGAAATTTCTGAAAAACTTGTTTTTGACATAAAAACATGCTGTCATTGATTTTCTGTGACAGTTACTATCACTGGGGAAAAAGATTTAAATTTGAGGCTTAGTAATTAAAGATTAATTCAAGATTAATTTGTTGAATGTTGATGCATCCAAAAATAGTTTTTGCCCCCGTTGGACACGAAGCTGTCGGCCGTGTATCAATTCAATGATTATTATTAAGTTAAAAATTCAATGTTTCTGCTCCAGGATACTATTTTAGATCAAATAATACAAGCAGTCAGCCAAATTTCATGAGGATTATCAGCAGGAATGTGATGTTTTCAGGTCCAAGACCTTCATCAGATCCCCTCCAGATTGTCTGAAAACCACAGAAACACTTCAAGATCATGAAAACTCATTTTGATGAAGACAAAATGACCCTAACCCTATAGATAATGTAAGTTAACCCTTAGAGTATGGATTCATCCATTAAAAACACTGAATATGCACTCAGAACCAGTTCTGGCAAAAAGAGGCATTCTCATGGTCAACAGAGCCATCTCGTGGTGAAATAGTGCCACTACAGCTTAAACAGACACATGTAAACTTGCTGCGTCCATCACCGACAAATGCATTAATCTATGGGACTCGAAATACTCTCTACATAAACAAATTGTTTGCGATATACTTCAGAACAGCACTTTGTATGAAACAAGTTCAATTCACATTTGGGCAGGTAAACACAACTGTGTCTACGACAATGTACAACTGTAGATTTCCTCACAGTCATGCTCATGAATCGCATTAGTTCCAAGTACATTTTTCTATCACAGTTTAGTATTCACAAATAGAAAATAAACACACAATGCCTACTATCTGAAAGTTACATACAGTAAGTGGGGGGCTTTCGTTGGCACGTGCAGCATCTATGCTCCACCAGCAGAGATCATACTTCACCATCAGCTTTCGAGGATATTCAAATGATGCCTCTGTGACGAGCTTGAAGGAGTATGCTGTTTTCTGCATTCACAGCAGTTGTGATTGTTGATCTCTGTATTGTTTAATTGACATATTATTTATTGACCATGGTCACTAATCATAAAACAAAAAGCAGTTCAGCACCATGGAGAGCAACTATGTCATATGTAAGTTGATCAAGTGGACAAAGTAAAGCAAACCAAGAGAACTACAAAAACATGCAGCCATGTTCACTAAATATAAAACAGCGCAGTTCAGCACCACGGAGAGCAACTATGTCATATGGAAGTCAATCGAACAGACATGAAGTAAAGTTTCTCTGCATGTAGTGTTAAATGATCATGAGCTATGCCTGACCACTGCAACCCTCCACTCCCTGTTGAGAACCACTGAGGATCTGGATATGAATAAAGTTCTTTTAAGCCATTTCAACCTACACAATACTAATTTATGTCTTGAATCTTTAACCCCTTGTCCAAGTACTTCCATCAATTCAAGCAGACTACACTTCCCAGTCTACAAGCCACCTGAGTAGCCTGGTGTGTTTTCAATTCTTTGTTTGCATCTTCAAGATAAAAACTCATCCCTCCTACATTTGATTACTTTTAAGTTATGCTGACCAATATTCAAACATGTGGAATGGAAACAGTACCTCTGCAGACCAAACAGATGAAGGCCTGTTTGAATTCCAGCCCAACAGGAGATGAGTTGAGCTGAGGCTCACAAGGTTGTTGATGTTTCTTTGTCCAGCCCTTGTGATGCATCCAGCAGGTCCTCCACTTGGTCCCTTTGGACATCTTCATTTCTGCATTTGGCACATTAGGCATATTGTAGGTGAATTTGAAAAATTCAAGCCATTTAAGAAATAGATATACTGTGTTTAGTTTAATTAAGAATGACTGTATTGTAAAAGTTTGAGCTATGACAAGGACAAATAAATAAAATGGAGACACAATGATGTGATTGGTGGTTTACCTTAACAGTGGTCTAAACCAAACCCTGAAGGAAACCCACGATGGCTTGAAGTGAACGTGCAAAGTCATCATGAAGAGTCCTTTGAGCAACTAGATGTTCACTTCTCACCCCAGACCTTGTTGGTGTCTGGACAACCACTGATCCACAGCAGCACCCAAGGCACGGAAAATAAGTACAGTGTCATAAGCTTTGATTTCAGTGCTGCACCCTCCCCACTTATAATACCTGTGACTTGAAAGATGCCTGCACCACTGCTGGAAAGTAGAGGTCTTGATGGCAAAGACTTTTAGCGCATTTTTTTTTCCAGTACATTGATCCTTCAAAGAAGAAAAGCAGAAAAAAGACACAAAGAGAGCAGTTAAGAAGAGTAAAGAGTAATGTACAGCCTCTACTTTCTGACCACTGATGTTTTGCTGTTTTTTATGCATTTGGAGTAGTCTAAATGAAGATTAATAAAATATTTTATTTACCTGTTGTCCATTCTGAATCAATAATTTCATTGCCATTGGGGTCAGTAAGGGTGTAATCTTCATCACCTGCCATGGTGACCTTTAGTTTTTGCAGGATGCATGAGACGGTTGCCTCTGCTTCTGTAAATCACACCATGACCACTCTTGCTGAAAATAGCTTCCCCTCCATCACCTCGGACACATTAAGGGCCCTGTAATGCACAAATAATAATGAAGAAACCGAGCTACATAACTACATTAATTTGGTCAAACAGCCTGTGTGAGCCCATGAAAAACTCTAAATGCATCATTCTTCTGTTTTTGTCTTTAGTAATATGTCGTTTACATTCAGTATGCTCAGTTTGCTTAATATTAGAGATAATTTTTATATAATAGAAATAAAGTGCTCTTATCAAAAACTCTACAAATCCATTTTCATTCAGAAAAATGTCATTATTTACCCAGACCCACTATTGGGTTGGCTGGGGAAGTGAACTTTGAAATACAGTTTAAACAGGGATATAGAGCTTTCTGGCATTAAAGGCTCATACTTTTTTATTTTTGCTTTTATAGCATTTTGGAAAAGAACTCTTCAAATATAATTACCATTATAATTTGTCCTTTTAATGAGAGCTTTCAGTTACCATATGTCCCTACCTTTAAAATGTGGTGTGGAAACCGATCTTGTCAGTATGCTCATGTTCACAGTGGTCCAAATTGTTGAGATGTGGATGGCGGTGTTGTATAGGCCGGTGCTGCCCCTGTCCCTGGATTCTCCCCAGCTTCTCCATGGACTTCATAATGATCATGGTCATGGAGGTCCAGGGAGCTGAAACTGCCATCCTCAACTGGAAAAATGGCAACGTTTACAGGATTGATATCGGTATCTTTTCAATTCAATACTTCATATAAAATCTAAATATGAAGCGATGTTCCAACTCTGCTGATCCAGACTTGTATGTTGCTCAGCGGTCGTGGAAAAGCTCAGTAACTGATGTTCTTGGTGGAGGTCTGCGTGCTCAGGCTGCTTTTGTAGTTTGAATCATGAAGTGACAAGTTTGAATCTGTGGCTTCTTTCATTTGCAGGATTTCTTCATCAAGATTCATTGTGTGAATTTGAGCTGCACTTTATAAAGATTTATGAGAAATAAATAAAAAACACTCCTATTGTTATCGTCAATTATCAAGACAAATGTCAGCACATTTAGATTTCACTGTCATGTTAGATGCTTCTGGTCTTAAATGATCCAGTCTGCAGATTATAAAAACATAAATCAATATAATGCAACACAAAATAAAACTCATTTCTACTTTGGCTGCTGTTTTTTAATGTACCACCAATCACCACTTTTGGTGTAATTCTCCCTCAATGCCAATATGTTTACATATATTAATATTATAATAATGTCCAATAAAAACCCTTTTCTTCCATCAGTACCTCATAAATCTGAAATCATTGTGAGAGTACATCCTGGCAAACAATATGAAGTACTTTTAATGTGTGTAAACCTCTCTCACACCACACAGTATATTCCTAAAATCAGACACTGACACTCACTTCAATGGTCAATAAAATGATTTTTTTTCATTAGTATTTAATAAAACTAGAATCTTTGTCAAGAGTACATCCTGGACCGAAGCCCATAGAAATATAAAACACTTTTACTGTGTAGGTTTCAAGTAATGTGTGCTTAAAGTACAAAGACTTAAAAAATACATGTTTCAATCTGTGGCTTCTTTCATTTGCAGGATTTCTACATCAAGATTCATTTTATGATTTTGAGGTGCACTTGATAAAGATTTATGAGAAATAAATATACAATAATTTTGTCATAATTTACCTTTTAAAGACAAAAAGACAGAACATTAATGTTCACTTGTCATTTTAGATCTTTCAAGTCTTAAAGATCCAGTCTGTTATTTACAATTCAATATAATCCAACACAACATAAAACTCATTTCTACTTTCACTGATTTTTTTTTAAGTAACACCAATCTGAATGTGAAAGAGACTTTGTAAAGAATACATCCAAACCATATACCATATATTACACTCTTTTACCATGTTGTGTTCAAGTAATGGGTGCTTAAAGAACAAAGTAAACACATATTTTAGACATGTTTTAGTAAATTTGGTGTTGAATTAAATACTTTTCTTCCATTAGTAACTTGGATTTCTCTAAAAGCAAAGAGTAAAAGTACTTCCTGTTGCATGCCCATGTAGTGAGTGTATTCTCTGCAGTTATTTAAGTTTCATGTGGTACTAAAGGAAGAAAACTGTTTTACTGGACATCAAATTCACTGACCAGTCGATTTCATTTCATTTTAAATCTCGCGCCATGCATTCATGACCCCTGACCTCTGCTGATTAACACAGTTCTATTATTACACATCTGCTTCATTCATGAAGCACAAAGAGGCATTTCTGACCTCATGTTTCCCGTTTCCCTCAAATGATGCTGAAGGGAAAACAGGAACACGTGAAGACGCTCAGGCGGCCTCCTTTAACGCGCAGCATTTACCGTAAAGTTATGAGGACAGGCGCACTTCGAATTCAGGAGCGTTTTTTTCTGTTTCTGTCAGGAATGTTCACTCCCCCAGACAAACCCCTGTCCCTCCTCGAACTCTCTGTTCATTTTTCAGACCTCTCTTCATCCATTCTCACTCTCTCAGCCTGAAAATGCTCCTACCTTGATGCGCCATGACGCCTCCCCCTGTGTTTGAACGCCGCACCTGAGCGCGTCACTTCCTGTTTTTAAAGCAGGTAATCTCGCGCCAACTCTTGGTCACATGACTGGGGTGGGTCCAGATTAAAAGCCTTATTTTGTGCAGGGAGCAGGGCCACCCATAGAGGGGGATAAAGGGCTCTCGGGGGCCCAGCCTCAAAGACATTTACCCACCTTTTTTAAAAATATAAATGTTATTGACCTTTTTTAAAATAATTACATAAAGACATTTGGACTCAACTTTCTGCTCCATCACTGTTTATTGAAGCGAATATCTTCCAGAAAGGGCCCCTAAAGGCTCTGTCAGGGGCCCAGCTTTTTCTTTCTGCAGCCCTGGCAGAGAGTAATTCTATAAATATGAATAAAATGTCTTAAATATGAAGATTAAAAGAGCTGGTAGACTGATGGAGGGGCTGATGTGGCCCCACATCACTTCATATCATTGAGTATTTCATTGACAGGTTTGTAGTAAATATACATTTGTAGTAAATATAGGTTAGTAGTCAATATGTTACTCATATTTATTTATGAACAGAAAACAGCTCTTGGCGTTCACATATACGAATCTGCTTAAAGAGCTAATTCATTCTTGAACTTCACTGAATAATCTTTCTGATCAAAGTGTCATAAAACACAACAAACATGTTTTATTTTCACTTTCACTGCATCAGATCTTTTCAACAACTTCAAATCAAACCATAAATATTATTTTATTATTCACATTTTTTGTTTTTACGCCATTTTTTGCATAAGAACTCCACATTATTTCAAATGAGAAAAACAAAATAAATTTGCAATATATTCCAAAAATGAGGTGCAAAGTGGAATATTCGAGGTGAGGTTTTTACAGCAATGACTGGTCAATAACTGATGACACTGGTGCTGTTATTTTGTAATAATGATATGATAATAATAATAATAATAATAATAATAATAATAATAATAATAATAATGATAATAATAATAATAATAATAATAATAATAATAATGAATTTAACATGTATTGCAATTTACATTATTGCAATCTGAAAGTGCAACAGAGTAAGATTAAAACAATTAAAAAACAATTTAAGGTAATTATATCAAGAGATAGATAGATTCTTCAAATAATTTGAAACCCATAAAAAGAAATTATCATCAAAAATATTTTTGGGGCAATGAGAGAACATGCTATTTTTATTTTTTAAGGTTACTTTTTGTGTTTGTTTTGTTGTATTTGTTATTTCGTAGCCTATATTTAGGTCACATTAGTTCACTTTTAGTTCAGTAGTTCCATCACACTGTTCACTCCCAATGCTGTCTGTGTTTGAATAAAGTTCATTTTATTACAACTTTTATTACAAATGTAGTATTTTGATTTGTTCAGATAAAATATGAATGACATTCCTGAAACATCACTATCATTGACAGTTTTATTAACATGCACTGTTGTCTACCTATTTTCTGAGTGTTTCATGACAGTGACAGTATTTTGAATCCCAGACAGAAAATAGACACCAGGACAATATGGCCTAACAATAAATACATAACTAAATACATAAATATAATTGTGACAGTATTCATTAGAACAAGCAATTTGTTTATTCAAGAAATTAAAAGAAAAACCTCTTGATTCTTCTCATAATAGTTTGATAAAAATGATAAATCTGAATTTTTTTCTACTTTTACTGCTTAAAATCTTTTCCACATCTTCCTACCTAACCACAGATATATATAGTTTTTAAATATTTTTTCTGTATTTAATGTTTTTATTTTTTTGCCGTACTCTCTCTGTTGATCAAGAAAACACACAGACAGATCTGTCTTTGAGCCAGTTTGACCTCTGATGACTTGAACTTTGCCTCAAGGGTTAACAAAGTAGATAAAACTTATAAATGAACAGAACATTATCAGAGAAGCCAGTCTTAAAGGAACACTACACCCAAACAACGCTTTGGCCTCATTTTCTACTCACCCTCATGCTGAACAACGCTGTGGAGTAGTTTTGGAACATCTAGGATGCAGCCGGAGATCTGGGGGAATCCTCGCTGTCCACTGATATTGATATCATGACTTCGGTCAGAGCCCGAACAAACAGTGTCCTTAAAAGTCCACAAAAAGTCCACAAAAAGTCGGCAATATTCCTCCATACTGCTCGTGCGCTGTAATCCAAGTGTCCTGAGCGGGTAACGTCCACCATTTACTCGAAGCGACATCATTTAGCACATGTTTATAGCCTAAACAGTACTACTCGGCATTTCTATGATACTCTTACGGGTGCCTACGGGAGCCGCGGATGACCAAACCAAACGAATGCGCACTCTGCAATAACTAGGAGCGTAGAACAAGAAACAAGAACACAAGAAATCCCACATTCTGCTGACCCCTCTTGTGTCTGTCCACGGCTCCGTCACTCACAGCAGAATGTGAGATTTCTTGTGTTCTTGTTTCTTGTTCTACGCTCCTAGTTATTGCAGAGTGCGCATTCCTTTGTTTGGTCAGCCGCGGCTCCCGTAGGCACCTGTAAGTTAGTTAGTTAGTTAGTTTATTTTTTCCGGTCATTGTACAGTCAATACACTTATTTATATATATATACATATATCCACACATATCTAAATATATATACATAAATATATACATGTAGATCCACACACACATACACATATTCACACACATGTACAGACATACACATAACCGTGTGCAGATCTTTGTACTTGGTAGTGCCGACCGAAGGGGTTTAGGCTGAAGTTGAAACTTATAATTGCCTAACCCCCATAGAATTCCAACAGAAACGATTAAAGATGGCACATACAATAAACTGTCCTTAAATCTTCAGTTTTACACACTGCCAAAACACAGCATTATAAATCAAATTATAACAGCGATGATAAGTTCATTAAAACAATGATAATGAAGTGACAACATAGCAAAATGATTTAATTAATTAATTAATTCATTTATTGATTTGTTTATTATTATTGGCCTCCGTTAGCAGGCCAATTAACTCTTATCGAGTGCTCTATAGTTTTCAATAATTCTTGATTTGAAGCTTTTTTTAAATGCATTAATAGTTTTGGAGCCTTTAAGTTGTTCATCTAAGTTGTTCCATAGACCAACCCCTCGCACAGAGATACATCTACTTTTCAAATTTGTCCTACCTTTAGGTTTATAGAAATTACCAGAATCTCTAAAACTATATCTATTTTCTTTCACTTTGAACAGATCTTGGACACTGTGTGGAAGCTTTAAGTTGTGAGCTTTATACATCATAACAGCCGTGTTAAAATCGACAAGATCATGAAATTTTAAAGTATTCTGTTTGATAAACAGTGGATTTGTAGGGGCATAGTAATTAGCAAAATTAATAATTCTAATAGCTTTCTTTTGCAGCAAGAAAATCGGTTGAATGTTTGATTTATAATTATTCCCCCATATTTCCACACAATAATTAAGGTATGGAAGTATGAGCGAATTATACAAGATATGAAGTGCATTTTGATTTACAGAGGTTTTAATTTTATATAATATAGCAATAATTTTTGCTATTTTAGTTTTTAAATTATCGATGTGCAATTTCCAATTAAGTTTATGATCAATATTAACTCCCAGAAACTTAGTGGTATAGACCCTCTCAATTTCTACTTCACCGATTTTTATGTGACATTGTGTGTTTACTTTCCTATTTCCAAAGATAATATATTTAGTTTTATTCAAATTTATTGAGAGTTTATTAACATCAAACCACTTTTTTAATATTTTGACTTCAGTTCCCACAGTGTCCAAAAGCTGCTCAAGATCTTGTCCAGAACAATACAGACTGGTGTCATCAGCAAACAGGATACAGTGCATTTTTTTTAAAACTTCACATAAATCATTAATATACATGATAAACAATTTGGGTCCCAAGATAGATCCTTGTGGAACACCAAAAGTTATTTTTGTCCTGTCTGAGTTGACATTATTCAGATGCACATACTGATCTCTGTTGCTGAGATAACTTTTTAGCCAAGTATGTGCTATGCCCCTGACCCCATACCTTTCCATTTTATTTAACAGCAGTGAATGGTCTATGGTATCAAAGGCCTTACTTAAGTCTATAAAAACTCCCACAGTATACTCCTTTTTATCTACTGATGTTGATATAACCTCCACCAGTTCCATGACTGCCATTGATGTAGACCTACTTGATCTAAACCCATATTGGTGCTCATTTAACAAGTTGTGTTTATCTACAAAGCTATCAAGTCGTCTGACAAATAGTTTCTCTAAAATTTTAGAAAATTGTGGTAGTATTGAAATCGGTCTGTATTTTGTGAATTGATGTCTATCACCACTTTTAAAAATGGGTATTACTTTTGCTAATTTCATCTTATTTGGAAAGATACCAGTAATAAAAGAAAGATTACAAATGTATGCACATGGTGTAACTATGTAATTTATGATGTCTTTTATAAGGGGCATATCTATATTAAAACCATCCGTGGATCTCTTGTTCTTAAACGAACTGACAATTTCAGTTATTTCATTCTCATTCACACTTCTTATGAACAATGAATTTGGATTGTTTTTACTAATTCTAATGTCAAATTGATTTACATCACTTGGTTGCACAATTTTATCGGCTAAAGTGGGGCCAACGCAGACAAAGAATTTATTAAATGCATTAGCCATTTCTTTAGAGTCTCTAATAGTTTGATTGTCCTCTGTAAAATATTTAGGATATTCGTTTATTTTCAAATTCCTAATAATACTATTCAATACTTTCCAGGTACCTTGAATGTTATTCTTATGTTGTACCAGCAAGTCGTGATAGTGAGATCTTTTATTAAAACGTATAATTTGTGTCAGCTTGTTTTTATATTTTTTATATCTTTCTTCACTTTGTTTGGTCCTATTTTTTAAGTATAATTTATATAGATATTGTTTCTTTTTGCAAGATTTTGCTATACTCTTTGTGATCCAGGGCTTAGCTTGTCTGTTTATTTCTTCAAAATAATGTTTTTTGAGTGGACAATGCTTATCGTATAATTGAACCACAGTAGCTAAAAAAGCATTATAGGCCTTATCTGGGTCAGATGTTGCATATACCTCCTCCCAGGTCTGAGCACATAGGTCAGCCTTAAAAGACTCAATACTTTCAGGTGTTCGGACTCTAAGAAATTTGTAATTATCAGTTTTAGGTATATTGTATTTAAATTTATGAAAAATACTAAAAATAGGAAGATGGTCGCTGATGTCGCTGATAAGTAGTCCAGCAGTAATTTGACTGCCTAGTTGGTTAGTGAATATGTTATCTATTAATGTAGAGGTGTCTGCTGTAATTCTTGTTGGTTGAACAGTGAGCGGAAAAAGAGTATTACTATATATGGCAGTAATAAAATCTGTAGTTTTAGTATTTTTCTGTGGGTTTAAAAGATTAATATTGAAATCACCACACACAATAAGGACCTTGTTTATATTACTGAACAGGCTATCTATTGTTTGATTGAAACTATCCACAGGTGATCCAGGTGTTCTATACAGACAACTGACAATAATATTTGTAGATTTCCCACCCAAAAAATTCTACTGTCAAAACCTATTAGTAGTAAACATCTCATATCCTTCCATTTGTACTTCACAACACCTCTCTTCATCTAGCCAAGTTTCTGACACTGCAATGACACTAAATTTATCAAATTTATTAAGGTAGTCTTTAATATTATTATAATTCTTGTACAGACTCCTGCTGTTGAAATGTATTATGCTAAAGGTTCCATTTATTTCAATCCCCCTAAATTTCTCATCACTATAATATTCACAATCACTAGTTATATTATTAAACAGATGTTCATCTGGATCTAAATCATAACCAAAATCATTACTTTTATAATCAGCTGAATCATGCACATTCAAGTGTCCACTAATATTATCATCTTCCATATCTCCAAATTCATTATTATCAGTATCATTTATTTCATCCTCACTTAACATTAATATCAATGCTATAAGTCATACACACACACACAGCACAGCTACAACAGCCTAACAGGACACTGTCCACTCCCACTCACAGAGCACACACTATATGCACACACACAGAGGGCATACAAACCTCAACACACACACGTAGCACACACTGACACACACAAGTACACGCACTTTACAAGCACACAGCCAGAACACACACACATCCCAGGTCACGTCATGTCCCACACAGTCCCAAGTCATATTGGTCCCTTTATCAAGAATCGCCCGAAGCCCCCAGTCCTGAGTCC
Organism: Scarus forsteni; assembly: GCA_036419115.1. Lineage (NCBI taxonomy): Eukaryota > Metazoa > Chordata > Actinopteri > Labriformes > Labridae > Scarus > Scarus forsteni. The sequence goes on along the minus strand of JAZDUH010000100.1, from coordinate 580,359 downwards.
TCCATATGTCCTCCTTACCCATATCCGCTTGTTGACTCTTCCACTAAATGTCTTACACACAACCCAAGATCTCTGCCAGAAAGTTTAACACAAAATGTCCCCAAACTCCATAGTTCCACCAGCCAAAATAAAACAGGCATTTGACTCCGTATATTAACAGAGCTATCGCCGTTTGTCCACAGTCCAACCAAAGAAGCCCAAACGTTAATCCATCTGATTGTTCGCTTTAACTTAATCCTCCAGAACGTCTCCCATTTGTCCCATCTGTGCAGAACCATAGTCACTCCCCTAGTATTTAACGCAAATTGAGTTGTATCAAGAATACCTAGTGGAATGAGCAACATTATCTAAATTGCCCAAGTTCTTTAAGTTCTCTTACCAATATGACTTTAGCTTGTTCTGGTGTTGACCCGTTGAGCTGAATAAATACCTTACAATTCCTGGTCCAAGTAGCCTTAATCCGTCCATTTTTCTTCAAGAAACGTGCTTCTCTTGCAATCTCAGCCGTTTTCTTAGTAAGATGCTCGTTCAAATACACCGCTGTTCCTCGTAACTTCTTTCCTTGACGCAATAGTTCTGTTTTAACTTTTCGATTCACAAAGCGCATGATGATTGCAGGCTTAGACTTATCCTTTCGCGGGAGAGTATGGCACGCCGAGATGGTAGTCGGGTCCAGATGTATGTCCTTCTCTGCCAAAAAATGCAGAACTTGTCCCTCCAGCGTGCAAGTGTGTGCAAGCCTCGGCGTCCTCGCCAACATTTCCTCCACCATAACAGCTTTAGCATAGGAGCGGGGCTTAATGGTTAGACCAGAAATTATTACGTCTTCCATTCGTGTGTATTGTTCCAGGTTGTCAATTCTGCTCTCGAGTTCATTGATGATTTTATCTTTTTCTCTGATCGTGTCTTTCAGTTGTCTCACTTCTTCTACAAGTTGCGTTAGTTTGGTCAGCTGTTGAGTTACACGGGCCAGCTCCCCAGACATATGGCTGAGCGACTTACGGATTTCCTCCAAGTCGTTCTCCATCTTGCCATCAGTCGTTGCTTTCTTCGCTGGCATTGCCAAGTTTACCCGTGCTTCTTATAATTTTCTTCCATCTATTTTAAACAAAAACCGAGGTTTTAGTCGCTCAAAGCTGCCGCGATTTACAGAGGCGCAGCCATCTTGAAAAGTCCAAACAGTCCAAAAAGTCTAAACATCACATGCACAACACAGTATTAAGAATGAGAAGAAGCAGGAACATTTAAGGTACTACAGAGGAAAAAGACAGAACATAAAGGTAAAATGCAAGACATGTCTGTGGTTTACTCTGATAATGCCACAGAGCGGATGTAACACCACCGTCCGGCCGTTCACGAACCGTTAACGGAAAAACAACAATGACCTCTTTTACAATTTTACAACTTATTACACACACACTTGTTGAAGCTTAAGCTTCTGCGCGTGCATTTATGTGGTAACAGTGCGGTCCGATGCATACTGTGGAATTTTCCCAATTCAGTAAGTCATGCGGGTATTTTTCGCATACTGCAACTTTGACATTTATTCGCATACTGCATACTGCATACTACATTTTGGTCGAATCAGTACGCACTGCTAGTATAGTACGCAAATTCAAAAACGGCCAGAGCTTTCTTTTCATTGGATGGCTTGTTGCCTAGGTGATGTAAGGATTTGTTAACTGCAGGATATAGGGCATTTCTCCAAATTTTTGACAATGGAATATGCTGAGGAACACTTACATATCAGTTGGAACAATCTGTAATCATACAGACAGTACAGACTTGTAGGCGTTTATGCAGTTGAAGGAGTCTGGCAGTATTAGTAATGCTAATGTTAGCCACTACTGTGGTGACATTTGGCCAAATTCAAACCACAATGTGCTGCTTTTTGCTTGACTTTCCTTGTTTTGTCAATTGGGCCATATAGGATCTTGTGTCTTTCACATCTTGGCTGTTCACATGTGCACTGAACTCTGTTCTGTCTGGGAGCAAACAGAGACCCCTAGGCAAGAGGAAGACCACCATTCAGATTTTGGGTTTGGACTAGGGATTACAAGATCTTTACACCACCCAGAACCAGCTGACTTTCTAAAAGTGCAAACCAGAGTTTTGTTTGGTCCCAACAAACCTTGGGTTTGTAAGCAACCTTAGACAGGATGGTTGCACAACATGATTTATTGCACTGATTGATTGTTTTGTCAAAATCCCTTTTTAAATTAAAGATATTCTTTCATTTAGACACATTTAACTTGCTTCTTTCAATATGCAAGCAAATACTCTACCTTAAAGCACAGTTATTTCTTTTGGCATGAATCATGAGGTCAGAGTGAAGGAGATAGCACATGGTTGCAAGTACAAAATGAGGAGTATGGCTTCATTCTGATCTATTGTGAAGTGAATTGAATTGGCACTAAATGAATAAAGATTGATTGAGGTTTAATGCCTTGCTTTAGGACACATTGGCAGAATTCTAAACCAGCATTCCTCAAGCAATGGCATACAATCTTAAACTGCTTTCAAGTGAAAATGAACCTAGGGTTTCCACACTAATTTGCATTTTTTATTTGTGGCTTTTCCCCCTACAGTTATCAGCTCAGCTTGTGTTACTGGGTGCAGCACTCCTGAAGCTCTTGCAGTGGTTTGTTGCAGCTGTTTAATAGTTCTTTCAATTCTACTTTTATATTCTCATTAATGCAGATATACAAACTACCTGAAACCATGATGTTGCACAATTTCTGCATTGCGAACAGTCTGGTAGTTGATAATCTGTACAAGTAGCCAATAATATTGAAAGCATTCATGGCTGAGATGAGAGAAATAAGGAATGGAGAGGGCTGGGAAATTTCAACACCTGGCAAAGTCATCACTGGTCTGAGTCACTCAGCTTGATTAACAACACCTGAAATAAATCTCAGAGTCATGTCTTCTGGTTTACAAGGCAGTGTGTTTTTGCAGATGTAATGTAGCATGATGGTGCTTTTAATCAGTCAAACTAAAAGCGACGGCAAAGCCACATGGCAAGATCAAACAATCAGAAATGAAACCTCAGAGAAGAATGAAATCCTCTTTGACGTAACAAACATCCATGCTAAACCTCTCAGCCAAAAACATGTTGCTGGATTGTTGCAGCAGATTGCGTAACTCTCTATTTCCCCTCATTGTGTGTCACTGTCCCTCTGTTTCCCTCAGGACAGCAGAGGCTTCACTGTGATATCAGAGCACAGCATGCTCTCTGAAAGTTTGAACACATCGCATTAAAGTGCAGAAAATCTGTTTTACTGGAGCTAAACCTGCCAGCAGCAGACCCCCTGTGTGGGTGTTTAATGACTATGGAGATCCCTGCTGTTCAATCTGTGTGTGTATGTGGGTCTGAGCAAGATAGATAGATAGATAGATAGATAGATAGATAGATAGATAGATAGATAGATAGATAGATAGATAGATAGATAGATAGATAGATAGATAGATAGATAGATAGATAGATAGATAGATAGATAGATAGATGCAAAAATAATGATAAATAAAAATAAGCAAATGAAAATCAGACATTGTTTTTGAATTGTGCCTCAACAGAATAATTTTAAAAATCTAAATAATGAAACAGGCCTGGACAAAAATGATGGTACCCCTAGAAAAGATTGAAAATGAATTGACCATAGGGACATGTTAAACAAAGGTGTGTCCTGTAATTAGCATCACAGGTGTCTTCAAACTTGTTGTCAGTCAGTCTGCCTATTTAAAGGCTGAAAAGTGGTCACTGTGCTGTTTGGTATCATGGAGTGTACCACACTGAACATGGACCACAGAAAGCTAAGGGGAAATTAGAGACAAGCATGTTAAAGCAGCTTGATGTTCCTGTGACTACAGCTGCACATTTTATTCAGAAGTTTAAGGTCCACAGGACTGTAGTCAGCTTCCCCAGATGTGGCTACAAGAGGAAAATTGATGACAAGTTGAAGAGATGGATAATATGAATGGTAACCAAAGTGCCAAGAACAACTTTAAATGAGATTAGAAGTGAACTCCAAGGTCAAGGTACATCAGTATCAGATAGCACCATCTGTCGCTGTTTGAGCCAACATGGACTTAATGGAGGACATCAGTGTTTAAAGCAAATAATAAAAAAGCTAGAGCTAAATTTACCAAAATGCATATTCACAAATCACAAAGTTTCTGGGAGAATGCCCTTTGGACAGATGATAAAAACCTGGAGCTTTTTGGTAAGTCACATCAGCTCTATGTTCACAGACTCAGATATGAAGCATACAAAGAAAAGAACACTGTACCTACTGTGAAACAACAACAGGAGGCTCAGTTATGTTCTGGGGCTGCTTTGCTACATCTGGCATAGAGTTTCTTGAATCTGTGCAGGTACAATGAAATCTCAAGACTATCAAGTCATTCTGGAGTGAAATGTGCTGCCCAGTGTCAGAAAGCTTGGTCTCAGTCACAGGTCATGGGTCCTCCAACTGGATAATGAGCCAAAACACACAGCTAAAACACCCAAGAATAACTCAGAACAAAACACTGGACTATTCTGAAGTGGCCTTCTATGATCCTGATCTAAATCCTGTTGAACATTTGTGGAAGGAGCTGAAACATGCAGTCTGGAGAAGACAGCCTTCAAACCTGAGACAGCTGGAGCAGTTTGCTCATGAGAAGTGGGCCAAAATACCTGTCGAGAGGTCCAGAGGTCGCATTGAGAGTTACAGAAATTGCCTGATTGCAGTGATTGCCTAAAAAGTTGTACAACAAAATATTAAGTTAAGGGTAGCATCATTTTTGTCCAGGCCCTTTTCATTATTTTGTTTTCAAATGATCCTGTTGAACCACAACTCAAAAGTAATGTCTAATTTTCATTAGTAAATTTTTCAGTAATGTTTGATTTATTATTACTTTTGTCAGTTTCAAGATATTTCAGTGACCATCTTGGATTTTTCTTTCCTTAACACAAAACAATTTTGTCCATGTCTGTACATACATGGTATTTGTTTTATTATAGTGTGTGTGTGTTCAGGTGAGTGTGCTGCTCCTCTTGTGTGTGGTCTAAAGGTCGATACAGTCTGGTTTGAGCCCACAGGGCTGTCAATCTGTCCTCTCCCATCAAATCTTGGTCTTTTTAATGATGAGCTGAGATAAGGTCTGAAGCAGTAAGAAATCTGAATCAATCAATCTGGCTGCAGACATGGGTACATACACATGCACCCTCACACTCTCAGTGATAGCTCAGGTTTGCATTTTTTTTTTCAAGACTGCATCTTGAGAATGCATGTCTGGTACATTTTTTTTTTTGGCTGCCATGATTAGTTGACTATCGTAACTAAGTGACTAAATTCTATCAAAAAAATAACAAACAACTAACTTAATAGTCTGTACATACATTGTATTTGTTTTATTATAGTGTGTGTGTGTTCAGGTGAGTGTGCTGCTCCTCTTGTGTGGTCTAAAGGTCGATACAGTCTGGTTTGAGCCCACAGGGCTGCCTGTCAATCTGTCCTCTCCCATCAAATCTTGGTCTTTTTAATGATGAGCTGAGAGAAGGTCTGAAGCAGTAAGAAATCTGAATCAATCAATCTGACTGCAGACATGGGTACATACACATGCACCCTCACACTCTCAGTGATAGCTCAGGTTGTGCATTTTTTCAAGACTGAATTTGCATCTTAAGAATGCATGTCTGGTACATTTTTAAACAGAAGGTCAACCCACAGTTCAGTGCATTACAATATAATATGATGTAGGTTGATACATGTAATGATATAGCATACATAGAGCTGATATATGTGCAACGTTACAGAATCTACACAGGATATAGAATAATATGATAGTTTTTTATATAACACAAGAAAAAATAAATATGATAGGATATGATATGATGCAGTCTGATACAACTAAATACAATATATGACACCTTCAATACACATAAGTGATATGCATCCAAGATGATACATACAATATATTTGATTCAATACAGTTCAATAGAGTACAATATCATATACCATTAAAACAATACAATAATTATTATACAATAGAATAACACTCAGTGAGATACACTTTATCACCTATTTTGGAAATTTTATGTCTTGAACTCCATGTCAGGATGATTTGCTGATTCAATATGATATGAGGAAATGTGACTCAGTGTGACACAATCTGATCCAAAAAAAATCTTTGCTGTCTGGCATGAACTTTGAATCTCTATTTTACATGATCTTTATTGTACAAGTAGGTTTTCTCATCTAAAAAGAATGAAGATCCCAGTCCCAATTACCATATGACAAAGTCAGACATGTACATATCTAATCTGTTTTTCCATTTCCTGAAGGTAGTGGTTTTTCAGAAAAAAAGTATTCCTGTATGACAACATCAATATACAATAATCACAATATGAATTTCACATTTGAACTCAATGATTACACACTTAAATATCACACAGATGAGAAGCCATTTCACCACATCAATAAGGGGAAAGGATAAATGAGTTATGAAACATGACTGATGAAAAAAGTTACAGGAGATTATATACAAACTGGTAAATGCTAACAGAAGTGCACTTGAGCTTGTGCACATCCTCTTTACTCAGTTGATGTCTCTACAGGCTTTTATGCAACATGGTTAACTTTCACTGTTCACATCCATCCACTCTCCATTTCCTTACAAATGGTTTTAAATGTTAACATTAGTTATTCATCACTTTTAGCCGCTCACATTTATACCCTATCATATACAAAACCATATCATACCATTTACTTGATGCAGCTGCAGGAACAAGTCAAGTTCCTTACTGGAGGAAACATCCACATGTTTATTTGGGGTGGCAGTAGCTCAGTCTGTTAGGACTTGATCTGGGGACAGAATGGTGGCCATTTTTCTCTCCAGCTACCAAACCATGTCTGGAAATTTGGTTTGGTAGCTGGAGAGGTTCAATCAGACCGTGAGCACTGCTGAAGTGCCCTTGAGCAAGACACTGAACTTCAAAACTATTCAGGAGCGCTTCTTCAGTAGCAGCAAGAGATCACTCTGACGTCTCTCCATTAGTACATGAACATAGGACCTGTTTGTGCATGTGTGTTTGTATTTCAGCCTTTGTGTCTCAACAACATTTTCCATAAGGGAATAATAAAGTATCTCTTCTTATACTGCTAGAACTGGACTGGACAACAATTTGCACTGTTTAAAGTGGAATCATTACTGTAAAGAATTGTTTTGAATTATAATTTATTAATTGATGTAAATACACCATGATTTTTGGGCATTTAAGAGACTATCATGACTGTCTTTTATTTCCTGTTTACATTTTTAGAGTATATTGAATGTCACTTGTGTATTCTGATGTAGTTTGTTTTAATGTGTGAACCCCAGGAAGAATAGACGTTGCTTCAGCAGTAGCTAATGGGGATCCAAATAAAATAAATAAATAAAAAGATGAAGAACAGAACTCGACAAAATAGAACGTCTTGGTCCCATGGCAGCAACATTATGGAGCGCGGACGATGATCAATAATGAGTTCTCAATTATACCACTCATTTAGAAGCTTTTATGCCTTTATAAGAGGAATAAGATAATGGATGGTGTCAGAAACTGGGCACGGAAGAGTGGCCAAAACATGCTGGAACAAAACCACAGAAATGTGGACAACAGACTCTGTACATGGGTCGCACTGACATAACAATGAGGCCTTCACTGCCCCCAAATGATGAATTCCATTGCTGGATAAGAGCACCATGTAATTATTGTTAAGACAGCTTAGTTGAACCATATATACTGATACTGGACTTAATTTCGCTTGATTGAATTGTCCTTATTTATCACATGGTTAAATCAGACAAAAGTATTTTAACTCTTGTTAAAACAAAATCTTTTTTTTTGGGATGAACTTTATTTTTAAAATTCACAAAACTGCTAATCATATTTGAATAGGAGACACCATCAGCACTTTTTTACCTTGACCAAAAGGCAGACCCACTAAAAAATCGAAAGCTACAGAGGCATCTCTGTAACAAGCAGAACTCATTTGGATGTTGTAGCGTAGAGACGTCTCCGGCTCTGCTGGAGGAAATCCACAATCAGCGTCTGTGTTTTCTGGTCTCATGACATCTAAATTGGCTGGTATGACCATGAAAGAACTTGATTTTCTTACCCTTTATTTACCCTTCTTTGCCTTTAAGTGTTGGCGCATGCTGCAGATGCAGTGATGTTTAAAAGTGTGTCAAATTATGGAGAGCTGAGTGAATATAATGTGTCTATTATCAAAAGTCAAAAACACACACTAGTTCACTAGTTGGGTGCAGAAACTCTGACTTGTTAACTTGTCAATCAGGTCACTAGTTTAGTAGTGCATAAAATTGCATAATACTATTTAACTAGTGAAGGCCAACATGTTCACAAGTTAACTAGGTTGAGCCTTTCTCTCCCCCTTATTAGTGAACTAGATGGATCCAGCATGTTTACTAGTGAGCTCGTAATATTAAGACATCTAGGAGTTGACTGGTAAACTCATTTTACCAGTCTCAGAAACAGCTTCTTCCCCACTGCCATATCTCTGTTAAAGAACTGACCTGTCTGCACTATTGTATGCACAATTGTTCTGGATATATATTGTATAAGATATTGTATATTACATTGTGTATAGTATATAGTATATTGTATAGTATTCTTCTTATTTGCACATATTCTTCTTTTTCTCCAATATTTAAGTATACAGAGTTTGATATTTTTAGATATTTTGTATTGTTATTTATTTCTTCTTTCCTGTGAAGCAATACCACCTGCCGAAAACAAATTCCTGTATGTTCTGAACGTACTTGGCGAATAAAAGACGATTCTGATTCTGATTCTGATTCTGATTTGCAACTAGTGGGGCCAAAAGTGAACACTAGCTTACTTGGTGTAAGGAAAAACAACAATTAGTTAATGAGTTACAGAAAAAAAAATACTGATGAGGTGGAAGGTGTGTGCACTGAGGCTTCCTGTTGGCTCTCCAGTCCGATATGAAACATGATAACCAATTAAAACTCAGGATTTTGTTATTATCCCATCTTCTTCATTTGCACTAGTGAACATTTTTCCTCAGGAAATACAGCATGTTAACTTGAGAGGGAGTCTTGGTGTGTACATGTTAAAGGTGCTATGAGGAGAATCTATTTCCAGCAACATTAAAGGATAACCGGTTCCTGCAGCTTTTACATTGTTTATAGAATGAAGAACAACAATATACTCACCCAGAAGGCTTTCCTGATGCAAAGCGGTGCTTCGGAGATATTTAGATCCAAAATCGAGCAGCGGACACCGATATAATGGTAGCCTGTAGGGCATGTTAGCGCCGCTCCTAAAAACTGCATTAATCGTCCAAAAACTCATGTTTTTCACCAATATTCCATCATGATTTGCTCCAAATGGATGGCCGTTGCAGCCTGTGTCTCTCCACACAGCGCTGTGTGGCTGAACTAACCTCTGAACTGACGAGTCTGTTTACATGCTCTTCACGCATGCAGTTTCAGGGGAAGACAAATCGACTTCCTTCTTCCAGTTTTGTGCAAAATGGACGAATATCTATGGGATGAAGATGTTGTGGAGGAGGACTTTGAATATGATGGACGTCCTCACAGTTTGGAGCCAGATTATACAGATAAGGAGCTCTTAGAAATGAGGAAGCGATCATAGCGCTCCAGAGAGTACTGCGCATGCGCGAAGAGCATGTAAAAACAGACTCGTCAGTTCAGAGGTTAGTTCAGCCACACAGCGCTGTGTGGAGAGACACAGGCTGCAATGGCCGTCCATTCGGAGCAAATCATGATGGAATATTGGTGAAAAACATGAGTTTTTGGACGATTAATGAAGTTTTAGGAGCGGCGATCCATGCCCTACAGGCTACCATTATATCGGTGTCCGCTGCTCGATTTTGGATCTAAATATCTCCTGAAGCACCGTTTGCATCAGGAAAGCCTTCTGGGTGAGTATATTGTTGTTCTTCATTCTATAAACAATGTAAAAGCTGCAGGAACCAAACTTTTCCTTTAAGACTCTGCTACCCATGAGCACCCACGGCGACTGTCGTAATGCTGCGTTCCAGTAACCTCAGATCTGGGAGTGACATCATCTCCGACTTATCGGCGTTCCAGTTGAAGTCATAAAAAAAACATGCTGATCTACCAGGCTATTGTTAGCTGTTGTTAGCACGCCCTGTGTTGTTGTTCACAAATATCACATGAAGAATGTGATTATCACTATGGCAGCATTTTTGTAAATATAAGTCTAACAATACTATGTATACAGCTGATCTAGAGCCACACACCCCAGTCAGAAGTGCAAATAAATGGATTATTACAGGAGCTAAATAACTGTTCACACTGGGGGCATCCATCTTCCATTGTCAACTCGGGGGTGGTGAGGTTTCACCGAGTTCCCAGTAGGAAATTCAGACTTGGGGGGCGTTCCAGTTGCAGTTTCCTACTCAGAAATTCCCACTTCTGGCTATAACTGGAACGCACCAAAAGACGTGACCCAAGCCAAAGCGTGTGTTTGTTGTGATGCTAATGAATGCAGCTCAGACCTTCCACAGAACTCTGCATTGATTTACAACTTCTTTTTTCAACAACTTACAGGATGCAAAGCCACGAGGTAATGTATCTCTTTCTAGTTACGTAGCGGTAGTTTTTGATGTGTGACAACAAGCAATTTTTGGAAAACTTAGCATAGTAGTTTTGTATCCGGCTATATATGGCTACTTACAGCCCGGTGCTCTAAGACGTGTCTGAATAATAGAAATTTTCTCTAGTCCCGAAGTTGAGTATCCAGGCCAGTCCAGCCCTGTCCAATCCGACCGTGAAGCTAAGGAATAGCATTTATAGATAACCTATTTTGATGCTATAAACTCATCTTAAAGTGTGTATTTCAATCAGGCATATATCTAAAAGTGAGACTTTTTATAATTACTTAGAAATTCCTCATACCATCTTTAATAGATGAAAGGAACTGTGTTTACTAGTTAGGGTCTGTTGTGAATTTACATGCCAACTAGTGAGGTTTCAAAATTATACATGTCAACTACTAAGAGCCACAGTGTCCACTGCTTTTGGTGTCTCTGTCTTTCCATGTTAATGTGCACATGTATAATTTAGTTTAAGTTATGATATAAGCATTGTATTAATGTCTGTCTGCCTTGTGCCTTCTTGATAACATTAGATTAACTTTATTTTTTTCTTAAATCTTTTATCTGAATGTAGATGATCCAACCGTTTAAAAGCACAGAAGCCAACTGGAAGCCCGAGAGTAACCAGCCACTGTGACTCTGGGAAGCCACAGTGCCAGTATCCTTAACATTAACACAATGGTTTGTTCTGAGAATTCAAACATGTGAAAGGAAAACCCTCTAAAGGCAGTAAGCACACACTTGAAAGATTTGTTTTTATTTTTCAAAGGATCATTTCATAAAGCTATGCTATATGGAATACAAATCAATCTTTATTTATTTTAAACAGCAGATAAATCTGTTACAGGGTTTATGTGGATTCTTGAAGGCAGTGTTATTGAAAAGGATCATCTTACAATGCATTGCAATGCAGATCAGTGAAGAAGCAGCTCATCAGAGCATTGTCTTCCTTCAGCTTGGTCTACCGCACAGGTTCCCAGACTTTTCGCAGACACTAAACCTTCAGCCATGTACCCCCTACTCTCACACACTTAAAGCAGCTAGAAAAAGAAATGTGTTTGTAAGCTTGCCTCATATTACAAACTCAGTTCTTTGAGTACGTAATATAATTAAAGGAATATTCTGACCAAATTTACACAAAAATAAATGTCAAAGTTTAGATGTCTCTTTGTCTTTGTAGCATTAACTGACAGTGTAGCATCTGACAGTATCACACATTATTTGCCCTCTCAAAGTTTTCTCTTGAAGATGGGGCTTTGTAGAATAATCTTTATCTACAAATCTACAATGAATGAATTGTACCATCATCTCTGCCTCTTTTCTTATCAGTCAGTGAAATCCTTTTAAAAACAACAAACAGTAAATGGGTTACCTAGCCAAATGCTGTGCCCTCTTGGTCCTGTAAATGGTATGTTGTATTCTGGTGGACTTTGTAAGGATGTAATGATTCAGTAAGGAAAATAAAATAATTGGATTTTACTTGTTGTTATTTTTTTTATTTGTGAGTTTCATCCAGCACACCCCTGTATGCAGCCAGTTGGGCAATTTGGTAGACCGGCTGCGCCGAGATGGGTATGATGGTGCACCAACGGGTGGGAGGGAGTTTTGTGCCAACAGAGTGTGTGGAGAGTGCGCTGAAGCTCACGTGCTTCAACCTGGTCTGTTCTCTGCACAGGCGAGGCATACCCTGCGCAGTGATAATTTGGCTCACAGTGCACACAGTGTAGCCTTGCAGAGCAGATGGATTTTTAGAATCAGGCAGGTGCCTGAGAGGATTGAAGGTGTAGTGGCAAATCACGAAGGACTGATTGCAGCATCAGCTAGTCTATATGCTGTGGACACTTTAGCCCAGACTGTTACCAGATTAGCTGCCCAGTTGTAACAACAATCTGCGGCTGATCCTGCACCTGCTTCTGTCACTCCTGCTGCGGCGTCTCTAGCTCCTGTCCTAGCCTCAGACTCTCCAGAGCCTCATGTGGGATCTCCTGAACGCTACAATAGGGATCCTGAGACCTGCTCTCTGTTCATCACCAACTGCACCCTGCTCTTCGCCCTCCAGCCTCACACGTTTGCCTCTGAGTTAGCCAAAGTGGCTTTCAACATCAATCATCTGACGTGTCATGCACGGCTGTGAGGAACTGCTGAGTGGGATCATCAGTCTCCTCCCTGTATGAGCTTTACTGCCTTCGCTGCTGAGACCAGCAAAGACCAGCAAGGTCTTTGGACACAGCCCAGCCAGATCAGAGGAAGCAGTGGGTGTGCTGAATCTCTGACAAGGACAGCACTCTGTAGCGGACTTCTCCATAAACTTTCACACTCGAGCCAGCCATAGTGGCTGGAATCCCTTAGCTCTGGTCGATGCATTCATGCATGGACTGGCAGACTACATAAAAGGTGAACTGGTCTCCCATGAACTCCCATCATCCCTTGACGACATTATCGACCTGGCTATATGCATCGACCTCCGCATCCAGGCCCGGAGAAGGGCACGACACCAGGGATCCAGTCGTCCATCAAGACAACCAACAGACTCAATGCCCGCCAAGCCCGTTGGTCCCTGTTCTTCACCAGTTTCCACTTCAGCCTGTCTTACCGTCCTGATGCCCTGTCACGTCAGTTTCTCCGAGATGACGACAGCAGTGTTTCTGTGTTGCAGAAGCCCAGAGCGCCCAGACCAAACCCCCCTCCCTGCTCGTCTGCCGGTTTCCTCTGCACTCAGACGGGGCCATATTTTACTTGACCAAAAACACACATAAACGGACTCCCAGCGAAAAAATCTGATATCGGTCTGCATTCACGCTTTATTTAGAGAATTTTCAGCACATTACTTTCACACAAAAACACCGCTAAATAAGGCTCTAGTAAAACGGCCTCCGCTGCAGGCTCTGCCTCCGCTGCAGCGGAGATAATGAGAAAATAATAATATAATAACAATAACAATAATAATAAAAATAACAATTATAACAACAATAACAATAATAGTAATAATAATAATAAATGGCAATAATAATAATAATAATAATATACAATAACAACAACAATAGGCAGAGCAGCTGCAGGCTCTGCCTCCACTGCAGCGGAGGCAGAGCCTGCAGTGGAGGCCGTTTTACGGCGCTATGAGAACTAGAGCCTTATTTAGCGGTGTTTTTTTGTAAAAGTAACGCGCTGAAAATTCTCTAAATAAAGCGTGAATGCAGACCGATATCAGATTTTTTTCGCTGGGAGTCCGTTTGTGTGTTTTTGGTCAAGTAAAATATGGCCCCGTCTGACTGCAGAGGAAACCGGCAGACGAGCAGGGAGGGGGGTTTGGTCCTAGCGCCCTGGGCTTCTCCAACACAGAAACACTGCTGTAGAGGTAATTTCTGCCCTAAACCTTGTGATAGGACCCAACTTGTTCCATCCCGGAATATCGCTTTAACACTAAAACCCAAGGTAGAATGGTTACATTAAGGGCCCTAATTTCCTGGCGCAGCACAGGGTGGCGCAACCTGGTTCACCCCCTCACAGTGGTAATTTCCTCTGGTATCTAGAGCGTCACTGCATTCTTTGTTGCATGTTGTGTGCCATATAATGTAGTCTTACAACATGGATGCCACTTAGACCTCATGGAGTAGACATTATAGGACTTTAGACGGAGAGAGGCCGAACTGCATGTGCCATATCAACAGGGAGAGCAGCAGAGAGCAGAGGAGAGGAGAGAATATCTGGCTATACAGCTCTGTCCTTCAATGTGCTTGTTCGCTGAGCATTACCTGGAGGCGAGCCAGGAAGAGTAGAGCCATCCTGAGGGAGAGGCTGCATGGATCAGCCATCACAGTCCAATATTTGGATAGTGGCATCGGCACTTCTGGAGCATAGTACTCGAAAATTTGGACAGATGTTCCTCGATATTGGCGTTTTCCTCTTCTTTAGTGGGTTTCTTTTGTTTGATAGCGTTGTAGGCAGATAATAACCTGGAATAATCTGGAACCTGGTGTCAGCCTAGCAGCCAAAGACCTGTGTGTCCAGTCGAGTCAGGAGGGTGATTCAAAAGTCTTCTCCACAAGTAGTTCCACCAGGAGCTCGGAAAAAAGCTTGTAGGTTCAGGTCCCTTTATCAACTCAGGGAGGCCAATGATGCGGATATTGTTCCTTCACTAAAGCTCTCAAGGTCATCTTCAGCAGTAGATTGTTGTTGCTATTGGCTAAGGCCGCACACCTCGTTTCCAGAGCACATATATGCTAACCATCCGATCAGCACAGGTCTCCAGAGAAACAATACATGCCCGTGGTCTGCTATTGTAGTTTGCATCTTTTCCAGTCATGATTCCAGGGCAGCCAAAGAGTTTTTCAAGTCCCTAAGGACCACAAGGACCACAAATGTAACGATGCAGGTAATCGGAGAGTGTGTCTTGTTCTTCTTCAGTTGTTTCAATGTTTTAGAATTATTCCAGGTGGCCTGGGTTTACTTTGTGGTAAACTCAAATGACAGTAGTATGAAAAAGAGAAGTGTTTTTTCAAGTTTTTTCTAACTCACATGCTCTCCCACAACAACCCTGTTTCGTTTTTGCCTGTGTTTTCTTGTTGTTGTTTTTTCTAAAGATTTTTGATATTTTGTGCCTTTATTGATAGGTTTAGACTATCAACAAAGGCACTATCTCCCTGGTTACCCCCTAGTTACTTTCATCCGAACTTTGCACCTCTGATTTGGAACTTTCCATTTCTTCACAGTCTAGAAGCCTTCTTCGTAACTCAGTTCTGGATTTCGCAAACTGCTTCTGTTGATCCTTCTTGCTCTGCTCAGCCTGTTTAAGCTTACCTTCATAAAAAGTCTCCTTAGCTCTGAGCTTTTCCTCAAAGCGTAATTTATCTTCATTCTTTTCTGAGATCTCTTGTTGTAGGGTAGATTTTAAAGTCTCTATCTCTAAGCGGAGAGCCTCCTCTATCTTGTCAGCTTCCTTTTGCTGATTTTCAGACAATGTCCTCTGAGCAGTGAGCTCCTCTTTATAGGAAAGCTCCATTTCTCCTTTCTCTATCATCATTTTTGACAACTCTGTTTGGGCATCCGTATAGCGCTCACAATATTTTTTCTGAATCAGTGTGGCCTGATGAAGCTCACTTTCATAGGAACTTTTCTGAGATCTGAGCCTCTTCTCATAGGATGACATCATGTGTTCATTCTCTGTGGTCTGTTTCTGGAGGGCACTTTTATGGGACCTTTCCTGAGATCTGAGCTTCTCCTCATAGGATGATATTATGTTTTCATTCTCTGTGGTCTTTTCCTGTAGGGCACTTTCATAGGAACTTTTCTGAGATTTGAGTTTCTCCTCATAGGATGATATCATGTTTTCCATCTCTGCTCTCTCCTTTGACAGCTGCCCCTTGGTCATTTCAAGACTATGATTTAGGTCCTTCATGCTCTCTGTCAAAGATCTGTTTTCTTTACATTTTGCATTAAATGTAATGTTTTGCCTTTCAAGATCGCTCTGAATATTGTTGAGAGCCTTGTTTTTTTGCTGCTCTTCTAATAAACATTTCTTTGTCTCACAGAGCTCCTTTTCATTGGCCTCATTTCTTTTCTCAGCAATATTTTTGTCTTTTGCCAAAACTTCATACTTCTTTTTGAAGACATTGAGCTCCTCCAAAGCATTTTTCAGGTGCTGATTCACCTCCTGAAGTTCCTCAAGTCTTTGTTGTGATGCTTTTTCATCATCTTGAACTCTTTTCTCGGTTGCCTGAATGTTACATTTCAGTTCCTCGAAGTGCTCCCTCACAGTCATGGTTTTTCCTTCGGTGCAGGACATTTTGATTTCTCTCATGTCTTCCTCTCTTTCAAGCAATCTTCTATCTGTGTCCTGCAAAGTCTTGTTCAACTCCTCAAACTCCTGTGACAACAAATTCCTCAAGGTCTCATTTTCCCTGACAAAAACCTCTTTGCTGCTGCTTAAATTCTGAATTGTCTCCTTTTGGGCCTCATTCTTGCTGCTTAAATCCTGAATTGTCTCCTTTTGGGCTTCATTCTTGCTGCTTAAATCCTGAATTGTCTCCTTTTGGGCTTCATTCTTGCTGCTTAAGACTTGAATTGTCTCCTTTTGGGCCTCATTCTTGCTGCTTAAATTCTGAATTTTCTCCTTTCGGGTCACATTCTTGCTGCTTAAGACTTGAATTGTCTCCTGTTGGGCCTCATTCTTGCTGCTCAAGACTTGAATTGTCGCCTGCTGGGCCTCATTTTTGCTGCTCAAGACTTCATTCTTGCTGCTTAAGTCCTGAATCGTCTCCTTTTGAGTTTCATTTTCTTTCAAAAGGAGGTCATTTTCTATTATGAGTTCAACTTTCTTCCTATCCCGAGTCTTGTCAAGTTTTTGCCGCAGATCGGTTATAGTTTTGTCCTGGGCCCTGCACATCTCAGAAAGATGCTGCATCATCTCCTGTTTTGTGAGTTGGGTTACTGACTGCACTCCACTCTGCTTAACCACAAACAAATGTGACATGTTGCCTGTAAGTGATGGCAGTCTAACTGCCATGGGGCCTTTATAGAAGGCCCCATGGCAGTAAGTGGGTTTGAGTCTTTGATGACTCAAACCCACCAATCAAACACCATGGATATGGTGATTGATGCCCATATATGGTTATTTGCAAATCACTGTAAAGGCCTCTGATTTCAAAGGCAAACATTCTTTGGAATGTTTCGTTTTGAATCAAAGGCGTTTGCCTTCTTTGGAATGTTTCTCATATGTATATAGATTAGATCAGATTGAACAAAACAATACTGATCAGATTAGATTGTACTTTATTACGTCTCGATATGTGTTGGATTAGGAAAATCACAATGCAGTCAGCACCTAGGCTCTCTAATGAGGAGAAGATCAGACAACTTTCTGAGGAGATCAGACATCTTTATGAGGAAAGGAGGGCCCAGAAAAAAGTCATAATGAATCTGCGCCAGAAACTTGAGATGACTCGGAAAGATAAGAAAAAGAACCTCATAATAGAAAATGACATCATTTCTAGTGAAAATGAGGCCCAAAAGGAGAAAATTCTGAATTTAAGCAGCAAGAATGAGGCCCAAAAGGAGAAAATTCAGGATTTAAGCAGCAGGAATGAGGCTTTGGTCATGGAAAATGGGACACTTAGAGCACAGTGTGATGCCATGAGGAGTATGATGCTACAGGATTTCAAGGAGGTGAAGGAGCAGAACAAATTCCAGACAGAGCAATTTAGGCTGCTTAACAACCAACTCCAAGAGTTCAGGGATGTTCAGTCTAATGGAAGTCAAAAGGAAATCAGTGAGAAAAAAGAGGACCAAAGGTTTAATGATCAGGTCACAGAAGAGCTGTTGAAAATGAAGAAAGAGAACAGAGAAGCTAACGTAGAGTTAGAGACTGTCAAAACTGCTCTACAGAAAGAGACCACGGAGAAAGAAAGCATGAGATTATCCTATGAGGAGACTCTGAGATCTCAGAAAAGGTCCTATGAAAGTCAGCTTCATCAGGCCAGAATGATTCAGATTGAATATTGTAAGCACTATGATGATGTCCAAACAGAGCTGTCGAAAATGAATGAGAAAAGAGAAATTGAGCTTTTCTATAAAGAGGAGCTCACTGCTCAGAGGAGATTGTCTGAAAATCAGCATAAGGAAGCTGACAAGAGAGAGGGCTCTCCGCTTAGAGTTAGAGACGGTAAAATATGCCCTACAGCATGAGTCCAGAGAGAAGGAACACATGAGACTATCCTATGAGGAGAAGCTCATATCTCAGGAAAGGTCCCATAAAAGTGCCCTACAGGAAAAGACCACAGAGAATGAAAGCATGATATCATCCTATGAGGAGAAGCTCAAATCTCAGAAATGGTCTTCTGAAAGTGCCCTACAGAAAAAGACCACTGAGAATGAAAACATAATATCATCCTATGAGAAGAGGCTCAGATCTCAGAAAATTTCATATGAAAGTGAGCTTCATCAGGCCAAAATGACTGAGAAAAAATATTGTGGGCGCTACACGGATGTCCAAACAGAGCTGTCAAAAATGATGATAGAGAAAGGAGAAATGGAGCTTTCCTATAAAGAGGAGCTCACTGCTCAGAGGACATTGTCTGAAAATCAGCGTAAGGAAGCTGACAAGATAGAGGAGGCTCTCCGCTTAGAGATAGAGACTTTAAAATCTACCCTACAGCACGAGACCTCAGAAAAGAATGAAGATAAATTACGCTTTGAGGAAAAGCTCAGAGCTAAGGAGACTTTTTATGAAGGTAAGCTTAAACAGGCTGAGCAAAGCAAGAAGGATTTAAAGAAGCAGTTTGTGAAATCCAGAATTGAGTTACGGAGAACACTTCTAGAGTGTGCAGAAATGGAAAGCTCCACATCAGAAGTGCAAAGTTTGGATGAAAGTTCTCTTTCAACCATACTGGAGTTGCAGACTGTCAAATTAAATCTGTCTACAGGAACTTTGGAGAATGAAAGATTACAGGCCAAATGTCAAGATTTAAGTGAGGAATTGCAGTCTGTCCAAACTAAGCTAGAGGATATGACCAATACAGCTTACAACAGAGAGGCCAGCCCATGTGTGCCATCGAAGACTGCCATAACTGAGCTACAGAAAATGACTGAAGAGAAAGAAGAAATCAGAGTATCCTATGAGAAGCTCAGATCTGAGAAGTGTGAGTGTAAATGTGATCTAGAGACAAGAACAGCAGAGAAAGAAAAGATAAACAGATCCCATGAGGAGAAGCCCAGATCTGAGGGGCGCTTGTCTGGAAGTCAGTGTCCTGAAAGTAATGAGAGAAAGAACGGTCTATGTGAACAACTACAGACTGTCCAAACTGAGCAAGAGTCTGCGACTGAGGAGACAGAAAAAATCAGTGTCCCATTAGGATGCTAATTTACATGAGGGATGTCATGTAAGTGAGCATCTTCAAGAGCACTCACAAGTTCTTTAACAAAAGAAGACAAAAAACTCAAACAAAAAACTCTCACACAAAGATTTGTCGAGCCTCAGATTCAGGAGGAGCAAGAAGAGAAGGAAACAATTTAATTTAAAATGTGAAGTAAGCAGACATTTGACAGAGAGCATTAAAGGAACACTACACCCAAACAACGATTTGGCCTCATTTTCTACTCACCCTCATGCTGAGCAACACTCTGGAGCACTTTTTTGATGTCTCAAATGCAGCTGGAGGTCCGGGGGCATTTTTGCTGTCAACAAATGTCCATCTAACAGAGGGCAGCGCCCGTAAGAAAAAAGGTCCATAAAAGTCCACAAAAAGCGTGCCTATTTTCCTTCATACTGCTCGTCAGCTGTAATCCAAGTGTCCTGGCGGAATGCGTCCATCATTAATTGAAACCGAGGTCATTTAGTACATTTTTCGAGCCTAAACAGTGCTATAGCGTACTTCCACAGTGCACGTCTACGCGCGCTCACTGCACTATGTAAGCCGCGGCAGACCAATCCAGACGGCTTATGTAGTGCAGGAGGCGCGAGGCGTGCACTGCTGAAGACTGAGAAGCACTGTTTGAACAGTATCATAGACTTAAAATGACCGAGGCAGTTGTTACAGGAGGAGAGCAGCAGGAGCGGAAAAAATGAGACTACTTTATGAGGAGAGCCTCAGATCTCAGAAAATTTCCTATGAAAGTGAACTTCATCAGGCCAAAATGATTCAGACTGAATATTGTAAGCACAATGATGATGTCCAAACAGAGCTGTCAAAAATGATGATAGAGAAAGGAGAAATGGAGCTTCCCTATAAAGAGGAGCTCACTGCTCAGAGGAGATTGTCTGAAAATCAGCGTAAGGAAGCTGACAGAGAGAGGAGGTCTCCGCTGAGAGATAGAGACGGTCAAAACTGCCCTACAGCAAGAGACCACAGAGAAGAATGAAGATAAATTACGCTATGAGGAAAAGCTCAGAGCTAAGGAGACTTTATATGAAGGTAAGCTTCAACAGGCCGAGCAGAGCAAGAAGGATCAACAGAAGCAGTTTGAGAAATCCAGAATTGAGTTACTGAGTAAGATGCTCGACCATGAGGAATAGAAAAGAACCCAATTAGTGATGCAAAGGTCGGATGAAAGTTCTCTTTCAACCATACTGGAGTTGCAGACTGTCAAATTAAATCTGTCTACAGGAACTTTGGAGAATGAAAGATTACAGGCCAAATGTCAAGATTTAAGTGAGGAATTGCAGTCTGTCCGAACTAAGCTAGAGGATATGACCAATACAACTTACAACAGAGAGGCCAGCCCATGTGTGCCATCGAAGACTGCCATAACTGAGCTACAGAAAATGACTGAAGAGAAAGAAGAAATCAGAGTATCCTATGAGAAGCTCAGATCTGAGAAGTATGTGTGTAAATGTGATCTAGAGACAACAACTGCAGAGAAAGAAAAGATAAACAGATCCCATGAGGAGAAGCCCAGATCTGAGGGGTGCTTGTCTGGAAGTCAGTGTCCTGAAAGTAATGAGAGAAAGAACGGTCTATGTGAACAACTACAGACTGTCCAAACTGAGCAAGAGTCTGCGACTGAGGAGACAGAAAAAATCAGTGCCCCATTAGGATGCTAATTTACATGAGGGATGTCATGTAAGTGAGCATCTTCAAGAGCACTCATAAGTTCTTTAACAAAAGAAGACAAAAAACTCAAACAAAAAACTCTCACACAAAGATTTGTCGAGCCTCAGATTCAGGAGGAGCAAGAAGAGAAGGAAACAATTTAATTTAAAATGTGAAGTAAGCAGACATTTGACAGAGAGCATTAAAGGAACACTACACCCAAACAACGATTTGGCCTCATTTTCTACTCACCCTCATGCTGAGCAACACTCTGGAGCACTTTTTTCATGTCTCAAATGCAGCTGGAGGTCTGGGGGCATTTTCGCTGTCAACAAATGTCCATCTAACAGGGACGACGGAGCCCGAAGAAAAAGGTCCATAAAAGTCCCCAAAAATGTGCCTATTTTCCTTCATACCGCTCGTCAGCTGTAATCCAAGTGTCCTGAGCGGGTAACGTCCATAATTAATTCGAAACGAGGTCATTTAGTACATTTTTCGAGCCTAAACAGTGCTATAGCGTACTTCTGCAGTGCACGTCTACGCGCGCTCACTGCACTATGTAAGCCGCGGCAGACCAATCCAGACGGCTTACGTAGTGCAGGGAGTGCGCGGATTTGGGTTTTAGCCCCGAGCCGGAGCCAGTGATCATCCGGAGATGAGAGCGGAGCAGGAGCCGGCACCTTAGCGGGAGCAGCAGCAGGAGCCGCGGGAGGAGGAGAAGCGGTGGCTGGTAAGGCAGCAATGTAGGGGGCTGTGTCCTCGAGCCCATTTGTGCTGGTGGTGGCTGGAGCGGGGCCGAGTATGATTGTATCCAGGAACCTTTCAGCGTCCTGGATTTTGTAGAGAGTTGATATTCTTTGCTCTAACTCCAGTATTTTCCTGCTGAGGTCAGTACAGCTCTCGCAGCCGGTTGGCGAGTGCAGGGTGCCATTTGCGGTATGAGCCCAGTTTTGTCTCTCAGGTCAGGTAGTTTGAGATCGAGAGAGATCCTTTATTAACAACTCTTGCGACGCAAAAAGGTTATCTTAAAAACAGCAACCATCGAAGAAGTATCCAGTAAAAGAGTTTAAAACCAGGTAAAAGGAATGTTCACTCCCCCAGACAAACCCCTGTCCCTCCTCGAACTCTCTGTTCATTTTTCAGACCTCTCTTCATCCATTCTCACTCTCTCAGCCTGAAAATGCTCCTACCTTGATGCGCCATGACGCCTCCCCCTGTGTTTGAACGCCGCACCTGGTAGCGTCACTTCCTGTTTTAAAGCAGGTAATCTCGCGCCAACTCTTGGTCACATGACTGGGGTGGGTCCAGATTAAAAAGCCTTATTTTGTGCAGGAGCAGGGCCGCCCATAGAGGGGGATAAAGGGCTCTCGGGGGCCCAGCCTCAAAGACATTTACCCACCTTTTTTAAAAATATAAATGTTATTGACCTTTTTTAAAAATAATTACATAAAGACATTTGGACTTAACTTTCTGCTCCAGCACGGTTTATTGAAGTGAATATCTTCCAGAAAGGGCCCCTAAAGGCTCTGTCAGGGCCTAGCTTTTTCTTCATGCAGCCCTGGCAGAGAGTAATTCTATAAATATGAATAAAATGTCTTAAATATGAAGATTAAAAGAGCTGGTAGACTGATGGAGGGGCTGATGTGGCCCCACATCACTTCATATCATTGAGTATTTCATTGACAGCTTTGTAGTAAATATACATTTGTAGTAAATATAGGTTAGTAGTCAATATCATACTCATATTTATTTATAAATAGAAAACAGCTCTTGGCGTTCACATATACGAATCTGCTTAAGGAGCTAATTCATTCTTGAACTTCACTTAATAATCTTTCTGATCAAAGTGTCATAAAACACAACAAACATGTTTTATTTTCACTTTCACTGCATCAGATCTTTTCAACAACTTCAAATCGAACCATAGATATATTTTTTATTTGCATTTTTGTTTTTATGCCATTTTTTGCAAAAGAACTCCATATTATTTCAAAATGAGAAAAACAAAATAAATTTGCAATATATTCCAAAAATGAGGTGCAAAGTGGAATATTCGAGGTGAGGTTTTTACAGCAATGACTGGTCAATAACTGATGACACTGATGCTGTTATTTTTCAATTATATTAATAACAATAAAATGTACTTGTATTACACTGAACATTTCTGCAATCTCAAAGTGCTACAGAGGAAGATAAAAATAATTAGAAACAATTAAAAGCAATTTATAAAGACATAAATAGATGCTTCAAATAGTGGCGAACCCATAAAAAGAAATTAGAAAAAAAAATATTTTGGGACAATGAGAGTTTATTAAAAAAACTTCTCACCTTTGTAGGTCTTAAAAATCCCTCTCATAAAAGTGATATCGTAAAATTATATATTGTTTCACTTTCACTGAGTCAAATCTTTTCACCTCCTTAAACCTAAACATAGATATAAAGTTTTTTATTATTTTATTTATATCTCATATTTTTACTCCTTTTAGTCCAAACCCCTGATCTCTTTTGATCAAGAAAATAATATAATCATAATCAGAGCCAATTTGGCCTCTGATGATTCAAATCTCACAAACACAATCCAAATCTTTTCTCAGTCACTGTCACATCACTTTTAGAAACATCCCTATTCACCACTGAAACTCTGTGTGAAGAAGCTCTGCTGCCCCTGGTGGTGTGGGGGCGCCATCACACCTACAACCTGCTTTTCCATTGTTTTGAAGTAGAGGCTCAGATTTATTAGGCATCAATCAATCAATCTTTATTTTTATAGCAACACTTGTTATCTCAGTAACTTAAGAATAACTTTTCAAATGTAGGACCAACAGATTGAGAAACTCCTTTGTCCCTCAAGACATCAGACTGTACAACTCCTCACTGGAGGGGAGGAGGAGTGAAGACAGAGGATGGGAAGGAGCAGCAGCCAGCCTGTACCACTTTATTTTCACATTTTTATTTATATTTACATTTGTGTATATTTATTAATAGTTTTATTTAGATCTATTGTTTCTTTTTTATATATCTTTTTATCTGTAATAATCAACTGCTACTGATTCTTAGTTTCCCTGAGGGAGGATTTCACCAAGGGATAAATAACGTACAATCTAATCTAATTTAATCTGATACACACAAATGCATCCAGAGATTGATCCATCCAGGCAGAGACAAAGGGACCAAAAAAGGATTTAGGATAGCAACAAATCCAAAAGTCCAGATCATAAATCTGTCCTCATCACATTTGTCTTTAACATAAATTTATTAAAGGTGGCATCTCAGTGTCAGAGGGACCTCACGTCTATATGGCTGAAAAGAAAGTTACTATGGAAGTCAAATCAACCATGGACAGAGAGATCAGTCTGATTACATTAATATCAATCAGTCAAAGTTTATTTATATAGCACAGTTCAGACAAATTGAATTACAGCTCAAATTGCTTCAGACAAAAAAAGATTGAAAAAAGACATATATACATATACATCCATATGATAATCACTTTCTTTAACCACTTAGCAAATAAACACTCAGCAGAGGTCCGTCTACTAAGAATATTCCTCTGGAGTTGTCATGAATAGTTGGTAGGATGTCAAGAGGATTTGGAGGCTAATGCATATATAAAATAAAATGCATATAAAAAATAAAACCAAGAAACATCAGACTAATAAATAAAACTCTAAAAATACATTTAAACAAATACATTAAAACATGTTGAAAGATTAAAATGAAACCTTAAATGAATATAATCTGCAGAGGAATGATGTTGATTAATGTAGCAGCGTCTACCTGAACTGCTATTAAAATGGTTGAACTGGTCTAAAAGTCTGAATTGATGTTAAATGATGTTTCTGTTGATGGTTGATGCTCATGGAGTGGAGCAGGTCATCATGACTGTTTGTCAGGGTCACACTGATATATGTGTGCTGTCTGCAGGAACTACCATGTGTTTAATGTGGTTGATCTGAAGTTAATATCAGGGACGGTCATGATGAAGGAATGGGGCTAAAGGAAAGGCTGGAGTTACTGAAGCTTAGTAATCAAAAGCTGCCAACAAGACAAGAGCCAGAGAGGAGAGCAGGAGATAACAAAAAGATCCCCGGCAGTCTGAGCCTGATGCAGCAGAACGACGAGACATGAGCTGCTCCAGGACTGAAATACACTAATAAGGCTCTGTCAGCAGAGTCTGCAGTCTACACCCCGGCTCCTTCAGAAAACCACACAGCAGCTTCACTCCTGAATCCTCTAGCTTGTTCCACTTAAGGTCCAGCTCTGTCAGGTGGGAGGGGTTGGACTTCAGAGCAGAGGCCAGGTGATCACAGCTGATCTCCGTCAAACCACAGTACTCCAATCTGAGCAGGGACCAAATAATACAGCTTTAGAAAACAATGTCTCCTCACTGACAGTCTAACCTGCCTTATTTGTCCATACTGCTACTACTATGGAAGAGCATTAGGGTCATGTTTAATGCAAAAAAATATTTTGGGGAAGTCGACATTTAAGTTAAAATTCCAAGAAATACTTGAAATTTCAAGAATAAAGAAGAAATGTTGAGAACAAAGTCGACTGACAATGTATGCCACTTTTCAACTTTTTTTCTCAACACTTCCACTTTTTAGACATTTCAGATTTTTTGTTTACATTTTGACTTTTTATTGAAATTTCAAGCTTAGTGTCAATTTCCTCAAAATTATTTTCTCCTTCTAACATGGCCCGAAATACTCTTCCATGAAAAATATCTGTATAATGTATATAATAGATTATATTATATTGTCTTAATTTAGATTATATTGTATTAGATTATATATTTTATTAGATTAGATTAGATTAGATTAGATTAGATTAGATAAGGTACACTTTATTAATCCCTTTGTAAAACTCCCTCAGAGAAATTAGGATTCAAGTGGCAGATGTAAAAAAAAAGTAGATGTATGATGAATAAAGAAATTATGGATATGAAAAATGAATAAACCTAAAAAATGAAGTAATGAATACATTTAAAAAATAATTTTAAAAAAAATGTAAAAAAAATAAATTAATTAAAAAAATCATAAACTAAAAATCAAGGTATAGATAAAATGTGATAAATCTATCACATTTATCTCTGCACAGATTTTAAACGTGGTATCAGACCTCAGAGTTTCCAGTCTACACCCCGGCTCCTTCAGAAAACCACACAGCAGCTTCACTCCTGAATCCTGCAGCTTGTTTCCTCTCAGGTTCAGATCTCTCAGGTGGGAGGGGTTGGACTTCAGAGCAGAGGCCAGGTGATCACAGCTGATCTCCGTCAAACTGCAGTAACCCAATCTGAGCAGGGATCAAATAATACAGCTTTAGAAAACAATGTCTCCTCACTGACAGTCTAACACAGGGGTGGCCAAATGGTGGCTCAGGGGCCATATGTGGCCTTTCACTTCACTCAATGTGGCCCACCAGTCACCTCCCCCTCCCATACATTCAGATAACTGATAAAATATTTTCTCTAACCTTAGATTGCTGCTACGTGCTTTGTTTTTTTGTTTTTTGTTTTTTACTATGATTGTATCTCTAAAAATATGTTATGAGACATTAAAATATAATTTATACAGTGGTGATTGCTCTGAGACTGCAAGGGAAGCTCAGCTTCCCCTATAATATCCCCCAAAACAGTGGTGATATGTTCTGCTGTGTGTACATTTCATTGACGAAATATGCTCTAGAATACCTTCATCTATTGTTCTGAATCAGCAACTTATCACAGGTAACTGGCACAACTTCCTTCTCATTCATCCCCGCAGTGTCTCAGTGCTACAGTCGGAGTCGGATGCTGAGTGTCTTCAGACTTCAGCAGCAAAGCGTAGAGTGGGTTGTTCCACTGTGGAAACTGGACGGTCATTGGATAAACGCTGGGCTTTGTCCCGCCCATCGGACGCTCAGCGTCTTTGGGGGTCTATGAGGCAGTGGGCTGGCCTGGACGCTGAGCTTCTGCTTCTGTCTGAGGCCCAATCCCTTTTTGATTGACAGTGAAATGAGCCAATCAGCGATCTTGAAGTATCCCCCTTTACTGCAGTATCTTCTAAGTTTTACATTCAGTTGTTCCGGACTGATCCGGAGCCTTTATCGATCTACAGCAACTTTCTTTCTTAAAAACGACTAGCGCTGTGTTTGAAGACTCTCTCCTGCCACTTTTCTTTTCACCAACGAGCAGATGCGGATCTTCTCTCCCTTTCACTCACACTCACAGCCAGTCAATAGTCTCACGTAGCAGCTCCAGCTGCTAGCAAGCTGCAGTGCAAATGGTGGGGAAAAGTAACAGGTCTTTTCAGCATTCCTGGTATGACAAGGTGAGCTGGTTCATTGGAAGTGCTGTCACAAAATGCGGTGTCTGGCCAAAAGTGAGCTTTGGGGAATAAAATCCCTGGGAAAGACACCAAACAGGGTCACAGATCATTTACATAAATAAACAAAATTATGATGTGGGCCGGAAAAAAAAATGAGCTTCCCCTCCTTGACTGACCAGCAGCCGCCACTGAATTTATCGTACTGGTAAAAACCATATTTGGAAACAATGGTAATGGTAACATAAATGTGCTTTAAAAACAGGTAAACATTCATTCTTTCATTGTTTTAAAAATAAGCATGAATTAGTTTTAGTTATGTGTCATGAATTTAAATTGTGTTTGAGTTAGATTATATAAGTGTTGGTATAATCAGTTTTTAAGCTGTATTGTTGCTATTTTTTCTTTTATATATTTTTTTTTATTGAAAGTGCCAACAAAACAGTGCAGTCCTTTGGCACTGAAATAAAAATGAATGTGGTCCTTTTCTGTTGCCCACCCTTGGTGTAACCTGTCTGATTTGTTCAGCATTTCAGAATCAGCCAGGAAAAACTTCTCCAGAGTTTCTTCATTAGAGAGTAAAAATCAGGGGAGATAAAAGTTTGAAGTTGGGTGAAGGAGAGATTTGCTCTTATTGAATCAGATTTACTGCAGAAGTGGACTGCAAAATCTGCACTCACTGACTGTGTGGAGAAGTGAATGGGATGGATAAAAACAGGGTTAATTAAAAGATCAATGGTTGAGAAGAGGATTTTTGGGTTATTGTGGTTTACAGCTGTTGGTTTTGAAAAATGATTTCTGTTAGCTATGTTGATTGCATTATTGATTATTGACAATTTGATTAGATTACATTACATCAGAACTTTATGAATCATTCTTTCTGTATGTCACTGTTTTAATTGATGACTTTCATTGTTTTCCTCACTTATTCATACTGTATTGAGTCTGTGTGACTGTTTGTTGAAACTGTGTTTTGCTGCCATTCTTGGTCAGGACTTCCTTGGAAAAGAGATCTGCTGATCTCAATGGGACTAACCTGGTTGTCTAATGGCAAAATAAAATAAAATAAAAATAAAATAAAAATAATCCCTATGGGAAAGTCCTCAGGGAAAATAGGATTCAATAGCAGTTTACAAAGAAGAGGGTAGAAAAAATATTGAAAATATAGATATAAAAAAGTAAAACTAAAACCACAAAAAATAAAAGGATGAATACATGAATAAAAAAAGGAATAAAAAATTAATTTTAAAAAAAGGTTAACTAAAACCATGGTCCTGGCTTAAATATATCACATTTATCTCAGCACAGATTTTAAACGTGGTATCTGACCTCAGAGTTTCCAGTCTACACCCCGGCTCCTTCAGAAAACCACACAGCAGCTTCACTCCTGAATCCTGCAGCTTGTTTCCTCTCAGCTCCAGCTCTCTCAGGTGGGAGGGGTTGGACTTCAGAGCAGAGGCCAGGTGATCACAGCTGATCTCCATCAAACTGCAGTAATCCAATCTGAGCAGAGACCAAATAATACAGCTTTAGAAAACAATGTCTCCTCACTGACAGTCTAACACAGGGGTGGGCAACTGGTGGCTCAGGGGCCATATGTGGCCTTTCACCTCACTCAATGCGGCCCACCAGTCCCCCCCCCCCCCCCCCCCCCCCATTAACTCAGATAGGTGATAAAATATTTTCTCTCACCTTAGATTGCTGCTACGTGCTTTGCTTTTTTATTTTTGTTTATTTTTTTTACATGTAATTAAAGTTATTACTTTACTATGATTGTATCTCTAAAAATATGTTACGAGACATTAAAATATAATTTATCGTACTGGTAAAAAACATATTTGGAAACTATGGTAATGGGAACATATATGTGCTTTAAAAACAGGTAAACATTCATTCTTTTATTGTTTTAAAAATAAGCTTGAATTGGTTTTAGTCATGTGTCATGCTCATTAGATCATGAATTTAAATTCTGTTTGAGTTAGAATATATAAGTGTTGGTATAATCAGTTTTAAGCTTTATTGTTGCTATTTTTCCTGTAATATTTTTTTTATTGAAAGTGCCAACAAAACAGTGCAGTCCTTTAGCACTGAAATAAAAATGAATGTGGTCCTTTTCTGTTGCCCACCCTTGGTGTAACCTGTCTGATTTGTACATACTGCCACCTAGTGGACATACATATGTACACTGTATATATTAGATCAGATTAGATTCGATTATCAATCATTTAATCAATCAAACTTTATTTTTATAACACTTTTCATACAAAAATGAATAAAATAAATTAAAATAATTAAAGTTAGAAAACTGAATACAATTAAAAATACATCCCATCCATCCCCATCCCTCTACCCCCCTCCGAGCAATCCACACACAGCACACACTCACTTACACACACATACAAAGACATGAGGACGAGATTCTAACAGAAAACAGAGTCAGAGGACTGAGGAAACACCATCTTCACTAAAAATGAGAAACACTGGAGCTAAGACTAAAATAACAATATAAAATCTTATTAAAGTAGATTAAAATAAAAAACAATCATATCATGAGAAAATAAATATGTAAAGAAAATGCAATCCTAAAAAATAATATGGCAAAATGAGATAAAATGCCCTGAAGCAAGATGGTGGGAAAAAAAATAAACAGATTAAAAAAACTCCAAACAGTAAATCTGAACTAAATAGAATAATAAAACATATTAAGGGAATTAAAATAAATATACAAATAAGACTGAATAATAATAATAATAATAATAATAATAATAATAATAATAAGCTAAAAACTAGACTGAAACGGTTGGTCTTGAGTTTTCTTTTCAAAATATGAACAGTAGCTGCTGGCCTGTAGTTATCTAAAATCAATGGGTCCTAATTGTTTCTCTTCAGAAGAGGTTTGACCACCGCTGTTTTAAAAGCAGCAGGACAAACACCCATCTGAAGAGAATAATTCAAAACATTAAGAAGATCTGATTCAAAAGAATTGTAAATTTGTTTAAAAGGGATGTAGGGATGGGATCTAACAGGCATGTCACTGGTTTTAGTTGGAAGACAACTTTGTCAACCATTTCAGAATCAGCCAGGGAAAACGTCTCCAGAGTTTCTTCATTAGAGTAAAAACTCAGGAGTGCTAAAAGTTTTAAGTTGGGTGCAGGAGAGATTTGCTCTTATTGAATCAGATTTACTGCAGAAGTGGACTGCAAAATCTTCACACATTCACTTCTGTGTGGAGAAGTGAATGGGACGGATAAAAACAGGGTTAATTAAAAGATCAGTGGTTGAGAAGAGGATTTTTGGGTTATTGTGGTTTACAGCTGTTGGTTTTGAAAAATGATTTCTGTTAGCTATGTTGATTGCATTATTGATTATTGACAATTTGATTAGATTACATTACATTACTTTAGAACTTTATGAATCATTCTTTCTGTATGTCACTGTTTTAATTGATGACTTTCATTGTTTTCCTCACTTATTCATACTGTATTGAGTCTGTGTGACTGTTTGTTGTAACTGTGTTTTGCTGCCATTCTTGGTCAGGACTTCCTTGGAAAAGAGATCTGCTGATCACAATGGGACTAACCTGGTTGTCTAATGGCAAAATAAAATAAAATAAAAATAAAATAAAAATAATCCCTATGGGAAACTCCCTCAGGGAAAATAGGATTCCAATAGCAGTGAACAAAGAAGAGGGTAGAAAAAAATATTGAAAATATAGATATAAAAAAGTAAAACTAAATATGAAAAAAAAATAAAAGGATGAATTCATGAATTAAAAAAAGGAATAAAAAACTAATTTAAAAAAAGGTTAACTAAAACCATGGTCCTGGCTTAAATCTATCACATTTATCTCATCACAGATTTTAAACGTGGTATCTGACCTCAGAGTTTCCAGTCTACACCCTGGCTCCTTCAGAAAACCACACAGCAGCTTCACTCCTGAATCCTGCAGCTTGTTGTTACTCAGGTCCAGCTCTCTCAGGTGGGAGGGGTTGGACTTCAGAGCAGAGGCCAGGTGATCACAGCTGATCTCCATCAAACTGCAGTCCATCAATCTGAGCAGGGACCAAATAATCCAGCTTTAGAAAACAATGTCTCCTCACTGACAGTCTAACCTGCCTTATGTGTTCATACTGCCACCTAGTGGACAAACTACAGAAGAGTATTAGAGACATGTCAGATGGAGAAAATTATTTTGGGGAAGTCGACATTCAAGTTGAAATATGGAGAATAAAGTTGAATAACAATTTGTTATAAAACTTAAAATGTTAAGATTAAATTCAACATACAATGTTTGCTGACTTTACTCTCAACATTTCAACTTTTTTTCCTCGACACTTTCATGTTTTTGTCAACATTTTGACCTTCACCAAGAACTTTTTATCGCACTTCACTCTCCAAACTTTGTCTTCATGTCAACTTCCCCAAAAATATTTTCTCCATCTAACATGGCCCCATACTCTTCCATAAACAGCATATACATTTGCTGTTTATAATAGATTAATTAGATTAGATTGGGTACACTTTATTAATCCCTTTGGGAAACTCCCTCAGAAACAAGGATTCAAATCACATACAGTCCAGGCCAAAAGTTTGGACACACCTCATTCAATATATTTTCTTTATTTTTATCACTAATTCCATTTTAGATTCTCTCTGAAGTAATGATGGCCTCTTGTTTCTCTTAACTTAGCTGATTGGTTCTTGCCATAATATTAATTCTAACAGTTGTCTAATAGGGCTGTGGGCTGTGCATCAGCCTGACTTCTGAACAACACAAATGATGGTCCAACCCCATTAATAAGGCAAGAAATTCCAAGTGAATGAATAAATGAATTGAAATAAATAAAGTAATAAAAATTAATTACTAAAATTTAATTAATAAAGACAATAAATACATCCATAATAATCATGGTACTGTCTTAAATATATCACATTTATCTCAGCACAGATTTTAAACGTGGTATATGACCTCAGAGTTTCCAGTCTACACCCCGGCTCCTTCAGAAAACCACACAGCAGCTTCACTCCTGAATCCCGCAGCTGCGTTTCACTCAGGTCCAGCTCTCTCAGGTGGGAGGGGTTGGACTTCACAGCAGAGGCCAGGTGATCACAGCTGATCTCAGTCAAACTGCATTCCATCAATCTGAGCAGAGACCAAATAATACAGCTTTAGAAAACAATGTCTCCTCACTGACAGTCTAACACAGGGGTGGCCAAATGGTGGCCCAGGGGCCATATGTGGCCTTTCACCTCACCCAATGAGGCCCAAAAAAAAAAAAACCAAACAGACAAAGTGGAAAACAAAACAACAGTTGCCAAATTTGATTCATCATGAGTAACCAGCACCACGTCATGATCAAATATTTTTTCTAGCCTTAGATTGCTGCTACGTGCTTTGTATTTAACAAGTAATTAAAGTTCTTACTTTGCAATGATTGTATCTCTAAAAATATTTATGAGGTATTAAAATATAATTTATAGTAATGGTAAAGAATACATTTGGAAACAATGGTAATGGGAACATATATGTGCTTTAAAAACAGGTAAACATTCATTCTTTTATTGCATTAAAAAAGAAGCTTGAATTAGTTTTAGTTATGTATCTTGCTCATTAGATCATGAATTTTAATTGTGTTTGAGTTAAAATATATAAGTTTAGGCAAAATTCTCTGTTAAGCTTAATTGTTGCTGTTTTTGATGGAAATATTTTTCTTTGTTTAAAGTGCCAACAATACATAACTGTGTGGCCCTCGGGCACTGAAATATAAATGAATGTGGCCCTTTTCTTTTGCACACTCCTGGTCTAACCTGTTTTATATGTTCATATTGGCACCTAGTGGAATTACATATGTATACTGTATATAAAACATTACATAAGATTAGATTAGATTAGATAGAACTTTATGAATCATTCTTTCTGTTTGTCACTGTTTTAATTGATGACTTTCATTGTTTTCCTCACTTATTCATACTGTATTGAGTCTGTGTGACTGTTTGTTGAAACTGTGTTTTGCTGCCATTCTTGGTCAGGACTTCCTTGAAAAAGAGATCTGCTGATCTCAATGGGACTAACCGGGTTGATTAAAGGTTCAATAAAATAAAATAAAATAAAAAATCATCCCCTTGGGAAACTCCCCTACAGAAAATAGGAATCCAATAGCAGTGAACAAAAAAAGGGTAGAAAAAATAAATACAAAATATAGATATAAAAAATAAAAATAATCCAAAAAATTAAAGAACGAATTAAAGAGACTGTGAGGAGTTTTTACGTAATTACAAAAAAGTCTCACTTTTAAATGTATACCTGATGGAAATACACACTTATCGATGAGTTTTATAGCATCTAAATAGGTTATCTATAAATGCTATTCTTTAGCCTCCTGTTCGGGTCGGTCAGGGCTGGACTGGCCTGGATACTCAACTTCGGGGAACCAAACAATTAAAACTAGAGCAAATTTATATTATTTTATTATTTATATTACACGTCTGGGAGCGCCGTGCTGTCATAGCGACATATAGCCGGCTACAACTACGATAATAACTTTTCCCCGCATTGCTTGTCGTCACACATCAAAAACTACCGCTACGTAACTAGAAAGAGATACATTACCTTGTCGCTTTGCATCCTGTAAGTTGTTGAAAAAGAACTTGTAAAGCAATGCAGAGTTCTGACAAAGATCCATGCTGCATTTACCACAACAAACAAACACCTTTGGCTTCACGTCTCCGGTGCGTTCAAGTTGTAGTCAGATGTAGGAATTTTGAGCTCCGAGTGGGAAACTAAAACTGAACGCCCCCTGAAGTCTGAATTTCCTACTGGGAACTCAGTGAAACCTCGCCACCCCCGAGTTGACAATGGAAGATGGATGCCCCCAGTGTGAACAGTTATTTAGCTCCTGTAATAATCCATTTATTTGCACTTCTGACTGGGGTGTGTTGCTCTAGATCAGCTGTATACATAGTATTGTTAGATTTATATTTACAAAAATGCTGCCATAGTGATAATCACATTCTTCATACAACAACACAGGGAGTGCTAACAACAGCTAACAATAACCTGGTAGATCGGCATGTTTTTTTCTGACTTCAACTGGAACGCTGATAAGTCGGAGATGATGTCACTCCCATTTCCGAGGTTACAGGAACACAGCATTACGCCGGCGATAAATTCTCCTCATAGCACCTTTAATGAATTCAAAAAATACATAAAATAATAAAATAAAATGATACACTAAAACTCATTGGAATGGGTTAAATATATCCCATTTATCTCAGCACAGATTTTTAACGTGGTATCTGACCTCAGAGTTTCCAGTCTACACCCCGGCTCCTTCAGAAAACCACACAGCAGCTTCACTCCTGAATCCTGCAGCTCGTTTCCTCTCAGGTCCAGCTCTCTCAGGTGGGAGGGGTTGGACTTCAGAGCAGAGGCCAGGTGATCACAGCTGATCTCCATCAAACTGCAGTACTCCAATCTGAGCAGGGACCAAATAATACAGCTTTAGAAAACAATGTCTCCTCACTGACAGTCTAACTCAGGGGTGGGCAACTGGCGGCCCAGGGGCCATATGTGGCTTTTCACCACTGAATGCGACCAACCAGTCGCCCCCCACCCCCCAAAAAAATAAAACATAAAATAAGATAAAATAAAATAAAATAAATCAAACTGGAAAACAAAACAACAGTTTCTGAATTTGACTCATCATGAGTAACCAGTAGTATGTCATGCATAAATTCAGATAGGTGATAAATATTTTCTCTACCCTTAGATTGCTGCTACGTGCTTTGTTTTTACAAGTAATTGAAGTTCTTACTATGCTATGATTGGATCTCTAAAAATATTTATGAAGTATTGAAAAATAAATTATAGTATTGGTAAAAAAAAACATATGTGGAAACAATGGTGATGTACGGAAGCCCTAAAGCAGGGGTCAGGAAGTAAGTTTGGCCTGGGGCCAGAATTTTTCTGAGCAACTGAATGGTGGGCCAAAACATCACATCAATCAGAAACATTTCTCTCTCCCTCTGTCTTGTTTTTTTTTAACATTTTCCCCTTATCTGTTGGCTACTTTTATATCGTGTGAATACAAAATGTAGTTTTAAATAAAGTAACTTTATTTCTCAGACTATCAGTGTGTTATTACTGCTTTAGCTCCACTGTGGCTGCGTTATAAAACTGCTTATAAAGAAGGCCAACTTGGTGATGATAAAGCTGTTGTCTTTAATCAGTGACTCACAGACTCTTTTAAGTCATCATAAATGTGCCATAGCCAACTTTATTTTTTCCCCGAACATTGAATAAAAATGTGAGTAATTCCATTTTGAAAAAAAATACTTCTTTGAGCCCAGCTAAAGCATTTTTAAGAAAGATTTTTTTAAAAAGATTTTCAGGATTGGGCTGGTTGTCAAGTGTTTTTACTGTGACATGGCTTGACACACTTGATAAAGGGAGGACTGAACCAAGACTTCAGTCTTTCACTCAATCCCCTTTTAATTTTTCATCAGGAATCAAGCAGGAGAAAAACCTACAATCATTGTTAAATATTTCAGCAATATTTTAAACAAGCAGATGAACATTAAATTAAACAATTGCTTTACAAAGTATTAAATATTGTTCAGTTTTGAACCATTTGTTTGAAAAAACATTTACTTTTTATTTTAGCCAGAATTTTACACTGATTTTAAACTTAAATCAACCTTATTTAGCAACAATAACAATAAACAATTTTTTAACTAACATGAAACAATTTTTTAAGTACCATGACATCAGGTTATTAAACCAGATTTAATGTAGGTTTTAATACTTCTATTTAATAGAAACAATTTTTGTACATTGAATATTTTGAATTGCATTTAAATAAAGCAAAATTCGATATTTTAGAATAATACTTTTTTTTTTTTTTTTTTTTTTTTTTTTACATTTGATTAACTCAGAAGTAACCCAACTTTAACCTTCTACAAAAACACATCGAGATTACAAAACCCAACGCCAGAAATCCAACACAAAAGTTCTCTCTTCAGCAGAGAAACCAGAGAGATGGCTTCTTGCCTGTAGCCCCTTTTGGTTTGAAACGTCCTCTTTCCATGCACCTCCAAACTTTTGCGTTCTCTGCTTCGCTCCTCACAAGCCAAATGACTGATACTCGGCATCGATTGTCTCTAGAACTCGGCACACAAAGCTAAATTCACAAACTCCTTTGACCTGCGCTGCAGGTGAGCGTGCAGCTGAGGAGTGCGCAGCAGCTCAGGAGCGGGCAGTTATGGAGCGCGCTGTTGAGCAGCGCGCAGCCGAGTGCTGCAGAGCGCGCCAGCGGAGCAGAGGGGCAGAAGGGCAGGAGAGCATAATGATTGATTTTAGGAGGCACAGCCGCACTTCCAGACGGGACGCCGCAACAGTGATTGTCGTTTTTGTGATAGTAGCCAAATAATTGCACTTTTTTAAAATACTCCTTTTCAGGGACGTCCTGGGGCTGAAAATCTGCCCAGGAATTTCATCAGAGCGGGGGGGAAGTGGTGCTGATATTTTCAGCCACCCCCAGTCGGACGAACACAAGCCTCCGCGCTGCGGCCCACGGCCGTTTAATTTTGTCAGCTGAGCGGCCGTGATGTTCGTGATCGCGGTGGAAGCTGCTGATAAATATTTTCAATGGTGCGCACTGTGGCCACTGGCCGTCTAGGTGTGCCGACCGTTTTATATCAGTTTTTCAATTTCATCTGGCGGGCCAGATATTACTGAAGACGGGCCAGATTTGGCCCGCGGGCTGTTATTTGTCGACTGCCCTAAAAGGTCATGTTTTTTCACGTTTTTTTCGCACCGGTTCTCGTGATAACGACATAATTTCAGTCATTTTACCGAGATCTCAAGTTATTTATGTCGTTAACCAGGGATAACGAAGCTTGTTTTCTCCAGATCTCGACATAAATAAGTCGAGATCTCGGGAAAACGACTGAAATTAAGTCGTTATCATGAGAAAATGGTGCGAACAAAACATGGAAAAACCATGGCCTTTTAGGGCTTCCGTAGTGATTGGAGCATATATGTGCTTTAAAAATGGGTAAACATTTATTCTTTTATTGCATTAAAAAGAACCTTGAATTAGTTTGAGTTATGTGTCATGCTCATTAGATCATGGATTTAAATTGTGTTTGAGTTAGAATATAGAAGTGTTGGTATAATCCTTTGTTAAGCTTTATCGCTGATGTTTTTTGTTTATTTATATTTTTTATTGAAAGTGCCAACAATATGTAACAGTGCAGCCCTTGGGCACTGAAATATAAATGAATGTTATTTCAGTCACCATGTGGGCTTTTCTTTCTTTAACAGAAGGGTACCAACATTTTTGTCTGCGTGTGAACATACCGTGAAGCAGACTGGTTTCAGCAGGGTAGTCAATAACCCCATTCACCTGCTGTTTCAAGCTGTAATGTTCCCTATGGTCACACGTGGTCTCACACAACTCCATCATATAAAATTCATCTCAGCACAGAGGGAAAGAAATGGAGTCTGACCTCAGAGTCTCCAGTTTACAGTCTGGACTCTTCAGAAAGCCACACAGCAGCTCCACTCCAGAATCCTGCAGTTCGTTTCCACCCAGGTCCAGCTCTGTCAGATGGAAGGGGTTGGACTTCAGCGCTGAGGCTAAAGAAGAACAGCTGATGTCTGACAAAGAGCAGGACCACAAACTGAAAATGAACACAGAGAAATATTTACTGCAGTGATCCTCTGAGGGGACATTCCACCTGGAGATGAGACTTTTCTCTTAGGGGTGTGTACTGTGTGTAGTTACATTGCTGCTGTTGTGGACATATGGAGCTTAAATAACTACCATTACAAATATTCTGACATTCCTCTAGCCCAGGGGTGGGCAACTGGTGCCCCAGGGGCCACATGTGGCCATTCACCTCACTCCATGTGGCCCACCAATCATTTCCAAAAACAAACAAAAAAACAGAAAAAATGGAATTATGAAGAAAACATAACATCAACTGCTGCATATGATTTATCATGAGTAAGCAGAACTGCATAATGCACAGATTATGGAGGTGATTAAATATTTCTACCAACCTTAGATTGATGGTACATTTTTTTTATTTTACAAGCCACTAAAGAATTTTGTTTTATTGTTGTCTCTAAATATATTTCACCAGGCCTTAAAATATAATGTATAGCATAAGTAAAAACTATATTTGGAAACAATGATAAAGGTAATATATTTGTGCTTTAAAATCTGAGAAACATTTCTGATTTTATTGAATTAAATAGAAACTTACACTGGATTTACTTAGCTGTCAGACTCACCAAATCATTACTTTTTAATTGTGCTTGAGTTAAAATACAACAACGTTGGTATAATAGTCCAGACTCAAAACTCACCTGTTCAGGACTGCATACCCCACTTGACATTAACTTACCTCCTCTCCCCACCGGTCCTTCTCTGTTTGTGCTTTTCTATAGTTGATTTTATCATTATCGTTGATTTTATTTTACTGATGATTTTATTGTGGTTGTTTTTAATCTTGTTCAGCGTCCTTGAGTGTCTTGAAAGGCGCTTTTAAATAAAATGCATCATTATTATTATTATTATTATCATTATTCTTTTTGAAGCTATATATTTGCTATATTTTTGTTTATTTAATTTTACTGTATATATTTTTTCAAACAATTTGTAACAATGTGGCCCTCATATACTGAAAAATGGATGCAGCCCTCCTGATAGTCAAAGTTGCCCACCCCTGCTCTAGCCCATTCCTTTATCATTACAGTTCCTGAATTTAACTTTAATCCAACCCTCAAGTATCAACACAAAGAAATGTGAATTTTCCCTCATTATGGACAAACCCCAGCCTCAGTCAATGAGCAGAGACCAACAAACCAGAACACAGTTTATGAACTCACTTCAGAGACTCCAGTCTACAGTGTGGACTCTCCAGTCCACCACAAAGAAGCTTCATTCCTAAATCATTGATATTGCTGTAGGTTAGATCCAGCTCTCTCAGATGGGAGGGGTTGGACTTCAGAGCAGAGGCCAAAATCTCAAAGTGAGTGTCTGACAGTTCACTGAAAGAAAGTCTGTGATGACAAAAACATCATGGAATTACTGCCATGTGGACCATCCTGATGATATGAAAGACAATTTACCCACTAAAAAATGGAATTTAGGGAAGGAAAAAGAAAAATACTTAGTCATGATTATAAGATAATAAGTCATGATTATGAGGAAAAAAGTTGAAATCATGATACCATTCGTGCATGTGCACCACGTCCATCAACGTTTCTCGAGCCAAATGCACTTTTATTTTATGTATCATAATGATGACTTTATATCTCATAATTATGACTCTTTTGTTTTGTTTTTTTAGCTCCCTTTACTCATTTTTTTAAGTGGAGTAATCAGGCTTCCATGTGTTGATGCTTCAGTTCACATCAGGGATCATTTCTTTGTTTTTGTGTCTGATGATATTTTACAAATCTTCTTCTTTTGCCACTTCATGAACACTGACAGTAGGCTACACATTTTTATTTAACATCACAAAAGATATGCTGAAATGGAAAATTTGACTGCAGCAAAAAGTCATCTTCTACACAGGCTGACCAATTAGAGGGAATGTAGAGGAACAAAGCTGAGGCACCATAGTCTGAAAGTCCTTCAAGAGAAGTACAACTAACTTTTAATGGAATCAGATCTGGACTTACCGAGCTTTTCTGCAGTTCCTCACCACTGGAATCAGTCTGAGTTTTCCTTCAGAGGAGGCGTTGTACTTCTCTAAGTCCAGTTCATCCACAACCTCCTCTGACATCTGCAGCATGTAGGCCAGAGCAGAACAGTCAAAGTCAGAGAGACGCTTCTTCAATCTGTTGTCTGATTTCAGGAGCTCTTGGATCTCCTGATGTACGGAGTGGTCGTTCAATTCTGTCAGACAGTGTAAGATGTTGATGCATCTGTCAGGAGAGACATCGTAGCGTGTCATCTCTTTTAGGGACTTAATGACTCTCTGAATGATATCTGGGCTGTTGTCTGTTTGGCCCAGAAGTCCTTGTAGGAGTCTTTGGTTAGACTTCAGTGAAAGGCCATGAAGAAAGCGGACAAACAGGTCCAAGTGGCCGTTCTCACTCAGAAGAGATTTCTTCAGGGCTCTCCTCAGGAAGAGGTCCAAAGATGCATGACTCCAATTGTCACCTTTTTTGTACAAAGACCTGTCCCCATAAAATACCTGCTTTGAATTCTCCTGTCTTTGCAGGACAGCCTGGAGCATTTCTGTGTTGTTGTCTGTGAAGCAGTGGAACATGTAGACTGCAGCTAGGAACTCCTGAACACTCAGGTGAATGAAGCAGTAGACTGTCCTCTCAAAGATCACGCTCTCTCTTTTGAAGATCTCAGTACAAACTCCTGAGTGCACCAAAGCTTCAGTGACATCCAGACCACACTGCTCCAAATCTTCTTGGTAGAACATGATGCTTCCTTTATCCAGATGTTCAAATGCCAGCCGCCCAAGCTTCAGGAGACCTTCCCTATCAGAGTCCATCAGCTCCAAAGACCTCGTGTCCTGACCCTCCTCGTACTTGTGCTTCCTCCTCTTCGTCTGAACCAGCAGGAAGTGTGAGTACATGTCTGTCAACGTCTTTGGCAGCTCCCGTCTTTGTTCTGCACTCATCATGTGCTCCAGAACTGTAGCTGTGATCCAGCAGAAGACCGGGATCAGACACATGATGTGGAGGCTCCTGGACGACTTGATGTGTGAGATGATCCTGCTGGACAGATCTCCATCTCCAAACCTCCTCCTGAAGTACTCCTCCTTCTGGGCGTCAGTGAAGCCTCGAACTTCTGCAATCCTGTCAACATATGATGGAGGGATCTGATTGGCTGCTGCGGGGCGGGACGTGATCCAGATGAGAGCAGATGGGAGCAGATTCCCCTTGATGAGATTCACCAGCAGGGTGTTCAGCTGAGATTTCTGTGTGACATCGGACACGGCCTCAGAAGAACCAAAATCCAAGGACAGCCTGCTTTCATCCAAGCCGTCGAAGATGAACAGAAGCTTACAGAGAGCAAGAGTCTCTGCGGTTAGCCCCTTTAAAGTTGGATGGAAAACCCAGAGAAGATTAAGAAGACTGTAACTCTCATTTCTGATCAAGTTCAACTCCCTGAACGAAAGCAGAACCACCAGCTTGATGTCTTGGTTCTGCTGACCTTCTGCCCAGTCCAGAGTGAACTTCTGCACTGAGAACGCTTTTTCCAACACCAGCAACGCCGTTGGTCATAACCACTCTGATGGGTTTCTGTTGGCCGGGGAAGGCTTCAAAGAGTTCATGGGGCTTGATTGGAGTCTCGTGGATATTTTTCTTGTTTGCTTTTTCAAGCTGCTGAACTTCATGTTGAGTGTTCACCTCTTCGCTCTGCCCCTCTGTGATGTAGAGCTCAGTGTAGATTCTCTTGAGGTGGGCTCTGCTTCTTTCTTCACCCGATCCTTCAGTCACACATTCACATCTCTCCTTCAGACTGGTCTTATGTGCATCCACAACCTCCTGCAGGCCTCCTTTAGACAACGACAGAGACAAAAACAGCATCATGACCATTGTTTTACTGTTTATAAGAATCAAGAAAGAACACACCTTTCCCCTCTCCATTTCTAGACCATTTCATAACATGCTCTTGATCCATTTTTGCAGAAGGATTTTACAAATCTGAAGAGAATTTTATCTGTTAAAAGGCCCAAACAGGAAGATAAAAATCAGGCATTGAACTGTTTTAATTGTATGTTATGTGCTGTGCTCTGATAATCTCAACACTCATAACCATTCTGTCCCACCACTGATCTAGAATCTAGTCCTCCAAGACAGAAATCTGATCAAACGTGATCAAACAGAATGAAGGAGAAACATAGCATCAACTGAAAACACAACACGGAAGAGGAGAGAAGAGGGGATGATGGGGGTCTATGGACTACTTTTGACAGAATAATCCTGGATGAACAAAAAGAAAAGACTGTGGAAAAAAGACTGCGTGAACATGTGAGCCGTTCCTCCATTCTGAGCTCTACCCAACTTTATGTTTCAGGTCGACCATGTTTGTTTTTATTTACGCCTGCTTCCTTGTTCCTCAGTCCGCTCGTTTCTTGATTGGTTACATTTACGTCACAATTCATGGAGTCATGACTCCTTTGCTTTCCTCACACATGAAGATTTTTGGTCGTAAATGTTGAACAAGTTTAATATTTACGATTGTCTGTCTTGACCTGATTTGAAGCTGATTATCTGCGAACTGACTCTTAACACCTCAGACCACAGAATCATCTTTAAAGATAATGGTGTAAGACAGTTATCTGGTGTTTGCTGTCATTGGTTGGGAAAAGGGAAAGTCGGGACAAAAACAGCCTGATAAAAACTGTGTAGTAAGTTTTAAAGTAAAACATTTACATTCAGTTAGAAAGAAAATTAAGTTCTTGTCAATTGCAATACAAAACTTCTTTAATTCCCATGAAATTTAACTTTACTGCTTGGCATTGAGTGTGAATGGTTGAATATAGATTCCAGTAAAATACAGATCTTTTTTGCTATTAAATTAAACATTTTATTATTTTACTGATAGTACCCTTTTATTTGTAACAATCTGAAGCTGAGAGTAACGCCAATGGGAGCCAAAGTTGCTCATCCCTGCTGCAGGAAATATAATCCAAGTGTCTGAGAGACAGTCGATGAGCAGACCAAAAATATCCCAAAGCAAAGAGGCACAGCCCTAACATTTATAACAAACATCAGCAAGCTGTTGTCTGGTCTTTATAAAGTGCAGGTCTTACCATCTGTCTGCTGCCCGGGTCTTGCTGCGTCAGACACAAGGCTCCTGTTTCTGGATAAAGAAAATATCACCTCAGAATTTTGTGATGACCCTTGACCTCAAGCTCAGCAGGTCACACACACCTTGTACAGAACACTACGCTGGTGGATTATGTAGAAACTGTCCATATTATTTGCCGATCACATTCATATGGCTTCATATTCATTTACACACATGATTCAAAAGGTGGGAGAAACTGAGGGGAAGTATCCTGTCTGAGCAAACACTGACATGTGACTGTATCAAACTCCTGGATTTCATTTTAAAAGACGACGTCCCTACCAACTGAGGCCCTGTTTACACGGAGATACTCTCACCTGAAGCGCACAGGTTCTTTCTTTGCATTTTTTAGAAGCAACCCACGTTCACATGTAGACGACAGAACAACTGAAAACACTGTAGTGTGCATGCTGGTTCAGTAGATGGTGATGTAGGTTTGCAGACAAACAGCGCTGCTACAACACACTAATGAAGAAGAAAAACTTTTCAAAAACAACAATGGTGAGCAGATGCACGAAGACGCAGGAGTTTCCACAAATCTGTTTGGATAGTTTTGTCTGGATAACAAACCGAGCATGGTAAGCAACACACATCTTACTCTGTAGACAATGAAGCTGTTGTTGTTCCTGGTAGCCTTCATGTGAAAGAGTACTGCACAGGCAGTGAATCCCATTTACATTAAGTCGGGCGGCGATGCATTTTCAAAAGGCTCCGATCTGGACCCTGGTTACAAAAGTTTGTGGATTTGGGCACTTGAGGCACTGTTCCAATGAAAACTGGAGGCAAAGCCGCAATGAAAACTTCAGATTCTACCAAAAACAGAGCCGTGTAAACACCACCTGAACCTCCGCCACCTCAAACAAGAACAGACACTAAGTCTTGAGGCCTCCTCAAACACTAGCAGGACATACTGATTTTGCCAAAATATAGTTGCATCATGAGAACACCTAGACAAAATGTAACTTAACTAAGACTTAAATTCACATTATCACCCTGTCATGCTAACAATGCTAATGCAGTCACCATGGAGATGTACTGTCCCTGTTACCAACCTCTGACCTGTTGGCGCTTTGCATTATGGTAAACAATACACAAGATAGACTGGGCCGAATTCAGTTTTCAACTGTTCAAAACTGTCGTGGAGAATCTCCGCTCTGAGTGTAGCAGAGTGGAAGCCTAATGCAGTCCTAAGGTGAACGGTGTTACCGTGGCATGTACAGGGCTCAATCGGGCTGATTGTGGCTCAATCC
This sequence comes from Scarus forsteni, assembly GCA_036419115.1. Lineage (NCBI taxonomy): Eukaryota > Metazoa > Chordata > Actinopteri > Labriformes > Labridae > Scarus > Scarus forsteni. The sequence goes on along the minus strand of JAZDUH010000100.1, from coordinate 535,793 downwards.
TGAAAACTTTCTGTTGAAAACTGACAAGGACGTATCACTTTGTGCCTCGACTGTGTTTCATGATCAACTCGGACTGTTGGACGACAGAATCACACACTGAGTTCCTCTAAGATCTCTTACTTTGGCCCTGAAGCTCCAGGTTGATCATTAAAGTTGTCAAACCAGCCTTGGGACTGGTCACTCTGCAGAGACAAACATTCGGACACCTCAGACTCTGCCATGTCTTCGTCTTCCACAGGAACACTCATCTTATCTGAGGAGAAAAAACAGGTCAAAGACCAGAGAACAGGAGAAAACTCACATGCAGAGAGACAAAGGCCAGAGGAAACAGCTTTAGAAGAGCAGTGCAGCACCACAGAGGCTCACTTTACTCTCATGTCTTTATGTTACTAACTTACGATGGAGGATGAGAGCCACGTTAAAAAAAAAAAAGTAATAAATAATAAAGTCGAAAAGTTACGAGTGTTAATTAATATGTATAGAAATTAATAACTGAAATGATTTTATTGTTGGTAACTGTAGTGACACTAAAGCAACACTAATGATCAAACATCTCTTCAGTATTATACTACATCTCCAATTTTAGCGAAATTGTTCTTAATGTAATTTATGTGATTTTTTAAAATATTGATCGATACTAATTTACAGGTAATGATGATAGAAACTGTAATAACTTTACTGTTTTTTTTTATGGTGACACCAAACTCAGCCTGATGATCACACATCCCCTCTGCCTTGTACTACAGCTCTTACTTTAAAGAAATAGTTTTTCATGAATTTTACATGATTTTCTTTTAAATATTGGCATATATCAATAAGTAGGTTTTGACTATAAACTGTAATAACTGGACTGTTTATGACTACCTACACTACCGGTCAAAAGTTTTAGAACACCTCAATTTTTCCAGTTATTTATTGCAATTCAAGTCACTCAAGTCCAATCAGTAGCTTGAAATGATACAACGGTAAGTGGTGAACTACCAGAGGGTAAAATAAAAAGTAAGGTTACCCAAAACTGAAAAAACAAAGTACATTTCAGAACAATAACACAAAATGGGTTAACAATTGATAGCTGTCCTGCAGCAACGGAGGGTGACCAAGCCTTAAAAAGCTGGTGCTACTAATTCCTACAGGTGTTCCAAGTTTGCTTGATTACTAACAAGCCCCTCTGTCAGCATAAGAGCAGTGTTTGCACACAATGTGGTAGCATGACCTCGTGAGCATCAGTTGAACAGTATTGTACTGCAGAAAGTAGTGTGTTGCTACAGAAATGGCAAGAAAAAGGCAATTAACAGTGGAAGAGAGACAGACCATCATAACACTGAAAAATGCAGGTCTTTCCCACAGAGAAATTGCAAAGAAAGTCAAGGTGTCAGTGAGTAGAGTTTCCTTCACCATCAAAAGGAAGTCAGAAACTGGGGCAAACTCTGACAGGAAGAGGTCTGGCAGACCCAAAGCCACAACTGAATCAGAGGACAAGTTTCTGAGAGTCAACAGTTTGTGTGATAGGCGGCTCACAGGACAACAGCTTCAAGCACAGCTTGATAGTGGTCGTAGTAAGCAAGTCTCTGTTTCAACTGTGAAGAGAAGACTTCGAGCTGCGAGTTTGACTGGACGAGTTGAAGCAAGAAAACCATTGCTAAGACGTCAGAATAAGACAAAGAGGCTTTCCTGGGCCGAGAAACACTGCCATTGGACTACTGAAGACTGGAAAAAGGTATTATGGACTGATGAATCAAAATTTGAAATCTTCGGCTCATCACGCAGGATCTTTGTACGGCGTAGAGTAGGTGAAAGGATGCTTCCACAGTGTGTGGCTTCAACTGTCAAACATGGAGGAGGAAGTGTGATGGTCTGGGGTTGTTTTGCTGGATCCAGGGTTGGTGACTTGTTCAGAGTGAGAGGCACCCTCAACCAAAACGGCTACCACAGCATCCTGCAGCACCATACAATACCCTCTGGTATGCATTTTGGTTGGTCTGGTTGGTCAGGGGTTCATCTTACAGCAAGATAATGACCCAAAACATAAGTCCAAGCTATGCCAGAACTATCTTGCGAAAAAAGAACAAGCTAGTAAACTTGAAACATGGAGTGGCCAGCACAGTCTCCAGACTTAAACCCCATTGAGCTGGTTTGGGATGAAATGGACAGAAGAGTGAAAGCAAAGCAACCCACAAGTGCCACACATTTATGGGAACTTCTGCAACAGACATGGGAAGAACTTTCTGAAGAATATTTGATTTCTATTGTAGAAAGAATGCCACGTGTGTGTTCAGCTGTTATATCTGCCAAAGGTGGCTACTTTGATGAGTCAACAGTTTAGAATACATTTTGGTCTATAAATTGATTCCATAATTTCTTTTTTGACTCCAATTGCTTATTTGTACTATGCTTTGACGTCTGAGTGCAATGAGACATTAAACGGCATAATTTTCAGTCAAAACACTGGAAAAATTGGGGTGTCCTAAAACATTTTGACCGGTAGTGTAAGTAACATCTCTTCCAGTTAATACTTCAGGTCTGGCTTTAGAGAAATAGGTGTTAATGTACTTTATATTATTATTATTATTATTATTATACTGATGTATATTGATAAATAGGTAGTGACTAAAAAAAACTGTAATAACTTAACTATTGTTCACTGTATTCTCAATGCTCAAACATCCCTTCTAGTTCTAGATCATCCCTTATACTAAAGCACTGAATTTAAAGGCATATGCTTTAATGTATTTTCATGTTTGTTTGTTTTTTTAAATATTGATGAATATTATATATAGCCTAATCCGTGCATATTGAAACCAATTGAAGTCGTCTGGCTCGCATGACAGCTTGTTTGGAGGAAAACGAGCTTGTAGCTCAGTCTTCATTACAGTGATCAAAAAGAGGGGTCGAGTTTGGAACTACGTTCTTTTGTTGATGAGTTATTGAGCCGCAAAGTCTGAATCTGTGAATAACTTTCCAACAATACACAAGTAGCCTAGATGTTTCCTAGTTTGATCTAAAAGATTTATGACTTAATCCTCGTCACTTTACAACTCTATTCTCCTAACTTCTTCACTTTATTCTCGTAACTTTTTGACTTTATTCTCGTAACATTACTTTTTTGTTGTTTTTAACGTGGCCCTAATCCTCCGTCATACTTCCTGAAGTTTCTCTCAAACATTTCGACAGTCTGTCACCAAACATGGACAAATCACATCATCACTTCCACCTTGGTGTCTTTGTTCACATGTAACAGTGAGCAGAGACACTGACGGACACATTTGAAGACTGCAGGATAAACACTCACCTTATTTAGCTTTTCAGTTCCTCCTGTGCACTGTTTTCACAGACTGTAGCTCTGAGTTATACTTCAGATTTCGTTCTGCGTCATTCTGGTCCTGTGTTATGGTCTGTCTGCTCCTCCCCTCCTGTGCTGTCAGGGGGAAATGCAGAGCAGCAGGAGGAGCAGTGGAGGACATGCCAGACCATTTCAGAAGAATTCAGCTAGGACTGCAACACCTTCATAAATATCAGGATGTTGAAGTCCATGTTCAGTTTGGAAGAAGGCACAAGTCCAGATTAGATGGTTAGCCAACCATTTATTGACAATATGTGAGACCATACATAAAATAATAAAAATACTCAGCTGCTGAGGGCTCAGTGCACTACCTGTCCTCAGGTAGTGGTCTTTTAATAGTCCCCAAAGTTAGATCTAAAACATACGGGAAGCTTCCTTTCATTATTACGGCCCCGTCTGTGGAACAGTCTACCTGAGGACCTGAGAGCAGCACCTACTGTTCATTTTTTAAAAGCAAACTCAAGACCTACCTTTTTAATCTGGCTTTTAGCTGAATTTTGTTTTACTTTTTAATCTGCACCTTATGGGATTTACTCCATTTTAATTTCAGAGTAACTATTTCATGTTTTACCACTTTTTATTTATCAATTGTTTGGTTTTGAAATAGTTTTATCTTAATCAATTTTTAGCATTTTATTACCTTTGTCATATTTTATCATGGTTTTATTTATTTTATTTACTTATTTATTCAGTCAGTTTAGTTTTAGCTCCAGTGTTTCCTCATTTTCAATTCAAGATAGCGTTTCCTCAGTCCTCTGTGGATTTCTAAAGAGTCCTGGCTTACAGTCCTTGTCTGTGTGTGTGTGTGTGTGTGTGTGTGTGTGTGTGTGTGTGTGTGTGTGTGTGTGTGTGTGTGTGTGTGTGTGTGTGTGTGTATGTGTTTGGGGGGGGGGCTTGTGTGTGTGTGTGTATGTGTGTGGGGGGTCTTGGGTACATGATTTTGCATGTGAGTGGTTGTCTGTGTTAAATATGGGCTGGGAGGGTGGGTGGGATCTTCTATTTTCATCTGTATTTCCCTGATCTGCTTGTTTATTTTAATGTACAGCACTTTGTGATACATCTCGTGTATGAAAAGTGCTTTATAAATAAAGTTTAATTGATTGATTGATTGACAGTGCTGCACCTCACCAGGGATGGACAGGAAAAGAGCATTGAACACAACATACACAAGATCTTATACACATCGGGATTAGGGAAGTACCAGCTTGTCACGTGTTAAGACCATGTCTGGTTTTATAAGCTGTGTCTGTCAAGAACATAAACATAGTGGCTAGATAAAGATCAGACTTTAGGCAGAAGTTCAACTAAGAGTTTAACGAAAGTTCTCACAGCTTCACAAAACCACAGGACCAATTACAGGATGTGAAAGGAGGAAACTGGCCCCCGTCAGACCTTAACTGAAACCACAGTCCTGTCTAACTGCACTTGCACCTATATGACTTGTGAAACATTTGACGTGTTGAACAAACATGCTTGAACTGATCTGCCGTAACATAATATTTTTGAATAACTGTTAGCATAAAATGACATCTTTGGACAAATGTTAGCATTAGCTTGTATATAATTCTAACAAGGACTTTGAACCAACCGTTTTGATCCATGATTGATCAATGATTAAAGGAGGAAGAGGGAAGTAATATGAAGAATCAGCTTTAACCCCTAAACTTCAACATCAACTGTTTGGCAGAGGTCAATAAATTCAGAAATATTTAGTGTGTAAAAAAACAACACATCATTGTTTGTTTTTGTCAGTGTTTTAGGATACAGAAAAATCTGCAAACAAACCAAAAGAACAGATACTTCCTGTAAAAAAAAAAAAGCCCATTGACCGCTGCCAAACTGTTCGACTGGACTCTCTGTCAAGTTGGTACATTCCATCCTCAGGATATCTGCATCTAGACTATTTCCCCCCACACTCTGCTACAGTTGGTATGGTCCGGCTCTGCAGCAGCGCCTGCAGAGTGAGAGAGGGACCAAGAGACTGCAACCTGTTGCGCAGTTTGGTGGTTGCAAGGGTGTTTTATTGTGTGTATATCCTGCATTGTGTGTGTCCACTGAACTGTAAGTATGTTTACTGCTGTTCTAGCTAAGCAGGGCCGGCCCAAGCCTCCATGGGGCCCTAGGCAAAATTTGATTTTGGGGCCCTCACAGCCAATATTGATCATTCACATACTTACCATAACTCATTTCATGTTTTACTCTGTCATTACAAATACACTTGTAAAACTAGATGTCCGATCTTTTTGTTGTAGTTAGATTGTAATCCACAGTGATTAAGGCCATGGAAGCAGACAACAATTCTTTCAATTAATATTTGGCAAAGTTAGCAACTACCCCTACTAGCCACATGGGAATCAATACATAAAACCTCAAAGAGCAGCCTGGCGTGTTTTACCTATGGTTTAGAATCTGAAATGGTACGAAATTAAGCTACAAGACCAGCCAGGGGTTGATTTACACTTAATATTCAAGGTGATGTAGTACTAAGTGGGACACTGAAAGTCATCTGGGCAAACTAAAAGTAACAAAATACTTAAAAACTTAAACAGATACTTAAATAATTATGTAAATGCACAGAGGTACCTGACACAGAGGGGACAGTGGTCACAGTGGATGAGGCAGAGGATGGAGATGGACCTAAGAGGAAAATCAACAACAACAGCAAAAGCTAGCCATGTTAGATGTCATGTTAAAATTATGCTGTTTATTTTCTGAACAAATAAACAGTAAAATATGAGGAAATTAACATTTTTGGACAAAATTATTCATCTCAGAATGTTCTGCAGTACACTGAGTAATTACAAAGGCTGTTTTTGTTGTCAACTTACCAGGTCGAGCTGAGGTTGCAGCAGCCACAGAGGGGACAGTGGGCACAGTGGATGAGGCAGAGGATGGAGATGGACCTAAGAGGAAAATCAACAACAACAACAAAAGCTAGCCATGTTAGATGTCATATTAAAATGATGCTGTTTATTATCTAAATAAGTAAAGAGTAAAATATACAATATATTAAGCTAATTATATCTTATATTAGCAGATCTTAATGAGATAATTTGACTAGAGATTAAATATGTATGGTCACAGTTTTTCCCTCCCCTGATCCAGTTGCCTTGGCTGAGCCTGAGGAGGTGGACTGCCCCTGAGCTGTGTCGGTACCTCCTCCAAAATACTTTAACAGTGCTCCTGGGGAAGTTTTACATAACTTAGGAGCATAATAAATAGTTGATGTACTCACATAAATTACTATGCTCTGCAACAAACAATTGCAAACAACATATCTCAAACTATAAGTTCACTAAGTCAATTTATTAATGCAAAAACATACTGCTGGCAAATTAAACATTTGCTATCAAACGTTGTCAAAAAAACATTATGATGCCCAGAAGCGACCCAGAATATATATCTATATCTATATCTATATTATTAAACATTTGCTATCAAACGTTGTCAAAAACATTATGATGCCCAGAAGCGACCCATATATCTATATCTATATATATATATATATATATATATATACATATATATATATACATATATATATATACATATATATATATATATATATATATATATATATATATATATATATATATATATATATATACATATATATATATATATATATATATATATATATATATATATATATATATATATATATATATATATATATATATATACACCCACACACATATATATATATATATATATATATATATATATATATATATATATATATATATATATATATATATATTTATCAAGAATCAAGTCATTCACAGTATTATACATCACAAAAACGTTAGCTTGAATAGTAAGCTATCTAATCTACTAGTTAAAAGAGAAATTTCTCTAGCTTTGAACTAACGTTAGCTAGCTAAATTGCTATTATAGGCTAATAGGCTAGTTTGGGACTTAACTAATTTGAGGAAACTTTTAAAAATCTCCTTGACACCAAACCAGCCGACCAACCAGCCGACATAATGTGTAACCTGCACCTAGCCCCTTGGATGCTCAGTGCGCACTGCACAGCTGGATGCACACGTTACTAGCGGAGCTCTGACATCTAGAGCAGAGAAGCAGTAGGAAAATACAATCTGTTAACATAATATTGTCTTTTTTGTACATGAACGCATTTCTTTGATAATATATGAATCATCATCACTCACACACAGAGACAATAATTAATTACTTTTTTCTTTTTTTTAAGTTAATTGCTGGGGCCCCTAGTGGTCACGGGGCCCTAAGCAGGTGCTTAGTTCGCTTATGCCTTGGACCAGCTCTGTAGCTAAGAGTGATAATTATTTCCTGCCAATATGGTTGATTTTGCAAGTTTGATGTTTTTCTGACCAATTAATAGTGTGCACCGTTAGCTTCAAGTTCATGTTTTATGCTACCTATTAGCTAATTTTCTTTCTTCTATTAGAGTGTAATGTAGCCATGCACAGTAGAGATGTAGATGATATATTAATACTTTGTCCATTATAAAATAATATCCTACTCTGGTTGGGGGCTATTCTTGTTAATGATGAATGAGCATTTAATTATACTGTGCCATATGTCACAGTCTGAGCATAGCAGTTAGCTCAGCTATTTTCATGGCTGTGTTGTTGATGCATGCATCTTCATTTGTCCCTTTTCTTTGTAGAAACAACACACATGTTAACACAGTGTGCACATTTATATCATGTACTGTTGTACATCCTGAGAGATACCGAAATAAATCATCTAACTGGGACCCTGGCTCATTTGTGAATTGACCAATCACAACAGTGGTGGGAGGTGATTACAGAACCTGAGTTTGAAAGAAGCCACAGTCAGCCGTTCTTCTTTTATGGTCCTTTGAGCCCGAGCCATTTCACTGCCGTAAGGATGTCCAGGGCTGTGTCCGAAATGGCATACTAACGTACTACATACTACATGTGTATAAACTGTAACTACATACTATGATTAGAATGCCAACCGTTCACACTGTAGTATACTACTAAGTTTCCCATGATGCATTTCAAACCTCTGACGACAAAAATCAGAAGCACACCAGGCTATCAAATATCTCTGTTGATTCACCACATTTGAAAGTTCAGAGAGCATTTTAGGTGAGAAAGTCACCATGTAGAATACCAAAATGTGGTCATTTGAGCCATAAAACGTACAGATACAAATTTCATTTCGGCATTTCAGACATTCTGTTATGCGCGCCATTATGCTGTCAAAGAAACTTCCGGTCGGCTCCAAAACAAGAGCGCAATTTACAAAAGTGTTAAAGAACTAAAAGGAGATAACAAAAGATGCTTTTATTATGAAAACGGAAAGTTTGCTAGTGGCTGATATTTAGCTGAATGTCGGTCTTAGAACGATTTAGCATTTATGATATTAATAATATTATAATCAGTAACTTCCCAAACACAATAAAATGTTGACTGCCCGCAGACACTGAAGACGATCCGTCTGTCACCTCCAGCACTTGATTAATACGCACTTGATAGCAATGCATTATGGGGCTCGCAATGCACTATGGGGTGTTTGAGTGTGTGGGGTATGCCCACCCAAAATTTTTACCGATAAAGTATGCATCCGGGTATTTCTCACACACTCAATCTTTTCATACTATCTAATGTGAATGCACTACATACTCATTTTGACGTCACACTTAGTATGAGGAGTACGTTAGTATGCCATTTCGGAAACAGCCCAGGTCTCCCGAAGAGCAGCACAGTGTATGTGTCAGGAGGAAGTCATCCCTCCTCGCCCACTTAAAGGATTATGATCTCATTGGCTTTCATAAAAAAAACGGATCCTTTCCTTGAACCGACAAAGCCTGTTCAGCAGAGTGAAGAGGTCATTGAGGAACAGGATGGTGCATATGGTGGTGCATGTTCAGCATCTTCCATCAGCCAGGAGGACCTTTCCTCTCCACAGTGGACAGTGAGGGAGCAGTGGCCTTCGAATCAAAAGTCTCAGAAGACAAAGGATCCTAGAATGGATGCACTTCTTTTGTGAGCTAGAGGCATTAGAGAGGAAAAATGCCAAGCTTCGCCATGAGAGGGAACATGGTCAGCACAAGCCAGAGCAGCTTAACCTCAAAGCTCCTTTGATGCTAACTCTTTCTACAAACAAGTAGAACACCCGGAAGAGATGATTCAGCAGCTGCAGCTGCAGAACATGGCCCACACCCACCATTCCCGACATGAAGCATCCAAATCCCAGAGAGTTTAATTGTCTCAGTATTGCTCTGGAAAACCTACTTCCTCTTGATACCTCAGAGAGATTCAAGTACCAGATACTTGTGGATTACCTCAAGAATGAAGAGGCGCTGTTAATATCTGACTTCTACTTTAGTAGGACCCCATTTACTGATACCATGACAGCCCTCAAATTGGAGTTCAGACAGCCCCACCTGTTAGCCTTACAGCAAGTGGTGATACACGAGCCTTTAGGATGTTTGCTCTGCGTGTGCGCTCCCTCGTTAGGATTGTTAAAGCAACTGGTTCGAAAGGGCAAAGCCGAGCTGGAATGTGGCTCTGACGTTACTCGTCTGTTGGGCAGTAGCCGCTCAAAGAGGGAGAAGGAGATAAGGTTCAGAGTGCAACAAAAGCCTCCAAAGTCTACAGCAGGGCCTTCAGTAGTTCTTATGATCACAGCAGCCACATCTCCAAGGGCAGCTAATCTACCATCAGCCTCAACTTACATCAGTAAGAAATACTGCCCCTACTGTGACAATGACAAGCATTCCCTCAACAACTGTGATAATTTTCAGTTGCTCAGCTTCAGCCAGAAGCAGACCTGGATTCAGGACAAGCACCGTTGCTGGCACTGGGGCAGAGGTCATCAGGCTGCAGGATGTAATCTCAAGATATGCTGCAGGACTGCAAGAGCAGACACCTCCTTGCACTACATGATATCAATGGTGGGGCCAAGGATGGGAAAGAGCAGACCGGAGTCAAAACAGAGAGCCGTAATGACCCCCTCAACAGTACATCCGAGGAGATCTTATATATCGATCGACCATTAGAGAGCCACAAAGTCTTTCTTTAGATCAGCAAAGTGGTGTTGAGGAGTGGCACAAGAACAATGGATGCTTACACAATCCTGGATGATGGATCTGAACGCACCATCCTTCTTCATTAAGCAGCCCAACAGCTAGGCCTAAAAGGGAACCTGAAGACCGGGTTCTGTCAGACAAGAGTTTCAGATGCTGCATTGTGCCACAGTATCATTCACTGTTTCTCCTGCAGCAGAACCACAACATGTCTACTCTGTCATCTGAGCATTCACAGCCAAACACCTGGAATTAGCAGAGCACACACATCCAGTGGAGGTTCTGCAAATGAAGTACAGGCAACTGAGAGGTCTGCCCCTGCAGTCAATGCAACTTGTATGTCCTGTGCTACTAACTGGCTCTGATTACCCACATTTGATCACCCCAGTTGACCCAGTGCACCTGGGACCTCCTGGAGGTCCTGCGGCAGTGAGGACATGCCTTGGGTGGACTCTCCAAGGTCCAGTACAGAGCTTGAGACATAACTTGTCAGAACAGCAATGTCTATTTACATCAGTTGTATCACCACAAACAGACATCTACAGCCATGTAGAAAAGCTATGGCAAAATGACTCGCCTACACTCGCTCATATCTGGATAAGGAGGCTGTGGATCTCCTGGAGAGCAAAACAGTGAGTTGAAATAAAGGATACCCACTGATATGCTACTCCACTCCTGTGTGTGAAGAACATGCCCCCAGTCAAAGCACCAAAGGAAGCCGTCTTACCCCTACTCAGAGCCACAGAGAAAAAACTGGCAAGGGAACCAGACAAGGCTGCAGCTTACACAGCTGAAATCCAGAGACTGACAACAGCAGGATACGTGAAGAAGCTGGAGCCTGAAGATGAAAATACTCCAACCAGTTGGTTCATCCCGCATCATATGGTCACCCATAATGGGAAACACAGAGTCGTCTTTAACTGCTCTTTCGAGTTCAAAGGTGAGAACCTGAACAGACTTTTACTCCCTGGTCCAAGCCTTGGACCCTCTCTGTTAGCTGTGTTGCTAAGATTCCACGAGCATGCTGTGGGTGTCAGTAGCAATGTACGCGGTATGTTTCACCAAGTCAGACTGCTTTCTGAAGACCAGCCTCTCCTCAGATTCTTGTGGAGAGACATGAAACAGGAGGAGCCGCCCAACATCCATGTATGGAGAGGGCTCCCATTTGGCACCACATGCTCCCCCTGTTGTGCTATATTTGCCCTCCAAAAACATGCTATTGATCTTAGCAGAGAAGGTGAGGACATCAGGGATCAGGGAGGCAGTACTGAAGTCATTCTACGTTGACAACTGTCTACAAAGCCTGACATCAGAAGAGGAAACCAAGTCCCTTGTGAACAAACTGCATGACACTCTGGCAAGTGGAGGATTTGAACTCAGACAGTGGGCCAGCAACAAGCCTGTTGTAATATCTCATCTCCCACCTGAGATCAGATCTGAGTGAGAGTTGTGAATAACTCAACGTCAACCCAACACTTCCAAGCTAGCCCTTGGACTCCGCTGGCATTGTCCTTCAGACACATTGTCTTACAAGCAGCGGCTCACTGAGCATCCAGCAGTCACTCTGCGTACCATATACCAGGTACTTGCTAGTCAATACGATCTCCTTGGACTTATAGTGCAATATACCACCAGAGCAAAGGTTGTGGTGCAGCAACTGTGGGACAAGAAGAGGGACTGGGATGATCCATCTTTCCCTGAAAATCTCCTTCAAGCCTGGCAGTAGTGGGGGAGTAAGCTCCTTGCTCTACAGAACATCATTCTACCACGTTGTTACAGCAGGGAGAAGACAGATCCAGAGAGCTGTCAGAGGGAAATTCACATATTCTGTGATGCATCAGAGGTATCCTATGGATCTGTGGCTTGCCTCTGGACATAGAGTGCAGATGGGGGAAGTGGAGACATCTTTTCTCACCGCTAGATCTTGTGTAGCCCCGAAGAAACAACAGTCTATTCCCCATCTCGAGCTGTGTGCAGCGCTTACAGAAGCACAACTAGCTAAAGCCCCGCAAGAAGAAGAGCTCACCCTTCCCATCCACCAGGTCGCCTTATGGTCCGACTCAACAGCTGTACTGTCCTGGTTATGCTCTGAATCTTGCAGTTTCAAAATGTTTGGTGGAACACGCATTTCAGAGATCCAAGAACTAACTATCAAAGACACATAGAGGTATGTGAACTCTGCTGATAATCCTGCAGACGACATAACACGTGGCAAACGCCTCCAAGAACTAACATCTGACAGTTGGTGGTTCTAAGGTCCTGCCCTCTTGACATTAAGTGCTGATCAGTGGCCCCGTATGAGGCAGGTACAGCCGATCCCTACTGTCTGCGAGGAGATGAAGATGGCCACCCTCTGTGGACTCACCTTAGCACCTACTCTCCCAGTCACTCCAGACATTGAGCAGTTCAATACCTGGAAAGAGCTTCTTAATACCACTACCCAGGGCCTTCGGGGCAGCCAACACCTTACCCACCTCCGGCGACTATAGATCGGGCAGAGAAAACCCTACTCTTGAGTGTGCAGAAAGAATGTTTCCCCACAGACTATGAGCACATGCTAGTTAGTCAACCCCTCGCACGAAGTATCACTCTTGCACCAGAGTTCGATCCAACCTCACAGCTGATCCGTGTTGGGGGCAGACTGCACCACACCACTGCTGTAGATACTAAAACCCTCCACCCTATAATTCTTGATCCCGGGCACAAGGTAACTCGGCTCCTCATCCAGCACTACAATGACCAGCTTCACCATCCAGGAAGTGATTGAGTGTTTGCTGAGTTAAGAAGGAATTTCTGGATCCTTAAGGGCAGGGGGGCTGTTCGTCGTCATCAGTATCATTGTACTGCATGCAGAAAATGGCGCAGCGGATCTTCGACCAGCCAGGTTACGTCTCCACAAACCTGCCTTTTACTCAACCAGTGTAGATTGTTTTGGTCCTCACACCAAATTAAGATTGGCAGGAAGACCGAAAAGAGATGGGGGATCATCTTCAAATGCAAGACCACCAGGGCAGTGCATCTTGATCTCCTTCACAGCATTGATGCAGACTCCTTGTTGATGGCCCTCAGACGGTTTGTGGCCCGCCAGGGCAAGCCCTATGAGCTTCCAGCCATGAGCTACTTTGACCGATTGGACCCTGGCTCATTAGTGAATTGACCAATCACAACAGTTTTGGGAGGTGATTCCGGAACCCGAGTTTGAAAGAAGCCACAGCAAGCCGTTCTTTCTTTTAATATGTATAAATTGATAAATATATGAATGTTTGAAAGTATGTATGAGTATATATGAATGTTTGTTTAGCATTTTTCTGTTTGTACATTTGGACTGAATGCACATTTACAGTATGAATTCTAAATAATTGTGTTTTTTCCCATCATTCCTTTAAAATGCAAAGATCATTGTCTGAGTAATGGATCATCTCAGCTTCATTGTTCTCTCTGCTCTCCTGCAGCTCTCTGCTTGTCTTCTTGTCGTCTCCACTTCAGACTGAGGGTGGCAGCACTGTTTGATTGTTCCATACTCAGTTATGAGGACACCATCTCCACAAGTTCAAAAAGAACTCATCTTTATTGAGACATTCAGGAAACAGAAAATAAATACAGAAAGGACAGGTTTTCATCTGACAAAGAGAGGGTTTCATTGACACAAAAATAAAGACAAACAGATTATTACATTTTCATTTCATTGACTTCAGCCACGTGGCTGATGCAAACCTTTTAGCAGACAGAGAAACAGCCGTCACCTCAGGTTCAACTAAAAAGAAATAAAGAACAGAAGATGAACTTGTGAAGAAAATGACTTCAGAGTATTTCTGAAATTTAAGACAATACCGCTGCCATCCAACATATTTACATCCTCAGTTATGGGGATCTTGGTGCATGAATTCACTTGATCATGAGCTTTCTTTTTTTAGAAATCAGATTTAAAAATGCAGACATGACCTGTGACAAAACTACTAAGCTGATAAAAATGTCTGATTACTGTGTGGCAAAGATCTTGGCACGTTTCTGTTCAATGAAACAGAGTAAAGTTTGATGGGAACACACTGTTGAAGTTGAATTTGAGATATTAGGACAGTTTTTTATGTGCTGCAGGCTACAGTAAAAACATAAAGACAAATGAGAAGGTTTAATAAATGTACATCAGGATAATTATGACAAACAAAGGAAGAGTTTCAAATATTGGCAGTAAAATTAAAGGTAATCCCGATTTAAAAAAAATAATATCTGGTCTAGTTTAGGCCTTTCGTTTGTTTCACAAATATTAACAATGGATGGAAATTTCTTATTGAAAATGAGGAAAACTTGTTTTTTAAAAACATGCTGTCATTGATTTTCTGTGACAGTTACTATCACTGGGAAAAAAGATTTAAATTTGAGGCTTAGTAATTAAAGATTAATTCAAGATTCATTTGTTGTATGTTGATGCATCCAAAAATAGTTTTTGCCCCCGTTGAACACGAAGCTGTCGGCCGTGTATCAATTCAATGATTATTATTAAGTTAAAAATTCAATGTTTCTGCACCTGGATACTATTTTAGATTAAATAATACAAGCAGTCAGCCAAATTCCATGAGGATTATCAGCAGGAATGTGATGTTTTCAGGTCCTAGACCTTCATCAGATCCCCTCCAGATTGTCTGAAAAATACAGAAACACTTCAAGATCATGAAAACTCATTTTGATGAAGACAAAATGACCCTAACCCTAGAGATAATATAAGTTAATTAGAGTATGGTTTCATCCATTAAATACACTGAATATGCACTCAGAACCAGTTCTGGCAAAAAGAAGCGTTCTAATGGTCAACAGAGCCATCTCGTGGCAAAATAGTGCCACTACAGCTTAAACAGACACAAGTAAACTTGCTGCGTCCATCACCGACAAATCCATTAATGTGCAGGACTCCAAATACTCTCTACATAGGCAAACTGTTTGCGATATACTTGAGGACAGTGCTTTGTATGAAACAAGTTCAATTCACATTTGGGCAGGTACGCACACAACTGTGTCTACGACAATGCACAACTGTAGACTTCCTCACAGTCATGCTCATGAATCTCATTAGTTCCAAGTACATTTTTCTTACATAGTTTAGTTTTCACAAATAGAAAATAAACAGATAATGGCTACTATCCGAAAGTTACATACAGTAAGTGGGGGGCTTTTCTTGGCATGTGCAGCATCTATGCTCCGCCAGCAGAGGTCATACTTCACCATCAGCTTTCTAGGATGTTCAAAAGGTGCCTCCGTGACTAGGTTGAAGGAGTATGCTGTTTTCTGCATTCACACCAGTTGTGATTGTTGATCTCTGTATTGTTTAATTGAAATATTATTGACCATGGTCACTAATCATAAAACAAAAAGCAGTTCAGCACCATGGAGAGCAACTATGTCATTTGAAAGTCCATCAAGTGGACATGAAGTAAAGCAAACCAAGAGAACATCAAAAACATGAGGCCTTGGTCACTAATAAGAAAACAACTCAGAGCAGTTAAGCACCATGGAGAACGACTATGTCAATTGAAAGTCCATCAAGTGGACATGAAGTAAAGCAAACCAAGAGAACAACAAAAGTATGAGTCCATGATCACTAATCCTAAAACACAAAGCAGTTCAGTACCTCGGAGAGCGACATATGTAGGTCGATCGAGTGGACATGAGATAAAGCAAACGAAGAGAACAAAAACATGTGGCTCTGGTCACTAATCAGAAAACAACACAGAGCAGTTCAGCACCACAGAGACTATGTGGTGAAAACAGCCTACTATGTCAACTGAAAGTGGGTCGAGTGGACATGAAGAAAAGAAATCCAAGAGAACAACAAAA
Source organism: Scarus forsteni (assembly GCA_036419115.1). Taxonomy (NCBI): domain Eukaryota; kingdom Metazoa; phylum Chordata; class Actinopteri; order Labriformes; family Labridae; genus Scarus; species Scarus forsteni. The sequence goes on along the minus strand of JAZDUH010000100.1, from coordinate 519,582 downwards.
ACATGAGGTCATGTTCACTAATCATATCACAAGGTAAAGCAGCTCAGCACCATGGAGAGCAACAGCATCATGTTGACACCCACTTAATATGTTGGGCAGTTGCACGTTTTGGACGGGAGCAGATTCCGGCTGGTTTCAGTGAATTTTCATAAAAAACAGTATTAAAATGAGAAATCCATTTTAAAGCTAGGGTCTACGATCTGATTGAGATACACTTTTTGTAATACTGGTTAAAATGCTCTTTATGACCCGATGGTAATCAACTCATTATGTGTTCTTAAAACAGAGCGAAAAATATCCGCTATCTACAGCTGGAGTAAAACAGGGAAAACCCCAACCAATAATCTTGCCGGGATACCTGTTTTTACACCAAACAAATCCCATCGCCATTCTGCGTGCCTGCTGCGCGTGCATTTTCCCGGCGTGCACCGACAGTGCGTATAGCATGTAGCATGTAGCATGCAGGGAACAGACTCCGCTGGAGAATGCTTACCTTTCAAGTTTTGTCTTTGAAAATAAGGGAAGTCCGCTGTGAGCAGTCCCACAACACCAACCAAGCTCCAGTATCCCTCACATTTAAGACAGATGTACAAGAAATCCAAAATAAACTCTGTTTTTCTGAGTTTGTTCCGCTGTTGGCCCTAATCTCGCGAGAACTGCCGTCCATGCTACTGCAGGTGGCAGTTCTCGCCAGACTTCTTCTTCTTCGCTGGTTGGCATCCATCATTTTGGAGCATTACCGCCCCCTTCAGGCTAGAGACAGACAGCTAGTTCTCCAAAATCGCCAACCCCAGCTTTAATCAGGAATTCTTGGCTGTAAAAAAAAAACAGAAATCCAGACCTTGTTGGTGTCTGGACAACCACTGATCCACAGCGTCACCCAAGGCACAGAAAATAAGTACAATGTTATAAGCTTTTTATTTCAGTGCTGCACCCTCCCCACTTATAATACCTGTGACTTGAAAGACGCCTGTGCCACTGCTGGAAAGTAGAGGTCTTGATGGCAAAGACTTTTCGTGTATTTTGTTTCCAGTACATTGATCCTTCAAAGAAGAAATGCAGAAAAAAGACACAAAGAGAGCAGTTAAGAAGAGTAAAGAGTAATGTACAGCCTCTACTTTCTGACCACTGATGTTTTGCTGTTTTTTATGCATTTGGAGAAGTCTAAATGAAGATTAATAAAATATTTATTTACCTGTTGTCCCTTCTGAATCAATAATTTCATTGCCGTTGGGGTCAGTAAGGGTGTAATCCTCATCACCTGCCATGGTGACCTTTAGTTTTTGCAGGATGCATGAGACGGTTGCCTCTGCTTCTGTAAATCACACCATGACCACTCTTGTTGAAAATAGCTTCCCCTCCATCACCTCGGACACATGTAGGGCCCTGTAATGCACAAATAATAATGAAGAAACCGAGCTACATAACTACATTAATTTGGTCAAACAGCCCGTGTGAGCCCATGAAAAACTCTAAATGCATCATTCTTCTGTTTTTGTCTTTAGTAATATCTCGTTTACGTCCAGTATGCTCAGTTTGCTAAAAAATTTGATCTAATTTTTAAATAACATAAATGAAGAGCTCTTTTCCAAAACACTATAAATCCATTTTCATTTAGAAAAATGACATTATTTACCCAGACCCACCATTGGACTGGCTGGGGACCTGAACTTTGAAATACAGTTTAAACAGGGATATAGAGCTTTCTGGCATTAAATACTGATAGGGCAGGTAGTACAATCAGTATACAAAAGAACAGCACTGAATAATATGTATTATTAATTTTGGCTTTTATAGCATTTTGGAAAAGAACTCTTCAAATATAATTGCCATTATAATTTGTCCTTTTAATAAGAGCTTTCAGTTACCATATGTCCCTACCTTTGAAATGTGGCGTGGAAACCGATCTTTCCAGTATGCTCATGTTCACAGTGGTCCAAATTGTTGAGATGTGGATGGTGTATAGGCCGGTGCTGCCCCTGTCCCTGGATTCTTCCCAGCTTCTCCATGGACTTCATAATGATCATGGTCATGGAGGTCCAGGGAGCTGAAACTGCCATCCTCAACTGGAAAAATGGCAACGTTTGCAGGATGGATATCGGTATCTTTTCAATTCAATACTTCATATAAAATCAAAATATGAAGTGATGTTCCAGCTCGGCTGATCCAGACTTGTATGTTGCTCAGCGGTCGTGGAAAAGCTCAGTAACTGATGTTCTTGGTGGAGGTCTATGAAGTGACAAGTTTGAATCTGTGGCTTCTTTTCATTTGCAGGATTTCTTCATCAAGATTCATTGTGTGAATTTGAGCTGCACTTGATAAAGATTTATGAGAAATAAATAAAAACACTCCTATTGCTATTGTCAATTATCAAGACAAATGCCAACACATTTAGATTTCACTGTCATGTTAGATTCTTCTGGTCTTAAATGATCCAGTCTGCAGATTATAAAAACATAAATCAATATAATGCAACACAAAATAAAACTCATTTCTACTTTGGCTGCTGTTTTTTTAATGTACCACCAATCACCACTTTTGGTGTAATTCTCCCTCAATGCCAATATATTTACATATATTAATATTATAATAATGTCCAATAAAACACTTTTCTTCCATCAGTACCTCATAAATCTGAAATCATTGTGAGAGTACATCCTGGCAAACAATATGAAGTACTTTTAATTTGTGTAAACCTCTCTCACACCACACAGTATATTCCTAAAATCAGACACTGACACTCACTTCAATGGTCAATAAAATGATTTTTTTCATTAGTATTTAATAGACTAGAATCTTTGTCAAGAGCACATCCTGGACCGAAGCCCATAGAAATATAAAACACTTTTACTGTGTGAGTTTCAAGTAATGTGTGCTTAAAGAACAAAGACTTTAAAAATACATGTTTCAATCTGTGGCTTCTTTAATTTGCATGATTTCTTCATCAAGATTCATTTTGTGATTTTGAGCTGCACTTGATAAAGATTCATGAGAAATAAATAGACAATAATTTTGTCATAATTTACCTTTTAAAGACAAAAAGACAGAAAATTAATGGTTCTTTGTCATTTTAGATGTTTCAGGTCTTAAAGATTCAGTCTGTTATTTACAATTTAATATAATCTAACACAACATAAAACTCATTTCTACTTGTGTAGAAATGATTCTACACAAGTAGATTTTTTTTAAGTAACACCAATTTGGCTGTTAAAAAAACTTTGTAAAGAATACATCCAAACCATATCCCATATGTTAAGCTCTTTCACCGCGTAGTTTTCAAGTAATGGGTGCTTCAAGAACAAAGTAACCACATATTTTAGACATGTTTTAGGAAATTTGGTGCTGAATTAAATACTTTTCTTCCATTAGTAACTTGGATTTCTCTAAAATCAAAGAGTAAAAGTACTTCCTATTGCATGTCCATGTAGTCCAGAGTGTATTCTCTGCAGTTATTTAAGTTTCATGTGGTACTAATGGAAGAAAACTGTTTTCCTGGACATCAAATTCACTGACCAGTCGATTTCATTTCATTTTAAGTCTTGCGCCATGCATTCATGACCCCTGACCTCTGCTGATTAACACAGTTCTATTATTACACATCTGCTTCATTCATGAAGCACAAAGAGGCATTTCTGACCTCATGTTTCCCGTTTCCCTCAAATGATGCTGAAGGGAAAACAGGAACACGTGAAGACGCTCAGGCGGCCTCCTTTAACGCGCAGCATTTACCGTAAAGTTATGAGGACAGGCGCACTTCGAATTCAGGAGCGTTTGTTTCTGTTTCTGTCAGGAATTTTCACTCCCCCAGACAAACCCCTGTCCCTCCTCGAACTCTCTGTTCATTTTTCAGACCTCTCTTCATCCATTCTCACTCTCTCAGCCTGAAAATGCTCCTACCTTGATGCGCCATGACGCCTCCACCTGTGTTTGAACGCTGCACCTGAGCGCGTCACTTCCTGTTTTTAAAGCAGGTAATCTCGCGCCAACTCTTGGTCACATGACTGGGGTGGGTCCAGATTAAAAGCCTTATTTTGTGCAGGGACCAGGCCCGCCCATAGAGGGGGATAAGGAGCTCTCGGGGGCCCAGCCTCAAAGACATTTACCCACCTTTTTTAAAAATATAAATGTTATTGACCTTTTTAAAATAATTACATAAAGACATTTGGACTTAACTTTCTGCTCCATCACTGTTTATTGAAGTGAATATCTTCCAGAAAGGGCCCCTAAAGGCTCAGGGGCCCAGCTTTTTCTTTATGCAGCCCTGGCAGAGAGTAATTCTATAAATATAAATAAAATGTCTTAAATATGAAGATTAAAAGAGCTGGTAGACTGATGGAGGGGCTGATGTGGCCCCACATCACTTCATATCATTGAGTATTTCATTGACAGTTTTGTAGTAAATGTACATTTGTAGTAAATATAGGTTAGTAGTCAATATCATACTCATATTTATTTATTAACAGAAAACAGCTCTTGGCGTTCACATATACGAATCTGCTTAAAGAGCTAATTCATTCTTGAACTTCACTGAATAATCTTTCTGATCAAAGTGTCATAAAACACAACAAACATGTTTTATTTTCACTTTCACTGCATCAGATCTTTTCAACAACTTCAAATTGAACCGTAGATATCATTTATTAATCTATATTTTTTGTTCTTACACCATTTTTTTGATAAGAACTTCATATTATTTCAAATGAGAAAAACAAAATAAATTTGCAATTTATTCCAAAAATGAGTTGCAAAGTGGAATATTCGAGGTGAGGTTTTTACAGCAATGACTGGTCAATAACTGAAGACACTGATGCTGTGATATTTTGCAATAATAATAAATAGTATTTCTATTCCACTTCACAGTTGTTGCAATCTCAAAGTGCTACAGATTGAGATAAAAACAATTAAAAACACTTAAAAAGTAATTTATAAATAGATGGCTCGAACCCATAAAAATAAATTAGAAAAAAAATTGGGGGCAATGAGGGTTTAAGAAACTTCTCACCTTTGTAGGTCTCAAGAAAATCCTTCTCATAAAGGTGATATCATAAAATTATATATTTTCTCACTTTCACTGAGTCAAATATCTTCACCTCCTTAAACCTAAACATAGATATAAAGGGTGTTTTAAATATTTTATTTATATCTTATATTTTTACTCCTTTTGGTCCAAACCCCTGATCTCTTTTGATCAAGAAAATAATATAATCATAATCAGAGCCAATTTGGCCTCTGCTGATTCAAATCTCACAAACACAATCCAAATCTTTTCTCAGTCACTGTCACATCACTTTTAGAAACATCCCTATTCACCGCTGAAACTCTGTGTGAAGAAGCTCTGCTGCCCCTGGTGGTGTGGGGGCGCCATCACACCTACAACCTGCTTTTCCATTGTTTTGAAGTAGAGGCTCAGATTTATTAGGCATCAATCAATCAATCTTTATTTGGATAGCAACACTTGTTATCTCAGTAACTGAAGAATAACTTTTCAAATGTAGGACCAACAGATTGAGAAACTCCTTTGTCCCTCAAGACATCAGACTGTACAACTCCTCACTGGAGGGGAGGAGGAGTGACAGGAAGACAGAGGATGGGAAGGAGCAGCAGCCAGCCTGAAGCATGATATTTTTTATATTATTATTTTATTTTATTTACTTTTGTTCATAATTTTACTTAGATCTATTTTTTCTTTTTTATATATCTTTTTATCTGTAATAATCAACTGCTACTGATTCTTAATTTCCCTGAGGGAGGATTTCACCAAGGGATAAATAACGTACAATCTAATCTACTTTAATCTAAAACACACAAATGCATCCAGAGATTGATCCATCCAGGCAGAGACAAAGGGACTAAAAAAGGATTTAGGATAGCAACAAATCCAAAAGTCCAGATCATAAATCTGTCCTCATCACATTTGTCTTTAACATCAATTTATTAAAGGTGGCATCTCAGTGTCAGAGGGACCTCACGTCTATATGGCTGAAAAGAAAGTTACTATGGAAGTCAAATCAACCATGGACAGAGAGATCAGTCTGATTACATTAATATCAATCAATCAAAGTTTATTTATACAGCACAGTTCAGACAAAATGAATTGCAGATCAAATTGATTTAGACAAAAAAAAAAAAAGATTGAAAAAAGACATTTATACATATACATCCATATATTAATGACTTTCTTTAAACCACTTAACAAATAAACACTCAGCAGAGGTCCGTCTACTAAGAATATTCCTCTGGAGTTGTCATGAATAGTTGGTAGGATGTCAAGAGGATTTGGAGGCTAATGCACACAAGAAAAAGCAAAGCAATAAAGCCAAGAAACATCAGACTAATGAATAAAACATCAAAAATACATTTTAAACAAAAACCTTTAAACATGTTGAAAGATTAAAATGAAACCTTAAATGAATATAATCTGCAGAGGAATGATGTTGATTAATGTAGCAGCGTCTACCTGAACTGCTATTAAAATGGTTGAACTGGTCTAAAAGTCTGAATTGATGTTAAATGATGTTTCTGTTGATGGTTGATGCTCATGGAGTGGAGCAGGTCATCATGACTGTTTGTCAGGGTCACACTGATATATGTGTGCTGTCTGCAGGAACTACCATGTGTTTAATGTGGTTGATCTGAAGTTAATATCAGGGACGGTCATGATGAAGGAATGGGGCTAAAGGAAAGGCTGTAGTTACTGAAGCTTAGTAATCAAAAGCTGCCAACAAGACAAGAGCCAGAGAGGAGAGCAGGAGCAAACAAAAGATCCCCGACAGTCTGAGCCTGATGCAGCAGAACTACGAGACATGAGCTGCTCAAGGACTGAAATAAACTAACTATGTAAAAAAGGCTATGTCAGCAGAGTCTGCAGTCTACACCCCGGATTCTCCACAAAACCACACAGCAGCTTCACTCCTGAATCCTGCAGCTCGTTTCCTCTCAGCTCCAGCTCTCTCAGGTGGGAGGGGTTGGACTGCAGAGCAGAGGCCAGGTGATCACAGCTGATCTCTGTCAAACTGCAGCGAGCCAATCTGAGCAGGGACCAAATAATACAGCTTTAGAAAACAATGGCTGCAGTCGAATAGTCACCTCCTAAGCCCTTTCTTGTCTACTTTTCCTTAACCCGGATGGAAAACGTCATGAGGTTAAGTAAAGGAGAAAGGAGAATTCAGAAGGACTTAGGAAAGGAAAACTGCCGTGCAGAGAGAATCTGACTATACCTTCACTACGCTGCATCATCATGTGATGGCGGATGTTACTGCTGCAGTTAAACTACAATTTTCCAAAGATGGACTACAAAAGACGCATCATGCATCATGACAATGTTGTTCCTTTCAGACAACATTGAACACAATAACCTGGTAAAAATGATGTCTGCATAACCGATGTTGAAGTTCAGATTTAAATAAATCTGTCCTCTCATTATCAACATGAACACCAATCAGTGCATGAAAATAAATGAACTGAATGAAAGAAAGGCAGAAACTGTTAAGACCACAATCTAATAGAGTACAAATGATTCATATTGAACCAAGTTTAAAACAGAATCAACATCAAATTTAAACAAAACCTTTCAGAACATGTTGAAAGATTAAGGCATGAAACCTTAGAATGAATATAATCACAGAGGAATGATGTTGATTAAGTTGTAGCAGCGTCTACACAGACTGCTAATAAAATGGTTGAACTGAATTATGCTAAAGTAGATAATAAAGGAAGCATTGAGCCTCCTTTCCTTTGCATTAAAACTATTAAACAGCTCTTATCACAAACTACTTCGGTTTATTTCACTACGTTAGGAACCTTCCTAAGCAAAAATGACTTTTTACCGCAGCCAATGTCTCCTCACTGACAGTCTAACGTAGGGTGGGCAACTGGTGGCCCAGGGGCCATATGTGGCCTTTCACCTCACTCAATGAGGCCCACCAGTCACCCCCACCCTGAAAAACCCCTCAAAACAAACCAAACTGGAAAACAAAACTACAGATGCTGAATTTGATTCATCATGAGTAACCAGTACCACGTCATGCATAAATTCAGAAAGGTGATAAAATATTTTCTCTAGACTGCTGCTATGTGCTTTGTTTTTACAAGTAATAAAAGTTCTTACTATGCTATGATTGTATTGCTAAAATATTCAATGAGGCATTAAAATATAATTTATAGTATTGGTTAAAATACATATTTGGAAACAATGGAAATGGGAACATATATGTGCTTTAAAACAGGTAAACATTCATTCTTTTATTGCATTAAAAGAAGCTTGAATTAGTTTTAGTTATGTGTCATGCTCATTAGATCATGAATTTTCAATTGTGTGAGAGTTAGAATATATAAGTGTTGGTATAATCCTTTGTCCAGCTTTATTGTTGCTGTTTTTGTTGAGTTGTATATATTTCTTTTTGAAAGTTCCAACAATATGTCACAGTGCGGCCCTTGAGCGCTGAAATATAAATTAATATGGCTCTTTTCTGTTGCCCACTCTTGGTCTTACCTGTCTGTTTTGTTCAATTTTTGTTTGTTGAAGTATAAATATGTAAAAGTTAAAATATCACTGTAGGAGGTGTGGATAAAAGGGTAGGTTTAAATAAGTTTAACTTCTTCCTACTCCTTTTTCGAGCATGTAGATCTGTAACACATGCAAGTTGTTGCTGCAGTCTTTGCTTTCTTTTAATTTTGGTATGCATGTGTTTGTTTATGGTGACAACCTATTTTCCGTTTTCTTTTTGCATGTTCAAATAAAATTCATTCATTCATTCATTCATTCATTCATTCATAGTGCCAACTACTGGACACACATATGTATACTATATATATGAGATTAGATTAGATAGAACTTCATGAATCATTCCTTCTGTTTGTCACTGTTTTAATCAATGACTTTCATTGTTTTCCTCACTTATTCATACTGTATCGAGTCTAGTTGACTGTTGAAACTGTGTTTTGCTGCCATTCTTGGTCAGGACTTCCTTGGAAAAGAGATCTGCTGATCTCAATGGGACTAAACTGGTTGAATAAAGGTTAAATAAAAAAAATAAAATAAATATTAATCCCTTTAGGAAAGTACCTCAGAGTAAATAGGATACCAATAGCAGTTTAACAAAAGCAGGTAATATATATATATATATATATATATATATATATATATATATATATATATATATATATATATATATATATATATATACATATATATATATATATATATATATATATATATATATATATATATATATATATATATATATATATATATATATATATATATATATATGAATACATATATATGAATAAATCTGAAAATCAATGAATGAGGGAATGAATGAATAAATAACATGGTACAAATTTAAATCTATCACATTTATCTCAGCACAGATTTTAAACGTGGTATCTGACCTCAGAGTTTCCAGTCTACACCCCGGCTCCTTCAGAAAACCACACAGCAGCTTCACTCCTGAATCCTGCAGCTTGTTGTCTCTCAGGTCCAGCTCTCTCAGGTGGGAGGGGTTGGACTTCAGAGCAGAGGCCAGGTGATCACAGCTGATCTCCGTCAAATAGCAGTTAAACAATCTGAGTAGGGACCAAAAAATACAGCTTTAGAAAACAAAGTCTCCTCACTGACAGGCTAACCTGCCTTGTTTATTCATACTGCTACCTAGTGGACATTCAATGGAGGAATATTAGGGCCATGTTAGATGGCGAAAATTATTTTGGGGAAGTCGACTTTAAGTAAAATTTTGAGAATGCATATGAAATTTCTAAAATCTCTATCTCAAATCTCAATTCTCAAAATATAAAAAAATGGCTCTTACACACCGGCCCCCAATTGGTTCTGACATACGACAAACCAATTCAAACTCAGATCACATAAAGGAGCCATTCCATTCAAATTGGAAAACTGGACACAGCAGAAAACTGTCTCAAATGATCAACTTTAAATGTAATGTTTTACTGTTCTTCTATGAAGACAAAAGGTATGGTTACCTTGACATGTTTTGACGTTACTTTGCCGTCTTATTCAGAATCTGTCATCCTGACAGCTGTGACATGTCTTTATCAGCTGTTTTCTACGGAAGCAGCCAGCAGGACAGGTTGAACGCGTTATCTGTCCCACTGGCTACGTCTCCCACTGCCTGGTGGATATGAAATCAAAATTCATTCATTCATTCATTCATTCATTCATAATAGTGCCAACTACTGGACACACATATGTATACTATATATATATGAGATTAGATTAGATAGAACTTCATGAAGTCCTTCATAACTCAGATGCTGCTGTTGGAGCACAGTGTTAAGAACTTTACGGATGATGCGCTCCCATACTCTGCCATAATTGGATGCAACAGGAGGGTTGATTTCCTCTTGAGCCATGGTTCTTGAATTTTGTGATCTAGTGAGGCCAATGATTCCCTAAGCTCCTTCTCCACCACTACAAAGTTGGTTCCATTATCTGATCGCATGGTAGAGACTTGTCCTCTGGGACAGGTGAATCTGCAAAGCGCACTGATACATGAATCTGTCTCAAGTGCATATGCAACTTCTAGATGAACTGATCAACTAGACATGCATGTAAAAGAATTCCATAGTGCTTTAGAGTAGAACGTCCTCGTTTCACATTAATTGGACCAAAATAATCCACACCAACATGTGTGAATGGTGGAAAATCTGGAACAACTCTTTCAGTGGGGAAGTCTACCATCTTCTGTTCACCCATCTCTCCTCTCTGAAGTCTACAGGCATAGCATTTGTTAATAACTTTTCTTGCAGCAGAATCTGCAATAGTAATCCAATACTTTGAAGAAGATTGGCTCCAAGTTACCCTTGCATGGGTTCCCCCCCCCCGGATCCAGGTCTGGGGTGGGGCTTGCAGGTGAGCGCCTGGTGGCCGGGCCAATGCCCACTGGGCCCGGCTAGGCCCAGCTCGAAGGAGAGACGTGGGACCCCACTCACATGGACCCACCACTCATGTGAGAAGACTGCTAATGTGAAAGTTTCGTTTGAGAGTGAGGAGGTGAGCCGCAATGTTAGTTTTGGCATGGGAAGGGTCAGACTATTGCTGCATTATTTCTTGGTAGGGGCAGGCCATTGGCTACTGGTATTAATGATAGCACTGTGAATCATTCTGTGTTAAGCCCTCCATTGGTTCCTGCAGCCACTTCAACACCTATTGCCGAAACCCATTCTCATCCCACACAACTAGTCCCTGCTGAGGTTTTGGAGCCTATGATAAATGACATTGCCAAACAGATAGCTGAGAGTATTACAGCAAGCCTCGCCACCATACACCAGCCTGACCACACATCTGATCAGTCTTGTGCTGACCGACCTGTGAGCCTCTGAGCCATCCCAGCTGAAAGTTGTTGTTCAGTCTGAGACAAAAGCTCCTCCATACTTTAAAGGTGACCAGAACAATGCAGTATCTATCCAGGAAGGAGGATGAACTGTGAGACACACGCTGACATGTTTGACCTGAAATTAACAGGTAGGGCAAGAGACATAGTTAAAGTCTCGCTCCGCTGTCGTCTTGATCTGGTTGGTGATGAGAAAGTTGCTGCTGTGTTTGATATCTTGAAGTGCAACTTTAGTGAGTTAACATACTCAAGCCTGCCCATGGGAGACTTTTACAGCACTGTACCTCGATCAGGCAAAAGTGCCATGGATTATTAGATTCCATTGAACAAATTGATTGATGCTGCTGACAAGTGTCTTCGCAGACGAGACAAGCAGGTGGAGGACCCCAGCACAGAAGTTGTCCCAATGTTTATTAACCACTGCCCTGATCCATTGCTTGCTCTTTCATTCCAGCTGAAGGCTCCTGAGGGGTGGACTGCTGCTGAAGTACAGGACAGGTTGGATGGTCACACTAGGGAAATGAAAACAAGTGCACCTCATTCTCAGCTTGCTATGTGTCTCTCTGCTCTCAGTCATTGTCACTCTGATGTTGCCTCTCATCCCCAGCCTGCTACCAAGGTACCTGTTTCATATACATGTGAAAGGGTGCACACCCTTTCACATTTGTTCCCTCCTGTTGCCTCCGGTCAGCCGGAGTCACCCAGTGGAGCTTTTAATTTGCAGAACCTGCCTGCTGCATGTTCTCTGGTATTCTCTCCACCACTCCCAGCATGCACTCCCCATCTGCTGTTTCAGACACACATGCAGCTACATCAGTTTCAAAACATGATGGCTATGTTTGACAAAGTTCTCTCCCTGTGCACTGCTTCTGTTGCCAATGGACAGAGACGCCAGCCTAAGCCAAGCCGTTTTCGTACACAACAGCATGTTCAGCCTACTACATGCAAAGTCTGTGGTTCTGGGGAACATTCAACTCATGCTCACTGTAGGCTCTACAGGTCCTAGACATGTTAAGCGTGAATGCAACCAGCCCAGTCAGAAACCAACCTTGCCGGCCCAGGTTCGAATCCAGCCTGTGACCAGTTTGCAGAGTGTCCTCCCCTACTCTCTCTCCCCCTTTCACAAGCCTATCCATTGTCTCTCTCCTATCGATAAAGGCACAAAAATGCCCCCCAAAAAAGGAACCAACCTTGCCAACACCCCCTCCTCTAATGCTGATATAAACTAGCAGGCTCATGTAATGAGAGGGGCAGCATGCATTTCACTAGCAAGGATCCACAGCAATGTGAAATTAAAGATTTAATGAATTAGTTAATATTGAAGAATGTTTGAGGGAAGGAACAAAGATGGATGGAGGATGTTGTCTTGAGGCTGGTCCGGCTGGTCTGCTGCATGCTGGGCAGAGGGAGACTCAGTGTGGGGTTCCGTCTCAGCGTTTCTTCGTCCGAGCTGCTATTGGACCCCCAAAAAGTCGGATTATAAGCTCAATTGGACGTGAGCTTGACGAAGATCGTTGAGGTTGTTGCGTATGTATGTGCAGTAAGCCTGGGAGGATCAGCAACCAAGGACCTCGATAGTATGATCGGAGACGCCCATCTCTATGTAGATGTTTTCGGAACCAGAATCGGGTGGCCATTTTTCCTGTTTCAGTGAGAAGTAATGGGTGTTGTGGTGATGTGCTAGAAGCATACCTGAGGTGAAGATATTTCGTCAGTGGCTCATAGGGGCTGAGATAGGCATTAAGGCAGAAGAAGTAGATGGGGAAGGAAATTCCCAGTTGATCGTGTTTGCTTCCCCCAAGTGTGAAAAACGAGAGTCAGAGATATGAAGGTCAGACATGCATGGATGGCGAGAAGGGTCAAACGAGGAGGAAGTCGGGGTGAATTCTGAGCATCTCAGGAAGCCAAAGAAGGCTAGCAAAAACATGGACTCTAGGGTTGAGTCGACCATCGGTGACATGTCACCTGAGCGCAGGGTTTGGATGCAGAGGCTCAGAAGGTCGGACCTGATCTGTAAGCATCTGGTTGGAGATTCGAGCTCCTGTTTTCGCAAGCCTTTCATTAACATGGTGATGTGAGAATGAGAGATGGCTGGACAAGGGAGCCTGTGACTAGTTTATGGAAGAAGTTAATTCCTGCTATGTAGGTCTAGATACTGGATGCTCATATGCTTAAGATGGAATGAGTGTGGGTGATGAAGTTGCAGATAGATGTAAGGTCTAGTGAGGGAAAAGACATCCGGAGGTGTGAAATGCTTTGTTCCAGCCAGTTAGATATGCAGAGAGTGTGCTGGGAGTGAGGCTGTTAAATATGGCTTCTTGTGAGGCAATTGAGAAGTTCTTCATCTTTGGAGCTAACTGAATACTGTGGTTGAAAATGGTGGGACTGTGGTGGGATGAAGATCCGAGTCTGGAGCCAAGTGTCTGAATTTCTGAAACAAGAAGTGAGATAATGAGTCAGCGATGCTGTTGCGATGACCAGGAACATGAGCTGCTTGGAGAATGAATTGTTGTTGAGCCGAGATTAATGTGAGTCTGCGCATGGCTTGCATGATGGTGGGAGAGTGAGAGGCGTCCTTTGTTAATGATCTCTACAACTGCTGTGTTGTCAGAATGGATGAGTATGGACTTTTTTGACCATTCGTGCCCTCAAAGCATGGCAGCTATAATGATGGGGTACAGCTCGTGGGATGCAGATGAAGGAGAATGGGACTACGAGTTAAGAGAACTAAACTCTGAAGCTTAACCACCTCCCTCCGTAGTAGCCACGAACCTATGGAGGAACTGCGTCTGTATATAGATGGATGTCCCTAGGTTGAGTCATCATAAAAGAATGAAATACCATTCCAGGAGGACAGGAAATGCTGCCACATGTCCATTTCCATTTTGCAGGAGCAGTCGGGGATGACTCTGTCATGGAGTGAAGGAACGGATGTTGCCATAGTCAGGAGGCTAGAAAGGAATGATTTTGCCTGGGGAATTATGCAAATAGCATAATTAAGGTGGAAAAGAAGGGAAAGCAGCTGGCGTTTGGTGCATCTGTTTGCCAGAAGATAGTTGGACAGGAGCAAAGTAATGTGCTGGATTTTTTCAGATGGCAGAGAAGAATGAAATGAGACTGAGTCGAGGGAGATGCCCAGGAACTCGATTGATGTGCCCTGCCCAGAGGTTTTCTCATCAGAAAGGGAACGCCAGGTTCCGAAAAAGCTTTGACAAGGGTAGAGAGCCCGTGGTGAGGGAGTGATGATGGTAGAGTGACGATGAGAAAATCGTTGAGGAGATGTAAGACGTGAGGGAGTTTGTGGTTATTAACTAAGATCCAGCACAGGGCTTCTGAAAGTGAGTTGTAGATTTTGGGACTGCTTCTGCATCCAAAAGTGAGGCGTACTGAAAAGTAATAGCTACCTTTCCAGCAAACTCAGAATAAAAGCGCCAGTTGTCTGGGTGAATGGGCAGGTCTTGCATTGCATTCGTGATGTCAGTTTTGGAAAGCCAGGTTCCACAACCTGCTAAACAGATGAGGGTGATGGCGTGGTCGATGTTTGCATAATGCATTGAGAAATCTGGCCATGGTATAAGGCTGTTGATGCTAGGCGTGTGTGAGAGCCATGAGGTGATGACAGATCAATGATAAATCTCTTTTTGCCTGAGTACCTCTGAGTTGGGACACCTATGGACTGATGTGGAATATGGGAAAAGGGGGGCTGTGACAAGGCCCGATCATGAAACCCTCTTTGACTCCCTTAACCAGCAGGGTGTCAACGGTGTGCAGCTCAGCTAGAGCAGACTGGAGGTTGTGACAGATGTGAGAAGTGTTGGGAAGTACTTCAACCCCAGGATGGAAACCATGTGTGAAGCCATTGATAAGGAAATCAACAAACAGTCTATCAGGATGATGTTCTAGAGCAGTGGCAAGAATGTTTACCTTGATTGGTATGCGAAGTGCCATGCTAATCATGCTGCATGTGTGGCTGGGTTGTGAGGGCAGGTGGTCCTGGCGTGTGCACCGCCACAGAATGAACAGACATGCAGGAGACGGCAGTTGGAGATGGAGCAGCCCAGGTGGTTAAAATTATTGCAAACCATCCTTCCTGCTTGGTATGGGACTGGGCGCCCTCGCCTGTCCATGCCTGAGTGAGGGACGTGAGTCTGCGGGCTTGGGAACAATGGGAGGTGGAGGTTGAAAACAGAGGTGTCGCGTGAGGAAGTAGGACGTGATCGAGGTGGTGGGACACTGACTGTGCACGCAGTGGCGGGGTGAGAAAGGGTTCCGCACAACTCACAGGAGAGGGATGTGCAAGCAGCGAAGATGCGGCAGTGTAACTCGGAGTCAAGAGTGCCCCAGTATGTTCCCTGATTGAACTGTTGTATGCGGCCAGCTGCTTGATTAGCAAAGTGAACATTATAAGTTTAAAACCCTGTCCCTCCGAACCGTAATGCCATGTCCAACACTATGGACAGGTAGTTGTCTAGCTCAGGTCTCTGCATGAGCAAGGCTGAGCAGATGACCTCTCTGTACCATGACAAAGTGAGGGCTAATTCAGTAGGAGTCAAGTCTTTGGATCGAGAAGGTACGGGGTAACGGGGCTGCATGGAGCCGGTATGAGTGAGAAGTTCTCTGGGCTGACTGGTATCAACGATGGATGGCTGAAGGAGTTGGGCTAGATCGACATAATTACCAGTCAGGATTTGCTGTTGCAGTGTGGAAGAGACGGGAGGAGGCGATAGAGTGCAGAAGCTGGTTGGCTGGGTGGAGCTGCTGTGGCAAGAGTGTAGTTAGTAACACAATCAGAAAGAACATTTGGGTGCAGGGGAAGCGATGGGAGGGGGAAGAGGAGGGGGGGAAAGGGACAGACCAGTTGGAAAGAAGGAAGAAGGCTGTGCAGCTTGTGGTGGAGCCTCTGGTTGGCTGCATTGAGCTTGTGACCTGCTGCGCTGCTGAAAAAAGAAGATGGAGGAGCAGAAGCCATGTTGCTTTGAATGCCTGAAGGAAGGGTTGAGGAAGGGATGATGGGATGAAAGGATGCATGTGCATGAGATGATTGTGCAGCCTGCGAGGACAGGGATAAAAAGAAAGCTGAGATCAGCTGAGTTGAGTCTCAGCTGATAAGAGATAAGACTGTCCTCAGCTAGGGAGAGCTAATGTTGCAGGCTGTGGTTGAGACGGGGAGACCCAAGTGTCGTAAGGCCTGACGATGCTTGCCGTGGTTGGCTCGTGTGTCGAAGCAGGAAGCGTGGGAGCGGCGATGGCGGCTTTGTACAGGTGAAACAACGTAGCTTTGTTATCGGTACCATGAAAGGGGGATACCTCTCTCCCTTAGGCTCTTTTGGAGATGGGCGACTGTTCAGTTTCTTGCGTGAGGTGGTGATTGTGTGCGAGGAGACTGCCAGGCTGGAGTTGGAGACGGAGTGCGAGGGCGATGGGAGGCTCTTTGCCGACATGCGGGAGGCTGTCGCTGGGTAGGAGATAGAGAGGGATGACGCTGGCTTCCTCGAACCCGACCGTGGCGACCAATGTTACGGATCCTTTCTGGTCGTAGGAGAGATCTCGTTGCTGAGGCTCGAGCGGCGGGATTGAGGTACCCTTACCACTGAGCGCATGCTATTCCTGAAGGATGACTGGTTGCGGTCCGGATGCTGCTCCGGGGGAGGAAAACTGGTCTCAGGCTGAAGGCGACACTCCAAACCCAATGTAGCCGCCTGGAGGCTAAGAAGAAGAGGCTTTGCCTGACGCGCTCGATCACAAAAAAGACGATAATCAAAGTCTGGTGTCTTTGGTTTATTTGAGGTCCATATAAATCCAGAACGTATGATTGAAAAGGCGAACTTAAAGTGCAAAATTCCAACTCCAAAGCGATCTCAACGGATACAAAAAAGGTAAAACAAAATGCATATAGTATAACTCAAATATGAAAAGGTAAATCCAAAATACTTATAAAGTTTCAATACGAGCTCCAAAAACGATGCGGTCAGCAAAAAGTAGGACCTCTACTCTCACCCTCCTTCCCCAGTGATTCAAACCTGTACCGTAAAATAATCTAAAGACCTCCCACCACACCATGTGACACACGCCCCGGAAGTGACAAAACAAATTCATTCATAAAAAGCCTGTCACGTACATTCCGGCCCCTAATTATTACAATTAACCACCTGTAATAATTACAATACATGCCAAACAATGGGACCACAAGAATACATATACAATAGAAATATTAAAGTCCAAGGAAATTAAGAGTTTTTTCTGTTTTTTTTTTTTTTTTTTTCTCAGGCCAGAGGTTACTAGCACTTAGCCTAGCGTTGAGAGTGATCTTTAACACCACTCTTTTGTCCAGTCAGGTCATTTAAGTCAGTCAAATCAGGTCAAAAAACAAAAAAATTAGGATTCCACCGATTCCTGAAGAAGGCAGATCTTCGTTATGGGCCTGCAAATACGGCTGGTGGCAGTCTTGATCCAGACCTGTCGTACGAGTCCTCTCCTGTCAGGAACAGCTTCGATGATCTTTCCAATGAGCCAAGAATTACGGGGTGCAGAATCATCTACAATGAGGACTATGTCTCCTGGAATGAAGTTCCGTTTGGTCTTTGTCCACTTCTGTCTCTCCTGTAGTTGTGGCAAGTACTCCAGAGTCCATCTTTTCCAGAACAAGTCGGCGACGTATTGCACTTGTTTCCACCTCCGACGTGAGTAGATGTCATCCCTCTTGAAAAGACCAGGAGGTAACGATGGTTTGGATTTTAGAAGCAGAAGGTGGTTCGGGGTTAATGCTTCCAGGTCATTTGGATCTGTCGATTCCTTTGTGATGGGTCTGCTGTTAAGGATGGATTCTGCTTCACAGAGCACTGTTTGAAGCCCCTCATCATCCAAATTTTGTGTTCTTAAAGTGGAGTTAAGGATCTTTCTCACAGAGCGAATCAACCTTTCCCAAGCTCCTCCATGATGTGATCCAGTGGGGGGGTTGAAGGTCCACTTTATTCCTTTTAGCGACAGCATGTCATTGATCTTTTCCAGGTTCCAACCCTCAATGGCTCGTTTCAGCTCCCGCTCAGCACCAACAAAATTGGTGCCATTGTCAGAACGAAGCTCTTTGACCTGACCACGTCTTGCGATGAAGCGTCTCAAGGCATGGATAAAAGAGTCTGTGTCCAGTGAGAAAGCAACTTCCAGATGAACAGCTCTTATAGCCAGACAGGTGAAAATGACTCCATACCTTTTGGCAAGGCTCCGCCCACGCTTGACTTCAAAGGGTCCAAAGTAGTCCACTCCCACATATGTGAATGGAGGGTTATCTGGTGTCACTCTGTCCTCAGGTAAGTCTGCCATTTGTTGCTGGCCTGCAGCTCCATGTAACCTCCGACAGATGACACATCGAGCTAACAACTTTCTTATGGAGCCACTAGCACCAGGGATCCAGTATCTCTGGCGTAGTCTGGACAGTATGTGGTTTCTTCCACCATGACCAACTTCCTGATGAATGTGCTGAAGGATTAGGTCAGCAATATGAAGGTCCTTTGGTAATATTGCAGGATGTTTCGACTCTTCAGGCATGGCAGCCTTACTAAGTCTTCCTCCAACTCTTAGAACACCATCTTCCAGCCTAGGATTTAGCTTGTAAATGTGGCTGTTTCTTTTCACGCTTCCTCCCTGCTGCAGAACTCATCCGGGAACCTTTTCTTCTGGCTGATTCTGATGATCTGCATTTCTGCTCCTTGGATCTCTTCTACTGTAAGATGACCGCAGGCATCTCCTTAGACATGGGAGTCTTCTTATGAGTGTTGTCCACAGTGTTGTCTCTCGCCATCTTGAGGCGTAATAACACAGCCTTGAACCTCAAGATCCAGCCCATCACTCTCATGAGATGTGTCCAAGATGAGCTGCGGCTGATAAGAGAGATCACGGGATCCTCATCATCTTGCGCTGAGGACACCTTGATGGCAGCAGATACTTTGACCTCAGGGTCTCCAAGATGAAGGTCTTGAAGGGCATCTGGGTTAGCTGGCCAATCCTGTTCTGGTTGAATGAGAAATGAGGGACCAGATAACCACATGCTGCTCTTTAAGAACAGCTTTGCTCTCATACCTCTCGAGGCGAGGTCTGCTGGGTTCTGTGTGGAGTTCACAAATCTCCACTGGGAAGCGTCTGAAACCTTGAGTATCTCTGTGACTCTATTAGCCACAAAGACACGAAACCTTGAAGTTTCATTCTTGATGTACTTTCGCACAGAGGTGCTATCAGTCCAAAAGACCGAGTCTTGAAGCTGTAGTCCAAGTTCTGTTCTCCACAGTTTATCCATGCGGGCTGCCATGACAGCTGCAATCAATTCCATGCGAGGGATTGTAACAGGCTTTAAAGGTGCAACCCTGGATTTTCCCATGAATGCACAGCATGTCCCAGAGTGGTTGTTATGCATCAGCAGGTAAGTAACAACACCATAACCCTGCTCACTAGCATCAGCAAAATGATGCAGCTGAGCAAAGGTTTCTTCTCCAAAGCCAAGTGGTTTGAAGCATCTTCTGACATTTAAGTCTTCTAGCTGTTGTATTTCCTCCAACCAGTTAATCCACTCTTCAACTGATGTTGCTGGTACAGTGTCATCCCATCCGAGACCTTTCCGGCACAAGTCCTGGAGTATCCTTTTGGCTGTAAAACCACAGGGGCTAGGATTCCCAAGGGATCATAGAAAGAACTGACCATTGAAAGGATTCCTCTTCGTGTCAGTGGTTTCTCCTGGATGTTAATGTTGAACCTGAAGGTGTCAGATTGAACACACCATCGCACTCCCAGCGCTCTTTCAACAGGTAGAATGTCGTTGTCCAAGTCCAAGTCTTTGACCTCCTTTGCCCTGTCCTGTTCAGGAATTGCTGCCAGCACCTTGCGACTGTTGCTGATCCACTGGGTTAAATGGAATCCACCCTTGGCACAGACGCTTTGAAGCTCCTTATACAGGGATATGGCCTCCTCCTCAGTAGCTACTGAAACAAGGCAGTCATCCACGTAGAAATTCTGCATGATGCTCTCAGTTGTTCGTGGGCTGGAAAGCATTTTGTTGTCTTCTGCACACTTTCAAGTGCAAAATTGGCGCAACTTGGAGACGATGTCGCTTCCAAACAGGTGTACAACCATTTTGTACTCTTCCAACTGATGGCTGAGGTCACCATTAGGCCACCAGAGGAATCTCAACAGATCAGTATCTTCCTCTTGAACCCGAACCTGATGAAACATGGCCTTAATGTCCGACATCAGAACGACTGGCTCCTTTCTGAACCTGTTCAGGACTCCAACCAAGGTACTTGTAAGATCAGGCCCATTCAAGAGCTGTTCATTGAGGACACACCCTGAAATGATGCACCACAATCAAAAACAACCCTGAGTTTGTGTTTCTTTGGGTGGTATACGCCATGGTGTGGAATATACCAAACCTTTCCATCGCTGCGGTCCAGATCTGTGACACTTTCTGCATAGCTGCTGGATATGATATCATCCATGAAGGCGGTGTAGTCTTTGTGGAATAATGCATCCCGAGTTAGCCTCCTTTTCAAATTAAGAGCACGTTGCTCTGCAATTTTGCGATTGTTCGGCATGCTGATGTTCCAATCTTTCAGAGGCAAGGCAAGACTGTAGTGACCATCCAGTAGTTTAATGGTGTTATTGGCCATTTCCAAAAACTTGCGATCCTCCCTTGAAAGCCCCGGCTGCCCATCCTGGCTGCTTTCTGGGAAGTCCAACTTGAACTGTTGTTTCCAGAGTTCATCCAGCTTCACCACTGAAATTCTGTTGACACTGACTGCAGATTGGTTCTCAGGTTTGTTGCAACATTTCTCTCCCATTGGTCCATTTACTGTCCATCCAAGCATAGTTTTGATTGCATATGGTCCTTCACCCACACTCCGAATGACCTCCAGGGGTTCCAATGCTCTTGGCACATCTGAGCCTATGAGGAGCTCCACGTCTGCATCTATTTCTGGCAAATGGATACGTTTCAGGTGAGGCCATTTTTGCAGATCATCCTGACGAGGCACATTGCTTCTGTTCACTGGCATCCGTTGCTGAGTGAAAATATCTGGCATGTCACAGAACCAATCAGTATCCAGTCCAGAAACTTCCAAATTTGAGACAATACCACTGTCAACAATTTTCTCTTGCCCCATGGTACGCAGAAGAATCCTTGTATTTCTCCCAGAGAGATCCAGTCTATTCATCAGACCCACTGTGCAGAAGGATGCTGAACTTCCAGGGTCAAGAAAGGCATATGTCTCCACCATCTTGTGACTTTTCTTTGACTTCACTTTCACTGGAATAATAGCGAGCTTGAAATCTTGTTTCCCGGCCCCAGTAAGACCACTGGTTTGGACCGCGATGGGAGAGCTATCCACTGTACATTCTGAGTTATTCTTGCCTTTCTCCACATTAGTTCCAGTTTTCCTTTGATAAATGTGGAGGATACTGGGGTGTTTTGAACCACATGTTTTGCAAGTGAGGCGTTTCCTGCATTCCTTACTGATGTGTCCAGTACACAAACAGCCAAAGCAGATTCCATTCTTCTTCAAGAAATCAATTTTCTCACTGTTAGTCCTCCTCTCCAATAGAGGGCACCAATCCAACATGTGTTCACCCTTACAAAATAAACAAATCTTCTCGGATGCATGTACAACTTTAAGTTTGTTCTCCAATGAGATTCTTTTCTCCACAGTAGCTACGGTCGTGGCAAAGCTACTTTCTTTACCTCTTGAACGAAGAGTTTGTTTAGCCTTGTAGGCTTCCTTAACAATCGATGGTCGATCATCTTGTATGTTTCCAAAAACAGGATCAGTTGCAATTTTAACTTGATGTTCAATGAAGTTGATTTATATCAACAAACATCGCTCGTCTCCGTTTTCTTTCTTGGAGGTCACATGCTACAGTTCGCCACTTGTCCCTCATCTTAAAGGGCAGTTTCTTTATCACAGTAAGCATATTGGCAGGTGTATTCAACTCACACAGACTGTGCACCTCCTCCATGGCGCAGCATCCTCGCAGAAATAAACTGTATGCCTGCAGTGCCTTCACATCTTCTGCCTTTATTGGTAACCATGAAGAAATCTTGTCCATGTAGGCAGAAGCTATCTTATATTCATCTCCGAAATGTTGATGAAGGAGAGCCTTTGCTCTGGCATATCCAGTCCCATCCGACATGTGTTGACAGCTCCTTGTGAGCTCCTTGGGCTGCCCTCTTGTGTACTGTTCTAGGAAGTGCAAGCAGTCCTCAGTATTGGTGGTTTTCTGCTCAATTACTTGCTCAAAAGATCGCATGAATGCATGAAACTTCAGGGGGTCACCATCAAATATTTCAAGGTCTCTTCTGGGGAGTGATGAAAGACATTGTTGATTCACCAGCATTGCAGTTATTTCATTTTGTTTTTCCATGATGGAGCATATTTGCTGTTGATCATTACTGCTACCCCAGGTGAGGGGTGTATGAACATTCCGGGGTTGAGACAGGGGAGACGCTGCAGTGACCATAGCCTGTGTGTCCTGTGTTGTGTAGTCTGAGGGCACATGATGGAGATGTATGGCAGTATCAGTTTCCTTATGACTTTGTTGAGGTCGACTGAAGTGTGAGGCACCATTTCCAATCACTGTTTGTTCTTTTCCAGCTTGTCCAAGGTTTTGTGGGATAAATGTTTTGGCATCAACATTAAGCTCATCCTTCTTATCCTTTTCAAAATAAGACTTCATGCCATCAGATCGCCGAGAAACTGCACTCCTTAATCCAGATCCAGCAGTCCTTAAAACAGTCACCTTTGCCAGGGATACAGCTATCTCTGCTTCAAGCTGAAGTTGTTCTTTCTTTTTTCGTAGCTGCTCCTCCTGCTCCTCAAGCGCATGTTTTTCCTTAAGGAGTTTTTGACGGGCAATCAGTGCAGCCATTTCAGCCTCAGCTTTAACTCGCGCAGAAGATGTTGTAGAAACATTTGATTTTGATCCTGCTGCTGTGGTTTGATATGCTGTCACATGGCTGTATTTCATCCTTATCCTCGCGATGCAGAGATGGAGGTTCTCTGGGGGCTTTATCAAGTTGCTTCAGCCAAAGTTGAACATCCTCCATGAAGCCTTCATTGTATTTACTGATACTTGAAAACCATAAGTTTTGTTTCTCTTGTTCTTCAGGTGGCATTAAAGGCATCAGAGACTGGTGTAATGAAGAGGCATTTTCCAACAAGGTTGATAAATTATTCAGTTGTGATTTCACATTAGAAGCATTTTTATCATCTTTCATCAGCTCTTTGAGAGATGATATCTGACCTTGATTTTATCCACATCCTTTTTACGGTCCTTTTGGAGACTGGCAATTTTGTTCGCCAGAGCTTTCTCCGTAAGAACGACCGTTCTCTTTCCAGTTTCCCGTTTTCCCACAACTGAGCCAGTGTTTGATGTACTCATTTTCCACACACAAATGAATCACAATCAGGGCAAAATCCAAAGCAGTTTCAGTAAAACCAAATTCACAGCAGAATCAGCAGCAATCCCAGAGAAATCACAGCAAGCAATGAATGATGCAGACACACACTGCTTCCAATACGCTGAGCGCCGCACGCCAGCCACCAATGGCTCCAAACACAGCGCACCGAGCTCTCCACAAACAGCAGCAACGAGCCACACGCAGCTTCAAACAGCTGACAGCTGCAACCGGCAGCACGCCGTACAACACAACTCCACACAGAGAACACCGACAATACACCGTACAACACGGTTCCCCACAGAGAACACCGGCAACACGCCGCCGTACAACACGGCTTCACACAACGAGCAGCAGCAACCAGCAGCACCGCACCAAACAGCTTGGCCAGCGGCCGTAACCCCCACAAACACTGCGTTTCCAATAAACCACAAACACAGCAAAACCATGGGTTACATACCACCCGATGCGTTGGTTGCTCTGCTGTCGTTCCGTGTTGGATCAGTCCAGAGGACGCGTGGCTTGGCTCGATTTCCGTGCTGTTTTTTGCTGACAAATGAAGGCGACACTCCAAACCCAATGTAGCCGCCTGGAGGCTAAGAAGAAGAGGCTTTGCCTGACGCACTCGATCACAAAAAAGACGATAATCAAAGTCTGGTGTCTTTGGTTTATTTGAGGTCCATATAAATCCAGAACGTATGATTGAAAAGGCGAACTTAAAGTGCAAAATTCCAATTCCAAAGCGATCTCAACGGATACAAAAAAGGTAAAACAAAATGCATATAGTATAACTCAAATATGAAAAGGTAAATCCAAAATACTTATAAAGTTTCAATACGAGCTCCAAAAACGATGCGGTCAGCAAAAAGTAGGACCTCTACTCTCACCCTCCTTACCCCCAGTGATTCAAACCTGTACCGGTAAAATAATCTAAAGACCTCCCACCACACCATGTGACACACGCCCCGGAAGTGACAAAACAAATTCATTCATAAAAAGCCTGTCACGTACACAGGCAGATGGTCAAAAAGATTGCTGTCGGAGTCCAGTGGGTTGATATGCATTTCAGCTTCCACAGTGAGTAATAACTACTACTCTGAATGACTCAAAATGAATATTTGCGAGCTGTGCGTGCTATGCACTGTTTGTCAGAGGCTCTGTTGAGAGATCTGAGACTGACTAGGCCGGATGGATTAGCCAGGTGTTTGTAGACTTGTCAGGTGATTAGAGCCATGGTTGAGACGTGACCCTACTCCCGAACCTAAGTTGACATATTAACTTCATTAAAGAAACCCTCACCAGCGAAACAGACTCTCATTTCGTATGTAAACTTGTACAAACTTACCTGCTAGCAAGACTGTAATAGTTGTAGGATCCCAAAGAGCTGAAGGAGCACGTTGTTTTTTGTGCTCTGGTGGTAGTCAGTGAACAGTCCACTCTGAGAGAGATGCTTGATTCAGGAAGCATGTCATGTACTCTGAGTGAAGATGCAGATGTTGAGCTACAAAGACATCTTCTCTAAAGACAAGCTGGACTGTGGTGAGGCTAGAGGATTTGTCCATCGCATTTACCTCAGTGATGACTGCCCCTTTCAACTGCCCTTCCGCTGAGTTCCTCCTTGAGTTCCTACTACCTGAAACTAAGAAAGGTGCTCTCTGACATGGAGATGAAAGACATAATCAGCAAATCCATCAGTGAATATGCCTCTTCACTTGTTATGGTCTGGAAGAAGTCAGGAGAATTGAGAATCTGCACTGATTTTCACTGGCTGAATGCCAAATCTGTGAAGGATGCTCACCTGTTGCCTCATCAGGCAGACTGTCTGGCTGCCTTTGGTGGAAACACCTTTTTAGTACTATGGATCTAACATCAGGACTTTATAATGTCCCCCTCCATGAGTCTGACAGACATAACACAGCCTTCACTACACCTCTTTGCCTCTACGAATACAACCGACTCCCCCAAGGCCTGTGCAACAGTCCAGCGTCTTTCATGCGAATGATGCTCAGCATTTTTGGTGATCTAAACTTCTCAAGCCTTATGTGCTATCTTGACGACCTGTTTGTGTTTGCACCTTCTGAAGACGAGGTCCTCAAGAGATTGGAGGTTGTTTTCTCTCATTTAAGGAACAGTAATCTGAAGCTGGCACAGAAGAAGTGTAATTTCTTTCAGCGGTCTGTGCGGTTCTTGGGCCATGTGGTTGATGCAAATGGTGTGTCTGTCGACCAGGAAAAAGTGAAGGTTATCTCCAGCTTCAAAAAGAAGATCTCATAGACACAGACAGTTGCACTCCTCACAGCAGAAAGAGAGATCCTTTCTTGGAATGGTGATGTTCTACCAGCATTTTATTCCTGACTGCTCTCGGATTGCTAAGCTGCTCTTTGCTTTGACTGCAGGTCAGAAGAGGAGAGTCAAGGGTTCCAGAGGTCAAGGGGAGAGAGCTGGAACACTTCGTGAGCTGACCCCACAAGACTGGACTTCTGCTTATCAAAGTGAATTTAAGGAGCTCAAGAATGCACTCCTGAACTGTGTGGTGCTGGCACATCCTGATTTTGACAGACCGCTTTCTCCTGTCGACTGATGCATCTATGAATGGCCTTGGTGCTGTACTGTCCCAGGTCCCAGCAGGTGAGGAAAGGGCAAGACCAGTTGCTTTTGCAAGTAAGTCCCTTGGCAGTCCCAAGTCAAATATCCTGCTCACAGATTTGAATTCTTGGCTCTGAAGTGGGCTGTGTGTGATAAGTTCAGCCATTGGCTCAAGGGCCACAGCTTTGGCCTTGTTGGTGTGTAAGGCACCTCATCTTTATCTAAAGAGTACTCCTCAGATTTTACTTAGGCACCAGGCTTATCTCTGGACTCTTGACCAATTCTATGGGAGCTTTTAATGGCGAATTGTTCCACTTTGTGGTTTCCTGTCTAAAGGCCAGTAGTTTTTGTGGTGGACATGTTTTTAACTGAGTTTGATTATTTGGTGTTATTCTAGAGCGGTAAATGTAACAGGGTAAATAATATGTTCATTATTTTGATATAATTACAAAAATTATACTGTACCTGTGTTTGTAAGTATGTATTTTAGAGTCTCCTTGTAAATTTCTGGGTATTTTATTTTGTAGAGCCTGGTCCTCCCGTCAGTTTCTTCTTTGTTACTTTGCTGACCTTTATATTTGGATCGACCCCTTTCACTTCCACTCTCTATGTTATCCCTGGGAAGAGGCAGGTATCTGTTGTCTATCTTTATCCCTTTTTTTACCTATTTATTTATTTTAAGTATGTTTTGTGTTGTTTGTGGCACATTAATCTGTTTCTGGATTACATTTTATTTTTATTAAGTCTGAATTTTGTGTCCAAAAAGTTATTTTGTTTGTTGCGAAGTAGCTGTACAAACAATTTTTTCTATGCTGGCATGTGTTTTGTCTGTGTAGAAGCGGATACGGGCTGCATATTTATGAACAAGATGCTGAGACTCTTAACTATATTTTTCATACAGGTAGGATTACTGTGATTTATGTTTAAATATATGTAGTTGTTTTGTTTTGTTACTGGCAGCCACCCGTCCCCTTTTATCTTATCCCTGGGGAGAGGAGCGGATATGGGCTGCATATTTGTGTACCAGATGCTGAGACTCTTAACTATATTTTTCTTACTGAATAAATCTTGAAGAGAGAGCAAGATCCTGTGTTTGTCATCCTGCAAGAAAGAAAACTACACAACACAGAGTCAAACCAGTAATATCAGCACAGATTTTAAATGTGGTTTCTGACCTCAGAGTTTCCAGTCTACACCCCGGCTCATTCAGAAAACCACACAGCAGCTTCACTCCTGAATCCTGCAGGTAGTTTACACTCAGGTTCAGGTCTCTCAGGTGGGAGGGTTGGACTTCAGAGCAGAGACCAGGTGAGCACAGCTGATCTCCGTCACACCACACTGAGCCAATCTGAGCAGGGACCAAATAATACAGCTTTAGAAAACAATGTCTCCTCACTGACAGTCTAACCTGCCTTATTTGTTCATACTGCTACCTAGTGGACAAACTACAAAAGAGTATAAGGGCCATGTTAGATGGAGAAAATTATTTTGGGGAAGTCAACATTCAAGTTGAAATTTCAAAAATAAAGATGAATGACAATTTTGTGATAAAGAGATGAAATAATAAATAATGAGAATAAAGTCAACGTATAATGTATGTCGACTTTATTCTCCACATTTCAACTTTTTTTCCACAACTCTTCCAATCAAAATTTCGATTTATTTTGACATTTCAACTTTGACCACAAAAATCCTCATTCAGCTTTATTCTCAAAATTTCAAGTTGAATATCAATTTCAAATTATTTTCTCCATCTAACATGGAACTAATAGTCTATAAAAAACATATGTATGATGTAAATAATAGATTAGATTAGGCACACTTGATTAATCCCTTTGGGAAACTACCTCGGGGAAATTAGGATTCAAAAATAGATGTAAGATAAATAAAAAAATACAGATAAAAAAAAATATGATCAAAGAAATCTAAAAACTGGGCGGACATTAGCTCAGTTGGTAGAGCGTCCGCCCATGTACGGGGACTTCCAAACCCCAGCAGCGGCAGTAGGTTCAAATCCTGGCCACAGCCCTTTGCTGCATGTCTTCCCCCCGCTCTTCACATAAAAACCACAAAATTTAATTAATAAAGAACATAAAAAACTAAAAATCATGGTACGGTCTTAAATGTCACGTTTATCTCAGCACAGATTTTAAACGTGGTATCTAACCCCAGAGTTTCCAGTCTCCACCCCGGCTCCTTCAGAAAACCACACAGCAGCTCCACTCCTGAATCCTGCAGCTTGTAGTTTCTAGTCAGGTTCAGCTCTCTCAGGTGGGAGGGGTTGGACTTCAGAGCAGAGGTCAGGTGATCACAGCTGATCTCCGGCCAAACTGCAGAGAGCCAATCTGAGCAGGGACCAAATAATACAGCTTTAGAAAACAATGTCTCCTCACTGACAGTCTAACACAGATGTGGGAAACTGGTGGTGGCTATTATGACATGGCCTTTCACCTCACTCAATGCGGCCCACCAGCCAGACCCCCCCCCCCCCTTAAAAATAAAACGAACTGGGGAACAAAACAACAGTTTCTGAATTTGATTCATCATGAGTAACCAGTACCACGTCATGTGTTAACTCAGATAGTTGATAAAATATATTCTCTAACCTTAGATTGCTGCTATGTGCTTTGGTTTTACAAGTAATTAAAGTTCATACTTTGCTATGATTGGATCTCTAAAAATATTTAAAGAGGCATTAAAATATAATTCAAAGTATCGGTAAAAACCATACTTGGAAACGATGGTAATGGGAACATATATGTATGTTCTTTAAAACAGGTAAACATTCATTCTTTTATTGCATTAAAAAGAAGCTTGAAGTAGTTTTATTTATGTGTCATGCTCATTAGATCATGAATTTTTAAATGTGTTTGAGTTTGAATATAGAAGTGTTGGTATAATCTTTTGTTAAGCTTTATCATTGATATTTTTTGTTGATTTATATATTTTTCATTATTGAAACTGCCAACAATAATTGACAGTGTGGCCCGGGCATTGAAATATAAATGAATGTTATTTCAGTCACCATGTGGGCTTTTCTTTCTTTAACAGAAGGGTACCAACATTTTTGTCTGCGTGTGAACATACCGTGCAGCAGACTGGTTTCAGCAGGGTAGTCAATAACCCCATTCACCTGCTGTTTCAAGCTGTAATGTTCCCTATGGTCACACGTGGCCTCACACAACTCCATCATATCAAATTCATCTCAGCACAGAGGGAAAGAAATGGTGTCTGACCTCAGAGTCTCCAGTTTACAGTCTGGACTCTTCAGAAAGTCACACAGCAGCTCCACTCCTGAATCCTGCAGCCTGTTGTCACACAGGTCCAGCTCTCTCAGATGGGAGGGGTTGGACTTCAGCGCTGAGGCTAAAGAAGAACAGCGGATGTCTGACAAAGAGCAGGACCACAAACTGAAAATGAACACAGAGAAATATTTACTGCAGTGATCCTCCGAGGGGACATTCGACCTGGAGATGAGACTTTTCTCTTAGGGGTGTGTACTGTGTGTAGTTACATTGCTGCTGTTGTGGACATATGGAGCTTAAATAACTACAGTTACAAATATTCTGACATTCCTCTAGCCCAGGGGTGGGCAACTGGTGCCCCAGGGGCCACATGCGGCCCTTCACCTCACTCCATGTGGCTCACCAATCATCTCCAAAAAACAAACAAAAAAAACAGAAAAATTGAATTATGAAGAAAACATAACATCAGCTGCTGCATGTGATTCATCATGAGTAAGCAGTACTGCATAATGCACAGATTATGGAGTTGATAAAATATTTCTACCAACCTTTGATTGCTGGTACATTTTTTTATTGTACAAGCCACTAAATAACTTTAATATATTTTTTTTCTAAATATATTATACCAGACCTTAAAATATAATATATAGTAGGGATGCACCGAAATGAAAATTTGTTGCAGAAGCCAAATACATTATAAACACTTGGCCGAATACTGAATATCCAATGTGGAGTCAAAGTAGTTCACTTTATTTTTAAATAGTGCATATATAGATTAGAATAAATGTTATACATTTTTTTTTAATAATGTAATTGTTTATTGAATATTATGACATTTTTTAATATTACAGTAGCCTTTGCTTTTCAAAAAAAGCAAAACAAAGTTTTTCATTCATAATAAGCCTTAAACAAAACAAAACATGCATTTAAAAAAACTAAAGTGTACTGAAGTGGGTAAACCAATAAACCAATAATACCAACAAATAAATAATTGTTCTTTTGACACAATTGGATATCTTTGATTATTGGGAGCATGTTTTAAAACCATTTGAGTTTGATTTTTAGGAAAAGTGACAGCTCTGCTTAGCCAGTCACAGGCAATTTATTTATTTATTTATATCCTTTATTTAACCAGATAAAAGCCTCATTGAGATTTAAAATCTCTTTTTCAAGAGGGACCTGGCATGGCAGCAGCAGACAGTTACACAATAAGAACAACAAATACATTCAGACATCAGCACATTGAAACCAAACCGATCTGGAAACACCAATTCAAAAAGAAGTGAGAAGCAGTCAAGAATTATAACAGTCACAGTGTCCAAGGTTGGCTCTTTCCCGGTCCCTTATCAAAGTCTTAAATTCACCAACAGTGACCAGTTCTGTTAGTCTCAAATCCATCGAGAGACTATTCCAGGTAGAGGGGGCGGCATATTTAAAGGCTGTCTTACCCAGTTCTGTTCTGACTCTAGGAACAAACA
Source organism: Scarus forsteni (assembly GCA_036419115.1). Taxonomy (NCBI): domain Eukaryota; kingdom Metazoa; phylum Chordata; class Actinopteri; order Labriformes; family Labridae; genus Scarus; species Scarus forsteni. The sequence continues at coordinate 488,489 of JAZDUH010000100.1, read as the reverse complement.
TTTTAATGAAATCCTGTGAGCGCAGTCCACGACGGTCACTAGATCTGATCAAATATGTGGTCAAATAAGACGGTAGCATCCCAAGAACAGCTTTGTAAATAAAGAGTAGCAGGTGAGAGTGTCTACGGACAGACAGGGAGGGACGATTTGCAGCAGCATACAGCAGACAGTGATGGACACCATATCCACAGCCAGTAATAAAACGTAGAGCACAGTGATACACAGTATCAAGTTTTTTCAAGTATTTTTCAGGTGCATTCATAAATAACAAATCACCATAGTCCAACAATGGTAAGAAGGTTGTAGAGATTAAATAGTCTCTGACCTGACGTGAAAAACAGGCCTTATTTCTAAAGAAAAATCCAATTTTAAGTTTACACTTAGACACAAGACTGTCAATGTGCTCCTTAAATGACAGGTTATTATCAATGGTGATACCCAAATACTTATATGAGGTCACAAGTTCGATTTCTGCCCCTTGGGCTGTGGTGATTTTAGGAAGTTTGGCAGGTAATGCTTTGCCACCAGAAAATACCATCAATTTAGATTTACCTGCATTTAGCACCATTTTCAAGTCAACTAAATGTGACTGCAACCTATCAAAAGCAGACTGTAGAAAGTCAAAGGTTTGCGTCAGTGAACGAGATGCACAATAAAGAATTGTGTCATCAGCATACAGGTGATACATACAATTTGATATATCCTGACACAGGTCATTGACATAAATGGTGAACAACAACGGTCCTAATGTTGAGCCTTGGGGAACACCCTTTAAAACAGGAAGAACTGAAGAGCAGAGTCCAGCAGTGTGCACACATTGAGTTCTGGCTGTCAAATAATTTCCAAACCATCCAACAGCCTGGCTTGACAAGCCGATATCAAAAAGCCTCTTTAAAAGTCTGTGATGATCGACTGTGTCAAAGGCTTTTGACAAGTCAATGAATAGGGCTGCACAGTATTTTTTGTCATCCAAGGCCTCAATGACATCATTCACTACTTTAATAGTAGCAGTAGTTGTGCTGTGCTGCTTTCTGAACCCTGATTGATATTGGGCCATGGTACCGTTTAAGTCTAAAAAGTCTTTAAGTTGCTCACTGACAAGCTTTTCCAAGACTTTAGCCAAGACACATAATTTGGAGATTGGCCTACGGCAATGATGTAGTTGATTTCGTCATTGCCGCAGACGGTACTGTTCGGCCTTGCTATTACCTCATTCCACCGAAGGCCGAATATGGCTTTTTCTGCATTCTTTGGGCAAATATATTCGGCCACCGAATGTTCCGTGCATCCTTAATATATAGCATTAGTAAAAACTATATTTGGAAACGATGATGGTATGGACTACAGACTTGTGAGGAGAAAATGGAGGAAGTCCATCTTAAATGCTGAACCATATACCACCTTCAGCTCGGTTTGTTTCAGACCATCGTGTGGTCTCTATGAAGGTGCGTCTGAGCCTGAGGGTTCGAAAGCCCAGTCCCAAGATCCTGAGAGACTAGAAGGCCTTTGCATCCAATCCTGGCCTTCAAGCCAGGTATACGGGGGAGGTCAGGAGGAGATTCCAGCCGCTGGACAGGGGGGCAGAGCCCAGCAGCGAGTATGGGAGATTTGCGGCTGCAAACGAGGAGGCGGCTAGACTGCTCGTGTCCCTTCAAGGCAAAGCCAGAGCCCCACTGAGGTCCAAACTTCCCGAAGTTGTTGCGGCACGGGATAAGGTGGAACAGGCACGCCACAACTTCGAGCGTGAACCAACCCCGCAGAATTGTGGAAAGCTGAAGGAGGCCAAACAGCTTTGTAAGAGCCATTACGTGTGTGTGTGTGTGTAGGACACCAAGTCGTCCACTAGGGGTCACTGTCATATTTGGGGCTACTTAGATCGGTGCTTCCCATCAGGTAGCAGGTGTGCTAGACGGTGGGAGCACGTATAGTTTTTTGACCGTCACGCCGACATGCTGGGCTATTTGACCGATGTATGGATGAAATGGACACTTTTGTGGGATTTTGGCATGTTTTCATGGTGAGAAATAAACCATTCATAAATTGCAAGTTGGACTTTCGTTTTTGGAATGCACAGCAAGCAGTGGAGCCGTGTTAGGTCAGCGCGTCAATTGAGTTTAGCCCGTTTAGCCCCTCAGTGGCTTTAAGTTCTAAGCTTAGCCGCTATACATTAAGTAAAAAAACTGCTCCAAAGGACGCTGGAAGAGCTTCATACAGCGGCTTTAGACGTCAGCAGCTTCAGTGGAGTGAACGCTGAGGACGGACATTTGTTTACCGGAGTGTAGCTGAAATACCTGGCTGGTGCTAACGGCTACAGGACGCCACGGACAGCTTCCAGCTCAGAGGAGAGGCAGCACGTTTCTTCCCTCGGATCAAGACCCTTCGTCCAGTGTGTGGACACCCGGAGCTGATCTTCAGACGCCAGCAGAGGACGCGTTTACCGGGATCATTCATGGCGCTCAACGGAAGGTATGTGTAGCGCTACATGTTTAAAAAATGGCCATTCTTGTTTGTGTGCACACTTTTCGGGGCGTAAATCCAATGCATTGGTGGACGAAGGTGAATGACAATTGACTTGTTCGTTGCGTTTGTGAGCGTTTGGATTAATTCGGATGAATTCTGAATCATGGATGCGCGTGAAGCTGAGGACAGGTCCGTCGAGGCTGTTGCTCAATCAGCTGATTCGAACCTTAACTCTGATGGCGATCATACGCGAAGGGACAAAGAAAAATGTGCTGTAAAATTAACTGCTAAAGCTTATGCTGAAAAGTTGGAAAAGTTGCAGCGTGACAGAAAAGCTAAGTTAAATAAGGCAAGTAATATGAGAAAAAAGATTCAAGAGTTTATGTTAAAGGGTGATCAATCAGAGGTACAAAATGCTCTTGATGAGTTTGTAAATGTGTGTGCTGAAGCTAAAGGTGTTCATGATTCTTTAATGGGTTTGTTACCTTATGATAAAAATGAAAAGCATGACATTTGGTTCAAAGCAAAAATGATAGGTAATGATGAATTAATTTCTGATGTGAAGGTGTGGTTTAAAACTTCTGAACAACCAGTGGTGTAAAAAGTCCTTGAAAGCCATACTTGAGTAAAAGTAAAGATATGTTATATAAAATATACTCAACTAAAAGTGAAAGTCACTCATTAAAAAATCACTTAAGTTAAAGTCTTAAAGTAGCTACTATTAAATGTACTTAAGTATTAAAAGTAAAAGTACAAACAAAGAGAACAGGTAGAAATAGTTGTTGCTCTCCCAAGCTTTATTGTTTAACTCTTCCTCCCTCCCTCAGCTCCCTTCATCTCTTACTCCCTCTCTCCATTCCTCCCTTACGTAAAGTTCACAAACTTGCGGTTCATCTATAGCAGAAGTTGATTTTCAAAATTGCTTGGGATTGTTCGTGCTCTTCGCGGGCTGAACACAAGTCCTACAATGCTAAACAGTCGTTCACAGGCTGCAGAGGCAGGCAGAGGTGTGTTCAGCTTCGCTCAAGAGCACATACAGTACGTACGATCCTCTTCAAAATATAATGTGAAAATAAGTGTAATTTATATTCACATTTAAATATGTAGCGAGTAACTAAGTTGACAATTTAAATGTAACGAAGTAAAAGTATCATTTTTTAATTTTTAATGTAGTGAAGTAAAAGTAAAAGTTGCAAAAAACATATAAACTCAAGTAAAGTATAGATACTCCCAAAACATACTTAAGTACTGTAACTAAGTACTATTACTTCGTTCCTTTACACCACTGTGAACAACATGAACTTAATGGCCAAGAAAACAAGGTTGATGATGTAAATCCAGAAGACAGTGTGTCAAACGTTGCAAGTAGACACACAAGCAAAAAAAGTGTATGCAGTGGAAAATCAAGCACTACATCTTCTGCAAGAATTAAAGCAGAGGCAGACCGAGCTGCGTTGCTTGCCCGTGTCGCAGCTTTAAAGAAGATGCATGCTTTGGAGGAACAACAGCAACAGCTACAACGACAACGAGAACAAATAGAGCTTGAAGCTCTGCTAGCAGCATCCACTGCTAAATTAGCTGTTTTACAAGCCTCTGACGTTTCCAATGTTTCAAAATCATCCAATGCAATGAATTCTTACTTGGAAAGGGAAAAAAGGAAAGAAACAACAGCAAACAAGCTAAATCCCTTGGCAAAAGAATACAAACCTCAAAACCAGGACAAACTGCAGCAAAGTAGGGACTGGAAATTACGTACAATTCATCCAACACCAACTGTAACACAGCTTCCTGCTTTCAGTACTCAGCCTGTGGATGAAAGGCACCCATCTACGTTCAATGCTCAGTCTATGGAGGAAATGCAACTGCCTCGCTTCAATTCTCAACCAAATGATGAAAGACAGACTGGAAATATTTACACAATAATGCAAAGACAAAATGAAATAATAGCAGCTCTGGTCCAGCAACAACGTTTAACAGCATTACCAGCAGGAGACATTCCAATTTTTGATGGAGATCCTCTACAATATATCTCCTTTAAAAGAGCATTCGAGCAAGGAGTGGAGGAAAAGTTCAGCAGTACTGACTGCTTATATTATTTGGAACAATTCACAAGAGGACAACCAAGGGAATTGGTGAGCTGCCAACACATGCTACCTGGTCAAGGCTATGATCAAGCAAAAAAACTGCTACAGGAACACTTTGGCAATGAGTACAAGATTGCTTCTGCATATATGGAAAAAGCAATGGCTTGGCCCTTAATAAAAGCAGAGGACGTTAATGCTCTACAAGTCTTCTCTCTTTTTCTGCGTTCATGTTGCAATGTTATGGAGAAGCTTCAATACATGCAAGAGTTAAATATGCCAAGTAACATGAGAGCAGTGATGTCTAAATTGCCATTCAAGATGAGAGAGCGATGAACTGTTGCTCATGACATATTGGAGACATCTAAAAACAGAGCTTTGTTCAAGGACTTGGTTGCATTTATTGAAAGACATGTAAGAATTATATCAGATCCCTTATTTGGTGACATTCGGGATCAACCATCAGGAACAGCTGATTCAAAGGTTGTAAACAGATTGAAGCCACCCTCAGGAAACAGAATTAAGGGAAACAGCTTTGCCACTAATATTGCTCCTGTGCAGCCAGTGGAGAACTTCAGAGACCCAAGGGCACTCCCAGATCCTCGTGGCTCTACAGTGTCTAAACGAACTTGTGTGCGTTGTAATCAAACTCACTCACTGGAAGAATGTCAGCAGTTTGGAAGGAAAAAACACAGAAACAAAATACACTTTCTACAGGAGAAAGAGCTGTGTTTTGGCTGCTTACGACTTGGTCACAGGAGTCGTGACTGCAAAGAGCGTTTGACCTGCAGGAGCTGTGGTCGAAGCCATCCAAGTGTGCTTCATGTTGATAGGAGAGATGAAGCAAACACTAACACTGAGCATTCTAAAGAGCCAGTAGCATGTAACATCACAGCATCTCATACAGCTTGTGGTCATACAGGGGCCAGAAAGGAGCGTTGCCTTCTTTCTATTCTGTCAGTCCAGGTCAGGTCAGTCAAAGGAGACCTGATAATACAAACTTATGCCTTTTTGGATCCTGGCAGTACTGCAACCTTTTGTTCAGAGCATCTTATGCAACAGCTCAATCTGACAGGTAGGCGAACCCAAATTCTTTTACAAACCATGGGGCAGGAAAGAGTTGTCCCAGCCTGTGAATGTACAGACTTGGAAGTGTCTGGTTTGGAGACGAACCTCTTTTACAAGCTTCCAGAAGTCCTCACCCAGAAGAAAAAGCCAGTAAGTACAGATAACATCGTGACTGAAGGAGATCTGAGAAAGTGGTCATACTTGTCAAAGGTACAAATTTTTAATTTTTAATTTAATTTAACCTTTATTTAACCAGGAAGTCCCATTGAGATTAAAAAATCTCTTTTACAAGAGAGACCTGGCCAAAATAGCAGCCGTACAGAGTCACAGTACAAATACCTAGCATTAAGGCTAATGTAGACCTGCTGATTGGGAGCAATTCACCCAAGATGTTGGAGCCTTGGGAGGTCGTTAATAGCCAAAGGGATAGCCCATATGCTATAAGGACAGCACTTGGGTGGGTCATTAATGGTCCTTTGCAAGAAAAAGGGAACAGTGGAGTTTCAGAGCTCACTTCAGCAACTGTCAACAGGATTTCTGTGTCTAGATTGGAGGAAATGTTGAGGAAGCAGTACAATCACGATTTTAATGAAAGAGCTACAGAAGAGAAAGGCTTGTCAAGAGAAGATATCAAGTTCATGGAAGCTGTGGAAAACTCTGCAGTGCTTGAGGATGGTCACTACAGCCTGAAATTGCCCTTTAAGAAAGAAAATGTGGTTCTGCCCAACAACTTCTCTGTGGCAAAGCAAAGGGTACTAAGTCTTAAGAGGAAGTTCCTGAGCAATGGGCAGTTTTATGAGGAGTACACTTCATGTCTCAAAGAAATGATTAGCAAGGGCTATGCTGAGAAAGTACCTACCCAGCAGCTGGATTGCAATAGTGGCAAGGTGTGGTATATTCCCCACCATGGTGTATATCATCCCAAGAAGAGGACACTGAGGGTGGTGTTCGACTGTGGTGCTTTGTTTAAGGGAACTTCACTAAACCATCAGGTCTTGCAAGGCCCCAACCTCACAAGTACATTGCTTGGAGTCCTCCTTCGATTTAGGCAAGAACCTGTGGCAGTCATGGGGGACACTCAGTCAATGTTCCATCAGGTCAAGGTGGCAGAGGAGGATAGAGATTTCCTACGGTTTTTGTGGTGGCCAGAAGGTGATCTGAGCAAGGAAGTGGCAGAGTATCGCATGACGGTTGTAGTGTAAAATTGTCATGAAATGTACTGCTAGTATGACCGTCAGTGGGATTTTATGCATGTTTTATTATAAATTCTTTCTGTATGTACTCCTAGTGATGAGATGTTGAATGATGGTAACTTAGTCATTTTTTTAACAACATCTGACTGTTTAGAAGTAGCAGGAGAGTTAGTTATGAAGTATTATGCTGACATAGAAGATGTAACAAATGCCATATTAATGTTTGATCTTGCATAATGTTGGGCTTTTTACTGGTTAAGGAGAGTTTTACTTATATGTTAAATTTTAGTCTTTTAGTTTGGCTTTTATAAAACAGCCATCATACTATTCTTATGTTAGCATTTAAACGTTCATATATCTTCTTGCATATTTAGCCATATATACATGTTTAGTATTACGACTTAGTGTTACTGAGAGGTTCTTACTGAAAGTACAATTAAGTACAGAATGTTTTGAGTTTTTCAGGATCTTAATGTAGTTAGAACCTAACACTAAAAGTGTCGGGGTCGGTTGGTTTGATAAAGTAGTATAATTTCACAAGGTAGTTAGAATTATTGCACCCAATAATATATTGACTGTTGTTATAAGTGTGGTAGTTTATACATGTATATATATACATCTGTTTAAATACAAGAATCTTACTTGTTAGAAACAGACTATCACCCCCAACATAGAGCCTGAATGCATGTCAAATGGAGTCTATGGTTTAAAGTTATAATTGTTAAATAAAAAGTAAACATATTTCAAGAAAGAACACAATGTACTAAACACTCTCTCTACATAACTGCTCCTGTACCCAGAGAGAGACAGGAAAGCACGACCATATTTGGGCCAGAAAGGGAAGCCATTTTAGATCACTTCAGCCATTTTAAATAGATCATCAGATAATGACTGTAATACTACACATTTAAGTTAACGACCAAAATAAAATAAAGGTTGGACTCCATGTGAGTGTATTTGGGCCTATGAGAGGGAAAATTACCCCTTTGTAATAAAGAATTAAGAGAATGTGACTATCGAAGGGAGATGGGGAGGAGTTTCCTGGAACCTTCGGAAAGACGGGGGAATCACCCCCCCCCCCAGGCTATATAGTATGCATACATCAACTTGAACTTCAGTTGTTTTGGGGCGTCGCGACGCAAAGCAACTCCCGTTTGTTATTGTTGACCCAGTGTAACTTTAATAAACGTTGCTTGTTGAACTTGGAATCTGCCTGCGTTCGTGCTTCTTTGACCCGCGAGAGCACACGTTTGAACTAGACCGTATTTACATTAGTTTATCTTAGCTGCCATTTCCGCGCAGAAGTTACGAGCCAACTCATTCGATATTTACTGCCATTGAAGAAGACACTGCACGGTCCATCTGTTTGTTGCGGTGTCCTCACCAAGTTGTGCAAGCTTTGCTCTCCGGAAAACAGCGGATGACAATTAGTCCAGTTTCCCAACCGAAGTGGTTCAAACTGTCAAAGAGAACTTCTATGTTGATGATTGTCTGAAGAGCATGGCCTCGGAAGAAGAAGCTGCCTTCATGGTCAAAAATCTCACTGCTCTCTGTCAGAAAGGAGGATTTACACTGACTAAGTGGGTTAGTAACAGTCGCACCATGTTGCACACTCTCCCTGAACAAAATAGAGGTAAGGATCTGAAAGAACTAAATCTGGACAGGGACAGCCTTCCTGTTGAGCGAGCTCTTGGTTTGCAGTGGTGTGTTCAGACTGATTCCTTCAAGTTCAAGATGGAGATTCCTCAGAAGTCTTGCACCAGACGTGGAATGTTGTCAGTGTCAAGTTCTGTATACGATCCTCTTGGTTTTCTGGCACCAGTTGTTTTGCCTGCCAAAATCATGCTGCAGGAGCTTTGCCGAAGAAACATGGGATGGGACGAGACTGTACCTCAGGACATCTTAAACCAGTGGACAAGATGGATGAAGGATCTGAATATGCTTTCCGAGTTCAAGGTTGAATGGTGCGTTAAACCCAAGAGCTTTGGACCTCCCATTCATGCTCAACTTCATCACTTTTCTGATGCTAGTGAAGCAGAATATGGAACAGTCACGTACCTCAGGATGCAGAATGATGGAGGTGCTGTTCATGTTGCATTCTTGATGGGAAAATCCAGGGTTACACCTTTAAAGATGATCACCATTCCTCGCCTGGAGCTGACGGCTGCTGTCCTGGCTGTTTGCGTCGACCTGATGCTAAAGGCAGAGCTAAGGTTCGAGCTGCAAGACTCAATCTTTTGGACCGACAGCACTTCAGTGCTCAATTATGTAAAAAATGAGGACAAGCGTTTCCATACTTTTGTGGCAAACACGGTCACAACCATCAGGGAAGTCACCAAAACATCCCAATGGCAGTATGTTAGCTCCAAGGAAAACCCAGCAGATGATGCATCCAGAGGAGTGAGGGTTGGAGATTTTATTCAGGACAGTAAATGGATTCATGGTCCAAGATTTCTGTGTAGACCTGAAGAGGAATGGCCGGCAAGGGTGGTGGAGACTGCGATAGGAGCAGATGATCTTGAGATCAAGAAGGAGGTCATGGTGAATGCTATTGAGGTGGACAGCTCACCTGATGCCACTAGTCAGCTGTTGGCCTACTTTTCAGACTGGAGGAAGCTAAAGGTAGCAGTTGCCTGGTTCCTTAAACTGAGAAAGACTCTTGTGAAGATGAGTCACTTGAGACGTGATCCAGATGCCTCTGATGTCAGCAAAACACTGCTAGACAATGTCATGCAGCAGGAGAAGCAATGTCCAAAGGGAAAAAGTTTGTCATTTGAGGATCTTCTAGAAGCTGAGCTTGCCATCATTCGATACTGTCAGCATCAAAAATTTCAAGAGGAAATTTCTGTATTGTCATCTGGGAAAACTACAGTGAGCAGGCAGAGTGCCATCTACAGGTTGGATCCATACTTGGATAAAGGACTATTAAGAGTTGGTGGACGGTTAACAATGGGCTCCTTGCCAGAAGAAAGTAAACATCCACTAATCCTGTCGAAGGATCAACATGTAGCAACTCTTCTTCTCAAGCATACCCACCAACAGCTTGGCAATAGCGGTCACAACCACACGCTGTCTACGCTGAGGAGAAAATATTGGGTGACAAGTGCCAACTCAGCTGTGAGGAGAATGATAGCTGAATGTAGCTTTTGTAGGAGGTACAATGGCAGATTGGTGGAGCAAAAGATGGCAGATTTGCCAAAGGAGAGGATCCTTCCTGATCATCCACCATTCACTAATGTGGGAATTGACTACTTTGGCCCAATTGAGGTGAGGAGAGGAAGAGGCACCATTAAGCGCTATGGAGTAATATTTACCTGTCTTGCCAGTAGAGCAGTTCATTTGGAGGTGGCTAATTCTCTGGACACAGATTCCTGCATTAATTCTGTGCGTCGCTTCATCTCAAGGAGAGGTCAAGTGGCTCAAATACAATCAGACAATGCAACCAACTTCATCAGAGCAGAGAGAGAACTTAGGGAGGCTCTGGCAGTTTTGAATCATGCACAGATCCAAGGAGTGTCGGGGCAAAAAGGAATCAAGTGGTGCTTCAATCCTCCAGCAGGCTCACATCACAGTGGCGTTTGGGAGCGTTTAATCCGAATGGTGATAAGGATTCTCAGTTCAGTTCTCCGACAGCAGATTTTGGATGATGACGGGCTTCATACCGTCATGTGTGAAGCTGAGGTCATTTTAAACGATCGGCCTCTCACAAAACTGTCAGATGATCCAAATGATCTTGAGCCACTCACTCCCAACCACATCCTCTTGTTGAAAGGAAAACCATCGCTGCCACCTGGATTGTTTCAACCACATGACCTGTATGTAAAACAAAGGTGGAAGCAAGTTCAGTACATCTCAGATCTCTTCTGGAAACGCTGGATAAGAGAATTCCTACCCTTGCTGGAGGAGAGGCAAAAATGGATCCAGACAAAGAGAAGTCTGAAAACTGGAGATGTTGTCGTCACAATGGATCCCACAGCCCCCAGAGGATCCTGGCCACTTGGAAGGGTCTTGGAGGCTTTCCATGATAAGAATGGATTTGTGCGCTCAGTGCGTTTACAGACAAAGTCAAGTGTAATTGAAAGGTCAGTGACTAAGCTTTGCCTTTTACATGAGAACAAGGGTTAGCAGGTCATTTGAGATATTCTGTGTATTTAAATTATGTGACTGAAAACAGGGTAATTCATGTTTATTATTTGGTTATGGCTTCTTACTATGTGAGTGTTAAAATTGTCATGCCTGTGAGTCATTACAATTAGGGGCCGGTGTGTAAGAGCCATTACGTGTGTGTGTGTGTGTGTAGGACACCAAGTCGTCCACTAGGGGTCACTGTCATATTTGGGGCTACTTAGACCGGTGCTTCCCATCAGGTGGCAGGTGTGCTAGACGGTGGGAGCACGTATAGTTTTTTGACTGTCACGCCGACATGCTGGGCTATTTGACCGATGTATGGATGAAATGGACACTTTTGTGGGATTTTGGCATGTTTTCATGGTGAGAAATAAACCATTCATAAATTGCAAGTTGGACTTTCGTTTTTGGAATGCACAGCAAGCAGTGGAGCCGTGTTAGGTCAGTGCGTCAATTGAGTTTAGCCCGTTTAGCCCCTCAGTGGCTTTAAGTTCTAGGCTTAGCCGCTATAGCTTCTTTTCGGGACCTACGATGCCTGATGGAGAACTGATGGAGAAGTTGCAAAGGGTGTGAGCTGTGCAGGGAGAAAAACAGTATGGGGAAGCCTGGAGGGTCATTCGTGACATGACAGGGCAGAAGAGGACCAAAGAGGGAAAGGTTGAGGGACACAGCCCTGAGGAGAGGGTGGCAACCTGGTTCCACCACTTCCAAAGTCCACTTGGAACAACTGTCGATGCAGTTGATGAAGACATACCACCTGTCCTCCAGAGCCTTGACATTGATGACGGACCCTTCACAGCCGACAAACTTGCCAGGACAAAATCCTTGTTGAAAGCTGGGAAAAGCGCTGGGCCAGATGGTATACTCCATGAGGTCATAAAGAGCTGTGATCTTGATGGCATCATCTTGGATTTTTCAAACCTCGTGCTACTGCAAAACAAGCAACCTGAAATATAGTCTCTGTCCAACATCATCCCCATGCCTAAATCAGGGGACCTCTCAAGCCTGACAACTACAGAGGCATCAGCCTGACGTGTCATTGCAAAAGTATACAACCGCATGATACTAAACAGGATAAGGAGCGCCATCAACCTGCACCTGAGGGAGAACTAAAACGGCTTCAGGGAGGGGAGAACTACCACTGCCCAGATCTTGGCACTGAGGAGGATTATTGAGGAAGTGAGTAAGGACAATCTATCCGCAGTCATGTGCTTTATTGATTTTAAAAAGGCATTTGACTCGATCCACAGAGGTACAATGATAAATATCCTTAGAGCCTACGGTGTTCCTCCCAAACTACTCCGAGCGATAGAGACCACGTATGCAGGTACAAGGGCCAGGGTAGTGACCCCAGATGGCAACAGTGGGTAGTTTGACATCCTGGCAGGAGTGATACAAGGGGACAGACTAGCCCCATTCCTCTTCATCATAGTCCTGGACTATGCTCTCAGGAAGGCCATCAGTGGAAGAGAGCAGGATCTCGGCTTCACCCTTACACTTGGAAGTCGAGACGACAGCCCCAGTGGTCCTGACAGACCTTGATTACGCGGATGACATCAGTCTGCTCTCCAACAACATTGAGCAAGCGCAGGAACTCCTGAACAGAGTGGAGCTAGAGTGTGCCAAAGTTGGCCTTAGGCTAAATGCCAAGAAAACTGAGGTCATCACCTGCAACATCTCTCCCGAACATCAACCCCTGACTATAATCGGAGGGGCTGTGCTGAAAGAGGTTAAGGATGTAAAATACCTGGGCTCTTGGATCAGCTCAACCGAGCAAGACCTAAAAGTGAGGAAGGCACTTGCATGGATGGCGCTGAACGGTATGACCTGCATATGGAACTCCACCATACCCCATCAAATAAAACTTAGCTTCTTCTTCCTTACAGTAGAAACTGTTCTACTCTATGGTAGTGAACGCTGGACCCTGAAGCCGACTCTGCAGAAATCTTTAGACGTGTGCTACACCAGGATGCTGCGTGCGGTACTCAACATCAGCAAGGACGCACATGTTCCCAACAAAATCCTGTACAAAGGTATTCCGAGGGTGAGCGAAAAGGTAGCAGCCAGGAGGATGAGACTCGCAGGACACCGCCAAAGGCACAGAGAACTGATAGTCTCCAAACTGGTTCTATGGGAACCAACGCATGGGCACCGGTCACGAGGATGCCCCACATTAACCTATGTGGGGGTACTGTAGGAAGACAAAGGAGCTCAAAGTACCAGTGAACTGGCCCAATGTATGAAAGACAGGGATGACTGGAAACAACGATGGAAGGCTTATCTGAGGACGACCTAGAGAGATAAAGGTAATACATTTGTGCTTTAAAATCTGAGAAACATTCCTAATTTTACGGCATTATAAAGAAGCTTACATTGGATTTACTTGTGTCAGACTCACTAAATTGTGAATTTGTAATTGTGTTTGAGCCGACACCCGACAGGACCTTGTGGACATTGGCTACCAACACAAACTGGTAGTTTGCAGAGACTTTCATCATCGACACTACATCCCAGACGAACTAGTGAGACCACTGGGTGCTCCGTGGATTGTTGTCGGGTCCAGAAAGAGACGCAGGCGGCGTAGGTAGAGGAAGCAAAAGCGGGCCGCAGGTCCGGCCTACTGCCACGGCTACAAAACAACCCACATAAGCCACCCCTGCCGAGCCTGTATCTCACCAATGCCAGATCCATTACCCACAAAACGGATGACCTGGAGTTACAACTCGTGGGAAACCACTACATTCGGGACTGTTGTGTTTTAGTCATCACGGAGACCTGGCTCAACCCGAGGATCCCCAATGCTAGCGTGCAGCTAGCTGGCCGATCTCTGCACCGCCGGGATCGAACAGAGGACTCCGGTAAGAGTAGAGGTGGGGGGCTCTGTATTTATGTGCATGAGGATTGGTGCATCAACAGCAAGGTCATAGAGACTCACTGCTCCCCTGACATTGAGTACATGTCTGTTAGATGCCGGCCTTATTTTCTCCCAAGAGAGTTAACTGTTGTGATCATCACCGCTGTTTACATCCCACCGGATGCTAACACTAGCACAGCACTCTCTCTCTTGATAAACGTCATTAATGAACAGCAGCGGGCCCACCCTGATGGCGTTCATATTATAGCTGGGGACTTTAGTAAGGCCAATTTAAAGACTGTACTCCCTAAGTTTCACCAGCATGTCAAGTGTCCAACACGAGGAGGAAACACTCTTGATCATGTGTACTCAAACATTAAGCACGGCTACAGAGCAATACCCCTCCCCCATCTCGGACAGTCAGACCATCTCTCACTGCTGCTCACTCCTGCATACACCTCCCTCAGATGCAGATCCAGGCCCACCACGAAGACTGTAACAACATGGCCTGAGAATGCACTCAGTGAACTTCAGGACTGCCTTCAGCACACAGACTGGGACTTATTTCAGCATCAGGACCTGGAAACATATACAGTGACAGTACTGGACTACATCAAGTTCTGCATGGGAACTGTGTCTGTGGACAAAGTCATCCGGGTTTTTCCAAACCAGAAACCCTGGATGACCAGCCAGGTCCGCTCCCTCCTCAAAGCCCGCGACTCCGCTTTCAGGTCAGGCGACAGAGCTCTGTACAGTGTGGCTCGAGCTGACCTGAAAAGTGGAATAAAAACAGCCAAAGCGGACTACAACAGGAGGATAGAGTCCCACCTCGCCAGCAACAGACCACGAGAGGTGTGGCAGGGACTGCAGAGCATCACTAACTTTAGAGGATGTGATGTGACGTCAGGAGACCTGAGTGTGTCACTGGCAGAGGAGCTGAACAGTTTTTTTGCCCGCTTTGAAACACCGCAGTGACACTCATCTGCTCCAGCCCTGTCCCCACCAGGCCCCACCAGGCCCCACCACCCCCCCACTAACTGTAGGAGAGCACGATGTGAGACGTGTGCTCCTAGCAGTGAACCCCAGGAAGGCCCCGGGCCCTGACGGTGTACCTGGAAAGGTGCTCCAAGCATGTGCACACCAGCTGTCCGGAGTCTTCTGCAGGATTTTCAACCTCTCCCTGGCCCAAGCAGTCATCCCCACCTGCCTGAAATCCGCCACAATTATCCCCATCCCGAAAAAGTCACTCGCATCCAGCCTCAGTGACTAATGCCCTATTGCCCTCACATCCATCATAATGAAGTGCTTCGAGAGACTGGTCCTTCAGCACATAAAGGACTGTCTCCCCCCCCCGCACTTGACCCACACCAGTTCGCATACTGGGCAAACAGATCCACAGAGGACGCCATCGCCATAGCCCTGCACACGGTGCTGAGTCACCTGGGTCAGCAGCACAGCTATGCCAGGATGCTCTTTGTGGATTACAGCTCGGCCTTCAACACCACCATCCCGGACATACTGACTGACCATAAAACTGGGCACTCTAGGCCTCCCCCCCCTCACATGCAGCTGGATCAAGGACTTTTTGACCAACGGACCCCAGACTGTGAGACTTGGCCCCCACCTCTCCTCCACCCGCAGTCTGAGCACCGGATCACCACAGGGCTGCGTGCTGAGCCCCCTCCTGTACTGCCTCTACACCTATGACTGCAGTCCGGCCCATGACAACAACATCATCGTCAAGTTTGCTGACGACACCACAGTGGTCGGACTGATCTCACAGGGAGACGAGGCAGCCTACAGAGAGGAGGTCCAGAGGCTGATGACCTGGTGCTCTGACAACAACCTGGCCCTGAACACGCAAAAAACTAAGGAGATCATCGTGGACTTCAGGAGGAACAGGAGTGACCCGCCTCTACATCAACGGCGAGTGTGTGGAAAGGGTCCACACATTCAGGTTCCTGGGAGTCCAGATCTCCGATGACCTCTCCTGGACAGCCAACATCACGGCTGTCATAAAGAAGGCCCAGCTGCCGCTGGCCTTCTACTGCTCATCCATCGAGAGCCTGCTGACCTACTGCGTCTCCACCTGGTACGGCTGCACTGAGGCTGACGGAGGGAGGCTTCAGAGGACAGTCAAGGCAGCACAGCGGATCATCGGCTGCTCTCTCCCCTCCCTGATGGACATCTACTCCAGCCGGTGCCTCAGCAGAGCTCGAAACATCATCGAGGACAGTTTACATCCCGGTGCCCAGCTGTTTGACCTGCTGCCCTCTGGCAGGCGCTACAGGTGCATCAGAGCAAAAACAAACAGACTGAGAAACAGCTTCTTCCCGAGAGCCATCACCACCCTGAACTCGGGCATACAACGATTCCGGTCATTAGCATAATGCAAAATGTGCAATATTTATATCACTGCCACTGCGATTGCTGCTACGTTTTAGCACTACCTCAAAAACTTATATTTAACAACTCATGTGCAATGCAATTATATGTGACATTTACTCATCTGTATATACCATTCATCATTTGCACTAAAAATTAAAACATATTCTGGTGACTCTGCAATACATATCTGCTTCCTGTGCAATACTATGTGAACAACATAGAAATACTAAGATCTGGGAATTGGACTATTCTTCATCAATATTTATCATCGAAATCATATTGTACACTGAGACTCAATTGTGCTGTGCACAAGTCTGCGTCTTATCTTGTATATATCTTGTATATCTAATTATACTATTTTTGTATACTTTTTTAACTTAACTTGCTATTGCACTGAAAGAGAAGCTCTCCAATCTCGTTGTACATCCTGTATAATGACAATTAAGGCTATTCTGATTCTGATTCTGAGCCAAAACATAATATTGTTGGTATATTTCTGTTTTGAAGCATTATATTTGCTATTTTTTCTGCATGTAAATATATCTTTTTTTCCTCATATGAGAGTTTACAAAATTATGTAAGAATGCGGCCCTCATATACTGAAAAAAATGGATGCAGCCCTCCTCATGGTCAAAGTTGCCCACCCCTGCTCTAGCCCATTCCTTTAATCATTACAGTTCATAAATTTAACTTTAATCCAACCCTCAAGTATCAACACAAAGAATTGTGAATTTTCCCTCATTATGGACAAACCCCAGCCTCAGTCAATGAGCAGAGACCAACAAACCAGAACACAGTTTATGAACTCACTTCAGAGACTCCAGTCTACAGTGTGGACTCTCCAGTCCACCACAAAGAAGATTCATTCCTGAATCATTGATATTGCTGTAGGTTAGATCCAGCTCTCTCAGATGGGAGGGGTTGGACTTCAGAGCAGAGGCCACAATCTCAAAGTGAGTGTTTGACAGTCCGCTGTCAGAAAGTCTGTGATGACAAAAACATCATGGAATTACTGCCATGTGGACCATCCTGATGATATGAAAACAAATTTACTTTCTTAAAAATTGGATTTTTGGAACTAAAATGAAAAATACTTAGTCATGATTATGAGATAAGTCATAATAATCAGATAAAAAGTCACAATCATGACATTATGAGATCAGACATAATCATGAGATCAAAGGTTGAAATTATGAGGAAAAAGTTATAACTCCAAGACACAAAGTTAAAATCATGAGACACCATCCATGCATGCCAAATGACTTCTTATTTTATATCTCATAATTATGACTCTTTTGTTTCTTTACTTCTGAAATTCATTTTTTAAGTGGACAAAATGGTTATTTAGAGTTCCCCAAATTATTTTTTAAATGGAGGTAATGGGCTTCCATGTGTTGATGCTTCAGTTCTCATCAGGGATCATTTCTTTGTTTTTGTGTCTGATGATATTTTACAAATCTTCTTCTTTTGCCTTTTCATGAACACTGACAGTAGGCTATGCATTTTTATTTAACATCACAAAAGATATGCTGGAATGGAAAATTTGACTGCAGTAAGAAGTCATCTTTGACACAGGCTGACCAATTTAGAGGGAATGTAGAGGAACAAAGCTGAGGCACCATAGTCTGAAAGTCCTTCAAGAGAAGCACAACTAACTTTTAATGGAATCAGATCTGGACTTACCGAGCTTTTCTGCAGTTCCTTACTGCTGGAATCAGTCTGAGTTTTCCTTGATCAGAGGCGTTGTACTTCTTTAAGTCCAGTTCATCCACAACCTCCTCTGACATCTGCAGCATGTAGGCCAGAGCAGAGCAGTCAAAGTCAGAGAGACGCTTCTCTGATCTGTTGTCTGATTTCAGGAGCTCTTGGATCTCCTGATGTACGGAGTGGTCGTTCATTTCTGTCAGACAGTGTAAGATGTTGATGCATCTGTCAGGAAAGACTTTGTTGCTTGTCATCTTTTTTAAGGACTGAATGACTCTTTGAATGATATCTGGGCTGTTGTCTGTTTGGCCCAGAAGTCCTTGTAGGAGTCTTTGGTTAGACTTCAGTGAAAGGCCATGAAGAAAGCGGACAAACAGGTCCAAGTGACCGTTCTCACTGAGAAGAGATTTCTCCAGGGCTCTCCTCAGGAAGACATCCAAAGATGCACGACTCCAATTGACATCTTGATCTTCATCTTCATCTTCATCTTCATCTTCATCTTCATCGTACGGAATACTTCTAACACTCCAATCGTCACCTTCGTTGTACAAAGAACTGTCTTCATAAAATACCTGCCTTGAATTCCACTGTCTTTGCATTAAAGCCTGGAGTATTTCTGTGTTTTTGTTTGTGAAGCAGTGGAACATGTAGACTGCAGCCAGGAACTCCTGAACACTCAGGTGAATGAAGCAGTAGACTGTCCTCTCAAAGATCACGCTCTCTCTTTTGAAGATCTCAGTACAAACTCCTGACTGCACCAAAGCTTCAGTGACATCCAGACCACACTGCTCCAGATCTTCTTGGTAGAACATGATGCTTCCTTTATCCAGATGTTCAAATGCCAGCCGCCCAAGCTTCAGGAGAACTTCCCTATCAGAGTCCATCAGCTCCAAAGACCTCGTGTCCTGACCCTCCTCGTACTTGTGCTTCCTCCTCTTCGTCTGAACCAGCAGGAAGTGTGAGTACATGTCGGTCAATGTCTTTGGCAGCTCCCGTATTTGTTCTGTGCTCATCATGTGCTCCAGAACTGTAGCTGTGATCCAGCAGAAGACCGGGATCAGACACATGATGTGGAGGCTCCTGGACGACTTGATGTGTGAGATGATCCTGCTGGACAGATCTCCATCTCCAAACCTCCTCCTGAAGTACTCCTCCTTCTGGGCGTCAGTGAAGCCTCGAACTTCTGCAATCCTGTCAACACATGATGGAGGGATCTGATTGGCTGCTGCGGGGCGGGACGTGATCCAGATGAGAGCAGATGGGAGCAGATTCCCCTTGATGAGATTCACCAGCAGGGTGTTCAGTGGAGATTTCTGTGTGACATCGGACACGGCCTCAGAAGAACCAAAATCCAAGGACAGCCTGCTTTCATCCAAGCCGTCGAAGATGAACAAAAGCTTACAGAGAGCAAGAGTCTCCACGGTTAGCCCCTTTAAAGTTGGATGGAAAACCCAGAGAAGATTAAGAAGACTGTAACTCTCATTTCTGATCAAGTTCAACTCCCTGAACGAAAGCAGAACCACCAGCTTGATGTCTTGGTTCTGCTGACCTTCTGCCCAGTCCAGAGTGAACTTCTGCACTGAGAACGTTTTTCCAACACCAGCAACGCCGTTGGTCATAACCACTCTGATGGGTTTCTGTTGGCCGGGGAAGGCTTCAAAGAGTTCATGGGGCTTGATTGGAGTCTCATGGGTTTTTTTCTTGTTTGCTTTTTCAAGCTGCTGAACTTCATGTTGAGTGTTCACCTCTTCGCTCTGCCCCTCTATGATGTAGAGCTCAGTGTAGATTCTGTTGAGGTGGGCTCTGCTTCTTTCTTCACCTGATCCTTCAGTCACACATTCACATCTCTCCTTCAGACTAGTCTTATGTGCATCCACAACCTCCTGCAGGCCTCCTTTAGACAATAACAGAGACAGAAATAGCATCATGACCATTGTTTTATTGTTTATAAGAATCAAGAAAGAGCACAACTTTCCCCTCTCCATTTCTAGCCCATTTTATAACATGCTCATGTTTCCATTTTTGCAGAAGGATTTTACAAATCTGAAGAGAATTTCATCTGTTAGAGGGCCCAAACAGGAAGATAAAAAAATCAGGCATTGAACTGTTTTAATTGTACGTTATGTGCTGTGCTCTGATAATCTCAACACTCATAACCATTCTGTCCCACCACGGATCTAGAATCTCGTCCTCCAAGACAGAAATCTGATCAAACAAAATGATGAAGAAGAAACATAGCATCAACTGAAAACACAACATGGAAGACAGCAGAGAAGAGGGGATGATGGGGGTCTATGGACCAGTTTTGACAGAATAATCCTGGACTAACAAAAAGAAAAAAATTGGAAAAAGACGCCGTGAACGTGAGCCGTTCCTCCATTCTGAGCTCTACCCAACTTTATGTATCAGGTCAACCATGTTTGTTTTTATTTTACACCTGCTTCTTTGTTCCTCAGTCTGCTCATTTCTTGATTGGCTACATTCATGTCACAATTCATGGAGTCATGACTCCGTTGCTTTCCCCACACATGAAGATTTTTGGTCATAAATACTGAACAAGTTTAATATTTACGATTGTCTGTCTCGACCTCTTTCAGAGCCAAATATCGGGACGAATTGACTCTTAACACCTCAGACCACAAAATCATCTTTACAGAAAATGGTGCACAACAATAATCTGGTGTTTGCTGTCCTTGGTCGAGAAGAGGGAAAGTCAGGATAAGAACAGCCTGATAATCTTTCTGTGAAAACTTTTAAAGTCAAACAATTAAATTCATTTAAAAAGAAACAATAAGTACTTGTCAATTACAATAAAATCATCTTTAATTGGACGCAATTCCAAATTTATCTCATGAAATTTAGCTTCACTGCTTGGCATTGAGTGTGCATTATTGAATATAGATTCCAGTAAAATAGCGATTTTTCGCTATTAAATTAAACACTTTATTATCATTATATAGATAATACCCTTTAATTTGTAACAATCTGAAGCTGAGAATAACGCCAGTGGGAGCCAAAGTTGCTCATCCCTGCTGGAGGAAATATAATCCAAGTGTCTGAGAGACAGTCGATGAGCAGTGGACCAAAAAGTATCCCAAAGCAAAGAGGCACAGCCCTAACATTTAGAACAAACATCAGCAAGCTGTTGTCTGTGTTGTGTTTAAAGAAAGTCTGGACCACAGAGGCAGGAGACTGACAAAAAGCTTTAAAGTGTTCAATTAATCACAAGCAGGTTAACAGGAACCAAGAAGCACAAAAATTGTCACAAACAAAAACTGAAGAGGCTCAGGGCTGGCTGGAGACTGAAAGCTGGAGTGTTCTGCAAAAACTCTGCTGAATGCTGCAAAGCCACACCCTGGAGGAAAAATGATCAAAAATAGGCAGCAGTTAGTAACTGAGAATTATCAAATTACACAACACTAGAAAATACAAAATGTCTCTTTTGAGTTACACAAGAAAGGTCAACAGAAAGTTTGACAGTACCGAACAGGATGGAATTATCTGGCAGAGTAGTGGAGTCTTGACTGGTCTTTATAGGAGAGGTGATTTCCAATAGGAAGCATGCGTGCCTCAGATGAGCCACAGGTGTGACTCTGCTGCAGTTCCAAGAGAGAGCACCAACCAGCCCCGCCTTCTTCCTCACAGACTCCTGAGGGAGAAAAAATAGGGAGGGGGAAAAACAAACAGCACAGAACAAAACAAAAGCAAAACACCCAGACCATAACAGTCTGGTCTTTGTAAAGTGCAGGTCTTACTGTCTGTCTGCTGCCCAGGTCTTGCTGCGTCGGACACGAGCCTCCTTTTTCTGGATAAAGAAAATATCACCTTAGATTTTTGGGATGACTCTTGACCTCAAGCTCAGCAGGTCACACACACCTTGTACAGAACACTACGCTGGTGGATTATGTAGAAACTAGGGCTGTAAAGTCCAAGTCGACTGATCGACTAATTGGTTGATGCGTGCTCAGTCGACCAAAATTCTGATTGGTCGATCAAATGTGTCAATTTATTTTTTTCCCCTGCGGTTCATTTCATCAGGAGAAACATATCAACTGAAATGGGGTTATTTTCTGAGCACCCCCATTTCAAAGGTAACATCATGTCTCAGAACACCATTTTAATGTGTTTATCATTCATTTCAATATTTTTATATCAGAACATTTCAATATTCTAGTCTAATAATCGTTTATCCATTTTATAACCACATGCGCTCGACCCACTGCAACAGTGGCATCCCTTACCCAGTCCACGCTGGATTTTATGCCTCATATAAACACCCACATGCAAAAACGACATCCCAGAACGATTTGACCATTTTATTTCTCAGGATATGAGGCCCATTGGTGTCGTGGAATGCTAAGGAAAACAATGGAACCTGGATATTCAGCGCCAGCGCGCCTCACAATTCCCCAGCACTAACAGCAAAATACGAGGGAGTAAAAAGAGAAAGTTTCTGAGTTATTAGATAAAGATAACAGATGTGTGCGTCTCTTCTAATGGAGTCCTATATGAAAGTGACTGCCCATTTCATTGATGAAAACTGGAAAGCAAAGAGTCTTGTGTTGAGAGAAAAAAAGGAAAAGGCTCACACATGGGATAACGGGGCTTTGGTCGATTTTTGGTCGACAATCGCTGTGTTTTAGTCGACCAACAATTTCCTTGGTTGATTACAGCCCTGTTATGTCCTTGTCTATACATTAATAAACATTCTTTAGAACTTTATGCTAGCTTCAGCTAGCTGTTTATTCCTCTTCTTATTGTGGATAACTCACAAGTCACTTCAACACTTCCTGTTACAACATTAACTTTAAATGTGGCCTCCTGACATACTGCCACCTACTGGTGACACCTTTGTTAGCACTTATCATTACAAGCCCTAAACTATATTATTAGCTGATCACATTCATATGGCTTCATATTCATCTGCACACATGATTCAAAAGGTGGGAGAAACTGAGGGGAAGTATCCTGTCTGAGCAAACACTGACATGTGACTGTATCAAACTCCTGGATTTCATTTTAAAAGACGACGTCCCTACCAACTGAGGCCCTGTTTACACAGAGATACTCTCACCTGAAACACACAGGTTCCTCATTTGCATTTTCAAAAGCAATACATGTTCACATGGAGACCAGAACAACTGAAAACACTGTAGTGTGCATGCTGGTTCAGTAGATGGCCATGTAGGTTTGCACAGAGACAGCGCTGCTACAACACATGTATGAAGAAGAAAAACTTTTCAAAAACAACAATGGCGCGGATGTACAAAGACGCAGGAGTTTCAACAAATCTGTCTTGATAGTTTTGTCTGGATAACAAACTGAGCACAGTAAGCAGCTCACATGTTACTCTGTAGACACTGAAGCTGTTGTTGTTCCTGGTATTTGAGTGCAGCCTTCATGTGAAAGAGTACTGCACATGTGGTGAACCCCGTTCACATGAAGCCAGGCAAAGATGTGTTTTCAAGACGCTCCACTCTGGACCCTGGTTACAAAAGTTTGTGGATTCAGGCACTTCAGGCACCGTTCCAATGAAAATGAGATGCAAATACACAATGAAAACTTCAGATTCTACCAAAAACAGAGCCGTGTAAACACCACCTGAACCACCTCCACCTAAAACAAGAACTGTCACTAAGTCTTGAGGCCTCCTCAAACACTAGCAGGGCATTCTGATTTTGCCAAAATATAGTTGCATTATGAGAACACCTAGACAATTGTAACCTAACTAAGACTTAAATTCACATTATCACCCTGTCATGCTAACAATGCTAATGCAGTCACCATGGAGATGTACTGCCCCTATTACCAGCCTCTGACCTGTTGGTGCTTTGCATTATGGTAAACAATACACAAGATAGACTGGGCTGAATTCAGTTTTCAACTGTTCAAAACTGTCGTGGAGAATCTCCGCTCTGAGTGTAGCAGAGTGGAAGCCTAATGCAGTCCTAAGGTGAACGGTGTTACCGTGGCATGTAGAGGGCTCAATCGGGCTGATTGTGGCTCAATCCTGAAAGCTTTCTGTGGAAAACTGACAAGGACGTATCACTTTGTGCCCCGACTGTGTCCCGTTCAAGAATGGCGCAAGTGACAGGAATCAGTCTGGGCTTATGTGACGCAAACTGAGCTCGAGTGGGGTCAAGGTTCCATCCTCATTCTCTGTAAAAAGATTGTTTTAAATTTTACAGTAACTTACTGGTAAATATCTGTACAGTAGCAATAACCTATTTTAATTTGCATCATAACAACTGTATATTTAGTCAAGTTGTCATTACTGTAACATGGTTTACTGAAAAATGGTTTTTTGGGATGGATATGTTTTTTTACATCTGTAAAAATGTAAGAAATCTTAAAGCAAAGTCAAAATTCTGACTTTTATCTCAGTATTCTGATTTTAATAAAATCCAAAAGTCTGAGATTAAAGTCAGAATTCTGGACCCCTAATATTGACTGAAAGTTTGTCGATAAAGGTTTGTAAATAAAATCACATCATTTTTGAACCAAAATAAAATGAAGCAAACTGTGAAACAGAACACTTAAAATTTATAAAACACTTTAAAACAAGTGACGCCAAAAACACAATATTTGATGAACTTGTTAATACAGAGTATAAAATATGACCATTTAAAAACTTCATAAAAAGTTCTTAAATATTCTAACTTTGTTTTATCTTAATCTGATGTTCCAGATAATAGACATATGAAAGAGAGATAGACACAACATTCTCGTTCATGATCATCACAGGCTGTTGGACGACAGAATCACACACTGAGTTCCTCTAAGATCTCTTACTTTGGCCCTGAAGCTCCAGGTTGATCATTAAACTCCATATTAAAGTCTCTGGACTGGTCACTCTGCAGGGACAAACATCCGGACACCTCAGACTCTGCCATGTCTTCATCTTCCACAGGAACACTCATCTTATCTGAGGAGAAAAAACAGGTCAAAGACCAGAGAACAGGAGAAAACTCACATGCAGAGAGACAAAGGCCAGAGGAAACAGCTTTAGAAGAGCAGTGCAGCTCCACAGAGGCTCACTTTACTCTCATGTCTTTATGTTACTAACTTACGATGGAGGATTAGGGCCACGTTAAACACATAAAAAATGTAAGGTTATGAGAATAGAGTCGCAAAGTTAGGAGAAGAAGAATGATTTGATTTGATTTAAATGATGTTTTGTATATTTAATTGTGTTTATTAATATGTATGTAAATTAATAACTGTGATGATTTTATTGTTGATAACTGTAGTGACACTAAAGCAACACTAATGATCAAACATTTCTTCAATATTAAACTACATCTCCATTTTAAGAGAAATTATTCTTAATGTAATTTAGATGATTTTTTAAATATTGATGGATACTCGTTTACAGATCATGATGATAGAAACTGTAATAACTGTTTTATGTTACAGTTACACCAAACTGCCTGATGATCACACATCCCCTCTGCCTTGTACTGCAGCTCTTACTTTAGAGAAATAGTTTTTCATGTATTCTACATAATTTTCTTTTAAATATTGGCATATATTAATAAGTAGGTTATGACTATTAAACTATAATAACTGTACTGTATATGTCTGTACCTAAGTAACATCTCTTCCAGTTAATACTTCAGGTCTGACTTTAGAGAAATAGGTGTTAATGTACTTTATATTATTATTTTTATATTGATCTATATTGATAAATAGGTAATGACAAGAAACTGTAATAACTAAACTATTATTAACTGTATTGACTCCAAAGTCATCTCAATGATCAAACATCCCTTCTAGTTTATACTAAAGCTCTGAATTTAGAGACATAACGTAAGAAAGAATTCTGCTGATGTTTTGAGTTCATGTTGTGTCCTGCAGCTTGAATCAAAATTCCACATTTCATAATCCTCTGGTTGTGTCCTGTAGCGCCCTCTCCTGCTGAAATAATGTCAGAGCATGAATCCAGAGGAGCCACGCGTCCTGACTTGGTGTGTGCTGTGAGATCATGTGTCAAATTCCAGTGAAAACACACTCAAGGGGTCAAAGGTTACAGGCATTCAGTTCTGGATTTCTGCCATGCCGTTGATGTTCATGGGTTCTCTTTCATGATATTATGGAATATTTGGTAGAAACAAAGTTTATCAGCTTCAGTTTTAAATATTTTGTCTTGCAGTCCATTCAATGGGAAAGAGGTTAAAAAGGATTTACAGGTCATTGTACTCTGTTCCCTCTTTGTAGATTTTACACAGCGTCCCAACTTCTTTGGAAATAGAGTTCATACACACACTCCCTCAGTGCATTTTATATTGCATTAGATAAACGTGTATTGTTTTAAAGGGACAGTTCAGTATTTTTGAAGTGGGGTTGTATGAGCTCCATGTAGTCACTAAGGACATTAGATACTGTAGAAAGTTCTCTCCTCTCCACCAGAAAGCCACAGTCTGTAAGAGTCGGTGACGAAGAAAAAGACGCTAATAGAAAAGTACCGTACCGGAGTTAAAGGCTATTTTCTTCGCCTACAAGAACTCAAATCAAAAAGTAATACCACAGTTTAAGAGTACGCTACATAGACAATTTTTGAAGTGCATAAACCTTTCGGAAATTTAAAGTTTATCCGGACCTAAGCCGACTCACGTCTGTATCCTCTGCTAAATCCCTCCGCCGTAGTTAGCTACCGGAGAGCTAGCGGCTTTCGAACACCTTTTTAGACTAATTAAAAGCACATTATAAGACAAATATTTCTGAGATGGGTTTTTGTGATGCCTCCCTTGATGCAGAGACAGATGTGCATCATCTAGAACTCAGCTACAGAAATCGTTGCGTGTGTGAGAGACACACACACTCACTAGTACTCTGCACTGTTAAGATAAACAAACAGCCTCCTCCACTCTGCTTATTTGTCTCTGACAGATCATTATTACTTACTATGAGCAGAAAACTGTCATTAGGTCCTTCAGGTCTGGGACGTTTTTCCAGTTTATCTTCGGTAAATTGAAGAATGTCCGCAAAACTCCGGGAAAGTAGTCTGTTGACGAGTAATACGGTCGTCCGTGTCACATATTTCCAGGTCAAATCTTTGCTCCACTGTTTATTTCCAACTCTTTCTTGATGTCCAATGTCCGTGGATGTTTCCTCCGTTTTTCTCTCGGTCTGTCCATCTCCATTTGTAGACACTCGTCCTGTGTATAAACTCCGGTGGTGTCCTCTTGGCTCCAAACTGAATGGGACTTCATCGGCGCTGTCATAATAATCCCTTTTTTAATTTCCTGCATTGTCTCTTCCTCACGCCGCTGACAGTCAAAACAGAAGAGTTATGATACTTGATAAAAGTTACACAAAGCTTCAGGCTGCGTCTGAAGCCGTTAGCATGCTATTGTTTTGATCAGCTGAGAGGGGAAGTCCCCAGGGGACTGATTTAGCGGAGGGACACTCCGCCTTCTTCCCCTCTCAGCTGACAAAACAATAGCATGCTAACGGCTTCAGATGCCGGTTGGCAACTTCGTGTAACTTTATGAAAAAAAATAATGAGTTCTTGTGCAGATTCTAATTATTTTTACTCAGTTGTTTTGATGCACTTCTACAGAGCCCCTTAGGTGCCACAGAGGACAAAATATATAACTCGTGTGCACGATATATTAAAACGTGCGCTTGAAATACGTATTTGTGCGCACGTTTTAGCTAAAACGTGCGCACGAATAAAGTTATTAGTATTTCGAGCGCACGTTTTAATATGTCAAGCGTGCATTTTAATATATCGTGCGCAAGAATAAGTATCTTCTGCGCACGAGTTATATATATATTTTTCTCCATGGTACCTAAGGGGCTCCGTACATTTCTCAGATCAGAATTTAAATTCTCTGAACTGTTAGTTCAACCTCTACAACATTTTGTCATTTTTGCACATCAAAGTGTCAGTTTCTCATTCTTATCAACAAAACACTAATGCTTTTGGACATGCATCATTTGCTTGCATACAATTTCCTGCTGTTTTATAACATTATCATTTGCTTAAGTCAGTCAAAATCAACAGTACATATGGATGTGGAACAGGCATGTTGTTGTAAATAAGTGTTTATTCTCAGATTGTGTGTTGCAAATGTATATTTTATTTTGTTGCAAAAAAAATAAAAATAAAACGTGTTTGTCTTACCATCTGTCTGCTGCCCAGGTCTTGCTGCGTCGGACACGAGCCTCCTTTTTCTGGATAAAGAAAATATCACCTTAGATTTTTGGGATGACCCTTGACCTCAAGCTCAGCGGATCACACACACCTTGTACAGAACACTACACTGGTAGATTATGTAGAAACTGTCCATATTATTTGCCGATCATATTCATATGGCTTCATATTCATTTACACACATGATCCAAAAGGTGGGAGAAACTGAGGGGAAGTATCCTGTCTGAGCAAACACTGACATGTGACTGTATCAAACTCCTGGATTTTATTTTAAAAGACGACGTCCCTACCAACTGAGGCCCTGTTTACACAGAGATACTCTCACCTGAAACACACAGGTTCTTCACTTACGTTTTTAAAAGCAATACATGTTCACATTGAGATGCCAGAACAACTGAAAACACTGTAGTGTGCATGCTGGTTCAGTAGATGGTGATGTAGGTTTGCAGAGAAACAGCGCTGCTACAACACACGTACGAAGAAGAAAAACTTTTTCAAACAACAATGGCAAATGAATGCACGAAGACGCAGGACTTTCAACAAATCTGTCTGGATAGTTTTGTCTGGATAACAAACGGAGCACATGTGACCGGCAGCCCTTTTTGTCCTTACGCGGCTGCCGTAGTCTCAGTTGGGTTCCAGCGGGGCCCCTCCCGCTTTCTGAATTCACGAGCAGGTGATCTGCTATATAAGCAGCCTCAGTTCGGCGCATGGTAGGCTGCAGCTTTGGCTCTCTCCGTTGCTGACGTTTATTCCTGGGTGGTGGCGTTTGTCTGGGACTTGACTGAGACGTGCGGTAAGCTTTGTGGTTTATATGCAGCATGTGATGGGCCTTCATTGTCTCATGGTGTCCCCTTTTTGTGTGCAGATTCTGGTCCTTGAGGTGCTGGAGCTGATCAAACATTTTAGGCTTCACTGCGAGGTATATGACTTTTGTCCATCAGTACAGACTAGATTGAGATGCACGTGGCCTGTATGATAACAGTTTTGTTTCTTTTATAGATCGCTTGCAACTGCTGCTTTGTTTTGCTTTGTTTTTGGTTTAGTTTAGTTTGGTTAAGTTTCCATTCGGTGTAGCCTCCTGTCTGATTTATTTACATCCAGTCTTTAAAGTAGTCTTTGCTGTTATTGGTCAGTTTATTGGAATCTGCTGCTGTGACCTAGATTAATTTGTTCTTCTTCTGTTTCCCTTACATGATTTCGGGAGTGTTGCAGGCCGGCGGTGGCGTCATCTGGGCGCGTGGCGCTGTTGGCGGTATAGGCTGCACCTGCACCTCACTTCCCCCTAATTGTGTGTGATTGTTAGTTGCACCTTAATTTCTGTTCTCATTGGGCACATTTTCTTTCGTTTGTAGTGTGTGTGTGTGTGAGCGGTCACAGGGTGTGGGCACCAGTGTGTATGGTAAGTAGTCTGCACCCCCTTCCCCAGTCACAATCACTTACAAGCCCTTGGTCTGCAATCTCCCCCTTTTATTAGTATTCTTTTATTCTTTAATTAACTTTGTTTTATTCCTCTCTATCAGGTGATTTATTGTTGCTGTTGCAAATGTTTTAAACTGCCTCAAATAAATTATAAATTTTATCGTGAACTAAATTATAACTAAAGTTTATTCAAAATAAATATATATTTTTGAATATCACTCCTGACTCTGGTTTCTTTACTTGCTGCCATTTTGCCGTGTCTCAGTAAAACTAGTCCTCTTGGGGTTAAATCTAAACTTGGTAATTTCCTCAAAGTTATATTGTGGGTCTAACCTGGAGCGCGGTCACATTCTGGCGTTGTTGGCAGTCTGCACTTGGCAGTCAAGTATTCAGAGGAAGGATTTTATTTTTTTTCTCTGTTATAGTTTATTTTCTATAAAACAAAGCAGCAGTGTGCACGTCGAGGGACGCGCTGGGTGCAACTTCTTGGATCGTCACAGTTTAAAGACAACTGCTGCAAAGACTGTACTGCTGTGACCTCTCCTCCCTTCCTCAACATGGCCAGTGAACTACAGGAACTAAAAGACCTGGTCGAGCGCCTTCAGGCTGAGAAAGAACAGCTACTGCAGGAGCAAACAGCAGCTCGCCCCTCCCAATCAGATGCGGACTCTGGCCCTACTACATCAGCTGGGTCTCGTTTCCCTATGTCTAATGGTTTTCCATCTGAACATTTGCTTTATATTCCTAGAGAAAAAAAGTGTCCTGTGTTTAGGGGAACATCAGGGATCCCAGTAGAAGACTGGATCGAGGAGGTGAGAGCTGTTTTGAGGGCAAGGTATTTGAAACCTGTTGATCAGGCTTATTTTATTTATGATCATTTGGAGGAGAGGCCAAGGATGAGGTGAAGTACAGGCCTAAAGCAGAAAGGGAAGATCCTGAGAAAATTTTAACTATCCTTCAGGACATGTATGGCTGCTCAAAATCTTATGTCTCATTACAACAAAGTTTCTTTTCTAGAAAACAACAGGAGGGGGAGACACTTCAAGAATTTTCCCATGCATTGTGCTGTTATATGGACAAAATTAAGCGAGTGCTCCTCAGGATGCGCCATGCCGATACCCTCCTCAGAGACCAGTTTGTTGAACATGTGCTTGACTTCAATCTTGAGGGAGTTAAAGCGTCTGGTGCGACAACACCCTGACTACACTCTGCTCGAAGTGCGAGCTGAGGCCATCTTGGCTGGGAGAGAGGGACAACCTGATGAGCATAGAGGTAGGAGTTACTCTGTACCCTCTGTGAGGGCCACACAGTGTCCAGGAGCTGCAGCACCCAGCTCAGGTAACACAGAAATTAAAGAGTTAAAGTACATGTTACAGAAGCAACAAGAGCAGCTCAATCACTTGAATCAGAGTATTTTGGCCCTACAGTCAGCCCCAAGGCCTCCACCCAGACCTAAACGCCCCCTTACTGTCATATGTAGAGCGTTGCCAGAAGCCAGGTCACTATGCCAGAGAGTGTGACAATACCCGTGTTGAGTCACAGGACCAATGGGTTAGACCCCACAGCCAAATGCAGCAACCTCTGCCACACAGGAGGTGGGAAACTACCTCCCTCTGATGTGAGGAGCCAAACATCAGGAGGGATAAAAAAGGCTCAGAGGTGCAGACAGCCGCTCAGGACATTGCCCCTAACTTGGTGTCTTCTTGCCCTAAACTAACAGTTAGCCTTGGGCGTGCCTGTTAGTGTTTGCTAGATACAGGGTCTATGGTCACCACTATATCTGAAAGTTTCTTTCTCCAACATTTCCAGGGTGCCCCTAAGGCCTGTCGTTGGCTTCAGCTGCGTGCAGCCAATGGTTTAGAGATTCCATATGTCGGGTATGTGGAGTTGGATGTTAATGTTTTGGGTAAGGTTGTGCCTCAGCGGGGTGTTCTGGTCGTAAAAGACCCCCCAGGTCAAGTTTCCCCCTCAGAAGTTCCTGGTGTTTTGGGCATGAATGTCATTAAGGAGTGTTATCATCAGCTTTTCACTCAGTATGGTGATGATCTGTTTAATGTCCCCTCAGTGCAGCAGGCGCCGCCCTGGTGGCAGCAGGCATTACAGCATTGCCACAGTAGTCAGCTTGGGGGTAACGCCAGGTCAGGATTGGCCCGAGTCAGAGGTAAGCGCCCAGTAACTATTCCTGGTGGTACAGTTAAATGGATTTCAGCTACATGCTCCTCACAGTTTAGTGAGCCCTCAGGGCTGCACTTATTGAGCCAGCTTCGATGATGGTCGTTCTCTTCCCCAGTCTGTTTTGATCTCTCCAGCCATGGTCTCAGTCATTAAGGGCACTGTGTGCGTGCGGTGGTGAATGTTGGTGATACTGATGTTGTTCTCCATCCCCGCATTCCTATAGGGCGACTGAGTCAGGCTCAGATTATAAGCTTGCCAGCAGGAGTTTCCACTGTAGAACAGCAGACCAGCACTGTTCCTGTCACAGCATTCTCCCAGGAAGCTCAGGTAAATCCAGTGAGAGAACAAATAGGTGCTATGGACTTGTCATCCCTCCCTGAGCTAGACCAGGGTAAAGTTAGGTCTATGCTTTTGAACCATGAGTCTGTTTTTGCGCTTCTGACTTAGATCTGGGCTGTACTAACCTGCTGACCCATGATATTCCTCTAACTGATGATGTGCCCATTAGGCAGAGGTATAGACGGATTCCTCCCTCTGATTATGACGTTAGGGCTCACATTAGGCAGTTACTGGACAGCCAGGTGATAGGGGAGAGTAGTAGCCCCTATGCCTCCCCTATCGTCCTGGTCAGGAAGAAGGACGGCAGCCTAAGGCTTTGTGTGGACTATAGACTGTTGAATGGGAAAACCCGCAAAGATTCATTCCCCCTTCCGAGGATCGAGGAGTCCTTAGATGCACTGTCGGGGGCTAAGTGGTTTTCCACCATCGACCTGGCTAGCGGTTACCATCAAGTACCTGTCACAGAAAAAGATAAGATGAAGACTGCCTTCTGTACCCCTTTTGGTCTTTTTGAGTTCCAGAGGATGCCTTTTGGTTTATGCAACGCACCCAGCACCTTCCAGCGTTTGATGGAAAGAATGTTTGGAGACCAGCACTGTCATTCCCTCTTGCTCTATCTTGATGATGTTGTTGTCTTCTCCTCTTCAGTAGATGAGCACCTAGTGCGCTTGGATCTGGTCCTGAGTCGCCTACAGCATGAGGGCCTCAAGGTGAAACTGGAAAAGTGCCAATTTTTCAAGAAAGAGGTACAGTACCTGGGGCATGTTATCTCAGAGGCAGGTGTCTCGACAGACCCAAAGAAAATTGACGCTGTGGCTGGTTGGCCAACCCCGGATACAGTGTCTGAGTTGAGATCTTTTCTTGGGTTTGCCAGTTATTATAGGCGCTTTGTATCAGGCTTTGCTCAATTGGCTGCGCCTCTGCACAAACTGGTTGCTCAACTGACAGGAAGTAAGAAAAAAGGCCCAAATGTTCTGTTGCAAAGTTTATGGACTCCTGAATGCATCAAAAGCTTCAGTGACTTGAAGGCTAAGCTGGTGACCTCCCCTGTGTTGGCTTATGCTAATTTCAACCTCCCCTTTATCTTAGAGGTGGATGCCAGTCACGATGGGCTTGGAGCTGTCCTTTCCCAGGAGCAGGAAGGAAAAGTTCGACCCATCGCCTATGCCAGCCGCAGCCTCCATCCTGCTGAGAAGAATTACAGCTCCATGAAACTCGAGTTTCTGGGTATGAAGTGGGCCATGACTCAGAAATTTCGTGAATATCTGCTGGGTCACAAGTGCGTGGTATGGACAGATAATAACCCTCTCAGTCATTTGGGTACAGCCAAGTTGGGGGCCACAGAACATCGCTGGGTGGCTGAGTTAGCTGTTTTTGATTACACTGTACGCTATCGGCCCCAAAATGCAGACGCTTTGTCAAGACAGCAACCACTCCGAGATATGGGCCCTGTAGAGCACGGACGCCGTGGGACTCAGATGCCAGCTGCTGTTAGCCAGGCTATCTTGTCTACATCTTTGGTAGACCTGCGTAAAATCTCAGCCGTCCCAGAGCGTTCAGTTGCCGATGTGGTTTCATTACAGAAAGCTGACCCATCAATAAATACTGTCATTTCCTTTTTGCAACAACAGAGGTTGCCAGGCAGAGTGGAGAGGCTGGATGTTTCCCCGGACGCCCGAGTGCTGCTGCGTCAGTGGGACAGGCTGTGTCTAAAAGACGGACTGCTGCACCGGACCTATCAGCGGCCTGATGGGGGTGAAGTAGTCTTCCAGCTTGTGTTGCCTGAGTGCTTGAGAGAGGAGGTATTTAATCAGCTTCATACTTACCATGGCCATCAAGGCATTGAGCGCACCACAGAATTGATTCGGCAGAGATGCTACTGGCCTGGGATGGGAGGGATGATCCGGGATTGGTGTCATAGGTGTGAGAGGTGCAGCATCGCTAAAGACACCCAGCCAAGAGTTCGAGCCCCTATGGGTCACCTGCTAGCTTCTAGACCTAATGAGATACTGGCCATTGATTTCTCCCTCTTAGAGCCTGCAAGAGATGGGAGGGAGCAGGTGTTGGTCCTAACAGATGTTTTTTCAAAGTTTACACAGGTCATTCCAACTCGTGACCAGCGAGCCACAGTGGCAGATATACTGATCAAGGAGTGGTTCTATAAGTGCAGGCGTCCCTGCTCGGCTGCACTCAGACCAGGGTCGCAGTTTTGAAAACACGATCATCCATCAGCTTTGTGAGTTTTATGGCATCAAGAAGTCTCGAACAACGCCATACCACCCTCAAGGTAATGGGCAGTGTGAACGTTTTAATAGGACTCTCCATGATCTGCTGCGCACCCTGTCAAGAGAGCAGAAGAGCCGGTGGCCACAGTATCTCCCACAAGTGTTATTCAGTTATAACACCACACCACACCAAACCACGGGTCAGTCTCCTTTCTTCCTGATGTTTGGCCGTGAACCTCAGTTACCTGTAGATTTCTTATTAGGTAGAGTGGAGAGCCCTTACCAGGAGAAGTCTGTGACTGGATCATGGAACATCAACAGCGTCTGAGGGTTGCTGTGGACAGCGCCCAGGAGAGGATGAGGCTGGCAGCTGCGCAGAGCAGACCAGGAAGTAAAGGAGGACCTCCTACCTGCTGGAAAGCTGGTCTATCTGAGGGATCACTCTCACCGAGGGAGGAACAAAATCCAAGACACCTGGGGAACGGAGATTTTTCAGGTCATCCGGCCGCCTGCACCCGGGAGTGGGGTGTACGCGGTTGCTCCTCAACATAAGCCAGCTGAGGTACGTCATGTCCACCGTTCCATGCTCAAAATGGTCCCTGGTTGTACTGTCCAGCCTGTTTCCCCCCTAGCTAGGCCAAGAGTGGGTGTAAGCGACGTAGAAGTACAGGAGGAGCCTGACCTATGGGTGCTAGTCGGTCCTGCTGTTGGACAAACCCCCAGCGTTGTGCCTCCCAGTCCGCTGGCAACGAGTCCTCCGCCCCCACTTCAACCTGAAGAGGCGCTTGAGTCTGTCCCCAGTGTAAGCACCCAGCCTGTGGCCACTCCCCCGGTAGTAAGACGGTCCTCCCGGGAGACGGCGGGGAAACACCCGAACCCTCATCATCTGCCAGTGACGGTAGGGGGTAGGGCAAATGGGGCTACAGCTTCAGGGGTCGTGACCTCTAGCACTAGGACAGTTCAGGCATTAGATCCTTCCACCCTCAGTCCCAGTGTTTCTCTTCCAGTTTTCTTTAGGCCATGGTTTTAGGTAAAATTGTCGGGCCGACAATTTAAGAACCCCGGGGCAGAATGTGACCGGCAGCCCTTTTTGTCCTTACGCGGCTGCCGTAGTCTCAGTTGGGTTCAGCGGGGCCCCTCCGCTTTCTGAATTCACGAGCAGGTGATCTGCTATATAAGCAGCCTCAGTTCGGCGCATGGTAGGCTGCAGCTTTGGCTCTCTCCGTTGCTGGCGTTTATTCCTGGGTGGTGGCGTTTGTCTGGGACTTGACTGAGGCGTCACGGTAAGCTTTGTGGTTTATATGCAGCATGTGATGGGCCTTCATTGTCTCATGGTGTCCCCTTTTTTGTGTGCAGATTCTGGTCCTTGAGGTGCTGGAGCTGATCAAACATTTTAGGCTTCACTGCGAGGTATATGACTTTTGTCCATCAGTACAGACTAGATTGAGATGCACGTGGCCTGTATGATAACAGTTTTGTTTCTTTTATAGATCGCTTGCAACTGCTGCTTTGTTTTGCTTTGTTTTTGGTTTAGTTTAGTTTGGTTAAGTTTCCATTCGGTGTAGCCTCCTGTCTGATTTATTTACATCCAGTCTTTAAAGTAGTCTTTGCTGTTATTGGTCAGTTTATTGGAATCTGCTGCTGTGACCTAGATTAATTTGTTTTTCTTCTGTTTCCCTTACATGATTTCGGGAGTGTTGCAGGCCGAGCGGTGACGTCATCTGGAGCGCGTGGCGCTGTTGGAGGGTATAGGCTGCACCTGCACCTCACTTCCCCCTAATTGTGTGTGATTGTTAGTTGCACCTTAATTTCTGTTCTCATTGGGCACATTTTCTTTCGTTTGTAGTGTGTGTGTGTGTGAGCGGTCACAGGGTGTGGGCACCAGTGTGTATGGTAAGTAGTCTGCACCCCCTTCCCCAGTCACAATCACTTACAAGCCCTTGGTCTGCAATCTCCCCCTTTTATTAGTATTCTTTTATTCTTTAATTAACTTTGTTTTATTCCTCTCTATCAGGTGATTTATTGTTGCTGTTGCAAATGTTTTAAACTGCCTCAAATAAATTATAAATTTTATCGTGAACTAAATTATAACTAAAGTTTATTCAAAATAAATATATATTTTTGAATATCACTCCTGACTCTGGTTTCTTTACTTGCTGCCATTTTGCCGTGTCTCAGTAAAACTAGTCCTCTTGGGGTTAAATCTAAACTTAGTAATTTCCTCAAAGTTATATTGTGGGTCTAACCTGGTGCGGTCACACACAGTAAGCAGCTCACATGTTACTCTGTAGACACTGAAGCTGTTGTTGTTCCTGGTATTCTAGTGCAGCCTTCATGTGAAAGAGTACTGCACATGTGGTGAATCCCGTTCACATGAAGCCAGGCAAAGATGTGTTTTCAAGACGCTCCACTCTGGACCCTGGCTACAAAAGTTTGTGGATTCAGGCACTTCAGGCACCGTTCCAATGAAAATGAGAGGCAAATACACAATGAAAACTTCAGATTCTACCAAAAACAGAGCCATGTAAACACCACCTGAACCACCTCCACCTCAAACAAGAACTGTCACGAAGTCTTGAGGCCTCCTCAAACACTAGCAGGACATACTGATTTTGCCAAAATATAGTTCCATCATGAGAACACCTACACAAAATGTAACTTAACTAAGACTTTAATTCACATTATCACCCTGTCATGCTAACAATGCTAATGCAGTCACCATGGAGATGTACTGCCCTGTTACCAACCTCTGACCTGATGGTGCTTTGCATTATGTAAACAATACACAAGGTAGACTGGGCCGAATTCAGTTTTCAACTGTTCAAAACTGTCGTGGAGAATCTCCGCTCTGAGTGTAGCAGAGTGGAAGCCTAATGCAGTCCTAAGGTGAGCAGTGTTACCGTGTCATGTACGGAGCTCAATCAGGCTGATTGTGGCTCAATCCAGAAAGCTTTCTGTTGAAAACTGACAAGGACCTATCACTTTGTGCCCCAGGTGTGTCCAGTTCCAAATGGTGTAAGTGACGGGGCTCAGTCTGGGCTTACGTGACACGAACTGAGCTCGAGTGGGTTGAGGTCACATCCTCATTCTATGTAAAAAGGTGGTTTTAAATTTTACAGTAACTTACAACAAGATGGCAGTAAGTTACTGGACCCCTGAAATGACTGAAAGTTTGTCGATAAAGGTTTGTAAATAAAATCACATCATTTTGAAAAAATAAACTGTTAAACATAACACTTAAAGCTTATAAAAGACTATAAAATAAGTGACGGCAAAAACACAATATTTTATGTATTTGTTTATATAGAGGATAAAATATGACCAACCAAAAACTTCATAAAAGGTTCTTCAATATTTTGACTTTGTTTTATCTTAATCTGATTTGATAGATCGATTTCATGATCAACACGGGCTGTTGGACGACAGACTCACACACCAAGTTCCTCTAAGATCTCTTACTTTGTCCCTGAAGCTCCAGGTTGATCATTAAACTCCATATTAAAGTCTTTGGACTGGTCACTCTGCAGAGACAAACATTCAGACACCTCAGACTCTGCCATGTCTTCGTCTTCCACAGGAACACTCATCTTATCTGAGGAGAAAAAACAGTTCAAAGACCAGAGAACAGGAGAAAACTCACATGCAGAGAGACAAAGGCCAGAGGAAACAGCTTTAGAAGAGCAGTGCAGCACCACAGAGGCTCACTTTACTCTCAGGTCTTTATGTTACTAACTAACACAGACCTTCCTGGAGTTTCTATCAAACATTTAGACAGTCTGTCACCAAACATGGACAAATCACATCATCACTTCCACCTTGGTGTCTTTGTTCACGGGTAACAGTGAGCAGAGACACTGACGGATTAAAATCAGAAGTTTGAGAACAATGTAAGAAAACTTTCATTAAAGTCAGAGTTCTTGAGAGTCAATGCAGAATTTTGGGAGTGGCCCTTTGAATCCCAGCTCAACTGTTTGGTCAATGATTCCAGGAATATCTAATATGTTTAAAAATGAAGGTCTTTTTATAAAATTGATCTAATTCTGATTTTTAAGGTAGAAGATTTAAAGACTGCAGGATAAATACTCACCTTATTTAGCTTTTCAGTTCCCCCTGTGCACTGTTTTCACAGACTGTAGCTCAGAGTTCAACACCTTCATAAATATCAGGACTTTGAACCGTCTGTTTTGATCCAGCTCACTAAAAAAGGAGGAAGAGGGAAGTGATATGAGGAATCAGCTTTAACCCTTTAACTTCAACATCAACTGTTTGGCAGAGGACAAAAAAAATCCAACAAAAATAACACATCATTGTTTGTTTTTGTCAGTGTTTTAGGACACAGAAAAATCTGCAAATAGACCAAAAGAACTGATATTTCCTTAGTGTGGGATTAAAAGGTGTAAAAAATGAAATGTTTTTATCACCCTCATTTTTTAAAATACTTAACTTCAATGAGAATTTTTTTTTTCCAACATTCTTTTTTATTGAATTTTTGGCACATAATTACCAGAAATTTACCATTCTTTACAATGAATCTGTGCATTTTCACATTGGCAAATCATAACATTATGAAGAATAAAGGTATGCATATCTATAAAAATACATAACCGTGAACATATCCGTATATAAAATCCATCCCCCCCACAAAAGGGGCCATATCTGCATAAAGTTGAACAAAAAAACAGAAAATAAATAAATGAATAAAATATTTAAAAGAAAATAATTAGCTATAAACACATACATACACATACAAAGTTAAAGTAATAACAATAATAACTAGAAAAGAAATAAAATACAGTAAAAGGGTTAGAAGTGTTAAGTAAAACAGTTATGGCTAGAATAAATAAATAAATATATACATAAATAAAAAATATATAAATATAAAAAAATAAATGATAAGAATCGTTGTAATATATAGTGACATCATAATAAAACACAAACCCATACTTAAAATAGCCACAAGGCTAAAAGAGAATAAACTAATAATAATGATTACAAAATAAATCAGTAATAATAAATAGTAATAATAATTATAATAAAATAAGAATTCAGAATATGATTATGATACTAGTAAAAAGTATAAAAAAGTGAGAGGCCTGAAGAGGGAATGCACATACTGCTATTTAGCAAATCATGCATTGGTATTTTTTTTTCTTTAAAGTGCTTATTTGTGCCAGAAAAATGAACAAGAAAAAAATTATACACTGACTGAGAACATCTACCAGAACAAAACAAAATGAGAGAATTTTAAGTTATATTATTGCTATTTTGTTTGCAAACATTTCGCCTTTTCTAGCTGATTTTGTCCCAAATATTTGTTAATTTTAAATCATCAGATAATTAACTTTTAACTTTTTAAACCTTTGAATCCCACACCATGAAAATATGTGTTTTTTGGTTTGTTTGTAGTTTTCTCTGTTCCCTGAAATGTTAAGGGAAGCAAACACTGATTTGATGTGTTCTGTTTTATAAAACATTAAATAGGCCTGAGTTTAGTTTTGAGCTCTGCCAAACAGTTGAGCTGGTAGTTAAAGGGTTAAGAGGAATGAAGTTGGCTTAATGACTTGAAGAAAAAGAAGCTGATTTTGGCCCAGATTTCTTCACAGCACTTCTGTGGACAGAGACAAAGGAAATGAGTGGAACAGATTGAGACAGGCAGATAGGCAGTCTTGTGTCAGAGCCTTTCCTACTGTAAAGCACTTTGGTTGGCCACAGGCTGTTTAAATGAGCTCCAGAAATAAAGCTGACTTTGGATTGACATGGACAAATGAACCATGAATCAATGTTTGAATTTATGTATGTATGAGTGAAGTATGAATGAATGAATATTTGAAAGTACATATGAGTATATATGAATGTTTGTTTAGCATTTTTATGTTTGCACATTTGGACTGAATGCATGTTTACAGTATGAATTCTAAACAATTGTGTTTTTTCCTCATCATTCCTTTAAAAGTCAAAGATGATTGTCTGAGTAATGGATCATCTCAGCTTCATTGTTCTCTCTGCTCTCCTGCAGCTCTCTGCTTGTCTTCTTGTCGTCTCCACTTCAGACTGAGGGTGGCAGCACTGTTTGATTGTTCCATACTCAGTTATGAGGACACCATCTCCACAAGTTCAAAAAGAACTCATCTTTATTGAGACATTCAGGAAACAGAAAATAAATACAGAAAGGACAGGTTTTCATCTGACAAAGAGAGGCTTTCATTGACACAAAAACAAACACAAACAGATTATTACATTTTCATTTCATTGACTTCAGCCACGTGGCTGATGCAAACCTTTTAGCAGACAGAGAAACAGCCGTCACCTCAGGTTCAACTAAAAAGAAATAAAGAACAGAAGATGAACTTGTGAAGAAAATGAGTTCAGAGGATTTCTGAAATTTAAGACAATACCTCTGCCATCCAACAGATTTACATCCTCAGTTATGGGGATCTTGGTGCATGAATTCACTTGATCATGAGCTTTCTTTTTTTAGAAATCAGATTTAAAAATGCAGACATGACCTGTGACAAAACTACTAAGCTGATAAAAATGTCTGATTACTGTGTGGCAAAGATCTTGGCACGTTTCTGTTCAATTAAACAGAGTAAAGTTTGATGGGAACACACTGTTGAAGTTGAATTTGAGATATTAGGACAGTTTTTTATGTGCTGCAGGCTACAGTAAAAACATAAAGACAAACTAGAAGGTTTAATAAATGTACATCAGGATAATTATGACAAACAAAGGAAGAGTTTCAAATATTGGCAGGAAAATTAACCCTTTAACTACCAGCTCAACGTTGGCAGAGGCCATCAATAAAAAAGAAATTTAATGTTTTAAATCAAATTGTTGTCTGATTTAATTCACATTACAGCAAACAGAAAACTACAAACCAAAAATATTATGCTGTGGAGTTTAAAAGTTAAAAAGTTAACAATTCATTACACAATGACATAAAAATGCAGAAATATTTGGGGCAAAATCAATTAGAAAAGGCAAACATTTCTGTAAATATAACTAAATTAAAAATAAATTAAAACAGATTATATTGAGTTTGAAAACATAAAAAAATTGGATGAAAAACAGATTTTTCTAATATAAACACCAAATTAGTAAATGGGCAAGTATTTAAAATAATTATGTTGATAATGATAATGGCTTTTAGCTTTTAAACCTTTAAATCCCACACAAAGAAACAAACAATAACATGTTTTTAACGCACCAATTAGTCCTGAATTCATTGACCTCTGCCAAACAGTAACTGGGAGTTAAAGGATTAAAGATTACTTGATTAAAAATTCAATATTTCTGCACCTGGATACTTTTTTAGATTAAATAACACAAGCAGTCAGACAAATCTCATGAGGAGTATCACCAGGAATGTGATGTTTTCAGGTCCTAGACCTTCATTAGATCCCCTCCAGATTGTCTTAAAACCACAGAAACACTTCAAGATCATAAAAACTCTTTTTGATGAAGACAAATTTACCAAAAATGACCCAAACACTAACCTTAGAGATGATATAAGTTAACCCTTAGAGTATGGTTTCATCCATTAAAAACACTGAAGACGCACTTAGAACCAGTTCTGGCAAAAAGAAGCATTCTCATGGTCAACAGAGCCATCTTGTGGTGAAATAGCGCCACTACAGCTTAAACAGATGCATGTAAACTTGCTGCGTCCATCACCAACAAATATATTAATGTACAGGACTCCACATACTCTCTACATAGGCAAACTGTTTGTGATATACTTAAGGACAGTGCTTTGTATGAAACAAGTTCAATTCACATTTGGGCAGGTACGCACACAACTGTGTCTATGACAATGCACAACTGTAGACTTCCTCACAGTCATGCTCATGAATCGCATTAGCTCCAAGTACATTTTTCTTACATAGTTTACTGTTGACAAATAGAAAATTAACAGACAATGCATACAATCCGAAAGTTACATACAGTAAGTGGGGGGCTTTTCTTGGCATGTGCAGCATCTATGCTGCACCAGCAGAGGTCATACTTCACCATCAACTTTCTCGGATGTTCAAACGGTGCCTCCGTGACAAGGTTGAAGGAGTAGGCTGTTTTCTGCTTTCACGTCAGTTGTGATTGTTGATCTCTGTATTGTTGAATTCAAAATATTATTGATTCTCCATGGTCACGACTCATAAAAAAAACCCAGTTCAGCACCATGGAGAGCGGCTCGTTATATGCAAGTCTATCAAGCGGACATGAAGTAAAGCAAACCAAGAGAACAACAACAACATGAGGCCATGGTCACTTATCATAAAATAACCCAGAGCAGTTCAGAACCTCGGACAGCAACTTTGTCATATATGTCAATCAAATGGACATTAACTAAAGCAAAGCAGGAGAACAACAAGAACATGAGTCCATGATCAGGAATCATAAGTCAACACTAAGCAGTTCAGCACCACGGAGAGACTGTGTCAATTGTAAGTCAATTGAGTGGACATGAAGTAAAGCAAACCAAATGAACAAAAAAACATGCCGCCATGGTCACTAATCATAAAACAACGCAAAAGTTCAGCACCACGGAGAGCGACTATGTCATATGTTAGTAAATCGGATGGACACACGGTAAAAGCAAACCAAGACAACAACAAGAACATGAGGCCATGGTCACTTCTCCGAAAACAACATGAAGCAGGTCAGCACCTCGGAAGCGACTATGTCATATGTAAGTCTATCAAGTGGACAGAAAGTCAAGCAAACCAAGAAAACAAGAACATGTGGCCATGGTCACTAACAATAAAACAACACAAAGATGTTCAGCACCATGGACAGCTGCTATGTCAATTGAAAGTCCATGAAGCTGAGCCAACCAAGAGAACAACAAAAACATGCATCCATGTACACTAATCATAAAAACAACACTAAGGTGTTCAGCACCACGGAGGCGACTTCGTCAATTAAAAAAGGCGTTCGGCGGACATGAACTCAAGCAAACCAAGAGAACTTAAACATGCAGCCATGGTCATAAATCATAAAAACAACACAAAGCAGTTCAGCACCTCGGAGAACAACTATGTCATATGTAAGGCCCAATCCCAAACCGCCCCTACACACTCTCCCTACCCACTACCCCTCCGTTTGCGGCGTCCCGCCATATTAAGGGCTGTCCCATTCCCGCAGTGCGGAGGAGTGGACCATTCAGCCCTTAAACAGCGAGTCTGCATCGATGCAGGCTTCCATCGACTTTGGCAGGAAGTGCAACGTCTAAATGGGAGAGGAAACAACATGAATGTAAGTGCCCAGGTGTCAATATGTTCCCACACCTTAGTCACACTGACAGAAAATCACATAAAGCGTGGTTTTAAAGTTTAAAGCGAAACAAACAAATCATAGATGCTGGCGTTTGATATGATTGTGCAGCCCTGGCGCCAAAAAATGTGAGCACAATTGGCAACATTTATTCATTTCTTTGATTGGAATTGTCAGATGGTAATCGGATTGAAAGACATGTGGAATGACTTAAATTATTTGAATTAGGCTATAACGTAGCTCCTGTCCTAGCGGGTCATAATCTTTGCCACAGTGTAACAGCCACACACGGGGCGTCTTTCTGTTGCCATGGCCCGCAGTTTTCCTTTTCGGTGAAGTGAAGAGGGCCTCCCATTCCTGCCCGTCTTTTTTACATACCCTCCCCTTCAGTGGAAGTGCCCTCCATATCTCTGAGTGTGACTCAAATTTGGAGTGACACTTTCGTTAATGAAGGTAGTAGTGTGTAGGGGGCGGTTTGGGATTGGGCCTAAGTCTATCAAGTGGACAGGAATAAATGAAGATCAAAATAATATTGTATTTACCTGTTGGCCCTTCTGAATTAATAATGTCATTGCCATTGGGGTCAGTAAGGGTGTAATCTTCATCATCTGCCATGGTGACCTTTAGTTTTTGCAGGATGCATGAGGCAGTTGCCTCTGCTTCTGTAAATCACACCATGACCACTCTTGTTGAAAACAGCTTCCCCTCCATCACCTCGGACACATGAAGGGCCCTGTAATGCACAAATAATAATGAAGAAACCGAGCTACATAACTACATTAATTTGGTCAAACAGCCCGTGTGAGCCCATGCTAAACTCTAAATGCATCATTCTTCTGTTTTTGTCTTTAGTAATATGTCGTTTACATCCAGTATGCTCAGTTTGCTTAATATTAGATACAATTTTTATAAAATAAAAATGTAGAGCACTTTTCAAAAACACTATAAATCCATTTTCATTGAGAAAAATGACATTATTTACCCAGACCCACCATTGGGTTGGCTGAAGAACTGAACTTTGAAATACAATTTAAAACAGGGATATAGAGCTTTCTGACATTAAATACTGATAGGGCAGGTAATACAATCGGTATACAAAAGAACAGCACTGAGTAATATATATATATTAATTTTGGTTTTTATTCCAGTTTGGAAAAAAACTCTTCAAATATAATTACCATTATAATTTGTCCTTTTAGTAAGAGCTTTCAGTTACCATATGTCCCTACCTTTAAAATGTGGCGTGGAAACCGATCTTGCCAGTATGCTCATGTTCACAGTGGCCCAAATAGTTGAGATGTGGATGGCAGTGTTGTATAGGCCAGTGCTGCCCCTGTCCCTGGATTCTCCACAGCTTCTCCATGGACTTCATAATGATCATGGTCATGGAGGTCCAGGGAGCTGAAACTGCCATCCTCAACTGGAAAAATGGCAACGTTTGCAGGATCGATATCGGTATCTTTTCAATTCAATACTTCATATAAA
The DNA here is from genome assembly GCA_036419115.1 of Scarus forsteni. Lineage (NCBI taxonomy): Eukaryota > Metazoa > Chordata > Actinopteri > Labriformes > Labridae > Scarus > Scarus forsteni. The sequence continues at coordinate 443,538 of JAZDUH010000100.1, read as the reverse complement.
ATCAAAATATGAATCGATGTTCCAACTCTGCTGATCCAGACTTGTATGTTGCTCAGCGGTCGTGGAAAAGCTCAGTAACTGATGTTCTTGGTGGAGGTCTGCGTGCTCGGGCTGCTTTTGTAGTTTGAATCATGAAGTGACAAGTTTGAATCTGTGGCTTCTTTCATTTGCAGGATTTCTTCATCAAGATTCATTGTGTGAATTTGAGCTGCACTTGATAAAGATTTATGAGAAATAAATAAAAAACACTCCTATTGTTATTTTCAATTATCAAGACAAATGCCAGCACATTTAGATTTCACTGTCATGTTAGATGCTTCTGGTCTTAAATGATCCAGTCTGCAGATTATAAAAACATAAATCAATATAATGCAACACAAAATAAAACTCATTTCTACTTTGGCTGCTGTTTTTTTAATGTACCACCAATCACCACTTTTGGTGTAATTCTCCTTCAATGCCAATATATTTACATATATTAATATTATAATAATGTCCAATAAAAACACTTTTCTTCCATCAGTACCTCATAAATCTGAAATCATTGTGAGAGTACATCCTGGCAAACAATATGAAGAACTTTTAATGTGTGTAAACCTCTCTCACACACCGCACAGTATATTCCTAAAATCAGACACTGACACTCACTTCAATGGTCAATAAAATGATTTTTTTCATTAGTATTTAATAAAACTAGAATCGTTGTCAAGAGTACATCCTGGACCGAAGCCCATAGAAATATAAAACACTTTTACTGTGTAGGTTTCAAGTAATGTGTGCTTAAAGAACAAAGACTTAAAAAACTACATGTTTCAATATGTGGCTTCTTTAATTTGCATGATTTCTTCATCAAGATTCATTTTGTGATTTTGAGGCGCACTTGATAAAGATTTATGAGAAATAAATAGACAATAATTTTGTCATAATTTACCTTTTAAAGACAAAAAGACAGAACATTAATGTTTCTTTGTCATTTTAGATGTTTCAAGTCTTAAAGATCCAGTCTGTTATTTACACTTCAATATAATCTAACACAACATAAAACTCATTTCTACTTTCACTGATGATTTCTTTTTAAGTATCACCAATTTGGCTGTTAAACCTTGTAAAGAATACATTCAAACCATATACCATATATACTAAGCTCTTTTACCCTGTTGTTCTCAAGTAATGGGTGCTTAAAGAACAAAGTAAACACATATTTTAGACATGTTTTCGTAAATTTGGTGTTGAATTAAATACTTTTCTTCCATTAGTAACTTGGATTTCTCTAAAATCAAAGAGTAAAAGTACTTCCTATTGCATGCCCATGTAGTCCAGAGTATATTCTCTGCAGTTACTTAAGTTCCATGTGGTACTAATGGAAGAAAACTGTTTTACTGGACATCAAATTCATTGACCAGTCGATTTCATTTCATTTTAAATCTCGCCATGCATTCATGACCCCTGACCTCTGCTGATTAACACAGTTCTATTATTACACATCTGCTTCATTCATGAAGCACAAAGAGGCATTTCTGACCTCATGTTTCCCGTTTCCCTCAAATGATGCTGAAGGGAAAACAGGAACACGTGAAGACGCTCAGGCGGCCTCCTTTAACGCGCAGCATTTACCGTAAAGTTATGAGGACAGGCGCACTTCCAATTCAGGAGCGTTTTTTTTCTGTTTCTGTCAGGAATGTTCACTCCCCCAGACAAACCCCTGTCCCTCCTCGAACTCTCTGTTCATTTTTCAGACCTCTCTTCATCCATTCTCACTCTCTCAGCCTGAAAATGCTCCTACCTTGATGCGCCATGACGCCTCCCCCTGTGTTTGAACGCCTCACCTGAGCGCGTCACTTCCTGTTTTTAAAGCAGGTAATCTCGCGCCAACTCTTGGTCACATGACTGGGGTGGGTCCAGATTAAAAGCCTTATTTTGTGCAGGGAGCAGGGCCGCCCATAGAGGGGGATAAAGGGCTCTCGGGGGCCCAGCCTCAAAGACATTTACCCACCTTTTTTAAAAATATAAATGTCATTGACTTTTTTGAAAAATAATTACATAAAGACATGTGGACTTATCTTTCTGACCCAGCACGTTTTATTTCAGTGAATATCTTCCAGAAAAGGGCCCTAAAGGCTCTGCCAGAGGCCCAGCTTTTTTCTTTATGCAGCCCTGGCAGAGAGTAATTCTATAAATATGAATAAAATGTCTTAAATATGAAGATTAAAAGAGCAGGTAGACTGATGGAGGGGCTGATGTGGCCCCACATCACTTCATATCATTGAGTATTTCATTGACAGGTTTGTAGTAAATATACATTTGTAGTAAATGTAGGTTAGTAGTCAATATCATACTCATATTTATTTATAAAACAGAAAACAGCTCTTGGCGTTCACATATACGAATCTGCTTAAAGAGCTAATTCATTCTTGAACTTCACTGAATAATCTTTCTGATCAAAGTGTCATAAAACACAACAAACATGTTTTATTTTCACTTTCACTGCATCAGATCTTTTCAACAACTTCAAATAGAGCCATAGATATATATTTTTTTATTTGCATTTTTGTTTTAATGCCATTTTTGCATAAGAACTCCATATTATTTCAAAAGAGAAAAACAAAATAAATTTGCAATATATTCCAATAATGAGGTGCAAAGTGGAATATTGGAGGTGAGGTTTTTACAGCAATGACTGGTCAATAACTGATGACACTGATGCTGTGTTGTTTTGTAATATTGATAATATTATTATTAATAATAATAATAATTGTATTTCTGTTGTGCTTTATATTTTTGTAATCTCAAAGTGCTACAGAGTACGATAAAAACAATTAAAAACAATTAAAAGCAGAAAAGGAGTTTGACTGGGTTAGATGGTCCTTTCTGTATAAAGTGATGTATAAATTTGGATTTCACGAGACATTAATCGATGTACTTGCTGCATTATACAACAAACCATCTGCTAAGATAAAAATTAATGCAGAGCTATCAGACTCATTCACTTTGGAAAGAGGAACAAGGCAGGGCTGCTGTGTGTCGCCGCTTCTTTTCACCCTCTTCATAGAGCCATTGAGTCAATGGAAAAGGCAAAGTCCCGACATATCAGGAATTAAGATGACATCTGGTGAGCTAAAGCTATCCTTGTTCACGGATGATTTACTGTTAACTCTAACAAACCCAGTTAAAACCTTACCTACATTAATGGAGATGATTGAGGAGTATGGCTCACTGTCAGGTTACAAGATTAACATTAATAAGACTCAGGTTTTAACACTAAATTATAACCCACCAAACATAATTAGGAATTTGTACAGATGGAACTGGGAAGCAGAATCCATTAAATATTTAGGTGTCATACTAACCAAAGAATTTTCCAGGATTTTTGATGCCAACTACGGACCCCTAACCTCAAAATTAAAATCGGACAGACAGAGATGGAATATGATTCCTTTTTTGAATCTATACTCCAGAGTTGAGTCAGTTAGGATGAACATCCTTCCACACGTGATATATTTATTTCAATGTTTAACAATCCTGATTCCAGATAAACAATTTTTAGTATGGGACAGATTAATATCACAATACATTTGGCAAGGGAAAAGGGCTAGAGTAAGGTACAAAACTCAGCAGTTGAAGAAGGAGAAAGGTGGGCTGGGTCTTCCCAACCTGCAGGACTATTACCTTGCAGCTCAACTAAGACCATTAACCCTTGTGGACTGTAAAGGCTGAAATCAGCCACTTTGAGTAAAATGTTCTCAGTTATTTGACCATAACTTTTCTTGTATTGAAGCAAATTGAATGAATTTTGGGCAGGAAGCTTATTTTTACATACATTATGGAAATACGATTTCAAATTTTTCAAAAGGTCAATAGGTCACTGTGGACAAATTTACTGTACACTCATACTGTTATGGCTGTTTTCAGCCACTATACTTTTAACTGCTCTAAAAACAGATCAAATCTTTTTTTTTTTTACTTTGTCGCTTATATATCTTCATTCACTTCTGCCCTGCTCAGAACTACCGAACATTGGAAAGTTAAAACATTTAACCTCTTAATGGCCATTTAAAGAATTATGGGATGGATGATGGGAAGGGTGCAGCATCAAATGACCTATTTTTCAATGTAAAACATGATCAGAGACAGAAGATTTTTTATGGGGCATTAAAGTCTTAGATACGTCAAACATAAGTAGCATCTTTGATTTTTAATCATTTTTCATTTTTTTTTGTAGCATCAGTTTTTTTTCAAAAAGTTAGGCATTTACTGTTATGGCTGTTTTCAGCCACTACACTTTTAACTGCTCTAAAAATATATCAGATCAAACTTTTGTTCTACTTTTTTCTGTTAAACCTCCTAATCCACTTCTGCCCTGCTCAAAACTACCAAGCATTTAACAAACAATAAAAATTGTAACCTCTTAAGGGTCATTTAAATAAATAAGGTCTCTTATCATGGGAGGGGTAAAATACGAATCAACCCATCTTCAATATAAAAAATATAAAGAAGTTTTATGTGCCCTTAAGGTGTTAAGATTTGTTATTTATTTTTCAATGCTTGGTAGTTTTGAGCAGGGCAGAAGTGGATTGAGAGATTTATGTGAAAAAAGTAGAAAAAAATATTAATCTGATATGTTTTTAGAGCAGTCAGAAAAGTTAGTGGCTGAAAACAGCCATAACAGTACCAGTGTATAGTATACTTGAACAGTCCACAAGGGTTAATCTGCCTGTGTTCTCCACAATACAAAGCTGGATGGAAAGATATAGAAGGTACATCAGTGGAAGGAATGCCTCTCATATCTGTTTTAATGGATAAAGAATTACAAGATGAGTTGAGGACGCCACATGACTTAATATTATACACATTGTTAGATTCCTGGAAAAAGATAGTTCAGACTTGTCAATTAGGTGATAGGAAGAAAATACTCAGGTGGTGCGCCTATGACTCTGCTTTCAAACCAAACAAGAATGATCAGAGATTCAAGCAATGGATCCCAAAAGGATTAACCACCTATTACACATTTGTCCATAAGTGGGTGTTTCAGAGTTTTGAGGAACTTCAGAGGTCTAATGGGCTGGTAAAGGATGATTTCTACAGATATCTGCAGGTTAGATCCTATTTTAATCAAAATCTACGAGATACTTGGGAAACAGCTGAACCAGGATTCTTGGATGTGTTTTTGTCATTGTTGAAATCAGGTTCATGCACTAAAATTGTTTCCAAGCTGTATAATGGTATTCAGTTATCTAAACAGGGTGACACAGATTACATAAGGAGTAAGTGGGACAAAGAAGGAAATCTAATTATTTCAGTTGAAAGCCGGGAAAAGATTCACAAATTTCAATGGATGACCTCAAGCTCCAACTCACTGAGGGAATTTGGTTGGAAAACCATGGTTGGATTTTTTGTAACCCCTGCCCAGAAAAAAACATCAAGGCAGTGGAGACACCTGTTGGAGACTCTGTGAGACAAATAATGCAAATCACTACCACATCTTCTGGGGTTGTCCAGGGATCAATCCATTCTGGGAACAGCTGTGAGAACATTTAAATAACATTTTCACAGAGAAAATTCCTTGCAAGTGTGAAGCCCTGTACTTTAAAGACATTTCTTGTGATAACTGGACTCTGACAGATAAAAAACTGCTGTTCATACTTCTGGCTGTAAGCAAAAAGACTTTTACGAGAAAATGGTTTAAGATGGAAGCACCTACAATTGAGGATTGGATCAAAATTGTACAGGACATTTACATTCTGGAAAAGTTGTCTTTTTCTATTAAAGGTCAAAGGGAATCTTTTTTCAGGATCTGGTCAAAATGGACGGACTATGTAAAACCGGTAATTTCTGTGAACTGAGAATGACTGTAATGTGAAACCTTGTCATGATATACATTTTTGTTTTGTTTCATGTTCATATATTGTTTTGTTATTTCATTTAAAAAAAAACATGGATTAGCAATTAATATTTTCCTAACCTTAATCAGTTACGGACATTGTATTGTACTTAAGAGATAATTTCTGATCTACTTGCTTTTCCAAATAAACAATAAATTACAAAAAAAAAAAAACAATTAAAAGCAATTTATAAAGAGATGAAACAATTCTTCAAATAATGGCAAACCCATAAAAACAAATGAAAAAATATTTTGGGACAATAAGAGTTAATTAAAAAAAAATCTCACCTTTGTAGGTCTTAAAAATTCCTCTCATAGAAGTGATATCATAAAATTATATATTTTTTTCACTTTCACTGAGTCAAATCTTTTCACCTCCTTAAACCTAAACATAGATATAAAGGGTTTTTTATTATTTTATTTATATCTTATATATTTTTACTCCTTTTAGTCCAAACCCCTGATCTCTTTTGATCAAGAAAATAATATAATCATAATCAGAGCCAATTTGACCTCTGATGATTCAAATCTCACAAACACAATCCAAATCTTTTCTCAGTCACTGTCACATCACTTTTAGAAACATCCCTATTCACCACTGAAACTCTGTGTGAAGAAGCTCTGCTGCCCCTGGTGGTGTGGGGGCGCCATCACACCTACAACCTGCTTTTCCATTGTTTTGAAGTAGAGGCTCAGATTTATTAGGCATCAATCAATCAATCTTTATTTGTACAGCAACACTTGTTATCTCAGTAACTTAAGAATAACTTTTCAAATGTAGGACCAACAGATTGAGAAACTCCTTTGTCCCTCAAGACATCAGACTGTACAACTCCTCACTGGAGGGGAGGAGGAGTGACAGGAAGACAGAGGATGGGAAGGAGCAGCAGCCAGCCTGTAACACTATATTTTTATATTATTTTATTTATATTTACATTTGTGTACATTTATTCATACTTTTATTTAGATCTATTTTCTCTTTTTTATTTATCTTTTTATCTGTAATAATCAACTGCTACTGATTCTTAATTTCCCTGAGGGAGGATTTCCCCAAGGGATAAATAACGTACAATCTAATCTAATTTAATCTAATACACACAAATGCATCCAGAGATTGATCCATCCAGGCAGAGACAAAGGGACTAAAAAAGGATTTAGGATAGCAACAAATCCAAAAGTCCAGATCATAAATCTGTCCTCATCACATTTGTCTTTAACATCAATTTATTAAAGGTGGCATCTCAGTGTCAGAGGGACCTCACGTCTATATGGCTGAAAGAAAGTTACTATGGAAGTCAAATCAACCATGGACAGAGAGATCAGTCTGATTACATTAATATCAATCAATCAAAGTTTATTTATATAGCACAGTTCAGACAAACTGAATTGCAGCTCAAATTGCTTTGGACAAAAAAGATTAAAAAGACATATATACATCTACATCCATATGATAACCACTTTATTTAAACCACTTAGCAAATAAACACTCAGCAGAGGTCCGTCTACTAAGAATATTCCTCTGGAGTTGTCATGAATAGTTGGTAGGATGTCAAGAGGATTTGGAGGCTAATGCATACAAGAAAAAGCAAAGCAATAAAACCAAGAAACATCAGACTAATGAATAAAACTCTAAAAATACATTTAAAACAAATACATTAAAACATGTTGAAAGATTAAAATGAAACCTTAAATGAATATAATCTGCAGAGGAATGATGTTGATTAATGTAGCGTCTACCTGAACTGCTATTAAAATGGTTGAACTGGTCTAAAAGTCTGAATTGATGTTAAACGATGTTTCTGTTGATGGTTGATGCTCATGGAGTGGAGCAGGTCATCATGACTGTTTGTCAGGGTCACACTGATATATGTGTGCTGTCTGCAGGAACTACCATGTGTTTAATGTGGTTGATCTGAAGTTAATATCAGGGACGGTAATGATGAAGGAATGGGGCTAAAGGAAAGGCTGGAGTTACTGAAGCTTAGTAATCAAAAGCTGCCAACAAGACAAGAGCCAGAGAGGAGAGCAGGAGCAAACAAAAAGATCCCCGACAGTCTGAGCCTGATGCAGCAGAACGACGAGACATGAGCTGCTCCAGGATGAAATAAACTAACTATGAAAACCTATGGTCTGTCTGCAGAGTTTTCAGTCTACACCCCGGCTCCTTCAGAAAACCACGCAGCTGCTTCACTCCTGAATCCTGCAGCTTGTTGTCTCGCAGCTCCAGATCTCTCAGGTGGGAGGGGTTGGACTTCAGAGCAGAGGCCAGGTGATCACAGCTGATCTCCGTCAAACTGCAGTGATACAATCTGAGCAGGGACCAAATAATACAGCTTTAGAAAACAATGTCTCCTCACTGACAGTCTAACACAGGGGTGGGCAACTGGCGGCCCAGGGGTCATATGTGGCCTTTCACCTCACTCAATGGAGCCCCCCAGTCAGCCCCCCCCACACACACACACAAAGAAATAAAAAGGAACACAAAACAACGGTTTCTGAATTTGATCCATCATGAGTGACCAGTACCACGTCATGCACAAATTCAGATAGGTGATCAAATATTTTCTCTGAAGTTAGATTGCTGCTACATGCTTTTTTTCTGTTTGTGAAAAAAGCACAAAAAAGCATGTGTGTTGAGCCTTCTTCTTCTATTTGTGAGGATTTTCTGCAGTTTTTTGTCCATAAGATTTCTGCTCTCCGGTTCCCGCTCCCTCAGTCAGTTCAGGACCTTACAGTCTCCATTGCAAGCTCAGCTGTCTTTCATCAGTTTGATCCTGTTTCTCTTTCCACACTGACTGAAATTGTGGAGCACTTACTTCCCGCAAACTGCCCATCTGACAGCATTCCATCTTGTTTGTTTAAAGAGGTTTTTAACTCAGTTCAGTCTAGTTCAGTTTATTTTGTTTTTTATTAATCGTCTCAGTTCTGGTTGTGTTCCGTCCTCTTTTAAACATGCCACAGGGCAGCCTCTTTTAAAAAAGAAAAACTTGGACCCCTTGGTTTTATCTAATTTTAGGCCAATCTCCAAACTCCCTTTTATTTCCAAGGTTTTAGAGAAAATTGTTTTAAATCAACTCCAAGAATACTTTCTAGGGGCCAATGTTTGTGAAGTGTTTCAGTCTGTTTTTAAGCCTCTCCACAGCACCGAAACTGCTCTTTGAAATGTTTTTAATGATTTGCTGTTAAGCCTTGACTCCTGTAACTGTGCCATTTTAATCACTCGTGACCTGACAGCGGCATTTGACACAGTGGACCACTCAATCCTCCTGTCACGCCTTTAGCACTGTATAGGCATTAAGGGCACAGCCCTAAACTGGTTTAAATCGTACCTATCTGAAAGATCTTTTTCAGTGCATAAGGGCCAGTTTTCCTCCTCTGTGGCTCCTCTGACATGCGGGGTCCCTCAAGGATCTGTTCTGGGCCCATGCTCTTCCCCTTATACTTGCAACCTTTGGGGTCGATTTTTAGGAAATATTGGATCCCCTTTCATTGTTTTGCAGATGATGTGCAAGTCTATTTGCCATTGAAGTTCCCAGCCACTGATGCTCTTCAGTGCCTACACAACTGCATGGTTGCTGTTAAGCAGTGGATAGATCTGAAATTTTTTAAATTAAATGAGAGCAAAACTGAAATTATCCTGGTTGCCCTGATCTGGTCAGCCCCTTGCTAGCTCGCTTGGCCCACTAGTACCTTGTATTGGGTCCCAAGCCAGGAATCTTGGGGTTATAATTGATGGCGCATTCAAACTGGACAAGCAGATCAGTGCTGTTGTTAAGTCCAGCTTTTATCAGCTCAGGGTTCTAGCCAATGTTAAACCTTATCTGGACCAGAGAGACTTTGAGAAAGTCATTCATGCGTTCATATCATCCCGTTTGGACTATTGTAACGCCCTGTATGTTGGCATTGAGCACTCCCAGATTAACCGCCTGCAGATTGTCCAAAATGCGCTGCTTGTCTCCTGACTGGGACAAAGAAACGAGCACATTACTCCAGTGCTCTCCTCCAGCCACTGGCCTCCAGTGAGGTTCAGGAGTGATTTTAAGATTCTTTTATTTGTCTTTAAGTCTCTGAATGGGCTGGCCCCAGACTACCTGTCTGACCTTATTAGGGTTCATCAGCCCTCCAGAGCGCTTCGCTCAGTAAGCCAGATGGTCCTTGAAGTTCCTCGATCCTCTCTTAAAACCAAAGGATATAATAGAATATAATTTAAGTTATTGGTTAAAAATCATATTTGGAAACAATGATATTGGGAACACATATGTGCTTTAAAAAACGGGTAAACATTCATTCTTTTATTGCATTAAAAAGAAGCTTGGGGGTGCTGATTTGGCGGAGTGGTTAATACCAAGCACCCCATGTACTTGCTTCTGCCGGTCCAGGTTTGAATCCCGCCTGTGACCAGTTTGCAGGGTGTCTTCCCCTACTCTCTCACTCCCTTTCACAAGCCTATCCACCGTCTATCTCCTATCAATAAAGGCACAAAATGCCCCAAAAGTTCATTAAAAAAAAGAAGCTTGAATTAGTTTGAGTTATGTGTCATGCTCATTAGATCATGAACTTTCAATGGTGTTTGAGTTTGAATATATCAGTGTTGGTATAATCCTTTGTTAAGCTTTATCGTTGATATTTTTTGTTGATTTATATATATTTCTTTATTCAAAGTGCCAACAACATGTAACAGTGTGGCCCTCAGGCACTGAAATATAAATGACTGTGGCCCTTTTCTGTTGCCCACCCTTGGTCTAACCCAGGGGTCGGCAGCCTGCGGCTCCGGAGCCGCATGTGGCTCTTTTGCCTCGCACCAGTGGCTCTGGTCTAAGAGGAAAGAAGAGCATAAAACGTCCATTTCTGTGATATGATTGCAGTCAGTTTCTCCCCCTCACATTACCTCTCTTTCACTAACTACAGACTCAGGTGTGTGAGTAGCTGTGTTATATGTATTTGACATTTTTTTTATGACATGTCAAAATTGGCATGAAACTAAGCTTCTAAAACACTGATGAGATTTCGAAAAGCACCTCCAAAGACTACTTCATGATTATGATAAAATTGTGCATTAAAAAGATCAGAATGCAGAAAAGAAATGATTTTAGTTTTAAATGCGAGAGGAAGATCTACTGACCCCCATCTAACCTGATGATGTCAAATAAATATTTATGATTCTCAACTGCAGGTAAAACCTGATCCTGTGGGAAAAAAATGGAGTAACAATAGCAAAATGAAAAAAAAAAAGAAAATAACAGCGTTAACAGGGCTAATATTAACTGATGGTTATTTTTTGTTGACAAACCTGAAAATTAAAGTAAACACACCATTGTTGTCACTTAGGTTTTAAATCAATTACAGAAAAATAACACCAGCAATCAGTTTTCTTAAAGATCTAATGTCATTATAATGTAGAGTGCAGCTGCTGTCATTTTAAGGTTCAAATGTTTTTTGTGGCTCCATACAGATTTTTTTGGTGAACGTGGTGGGCAAAATGGCTCTTTTGATTAGGAAGGTTGCAGACCCCTGGTCTAACCTGTCTTATTTGTTTATACTGTCACCTAGTGGACATACATATGTATACTTTATATATTAGATTAGATTACTTAATTATTCATTCTTTCTGTATGTCACTGTTTTAATTGATGACTTTCATTGTTTTCCTCACTTATTCGTGCTGTATTGAGTCTGTGTGACTGTTTGTTGAAACTGTGTTTTGCTGCCATTCTTGGTCAGGACTTCTTTGGAAAAGAGATCTGCTGATCTCAATGGGACAAACCTGGTTGAATAAAGGTTAAATAAAATTAAATAAAATAAAAAAATCTCTTTGGAAAACTCCCTCAGGGTAAATAAGATTTGAATAGAAGTTTACAAAAAAGCAGGTAGAAAAATATTTAAAACACATAAATATTAAAAAGAATTATTAATCTAAAAAATTAAAAGGATGAATGAATGAAGTAAAAAAAATAAAAATAAAAGTAAAAATAAAATGATACACTAAAATCATGGTGCTGGCTTAAATATAGCTCACTGATCTCAGCACAAATTATAAACGTGGTATCTGACCTCAGAGTTTCCAGTCTACACCCCGGCTCCTTCAAAAAACCACACAGCAGCTTCACTCCTGAATCCTGCAGCTTGTTGTAACTCAGGTCCAGCTCTCTCAGGTGGGAGGGGTTGGACTTCAGAGCAGAGGCCAGGTGATCACAGCTGATCTCCGTCAAACTGCAGTGAGTCAATCTGAGCAGGGACCAAATAATACAGCTTTAGAAAACAATGTCTCCTCACTGACAGTCTAACACAGGGGTTTCACCTCACTCAATGTGGTACACCAGTCACCCCCCCCCCCCCCCCCCCCAAAAAAAAACCTGGAAAACGGTTTCTGAATTTGATTCATCATGAGTAACCAGTACCATGTCATGCATAAATTCAGATAGGAGATCAAATATTTTCTCTAACCTTAGATTGCTGCTGCATGCTTTGTTTCTTACAAGTAATTAAAGTTCTTACTATGCTTTGATTGTATCTCTAAAAGTATTTTATGAGGCATTAAAATATAATTTATAGTATAGGTAAAAAACATATTTGCAAACATTGGTAATGGGAATATACTTCCAGTGTGCTTTAAAAACGACTTAACATTCATTCTTTTATTGCATTAAAAAGAAGCTTGAATTAGTTTTAGTTATGTGTCATGCTCATTAGATCATGAATTTTTATTGTGTTTGAGTTAGGACATAGAAGTGTTGGTATAATCCTCTGTTTAAGTTATGGTCTACGATTTGGAAGCTTTGTACATCTTAATAACACCGTTTATAAGGCTGTTATGGTCCTATGGTCCTATCTACACAATATAAAGACCAAAAAGAACGAAAAAAAATCCATTCAGTATAACCGCTGCAAAGCTGCATACTAGCTGACCAATCGTACTGCGTGGGCATGCGAGGTACGATTGGTCTGTGAGTTGGTCCGTGAGTCCATCCAATCCCCGCCTTCTCCCTCGCCACGCAGCTTCAGAGCGTTCAAACGCGTTCTGTGCAGCGTCTTGCCCATGGTCCCGCCTCCTCCCTCTACCTCCGGTGAGCAGCTAGCAGCGTTAGCTACTGAACTATCATGGAGCCGGAAAAGCCTAGCGCCAAAACCGGGAAGCCGCTTCTCTCGCCCCCGGTGCCCAACGGAGCTCCGAGCGGCCGGTTGAGGCCTGTTAGTGGGCTAACGGCTAACCAAAGGCCTCAGTTGGCCGTCCGACCTTCAGCATCAGCCGTTTCGCCCCTGGTTGATCAGGTAATAGCTTTGTTTACTACAGTGGGAGATGTCTGCTGAATAACTCTGGTTGGTCTGTGCCTGTACTGGCTGATGACTTGTAGCGGAGCGGGTTAGCCTGTTAGCCACTAATCGTTAGCATTGAAAGCTGAGCTGGTGAGGACAGGCTGAGAAAGATAAATTCTTCCCCACAATCGGCTCTGCTCTGGCGACGCCAGACCCGCTTCGCCGCCAATCCAATTGAAATGGCTACCGCTGTGTGTTACAAGGGGGATGACTGTCGTGTTTGATACTTTCAGTTGAGCTGAGCTGTTTTTGATTGAGTTTTCTGCTGGTATATTATGCTAGTCGCTCGTAGCTCTGTCCGAAGGGGCTTGTTGTGATGATGAGGCGACACAAGCTGGGGGCAGGATCTTGGAACAGTGAGGGGAGGGGTGAGGGAAGGGGAGGCAGGCTGCGGTTTCAAAACGTAGACCATAGCTTTAAGCTTTATCGTGACTCATTTTTGTTGATTTAAGTATTTTTCTTTGTTGAAAGTGCCAACAATATGTAACAGTGCGGTCCCCGGGCACTGAAATATAAATGAATGTTATTTCAGTCACCATGTGGGCTTTTCTTTCTTTAACAGAAGGGTACCAACATTTTTGTCTGCGTGTGAACATACCGTGCAGCAGACTGGTTTCAGCAGGGTAGTCAATAACCCCATTCACCTGCTGTTTCAAGCTGTAATGTTCCCTATGGTCACACGTGGCCTCACACAACTCCATCATATCAAATTCATCTCAGCACAGAGGGAAAGAAATGGTGTCTGACCTCAGAGTCTCCAGTTTACAGTCTGGACTCTTCAGAAAGCCACACAGCAGCTCCACTCCTGAATCCTGCAGCTCGTTTTTACTCAGGTCCAGCTCTCTCAGATGGGAGGGTTGGACTTCAGCGCAGAGGCTAAAGAAGAACAGCTGATGTCTGACAAAGAGCAGAGCCTCAAACTGAAAATGAACACAGAGAAATATTTACTGCAGTGATCCTCCGAGAGGACAATCAACCTGGAGATGAGACTTTTCTCTTAGGGGTGTGTACTGTGTGTAGTTACATTGCTGCTGTTGTGGACATATGGAGCTTAAATAACTACAGTTACAAATATTCTGACATTCCTCTAGCCCAGGGGTGGGCAACTGGTGCCCCAGGGGCCACATGAGGCCTTTCACCTCACTCCATGTGGCCCACCAATCATTTCCAAAAAACAAACAAAAAAAGAGAAAAAAATGGAATTATGAAGAAAACATAACATCAACTGCTGCATATGATTTATCATGAGTAAGCAGAACTGCATAAAGCACAGATTATAAAGGTGATAAAATATTTCTAACAACCTTGGACTGATGGTAATTTTTTTTAATTTTACAAGTCACTAAAGAACTTTGATATAATTTTATCTCTAAATGTATTTTACCAGGCCTTAAAATATAATATATTGCATTAGTAAAAACTATATTTGTAAACAATGATAAAGGTAATATATTTGTTCTTTAAAATCTGAGAAACATTCTTAATTTTATTACATTAAAAAGAAACTTACATTGGATTTACTTTGGTGTCAGACTCATCAAATTTGTGAATTTTTAATTGTGTTTGAGAATAAATATAATAATGTTGGTATTATTCTATTTTGAAACTTTATATTTGCTATTTTTGTTAATTTATATATTTTCTTCAATAATTTGTAACAATGCGGCCCTCGTGCACTGTAAAAAATGGATGTGGCCCTCCTGATAGTCAAAGTTGCCCACCCCTGCTCTAGCCCATTCCTTTATCATCACAGTTCCTGAATTTAACTTTAATCCAACCCTCAAGTATCAACACAAAGAAATGTGAATTTTCCCTCATTATGGACAAACCCCAGCCTCAGTCAATGAGCAGAGACCAACAAACCAGAACACAGTTTATGAACTCACTTCAGAGACTCCAGTCTACAGTGTGGACTCTCCAGTCCACCACAAAGAAGCTTCATTCCTGAATCCTCGGGACGATAGACGCGTAGATCCAGCTCTCTCAGATGGGAGGGGTTGGACTTCAGAGCCGAGGCCAAAATCTCAAAGTGAGTGTCTGACAGTCCGCTGTGAGAAAGTCTGTGATGACAAAAACATCATGGAATTACTGCCATGTGGACCATCCTGATGATATGAAAGACAATTTACCCACTTAAAAATGGAATTTAGGGAACTAAACAGAAAAATACTTAGTCATTATTATGAGAAAAAAAGTTGAAAATATGAGATAGTCATTATCAAGACAAATAAGTCAAAAATATTAGACAAGTCATAATAATGAGATAAGAAGTTAAAATTATGAGATACCATTCGTGCATGTGCACCACGTCCATAGACGTTTTTCAACCACATGCTTTTTCATTTTATATCTCATAATTATGACTCTTTTTTCACTTTTTTTAGTTCCCTAAATTCATTTTTTAAGTGGAGGAAACGGCCTTCCATATGTTGATGCTTCAGTTCACATCAGGGATCATTTCTTTGTTTTTGTGTCTGATGATATTTTACAAATCTTCTTCTTTTGCCACTTCATGAACACTGACAGTAGGCGACAATTTTTTATTTAACATCACAAAAGATATGCTGGAATGGAAAATTTGACTGCAGTAAGAAGTCATCTTTGACACAGGCTGACCAATTTAGAGGGAATGTAGAGGAACAAAGCTGAGGCACCATAGTCTGAAAGTCCTTCAAGAGAAGCACAACTAACTTTTAATGGAATCAGATCTGGACTTACAGAGCTTTTCTGCAGTTCCTCACTGCTGGAATCAGCCTGAGTTTTCCTTGATTGGAGGCATTATACTTCTCTAAGTCCAGTTCATCCACAACCTCCTCTGACATCTGCAGCATGTAGGCCAGAGCAGAGCAGTCAAAGTCAGAGAGCTCCTTCTCTGATCTGTTGTCTGATTTCAGGAGCTCTTGGATCTCCTGATGTATGGAGGGGTCGTTCATTTCTGTCAGACAGTGTAAGATGTTGATGCATCTGTCAGGAGAGACATTTTTGCTTGTCATCTCTTTTAGGGACTTAATGACTCTTTGAATGATTTTTGGGCTGTTGTCTGTTTGGCCCAGAAGTCCTTGTAGGAGTCTTTGGTTAGACTTCAGTGAAAGGCCATGAAGAAAGCGGACAAACAGGTCCAAGTGACCGTTCTCACTGAGAAGAGATTTCTGCAGGGCTGTCCTCAGGAAGAGATCCAAAGATGCACAACTCCAATTCCCCCGTTTTTGCAGGAAAGCCCGGAGTATTTCTGTGTTTCTGTTTGTGAAGCAGTTGAACATGTAGACTGCAGCCAGGAACTCCTGAACACTCAGGTGAATGAAGCAGTAGACTGTCCTCTCAAAGATCACACTCTCTCTTTTGAAGATCTCAGTACAAACTCCTGAGTGCACCAAAGCTTCAGTGGCATCCAGACCACACTGCTCCAAATCTTCTTGGTAGAACATGACGCTTCCTTTATCCAGATGTTCAAATGCCAGCCGCCCAAGCTTCAGGAGAACTTCCCTATCAGAGTCCATCAGCTCCAAAGACCTCGTGTCCTGACCCTCCTCGTACTTGTGCTTCCTCCTCTTCGTCTGAACCAGCAGGAAGTGTGAGTACATGTCTGTCAACGTCTTTGGCAGCTCCCGTCTTTGTTCTGCGCTCATCATGTGCTCCAGAACTGTAGCTGTGATCCAGCAGAAGACCGGGATCAGACACATGATGTGGAGGCTCCTGGACGACTTGATGTGTGAGATGATCCTGCTGGACAGATCTCCATCTCCAAACCTCCTCCTGAAGTACTCCTCCTTCTGGGCGTCAGTGAAGCCTCGAACTTCTGCAATCCGGTCAACACATGATGGAGGGATCTGATTGGCTGCTGCGGGGCGGGACGTGATCCAGATGAGAGCAGATGGGAGCAGATTCCCCTTGATGAGATTCACAAGCAGGAGACTCAGCGGAGATGTCTGTGTGACATCAGACACGGCCTCAGAAGAACCAAAATCCAAGGACAGCCTGCTTTCATCCAAGCCATCGAAGATGAACAAAAGCTTACAGAGAGCAAGAGTCTCTGCGGTTAGCCCCTTTAAAGTTGGATGGAAAACCCAGAGAAGATTAA
Organism: Scarus forsteni; assembly: GCA_036419115.1. NCBI lineage: Eukaryota > Metazoa > Chordata > Actinopteri > Labriformes > Labridae > Scarus > Scarus forsteni. Next base: position 426,268 of record JAZDUH010000100.1, on the reverse strand, counting down.
GAAGACTGTAACTCTCATTTCTGATCAAGTTCAACTCCCTGAATGAAAGCAGAACCACCAGCTTGATGTCTTGGTTCTGCTCACCTTCTGCCCAGTCCAGAGTGAACTTCTGCACTGAGAACGTTTTTCCAACACCAGCAACGCCGTTGGTCATAACCACTCTGATGGGTTTCTGTTGGTCGGGGAAGGCTTCAAAGAGTTCATGGGGCTTGATTGGAGTCTCATGGATATTTTTCTTGTTTGCTTCTTCAAGCTGCTGAACTTCATGTTGAGTGTTCACCTCTTCGCTCTGCCCCTCTATGATGTAGAGCTCAGTGTAGATTCTGTTGAGGTGGGCTCTGCTTCTTTCTTCACCCGATCCTTCAGTCACACATTCACATCTCTCCTTCAGACTGGTCTTATGTGCATCCACAACCTCCTGCAGGCCTCCTTTAGACAATAACAGAGACAGAAATAGCATCATGACCATTGTTTTATTGTTTATAAGAATCAAGAAAGAACAAACCTTTCCCCTCTCCATTTCTAGCCAATTTCATAACATGCTCATGTTTCCATTTTTGCACAAGGATTTTACAAATCAGAAGAGAATTTTATCTGTTAGAGGGCCCAAACAGGAAGATAAAAAAAAAGTCAGGCATTGAACTGTTTTAATTGTACGTTATGTGCTGTGCTCTAATAATCTCAACACTCATAACCATTCTGTCCCACCACCGATCTAGAATCTAGTCCTCCAAGACAGAAATCTGATCAATCGTGATCGAACAAAATGAAGAAGAAGAAACATAGCATCAACTGGAAAACACAACATGAAAGAGGGCAGAGAAGAGGGGATGATGGGGGTCTATGGACTCCTTTTGACAGAATAATCCTGGATGATCAAAAGAAAAGACTGTGGAAAAAAGACAGCATGAACATGTGAGCTGTTTCTCCATTCTGAGCTCTTCCCAACTTTATGTTTCAGGTCAGCCATGTTTGATTTTATTTTACGCCTGCTTCCTTGTTCCTCAGTCCGCTTGTTTCTTGATTGGCTACATTCACACCATAATTCATGGAGTCATGACTCCGTTGCTTTCCTCATACATGAAGATTTTTGGTTGTAAGTAATGAACAAGTTAAACATTTACGATTGTCTGTCTCGACCTGTTTTGAAGCCGATTATCGGGACGAATTGATTCTTAACACCTCAGACCACAGGATCATCTTTAAAGATAATGGTGTAAGACAATAATCTGGCGTTTTGCTGTCATTGGTCGGGGAGGGAAAAGTAGGGACAAAAACAGCCTGATAATCTTTGCGTGATAAGTTTTAAAGTAAAACAATTAAATTCATTTAAAAAGAAACAATAAGTACTTGTCAATTGCAAAAAAATTGTCTTCATTTGGATGCAATTCCAAATTTACCTCATAAATTCAACTGTACTGCTTGGCATTGAGTGTGAATTACTGAATATAGATTCCAGTGAAATACAGATTTTTCTGCTATTAAATCAAACATTTTATTATCATTTTATTGATAATACCCTTTTATTTGGAACAATCTGAAGCTGAGAGTAACGCCAATGGGAGCCAAAGTTGCTCATCCCTGCTTTAGGAAATATAATCCAAGTGTTTGAGAGACAGTCGATGAGCAATGGACCAAAAAATATCCCAAAGCAAAGAGGCACAGCCCTAACATTTATAACCAACATCAGCAAGCTGTTGTCTGGTCTTTGTAAAGTGCAGGTCTTACCATCTGTCTGCTGCCCAGGTCTTGCTGCGTCGGACACGAGGCTCCTGTTTCTGGATAAAGAAAATATCACCTTAGATTTCTGTGATGACTCTTGACCTCAAGCTCAGCAGGTCACACACACCTTGTACAGAACACTATGCTGGTGGATTATGTAGAAACTGTCCATATTATTCGCTGATCACATTCATATGGCTTCATATTCATTTGCACACATGATTCAAAAGGTGGGAGAAACTGAGGGTAAGTATCCTGTCTGAGCAAACACTGACATGTGACTGTATCAAACTCCTGGATTTCAATTTAAAAGACGACGTCCCTACCAACTGAGGCCCTGTTTACATGTCGATACTCTCACCTGAAACACACAGGTTCTTACGTTGCATTTTCAAAAGCAACCCACGTTCACATGGAGACGCAACTGAACAACAGAAAACACTGTAGTGTGCATGCTGCTTCAGTAGATGGTGGTGTAGGTTCGCAGAGAAACAGCGCTGCTACAACACACTTATGAAAAAGAGAAACTTCACAAACAACAATGGTGAGTGGATGCTGGAAGACGCAGGAGTTTCAACAAATCTGTCTGGATGGTTTTGTCTGGATAACAAACCGAGCACAGTAAGCAGCTCACATGTTACTCTGTAGACACTGAAGCTGTTGTTGTTCCTGGTATTCGAGGACAGCCTTCATGTGAAAGAGTACTGCACATGCGATGAATCCTGTTTACATGAAGCTGGGCCGAGATGCATTTTCAAAACGCTCCACTCTGGACCTTGGATACATAGAGTTTGTGGATTCAGGCACCGTTCCCATGAAAACGAGAGGCAAATACACAATGAAAAGTTCAGATTCAACCAAAACCTGAGCCGTGGAAACACCACCTGAACCACCACCACCTTGGTGCAAGTGACAAGGGTCAGTCTGTGCTTACGCCAAAAATAGTTTTTATCATCTAAGGATTTTATCAAAAGTAAAGGGATACCTGCCAAAAAACAGTTGGAGACTGTGGTCCATGCTTTTATCAGTTCGAAGTTGGATTACTGCAATTCACTTTATTCTGGCTTAGACCAGTCCCTTCTGCACCACCTGCAGCTGGTGCAGAATGCAGCTGCCAGTCTCCTTACTGGAAAGCACAAATTTGACCACATACCTCCTGTCCGGCTTCCTTGCACTGGCTACCAGTTGCTTTTAGAATTGATTTTAAAAATTTATTGCTTGTTTTTAAAGGTCTTAATGGCCTAGCCCCCCAGTACCTGACTGAGCTTCTGGATCTCTATGTCCCAGCCAGGACATTGAGATCCTCGGGGCAGGTGCTATTGGTCCCCCAAAAAACAAACTTAAAACTAAAGGTGACTGTGCCTTCATGGCGGCTGCTCCTCGGCTCTGGAACAGTCTGCCTGAGCATATCTGCTCCGCCAGCTCAGTTGAGGTTTTTAAATCATCTTTAAAGACTCACCTCTTCTCCCTGGCTTTTAATCAAAGTTGAGTGCACATCTTAGTTAGTTTTTATTAAGTTTTTAATTTAATTTTTATGTGTTTTATGTGTTTTAATGTATTTTAATGAGTACAGACTTTGCTTATGTTTTAGATATTTTAAGCCATATGTGCTGTTTGTGTTTGTACAGCACTTTGGTCAACTTCGGTTGTTTTAAATGTGCTCTATAAATAAAGTTTGAGTTGAGTTGAGTTGAGTACATGAAGCCAACTGAGCTCGAGTGGGGTTGAGGTCACCTCCTCTTCATGGAAACAAGATGCCAGTAAGTTACTGTAAATATCTTTACAGTAGCAATAACCTATTTTAATTTGCCTCATAACTACTGTATTTTAAACTTTTGGATAACTACTGTATATTTATTCAAGTTGTCATTAATGTAACATGGTTTACACCAGAAATACTGTATTTTCATTCAAAGGATCATAAGTATTTCAGAGATAATAGAACTCCAGACATTACTAATTATGTTCAAAGCCAGAAACAGAATTTTATCAGACAACCTACAACAGCTGTTTGTGTGTGGGGTGCTGGTTTGGTGGAGTGGTTAGCAACCAGGCCCCCCATCTATTTGCTTCTGCCAGTCCAGGTTTGAATCCCGCCTGTGACCACATTGCACAGTGTCTTCCCCTACCCTCTCATCCCCTTTCACAAGCCTATCCGCTGTCTCTCTCCTATCTATAAAGGCACAAAAATGTCCAAAAATACATAAAAAAAAGCTGTTTGAGTTTACTTCAGAAGATCAAAATCATAGAAGAGAATTTGATTCTAAGCACCAAGTCAACTTTAAAACAACTTTAAAACAAATGTGTACTGGAGTGGCAGGTGTAAAAATATGGAATTCCCAATTACAGGACGTTAAAGATAGTCCGGTGGCTTAGTGAAAGGATTGTGCACTTGTGGATAAAAGTGCCATTTTTGCATGATGATTCCTTCGGGTCAGTTATTGAATTTTAGGATAGGAGCCCCTGACAAATATCTATTTTAAGTATCAAATTGCGAGACTATAAATATCAATGAAATATGTGAAAATCCGCCTAGTATTTTTCAGACTATATGCATCATAAAATGATCAAATTGCTTCCAAATGTGATTAAGTTGACTTACTTTGACATTATTAAAGTCACAGAACATGACAATTTTATCAATAACATCTTTATTGCCATAATGAATAAAAAATTAAAGTGTATCATAGTGTGAAAACATGTTATAGAGCTGTGCATTCTGTTATCGAGCTGTGCATTCTGTTATAGAGCTGTGCATTCTCTTATAGAGCTGTGCATTCTCTTATAGAGCTGTGCATTCTGCTATAGAGCTGTGCATTCTGTTATAGAGCTGTGCATTCTGTTATAGAGCTGTGCATTCTGTTACAGAGGTGTGCATTCTGTTACAGAGCTGTGCATTCTGTTACAGAGCTGTGCATTCTGTTACAGAGCTGTGCATTCTGTTACAGAGCTGTGCATTCTCTTATAGAGCTGTGCATTCTCTTATAGAGCTGTGCATTCTCTTATAGAGCTGTGCATTCTGTTACAGAGCTGTGCATTCTGTTACAGAGCTGTGCATTCTGTTACAGAGCTGTGCATTCTGTTACAGAGCTGTGCATTCTGTTATAGAACTGTGCATTCTCTTATAGAGCTGTGCATTCTGTTATAGAGCTGTGCATTCTGTTATAGAGCTGTGCATTCTGACGACCTGTCATAACTGCTCAGTCTCAGAGAGATGGCAATGCATTATGAGTAATTTATCACATAAAATAAGAGAAAAAAAGCAGGTATAAGAAATATAAAAAAGAGTTTGTTTGGATAATAAGAAAATAAAAAAAGCAATAAAAAATAGTACAAATATGAAGACTACATGGGCAATAATACACAGTGTAATTAAGAAAGATATGGTTCAGAATGATTTCCCAGCTATTTTGTAAAAGATAATAAAGACCTATGTGGAAAAATACAGTAGTAAATTAATTTGATAAATTCTTTAGAGAAGAGGCTCCTATTCTCACACATAGATTAATAAATATATCCAAAATCAACAGAAAATGAGGCTATGGGCCACTCAATCAGAGGTAATGTTAACAGTATTTTCTTTGTAAAGCAGAGAAGGTAGACATACTGAATACTGTAAAAAATGTGCAAGTAAGAATCAACTGACTGTAAAAGCACTGACATGATACTGAATAAGACTATAATAGAATCTGCTATTGAATGAATTCTATATAAATGTAATCTGTCCTTTTCAACAGGAGTATTTCTTGATGAGATGAAAACTGTCAATGTGATTCCACTTCATAAGAGCAGAGATTAACATTGTTTCTCAACTTCAGACCAGTATTCCTGCTTTCCACAATTTTCAAAAAACTTAAAAAAATTATTTGTTGCCAGGTTAGATGCATTTTCTTGACAAATACAGTGTTTTAGCAGTGGGTTGGATTGAGGGCAAATAGATTTAACTAAATAAATATGCACAGAAATTGACCAGAAAAATCATTTTAAGCTTCTTTGTTGATCTTGACACCATAGATCAGACTATACTTCTTTAAAACTTGGTAACTTTGGTATTAGAAAAATTGATTCAAAGAACAAGTTAGTAAAAAAACAGAAAACACTTATTTTAGATAAATAATATAAAATTGAAAGTAAAAAACATCACCTGTTGAGTACCTCAAGGGTCAGTCCTAGAACCCAAACTATTTTGTTTGTATGCAAATGGTGTTGTTTATGTTTCTTAATTTCTTGATGGATTTTTTGCAAATGATACTACCTGGAAAAAATAAAATCAAGTACTGGATGTGGTCAAAATAGAATTAATGAAATAAAAGAATGGTCTGATATTAACCAATAGTTATTGAAACTTAAAAATACATACTTTATGATTTTTAGTAATAAAGGGAAAAACCTAAATGCTCCAATACACACCACTTGGCTAAAAAAAATCCAAAATAACCATTTGAATATGACTAAACAGACAGGGACTAGCCTCCGATTGGATAAGTACTGCATGTGTGATTATTTTTTCAGCTGGAGACAAGTTATTTAACCCCAGCTGATGTAATGAGCAGCTTCTCATTTCTTCAACAACCATGCCAAAGACACATCCTGTGGTCATAAAAAGATGTTCATCTGTTTTAAGAAGGGTCAAATCATTGGCATCAAGCGGAGAAAATATCTAAGGAGATTGAAGAAACTACTAAAACTGGGTTAAGAACTGTCCATCACATTATTATTAAAACGGAAGGATAGTGGGGAACCATCGTCTTCAAGGAAGAAATGTGGTCAGAATCAAATCCTGAATGATGGTGATCGGTGAATCACTTAAACGTTTGGCCAAATCAGATCAAAGAAAAACAACAGTAGAACTCAGGTGTGTGTTTAATAGTGAAAGTAAGAGCATTTCCAAATGGCACGGTAGTGCAGCAGGTAGTGCATGTACCTCACAGCAAGAAGGGTTTGATCCCTGGGTCAGTCAGGGCCTTTCTGTGTGAAGTTTGCATGTTCTTCCTGTGCATGCGTGGCATGGATTAGGACTGAACAGCTGTGTAGCCTTAAGAAAACCACTAAGAGTTGTGCAGAGACTCATCAATTAAAAAAAGCACAAATGAAAAAAATATGTAGTGCACACCTGAAAGTTAAACTGGATGTTAAGCATCAAATGTTTTGAGATGTAAAATTGTCTATTTATGGGCTCATTTTTTATTGTACTTGTATTTGTTTTGCTTGTTTTTGTTGTAAAAATCAAAGACTGGTTGGTGTAGGCTGTTGAAAATTAACTGTATGTGATGTCAGACCATCTGTTCTTTCTTCTATTTTTTAATTTTTCAAGTAAGATAAACAATATAAGAGAAATTTCTCTTGCTGCTACTTTCCTGTAATGAATGTGTTTGTTTGTGGGTGTAATGTGCACCTGTGTATGGATTTTGTTGTCAGCTTTCATGTAAGGAAAAATGAATAAATAAAAAAATAACAATAAATCATGCTGTATTTTATTATGTGCATTTTAAATAAAACTGAACTTGCTATATTTTAGTTGGATCACTAGATCTTTAATTATTTCACTGGTCATTTATTTGCAAGATATCATTTTGCGAAAAAAATACATCAAATTTTATGCAGTCAAATACATTTATCAAGTATTTGTTCCAACCAAAACTGTGAAACATTTGATGAAATATCTCCTGCCTGCTATTGGCCAGTTTTCCTGGACAAACTGGAATTTTCTCTTGACCTATTGTCCTTTTCAGTAACTGACTATGTAGATATTTTAAAGCAGGTAACTGTAGATTTTGATGGTTTCTGTATGTTTTCACAAACATTGACATTTACAGTAGATGACTGTTTGTTTTTACAGTAGGTAGCTGTAGATATTACAGTAAAATACTGTTGAGTTTACAAAATCTGTTACAGTGTACCTAAGGACAACTTCGAGTCACCAATCAACCTGATGAGCCCGTTTTTGTTCTGTGGGAGGAAGTCAGAGTGCCTGGAGAGAACCCATGCATGCTCAGGGAGAACATGCAAAGGCCCTGACAGACAAAGAGATCAAACCAGCAACCTTCTTACTGTGAGGCACGTGCACTAGCTGCTGTGCCATCTTGTGCCACCATATAGAATAAATCAATTTTGATTCAAATTCAAAATCATATCATGTTCTAAAGGTTCAGAGCAGTGCTGTAAATTAAATAGTAACTGAAATATATTGTTAATATGACAGATAAAATGTTACAGTACAGCAGTGTTATAAAAGATAAGAAAAGAAGGACAATATAATCTACTCAATGGCAACGATAAACTATGGGTTAGAATTACAGCCAATAAAAAACTTCTTTAAGAGGTTACTTTTTTTCCTGAAAAAATTGCAGATTTTAATTTAAGAATCTAAAATACAAGATTCTGGGCCTATGAAAAACGTTATTGGAGATTTGCTTTTTTTTTTTTTTTATTTCATCTGTAAAAATGTTAAAAATCTAAAAGAAAAATCTAAATTCTGAGTTTAATCTCAGAATTTTGATTTTAATTTAAAAAGTTTGAGATTAAAGGTGTACTACATGACTTTTGGATGGTTGATGTCACCCTAGAGCACCTGAGGAAAAATCAAAAGAAGAGGGCTGTTCGGTAAATAATGAGAGGCTGTTAGCCACAAATCCTGCACTCCAAAGCGCCCGCTACACCCAAACGTCCTGCAGATCATGAACACGAAGAACAAACTATGGTGGCCCTGAAGGTCAATTGAAGAAAACATTAAAAAAAAAAAAATACAAAAATATTTTACAACAAGCAAAAACATTTCAGAATACACAAAAAAATTAAGAACATGCAAAAACATTTCACAAAACACAAAACATTTAAGGATGTGCCAAAAAAATTAGAAAGCGCTAAAGCATTTAAGAATACACAAAAACATTTAAGAGTACACAAAAACATTTGACAAAACACAAAAAATCACAGTACACTAAAAACATTTGACACAACAGCAAACCATTTCACAATACACAAAAACATTTTACAGAGCACAAAAACATTTAAGAATTCACAAAAACATGTTTTTTCATATTCTTAAATGTTTTGTGTATTTTTAAATGTTGTGTATTTTTTGTGATCATTTTTTTATTGAAGGGCAGAATATAAAAAATGCATGTCACATTCAATTAAGTGTTTCTCTCCTCCAAACTTATTCCTCTCTCCACAGTAAGTAAAATATTGAAACAAATAGGAAGTAAAATATAAACATAATCTCTATGTATTGCAACAAAGTAACAATATAAGGAACATTCAAAATCTCACCCCTTCTTCCTATGGCAATTCTCTAAGAACCCCCCACCCACCCACCCAGGATGACTCCTACAATAGGGAAGATAATGGGCATAATGTTGTGTCTTTTTATGTTTTTGTGTTCTGTGAAATGTTTTTAAGATTCTTTATTTTTTGTATTCTTAAATGGTTTTTTTCTTTTTTAATGTTTTTGTGGGGTTTTTTTAAAATGTTTTTGTGTTTTGTGATTTTTTTTGCATATTTAAAATGTTTTTGTGTACAGAACAACTTTTAGGAATACACAAAAACATTAAAGAATATTCACCAATTCACAAAACACAATAACATTTGGGAATACACAAAAAAAATTGACAAAACATGAAAACATTGCACAATACATAAAAACATTTCACATTACACAAAAAAATCCACAGAACACAAAAACATGTAAGAATTCAAAAACCGTCTGTTTTTCTGTTGCATTTGGAAAGTGTTGGAAACCTGACCCTCTTGTTGCCATTCTTAGTGCTGCTAGCCTCTTAACCTCTGCTAGTAAATATGAAAGGAGGGCTATTTTATTTAGTATGGTGGTAGCAAAAAAACTAATTTTGAAGGTATGGAAGAAGGATCATGTCCCCACCTACGACCTTTGGATGGGTGAAATGGCCAACACTTAACATCTGGAGAGACTGAGACTTTATAACGAAGACAGAGGGGATGTGTTTGATAAGACTTGGGAACCATTACTGAACTTTATTCATGGCAAAAAAATGAGCCCTGATGATCTGCACCAATGTTACATAATGATGCTGATGTCCAATGTTTAACATCGTCAATTTTGTTTTGTTCTTTTTTTTTTTAAATTTAATTTTATGTGTAATAATAATTTGCCTGATTGGTGGCTACAATTCTGCACTCTTCAAGTTCATCTCAATCTGGTGTGCTGTTTTGGGGGTTAGTGTTTTGTCTGGTTATGTGAAATTTGTTTGTATATGCTCTTTTATTTGTGACAATTTTTGAAAATAATAAAAAGAATTATATTAAAAAAAAGAATTCACAAAAACATTTCACAAAACACAAAACATCTAAGGATTCAAAAACATTTCACAGAAACAAGTTTCTGTTTCAACAATTATGAATAAAAAAATATTTCCAAAACCACAAAGACATTTAAGAATAAGTAAAAACATTTTTTACAAAACATAAAAACATATTGTTGCGTAGTGTTAAATGTTTTTGTGTATTCTGAGATGTTCTGTTTGTGTAATGGTTTTGCGTATTCTTACATGTTTTGTGTGTTCTTAAATGTTCCTGTGTCTTGTAAAATGTTTTTGCATATTCTACATGTTATTGTGTATTACCAAATGTTTTGTGCTTTGTGGAATATTATTGTGTTTTGTGAAATGTTTTGCAATTTTTAAAACATTTCACAGTACACAAAAAATTCAAAGAACACAAAACATGTAAGAATTCAAAAAAACATTTCACAAAACAAAATAATATTTAAGGATACAAAAAACATTTCACAGATACAAGTAAACATTTACGAATAAACAAAATTATTTCACAAACCAAAACAACATTCAAGTATGCACAAAAACATACAAGAATAAGAAAAAGAAACTTTTTTTACGAAAATTAAAAACATGTTGCATATTCTAAAATGTTTTTTTGTATTCTGAGATGTTTTGGTTTGTGAAATGTTTTTGTGCTTTGTAAAATGTTTTTGCGTATTCTTTAATGCTTTTGTGTATTCTTAACTGTTTTTGCAAATTCTTAAACATATTTTCCTAAATGTTTTTGTGTTTTATGACATGTTGTAGCGTATTCTTAAATTTTTTTGTTTTTTTAAATGTTTTTCTGCTTTTTTAAAAGTTTTTGTATTTTGTGAATTGTTTCAAAGATATTTTAAATTTGTTGTGTTTTTTTCAAATATTTTTGTGTTTTGTCAAATCTTTGCACTTTTTCAAATATTTATTCCCATTGACCTCTCTCTCTCTCTCTCTCTCTCTCTCTCTCTGAGTGGCATAAACTGAGGTCAAAGGTCATTTTCATGAATCTCACCTGTCCTCAGCAGGTCTGTCCTTCTGAAAGTCAAGAGGAGGAGCTCTCTCTCTCTCTCTCTCTCTCTCTCTCTCCTCTCTCTCTATCTCCTCTCTCTCCTCTCTCTCTCTCCTCTCTCTCTCTCTCTCTCTCTCTCTCTCTCTCTCTCTCTCTCTCTCTCTCTCTCTCTCTCTCTCTCTCTCTCTCTCTCTCTCTAACACAAATCTCTCTCTCTCTCTCTCTCTCTCTCTCTCTCTCTCTCTCTCTCTCTCTCTCTCTCTCTCTAACACGCAAAAAAGGATCCAGAAAAACATTTAAGAATACACAAAGCATTTAAGAATATGCACCAATTCATTAAACACAAAAATCTCTCTCTCTCTCTCTCTCTCTCTCTCTCTCTCTCTCTCTCTCTCTCTCTCTCTCTCTCTCTGCATCTCTCTGCATCTGCTTTTGCCCCTTTTGTTTGCTCCTGTACTCTTGTCTTGTAGGTGGCCTGGGATCCTTGGTGGAGACTGCCTGCTGCTGTGGAGACATGAAGCCTCAAAACTACAGCTATAAACATGACACACATAGTTGGCCATTTTATTAGGAACACTCCATTCTCATTATCATTATAGCTGTTCATGTAGTTATTAGCATGATCTCCATATCCATGATCATTACATCTACAGTATATATTTTTTTATTACCACATAGTCATGAAGTCCCTCTTGAAAATGGGATGTCACATCTCAAGAGGCCTTTAACACATTTATACTTAACGGAGACAAATATGGTTGGGATGCACTTGTGGTCTGGGCACCCATGAGTTCGTCACTACCATAAGTTCTTATTTTCAGATTGAATATCTAAGATTATACTTCTAGAAAATGATCACCACAACCATTCAGACATGAGGACCCTCCAGAAATGAGATGTAGCATCTCAAGAGGCTACCCTCTAATAAATCAGACGACAGGCCGATGATACATGGACCTGTCCCTAACTTTAGTTCTTACTTCGTCCACTTGTCTCCTCTTACTTCCCTTCCTTTGCCCTCACACCCAACACAGCATCATGTGGATTTGCTGTTCATCATGAGACTGGGATCCACATTCAAGATTTCCTGCTGCTTAACAGAAGGTTTTTTCTTGCCGCCATGATGGAGGGATTCATGATTGGCTATATGGATTCATGTTGGGTGTTGGATGTATATATTTGTATATATATGTATATGTGTATTCTATATGTATATATGTATCTATGCATATATGTGTATCCATAAAATGAAGAGCTTTATGCTCTATTGTAAAGTGTCTTGAGATAACACTTGTTATGAATTGGCGCTATACAAATAAAGATTGATTGATTGATTGATTGATTGATACACAAAAACATTTTAAAAAAACAGTTAAACATTTCACAAAACACAAAAACATTTGACAAAATACAAGAACATTTCACAAAACATAAAACTATTTCACAGTACACAAAAAAATTCTCAGAACACAAAAAATGTAAGAATTCACAAAGACATTTCACAAAACACACTAACATTTAAGGTCAAAAAAAACATTTCACAGAAACAAGTAAACATTTACGAATAAACACAAATATTTCACAAACCACAACAACATTTGAGCATGCACAAAAACATTTAAGAATAGGAGAAAAAAAACATTCTTTTACAAAACATAAAACATGTTGCGTATTCTAAAATGTATTTGTGTATTCTGAGATATTTTCATTTGTGAAACATTTTTGTGTTTTGTAAAATGTTTTAGCGTATCCTTTAATATTTTTGTGTATTCCTAAATGTTTTTGTGTTTTGTGAAATGTTGTAGCGTAATCTTAAATTTTTTGTTTTTTAAAATGTTTTTCTGTTTTTTAAAAGTTTTTATGTTTTGTGAAATGTTTTAACGTGTAGTTAAATTTGTTTGTGTTTTTTTCAAATGTTTTTGTGTTTTGTCAAATCTTTGCACTTTTTCAAATATTTATTCCCATTGACCTTCAGGGCCACTGTATTCATCACCTCTGAGTGGCATAAACATGGAGGTCAAAGGTCATTTTCATGAATCCTCACCTGTTCTCAGCAGGTCTGTCCTTCTGAAAGTCAAGAGGAGGAGTTATTGAGCGATCACTCTTCATGGACACACCGCTGGGCTCAGGAGACTCTGGTCTCTTCATCCTGAGAAAACAAAAATCATCTTTATCATCTTCATCTATGTTGGCCCTGAGGGTCAATTGAAAAAACAAACAAAAAACACAAAAACATTCCATAACACGCAAAAAAGGATCCAGAAAAACATTTAAGAATACACAAAGCATTTAAGAATATGCACCAATTCATTAAACACAAAAACATTTAAAAAACAAAACAACATTAAAAAAACAGTTAAACATTTCACAAAACACAAAAACATTTGACAAAATACAAAAACATTTCACAATACATAAAACTATTTCACAGTACACAAAAAAATTCACAAAACACAAAAAATGTAAGAATTCACAAAAACATTTCACAAAACACAATAACATTTAAGGACACAAAGAACATCAATCGAAAAAACAAACAAAAAACAAAAAAACCCTACAAAAATATTTCACAACATGCAAAATCATTTAAGGATCCAGAAAAACATTTAAGAATACACAAAAACATTCAAGAATACACAAAAACATTTAAGAATATGCACCAATTCATCAAACACAAAAACATTTAAGGATACACAAAAACATTTAACAAAACAGTAAGACATTTCACAATTCATAAAACAAATTTGACAAGACATGAAAACATTGCACAATACATTAAAACATTTCACAGTAAACAAAAAAAATCACAGAACACAAAAACATGTAAGAATTCACAAAAAAATTAAGAATATGCAACAACAATTAAAAAAACAGAAAATCATTTAAGAATTCAAAAAACATTTCACAAAACACAAAAATTTTTAAAGATACAAACATTTCACAAAAAATGAAAATATCGAAGAAAATACATTTCACAATCTCAAAAACATTTAAGCATGTGAAAAAACATTTTACAAAACACAAAAACACATTGCGAATTCTTAAATGTTTTTGTTCATTTTTAAAAGTTTTTGGATTTTCTCAAATGTTTTGTGTATTCTTTCATGTTTTTTGTGTTATATGTAATATATGGAGTGGTTAATACAGAGTCTAAAATATGGCCAATCAAAAACTTCATAAAACGTTCCTAAATATTGTAACTTTGTTTTATCTTAATCTGATGTCCCAGATGACAGACAGACAGAACCTCTTCCTCTTTGTCCCTGAAGCTCCAGGTTGATCATCAAACGTCACAATAAAGCCTTTGGACTTCAGCCTTCACTCTGCAGTGACAAACATCCGGACACCTCAGACTCTGCCATGTCTTCTTCTTCCACAGGAACACTCATCTTATCTGAGGAGAAAAAACAGGTCAAAGACCAGAGAACAGGAGAAGAGACAATGCAGAGAGACAAAGGCCAGAGGAAACGGGCTTTAGAAGAGCAGTGCAGCTCCACAGAGGCTCACTTTACTCTCATGTCTTTATGTTACTAACTAACACAGCCCTTCCTGGAGTTTCTCTCAAACATTTAGACAGTCTGTCACCAAACATGGACAAATCACATTATCACTTCCACCTTGGTGTCTTTGTTCACAGGTAACAGTGAGCAGAGACACTGACGGACACATTTGAAGACTGCAGGATAAACACTCACCTTATTTAGCTTTTCAGTTCCCCCTGTGCACTGTTTTCACAGACTGTAGCTCAGAGTTCAACACCTTCATAAATATCAGGACTTTGAACCGTCTGATTTGACCCATGTTTCATCAATGATTAAAGGAGGAAGAGGGAAGTTATATGAAGAATCAGCTTTGTTTGGGGAGAGGGAAAGTCAGAAAAAACAACTTGATAATCTGTGTGTAATAAGTTTTAAAGTAAAACATTTACATTTATTAAAAAAAAACAATAAGTAATGTACTTGTCAATTGGAATAACAAATGTCTTTAATTGGAAGAATTCCAAATTTATCTCAGAAAATTTAGCTTTACTGTTTTTCATTGAGTTTGAATCATTGCATATAGATTCCATGAAAATAGATTTTTTTCTATTAATTTAAACATTTTATCATCATTTTATTGATAGAACCATTTTATTTGTAAAACTCTGAAGCTGAGAGCAACGCCAATGGGAGACAAACTTGCTCATCCCTGCAGTCGGAAATATCCAATATCCAAGTGTTTGAGAGACAGTCGATGGGCCGCGGACCAAAAAATATCCCAAAGCAAAGAGGCACAGCCCTAACATTTATAACAAACATCAGCAAGCTGTTGTCTGGTCTTTGTAAAGTGCAGGTCTTACCATCTGTCTGCTGCCCAGGTCTTGCTGGCCGAGCCTCCTGTTTCTGGATAAAGAAAATATCACCTTAGATTTTTGTGATGACTCTTGACCTCAAGCTCAGCAGGTCACACACACCTTGTACAGAACACTACACTGGTGGATTATGTAGAAACTGCCCATATTATTTGCTGATCACATTCATATGGCTTCATATTCATTTACACACATGATTCAAAAGGTGGGAGAAACTGAGGGGAAGTATCCTGTCTGAGCAAACACTGACATGTGACTGTATCAAACTCCTGGATTTCAATTTAAAAGACGACGTCCCTACCAACTGAGGCCCTGTTTACACAGAGATACTCTCACCTGAAACACACAGATTCTTCCTTTGTGTTTTCAAAAGCAACCCACGTTCACATGGAGACGCCAGAAAAAGTGCAAACACTGTAGTGGTTTGCACTGTTCCCATGAAAACGGGAGGCATATACACAATCAAAAGTTCAGATTCGACCAAAAACAGAGCCGTGTAAACACCACCTGAACCACCGCCACCTCAAACAAGAACTGACACTAAGTCTCGAGGCCTCCTAAAACACTAGCAGGACATACTGATTCTGCAAAAATACAGTTGCATTATGAGAACAACTTGACAAAATGTAACTTAACTAAGGGTTAATTTCACATTATCACCTTGTCATTCTAATCAACTTAATCCACGTAACTAAAACACCAACAGATAAACATATACAGGACAACAGGACCAACCATGAGGAGTAAAAAAAGAAACATTAAAACTTGCAGATGATGTCACTCACTGATTGACAGGTTCAGTGCAGCAGTTCATGTGACTTACTGAAGGAGGGAAAATGGACTGTGTAATACTAACCCATTATAAAGAGGAGGAGCAAGAAACACATGAAACTTTAACTGTGATATCATAAAAAGAACAATAGATAACAAACGTGTAAAATTCAGATCCGTACATTGGCCTCCTCCTGGAGAGAGGACCAGCCTTCTGGAGTGCAATTTTAATCTGAAAAAGACAAAATAAAGCAGGATCTATCTGTGATCAAACTGAACCCAAACATACCAAAATGTGCTCCCTGGCATCACCCACTGTGATGTCTCCAACACACTAACAGATAAAAAAAAAAAACATGTAAAATTCAGAGGAAAATAAATTTGAGGAGAAACAATCTTATTTAGAAAAAGCAACTAAAATAGGATCTAACTTGGATCAGATTGAACCCCAAAATTACCAAAATGTGCTCTCTAGCATCACTCACTGTAATATCTCCAAAACGCTAACTGATCACAAACATGTAAAATTTAGAGGACTACAGAATTGTGATAATAGGCAAATTGCCTTTCAAAATAAAACTAAGCCAAACAAACACATTTTCTTTCAACATTATCTTCTCCTAAACCGTAAATTGTATCAGCTTGAAATGTGCAAGGAAGACACACTAGACAGAGATGATAAAAGTTCTGAAGGGATTTGTTGCTTCTCAAACGGTTTCCAAATGACAAGCCCTCAATGTTGGTAAACCCTGTGCAGCCGTCACAGCTCCTCCTATCCAAAATGAGGGAAGAAGAAACAGGCCACTAAAATAGACCTCACATCCACTAAGAATGTTGTAGAGAGATCAAACCAAAGTCAAAATGTTCATCTCATCAAGACCCAAAAATCACGGGCTGACGCTCCTGACCTATCTCAAACAGGAAGTCGGCAATTTGCCGTTCAAAACAAAATCATACAAAAATGATCTCCTTTGAGGCCGTAAATCATATCAGCTTCAAAAGTGGACGGATGACAGACGAGGCTTTGCTAATGAAATATTCTGAAGGAATTTGTTGTTTGTTGTTTGTTTGCTGTAGCTGGAGCTAGAAGAGGTCCTTGCCCGGGAAAGGACCCTATTGTTTTTTAATCGTTTCTTTCTTATTATTATTATCATTCAGTCAGAGCTGATTTGTTGTTGTTTTCTTTTTTGTTGTTCCCGAATGACAGGCCCTTAAACTTGGTGATTTCCAAAGAAGCCCTTGCAGCTCCTCCCATTCAAATGAATGGAAAAGGAAAACTCAGAATCAGACATCCTGTGTCAGTTAAGTCTTTAAAGACAAAAACTTTAACTCGTACAGCTTAAAAAAATGACCCGGTTGTATTCCTGAGAAATTTTATATAAATGGGATTTATTTTTAAGAGAGATTGGGTCAAAATTGTGGCATCTGTGAAAAAATGTTTCAGAGTTATCGTTGCTCTGCTGCTGAGGCCAGTTGAGATGATGTCTCTCCCTGACTAATGGTGCATTTACACTGGACGCTACTTGTACTACCTCGGTGATCACTCTCCATGCAAAGTCAATGTACAGGCTAACCCTCCCGCGATGCAACAGCCGCTTTTCGCACTACCACATAGCTTGTCGTGCAATGTGAAAGTAAAAAAAAAGTTGATCTTCTCAGAGGATGTCGTGTGTGGCTTTGCAGCAACAGCCAATCAGCAAAGTGTGCGTGTGTGACGGTGCCCGTGACAGACAGTTTTTCATCCGGACTACAGAGGAACAATTTATGTCCATGTGGGAAACATTAGTCAGTGAGGACATTAGTTCCACCTAGACAGACCGCGGTAAACTCACAGATAATGCTGCGGCAGGACATCAGCTGCAGTGTTTTGTGATTGATAAGTGAATTAAAAGGATACAGCTGGAATAATGTCCGCTTATACATCCTATTATTTGATATATGATATGATCGCAGTGAAACTCAAGTGGACGTGACATCACCAAGCGACGGCCGACAGCAACGGCGACCAAAATGAGGTATTTATCGACGTGCAATGCAATTTTGGTACCTGGGTCACTTGCGGTGTGAACGCAGCATAACAGTTGAGAGCAGGGGGTCATGCAGTGACAAACAGAATGTGTAACACATATCCATTATAAAAACCAAGGCTCCTGACAGAGCTGCAGAAATACACAATAGTCTAATTTTGATCATATATAAAAAGGTCGAAAAGGATTGAAACCGACAAAAAGGAGGTCATACGAGCATGAGACCTGCAACAGAGAGAGAACCTGTCCAACGCTGCATGCAACTTTAATTATTAGGGTCCTTGCCCACAGGGGAAGAACCTCTTCTAGCTAGAGCTGGAAGAGATCCTTCCTTGAAAGGGTTCATGCTGTATCATGCTGTATTTTATTATGTGTATTTAAAATAAAACTAAACTTGCGATATTCAAGTTTGTGTCACTATATCTTTAACTATTTCACAGGTCATTTATTAGCAAGGTATCATTCTGTGAAAAAAACATTACATAAAATTTTATGCAATCAAATACATTTTTATCAAGTATTTGTTCCACCCAAAAATGTGAAACATTTGATGAAATAACTCCTGCCTGCTATTGGCATTGACCTATTGTCCTTTTTCAGTCACTGACAATGTTGACATTTTACAGCAGGTAACTGTAGATTTGACGGTAAAATGCTGTTAAGTTTATATAAATCTGTATGTTTTCCCACAAACATTGACATTTACAGTAGATGACTGTTTGTTTTTACAGTAGGTAGCTGTAGATATTACAGTAAAATACTGTTGAGTTTACAAAATCAGTTACAGTGTACCTAAGGTCAACTTAAAGTCACCAATCAACCTGATGAGCATGTTTTTGTTCTGTGGGAGGAAGTCTGAGTGCATGGAGAGAACCCACATATGCACAGGAGAACATGCAAAGGCCCTGACAGACAAAGGGAACAAACCAACAACCTTCTTGCTTGTGAGGCACGTGCACCAGCTGCTGCACCAACATGTACAGGCCAGGCGTATAGAATAAATCAATTTTGATTAAAATACAAAATCAAATCATGTTTTAAAGGTTCAGAGCAGTGCTGTAAATTAAATAGTAACTGAAATAAACGGGTTAATCAGACAGATAAAATGTTACAGTGCAGCAGTGTTATAAAAGATAAGAAAAGAAGGACAATATAATCTACTCAATGGCAACTATAAACTATGGGTTAGGATTAGAGCCAATAAAAACTTCTTTTGGAGGTTTACTTTTTCTGAAAAAAAAAATCAGATTTTAATCTATGAATCTGAAATTCAGAATTCTGGGCCCATGAAAAACACATTTGTAGATTGACATATTTGTTATTTACATCTGTAAAAATGTCAGAAACCTTAGCAAAGTCAAAATTCTGACTGAAATCTCAGAATTCAAATTTGAATAAAATTTAATAGTCTGAAATACATATCCGAATTCTGGACCCCTACAAACAGTGAGCAGAGACACTGATGGATTAAAATCAGAAGTTTGAGAACAAAGTTAGAAAACTTTCATTAAAGTCAGAGTTCCTGAGAGTCAATGCAGAATTTTGGGATTGGCCCTTTGAGTCCCAGCTCAACTGTTTGGTCAATGATTTCAGGAATATCCAATATGTTTAAAAATGTAAGTCTGTTTTTAAGATTGATCTAATTCTGATTTTTAAGGTAGAAGATTTAAAGACTGCAGGATAAATACTCACCTTATTTAGCTTTTCAGTTCCCCCTGTGCACTGTTTTCACAGACTGTAGCTCAGAGTTCAACACCTTCATAAATATCAGGACTTTGAACCGTCTGTTTTGATTCAGCTCAATAAAAAAGGAGGAAGAGGGAAGTAATATGAAGAATCAGCTTTAACCCTTTAACTTCAACATCAACTGTCTGGCAGAGGACAAAAAAAATCCCCCCAAAATAACACATCATTGTTTGTTTTTGTCAGTGTTTTAGGAAACAGAAAAATCTGCAAACCAAAAGAACTGATATTTCCTTTGTGTGGGATTAAAAGGTGGAAAAAATGAAATGTTTTTATCGCCCTCATTTTTTAAAATACTTAACTTCAATGAGAATTTTCTTTTTTCAGCATTCTTTTTTATTGAATTTTTGGCACATAATTAGCAGAAATTTACCATTTGTTACAATGGATCCATGCATTTTCACATTGGCAAATCATAACATTATGAAGAATAAAGGTACGCATATCTATAAAAATACATAACCGTAAACATAAACGTATATAAAATCCATCCCCCCCAAAAAAGGGGCCATATCTGCATGAAGTTGAACAAAAAAACAGAAAATACATAAATGAATAAATATTTAAAAGAAAAGAAAATAATGAGCTATAAACACATACAAAGTTAAAGTAATAACAATAATAACTAGAAAAGAAATAATAAAATACAGTAAAAGGGATAGAAGTGTTAAGTAAAACAGTTATGGCTAGAATAAATAAATTAAAGCCATAGCGGCGATGATCGGGCCCTCGCCCCCCACGCGCCCGTTGGGACCTGCTGCTACCGCCGCATATTGCTTTTGCCAAATGCTGCTGTTGCGAAACATTGTTGCCGCTAAATGTTGCTGGCGCCACATGTCGCAACCACTGCATGCTGCTGCCACCACACGTATGTAATTTATGACATATCTAAAGGTTGATGCGATTGGAGTACCAGAGAATTAAAGTTATAGATGTGTTAAGAGGTGGACCTTGATCATGCTTGTGAATTTTGAAGCAGATTGGACCTTAAATGAAGGAGTTAGAGTGATTTCCAGGTTCATGGCGATCAGTGAAGTTTGAGGCTTCGCCATGGCCACACCCTTTCACCTCAGGACACGATCTCTACACTGATGCTTCATGAAGGTGTGAAGACCCTTTCTGAGAATATTTGAAAAATATATGTAGAAAAACGGAGGAGATTTTAATAATAGAGTAAAACATCAGACTTCCTGTTACCAGCAGGGGCGCTATATTTGAGAGT
Source organism: Scarus forsteni (assembly GCA_036419115.1). Taxonomy (NCBI): domain Eukaryota; kingdom Metazoa; phylum Chordata; class Actinopteri; order Labriformes; family Labridae; genus Scarus; species Scarus forsteni. The sequence goes on along the minus strand of JAZDUH010000100.1, from coordinate 405,132 downwards.
AAAACAAAGCATACAGATTAACTCAGGCATCCACAGTGAACATGTGGACAAGTTTTGGTCCAGATCTAACATGTTACTAGAGAGTTATTAAGGTTTACGTGTTTTCCAAAAATGGTCAACTTTGGGCGTCCTTCCTGGCCACGCCCATTGACTTACGAAAATCTTTTAACAACTTTTCATCGTCAATGTCTCACGTATACACAAACCAAATCTGGAATTGATCGGATAAAAAACCTAGGAGGAGTTCGTTCAAATGTGAGCCTTAAAATCGCGAAAATCGTAATTTCAACGTTAATTTACGAACTTCCTGCTCAGAATTCCCTATGACAATTTACGTATTTGTGATCGGCTCAGCGGAGGGATTATGGCCAAAAAATTTCGTGCAAATCGGAGTTAGTGAAAAATTCGCCAAATTTGGGCGTGGTTTCTGGCCACGCCCATTGAGCTACGAAAAATCTTTTAATAACTTTTCATCATCATTGTGTCTAGTATACACAATCCAAATCTGGAGTTGATCTGATGAAAAACCTAGGAGGAGTTCGTTCAAATACGTACAGTGCAAATCGCCAAAACGCGACATTCAACGCTAATTTGCGAACTTCCTGTTTGGAATTGACCATGGTCGAGACTTTTTTGTAGGTCCTGGCATGATAGTCATGCCCTAAAAATTTCAGGTCGATCCGTGAAAGCTGTCGGAGGGGCTGCAGTTTTAGGCCACTAGGGGGCGCTATGACGCACTTTTTTGTCCAAACATTGGATTCATAAATTTTTCGGCGGGACTAATTTTTGGGCGGGGTGCATTCGTTTATCTCAAGTTGAAGGCACGCAATTTGGGGTTAAAGTCGGCGGAGAATAATAATAATAATCCTTAGGATTACAATAGGGCCTTCGCCGATTTTTCGGCTCGGGCCCTAATAAATATATACATAAATAAAAAAAAATATAAATATAAAAAAATAAATGATAATAATAAAAATCATTGTAATATAGTGACATTATAATAAAAGCACAAACCCATACTTAAAATAGCCACAAGGATAAAGAAAGAATAAACTAATAATGATAACAAAATAAAATAAACTAAGTAAATATAAATTGTAATAATAATTATAATAAAATAATTGAGAATACGATAATGATACTAGTTAAAAGTAAAGTGGCCAGAAGAGGGAATGCACATACTGCTATCTAGCAAATCAGACGTTTTATTTTTTTTTCTTTAAAGTGCTTATTTGTGCCAGAAAAATGAACAAGAAAAAAATATACACTTACTGAGAACATCTACCAGAACAAAACAAAATGAGAGCATTTTAAGTTATTTTATTGCTATTTTATTTGCAAACATTCAGGCATTTTCTAACTGATTTTATTTCAAATATTTGTGAATTTTAAATCATCAGATAATTAACTTTTAACTTTTGAAACCTTTGAATCCCACACCATGAAAATATGTGTTTTTTGGTTTGTTTGTAGTTTTCTCTGTTCCCTGAAATGTTAAGGGAAGCAAACACTGATTTGATGTGTTCTGTTTTATAAAACATTAAATAGGCCTGAGTTTATTTTGGACCTCTGCCAAACAGTTGAGCTGGTAGTTAAAGGGTTAAGAGGAATGAAGTTGGCTTCATGACTTGAAGAAAAAGAAGCTGATTTTGGCCCAGATTTCTTCACAGCACTTCTGTGGACAGAGACAAAGGAAATGAGTGGAACAGATTGAGACAGGCAGATAGGCAGTCTTGTGTCAGAGCCTTTTCTACTGTAAAGCACTTTGGTTGGCCACTGGCTGTTTAAATGTGCTCCAGAAATAAAGCTGACTTTGGATTGACATGGACAAATGAACCATGAATCAATGTTTGAATTTATGGATGTATGAGTGAAGTATGAATGTATGAATCTTTAAATGTATGAATGAATGCTTGAATATATGAGTGTTTGAAAGTATGTGTGAGTATATATGAATGTTTGTTTAGCATTTTTATGTTTGCACATTTGGACTGAATGCATGTTTACAGTATGAATTCTAAATAATTGTGTTTTTTCCCATCATTCCTTTAAAATGCAAAGATGATTGTCTGAGTAATGGATCATCTCAGCTTCATTGTTCTCTCTGCTCTCCTGCAGCTCTCTGCTTGTCTTCTTGTCGTCCACTTCAGACTGAGGGTGGCAGCACTGTTTGATTGTTCCATACTCAGTTATGAGGACACCATCTCCACAAGTTCAAAAAGAACTCATCTTTATTGAGACATTCAGGAAACAGAAAATAAGTACAGAAAGGACAGGTTTTCATCTGACAAAGAGAGGGTTTCATTTACACAAAAATAAAGACAAACAGATTATTACATTTTCATTTCATTGACTTCAGCCACGTGGCTGATGCAAACCTTTTAGCAGACAGAGAAACAGCCGTCACCTCAGGTTCAACTAAAAAGAAATAAAGAACAGAAGATGAACTTGTGAAGAAAATGAGTTCAGAGGATTTCTGAAATTTAAGACAATACCGCTGCCATCCAACATATTTACATCCTCAGTTATGGGGATCTTGGTGCATGAATTCACTTGATCATGAGCTTTCTTTTTTTAGAAATCAGATTTAAAAATGCAGACATGACCTGTGACAAAACTACTAAGCTGATAAAAATGTCTGATTACTGTGTGGCAAAGATCTTGGCACGTTTCTGTTCAATTAAACAGAGTAAAGTTTGATGGGAACACACTGTTGAAGTTGAATTTGAGATATTAGGACAGTTTTTATGTGCTGCAGGCTACAGTAAAAACATAAAGACAAATGAGAAGGTTTAATAAATGTACATCAGGATAATTATGACAAACAAAGGAAGAGCTTCAAATATTGGCAGGAAAATTAACCCTTTAACTACCAGCTCAACTGTTTGGCAGAGGCCATCAATAAAAAAGGAAATTTAATGTTTTAAATCAAATTGTTGTCTGATTTAATTCACATTTCAGGAAACAAAGAAAAATACAGACCAAAAATATTATGCAGTGGGTTTAAAGGTTTAAAAAGTGAACAGTTCATTACATGATGACATAAAAATGCAGAAATATTTGGGGCAAAATCAATTAGAAAAGGCTAAAATGTCTGTAAAATACAATTATATTTAAAATAACTTAAAACAGATTATACTGAGTTTGAAAAAAAATGTAAGAATAACAGATTTTCTTTTAATAAAAATCGAATTAGTAAATGGGTAAGTATTTAAAATAATAATGTTGATAATAATAATGGCTTTTAGCTTTTAAACCTTTAAATCCCACACAAAGAAAACATCAGTTCTTTTGGTTTGTTTGTAGTTTATTCTATATCCTATACAATGGCAGAAACAAACAATGACATGTTTTTTAACACATTAAATATTTCTGAATTTATTGACCTCAGCCAAACAGTAACTGGGAGTTAAAGGGTTAAAGATAATCCAGATTAAAAATAAATATCTGGTCTGGTTAAGGCCTTGTGTTTGTTTCACAAATATTAACAATAGATGGAAATTTCTTATTGAAAATGAGGAAAACTTGTTTTTGACATAAAAACATGCTGTCATTGATTTTCTGTGACAGTTACTATCACTGGAAAAAAGATTTAAATTTGAGGCTTAGTAATTAAAGATTAATTCAAGATTAATTTGTTGAATGTTGATGCATCCAAAAATAGTTTTTGCCCCCGTTGGACACGAAGCTGTCGGCCATGTATCAATTCAATGATTATTATTAAGTTAAAAATTCAATGTTTCTGCTCCAGGATACTATTTTAGATCAAATAATACAAGCAGACAGCCAAATTTCATGAGGATTATCAGCAGGAATGTGATGTTTTCAGGTCCTAAACCTTCATCAGATCCCCTCCAGATTGTCTGAAAACCACAGAAACACTTCGAGATCATGAAAACTCATTTTGATGAAGACAAAATGACCCTAACCCTATAGAGAATATAAGTTAACCCTTAAAGTATGGTTTCATCCACTAAAAACACAGAATATGCACTCAGAGCTAGTTCTGGCATAAAGAAGCATTCTCATGGTCAACAGAGCCATCTTGTGGTGAAATAGTGCCACTACAGCTCAGACACATGTGAACTTGCTGCGTCCATCACCGACAAATCCATTAATGTACAGGACTCCAAATACTCTCTACATAGGCAAACTGTTTGTGATATACTTAAGGACAGTGCTTTGTATGAAACAAGTTCAATTCACATTTGGGCAGGTAAACACAACTGTGTCTACGACAATGCACAACTGTAGACTTCCTCACTGTCATGCTCATGAATCACATTAGTTCCAAGTACATTTTTCTTACATAGTTTAGTATTCACAAATAGAAAATTAACGCACAATGCCTACTATCCGAAAGTTACATACAGTAAGTGCGGGGCTTTCGCTGGCATGTGCAGCATCTATGTTCCGCCAGCAGAGGTCATACTTCACCATCAGCTTTCTACACTAGTAGGATGTTCAAATGGTGACTTCATGAGTAGGTTAAGGAAGTAGATTGGTAATTTGCATTCACGTCAGTTGTTATTGTTGATCTCTGTAATGTTTAATTGAAAATATTATTTATTGACCATGGTCCTTACTCATAAAACACAAAGCAGTTCAGCACCATGGAAAGCGACTCGGCCCTATGTAAGTCAAGTGGACATGAAGTAAAGATTCTCTGCATGTAGTGTTAAATGATCATGAGCTATGCCTGACCACTGCAAACCCCCCACCCCCTGTTGAGAACCACTGAGGATCTGGATATGAATAAAGTTCTTTTAATCCATTTCAGCCTACACAATACTAATTTATGTCTTGGATCTTTAACCCCTTATCCAAGTACTTTCATCAATTCAAGCAGACTACACTTCCCAGTCTACAAGCCACCTGAGTAGCCTGGTGTGTTTTCAATTCTTTGTTTCCATCTTCAAGATAAAAGCTCATCCCTCCTACATTTGATTAATTTTAAGTTATGCTGGCCAATATTCAAACATGTGGAATGGAAACAGTACCTCTGCAGACCAAACAGATGAAGGCCTGCTTGAATTCCAGCCAATCAGGAGACAAGTTGAGCTGAGGCTCACAAGGTTGTTGATGTTTCTTCGTCCAGCCCTTGTGATGCATCCAGCAGTTCCTCCACTTGGTCCCGTAGCCTTTGGAAATCTTCATTTCTGCATTTGGCACATTAGGCATATTGGAGGTGAGTTTGAAAAATTCAAGCCATTTAAGAAACAGGTATACTGTGTATAGTTTAATTAAGAGTGATTGTTTTGTAAAAGTTTGAGCTATAACAAGGACAAATAAAATAAAATGGAGACACAATGATGTGATTGGTGGTTTAACTTAACAGTGGTCTAAACCAAACCCTGAAGGAAACCCACAATGGCTTGAAGTGAACGTGCAAAGTCATCATGAAGAGTCCTTTGAGCAACTAGATGTTCACTTCTCACCCCAGACCTTGTTGGTGTCTGGGCAACCACTGATCCACAGCAGCACCCAAGGCACAGAAAATAAGTACAATGTCATAAGCTGATTTCAGTGCTGCACCCTCCCCACTTATAATACCTGTGACTTGAAAGACGCCTGCACCACTGCTGGAAAGTAGAGTTCTTGATGGCAAAGACTTTTCATGCATTTTGTTTCCAGTACATTGATCCTTCAAAGAAGAAATGCAGAAAAAAGACACAAAGAGAGCTATTAAGAAGAGTAAAGAGTAATGTACAGCCTCTACTTTCTGACCACTGATGTTTTGCTGTTTTTATGCATTTGGAGTAGTCTAAATGAAGATTAATAAAATATTTTATTTACCTGTTGTCCATTCTGAATCAACTATTTCATTGCCGTTGGGGTCAGTAAGGGTGAAATCTTCATCATCTGACATGACGACCTTTAGTTTTTGCAGGATGCATGAGACGGTTGCCTCTGCTTCTGTAAATCACACCATGACCACTCTTGTTGAAAATAGCTTCCCCTCCATCACCTCGGACACATGAAGGGCCCTGTAATGCACAAATAATAATGAAGAAACCGAGCTATATAACTACATTAATTTGGTCAAACAGCCCATGTGAGCCCATGAAAACTCTAAATGCATCATTCTTCTGTTTCTGTCTTTAGTAATATGTCCTTTACATTCAGTATGCTAAGTTTGCTTAATATTAGATATAATTTTTATACAATATAAATGAAGAGCTCTTTTCCAAAACGCTATAAATCCATTTTCATTCAGAAAAATGTCATTATTTACCCAGACCCACCATTGGGTTGGCTGGGGAACTGAACTTTGAAATACAGTTTAAACAGGGATATAGAGCTTTCTGGCATTAAATACTGATAGGGCAGGTAATACAATCGGTATACAAAAGAACAGCACTGAGTAATGTATTTTTTTTTATTTTGGTTTTTATAGCATTTTGGAAAAGAACTCTTCAAATATAATTACCATATAATTTGTCCTTTTAATAAGAGCTTTTAGTTACCATATGTCCCTACCTTTGAAATGTGGCGTGGAAACTGATCTTGCCAGTATGCTCATGTTCACAGTGGTCCAAATTGTTGAGATGTGGACGGCGGTGTTGTATAGGCCGGTGCTGCCCCTGTCCCTGGATTCTCCCCAGCTTCTCCATGGACTTCATAATGATCATGGTCATGGAGTTCCAGGGAGCTGAAACTGCCATCCTCAACTGGAAAAAATGGCAACGCGTTTGCAGGATGGATATCGGTATCTTTTCAATTCAATACTTCAAACAAAATCAAAATATGAAGTGATGTTCCAACTCTGCTGATCCAGACTTGTATGTTGCTCAGCGGTCGTGGGAAAAGCTCAGTAACTGATGTTCTTGGTGGAGGTCTGCGTGCTCGGGCTGCTTTTTGTAGTTTGAATCATGAAGTGACAAGTTTGAATCTGTGGCTTCTTTCATTTGCAGGATTTCTTCATCAAGATTCATTGTTTGAATTTGAGCTGCACTTGATAAAGATTTATGAGAAATAAATAGACAATAAATTTGTCAGAATTTACCTTTTGAAGACAAAAAGAAAAAGAACATTAATGTTTCTTTGTCATTTCAGATGTTTCACATCTTAAAACATCCACTCTGTTCTTTACAATTCAATATAATCTAACACAACATAAAACTCATTTCTACTTTCACTGGAGATTTTTTTTAAAGTACCGCCAATTTGGCTGTTCAATAAACTTTAAGAGGAACACATTCAAACCATATAGCATATATTAAGCTCTTTTACCATGTTGTTTTCAAGTAATGGGTGTTTAAAGAACAAAGTATACACATATTTTAGACATGTTTTAGTAAATTTGGTGTTGAATTAAATACTTTTCTTCCATTAGTAACTTGGATTTCTCTAAAAGCAAAGAGTAAAAGTACTTCCTATTGCATGCCCATGTAGTCCAGAGTGTATTCTCTGCAGTTATTTAAGTTTCATGTGGTACTAATGGAAGAAAACTGTTTTACTGGACATCAAATTCACTGACCAGTCGATTTCATTTCATTTTAAGTCTCGCGCCATGCATTCATGACCCCTGACCTCTGCTGATTAACACAGTTCTATTATTACACATCTGCTTCATTCATGAAGCACAAAGAGGCATTTCTGACCTCATGTTTCCCGTTTCAAATGATGGTGAAGGAAAACAGGAACACATGAAGAAGCTCACGCGGCTTCCTTCAACACACAGCATTTACCGTAAAGTTATGAGGACAGGCGCACTTCGAATTCAGGAGCGTTTTTATGTTTCTGTCAGGAATGTTCACTCCCCAGACAAACCCCTGTCCCTCCTCAAACTCTCTGTTCATTTTTCAGACCTCTCTTCATCCATTCTCACTCTCTCAGCCTGAAAATGCTCCTACCTTGATGCGCCATGACGCCTCCCCCTGTGTTTGAACGCCGCACCTGAGCGCGTCACTTCCTGTTTTTAAAGCAGGTAATCTCGCGCCAACTCTTGGTCACATGACTGGGGTGGGTCCAGATTAAAAACCTTATTTTGTGCAGAGAGCAGGGCCGCCCATAAAGGGGGTAAAGGGCTCTCAGGGCCCAGACTTAAAGACATATATCCCCTCTTTTTAAAATTATAAATGTTATTCACCTTTTTAAAAATAATTACATAAAGACATTTGGACTTAATTTTCTGCTCCAGCATGGTTTATTGAAGTGAATATCTTCCAGAAAGGGCCCCTAAAGGCTCTGTCAGGGGCCAAGCTTTTTCTTTATGCAGCCCTGGCAGAGAGTAATTCTATAAATATGAATAAAATGTCTTAAATATGAAGATTAAAAGAGCTGGTAGACTGATGGAGGGGCTGATGTGGCCCCACATCACTTCATATCATTGAGTATTTCATTGACAGGTTTGTAGTAAATATACATTTGTAGTAAATATAGGTTAGTTGTCAATATCATACTCATATTTATTTATAAACAGAAAACAGCTCTTGGCGTTCACATATACGAATCTGCTTAAAGAGCTAATTCATTCTTGAACTTCACTTAATAATCTTTCTGATCAAAGTGTCATAAAACACAACAAACATGTTTTATTTTCACTTTCACTGCATCAGATCTTTTCAACAACTTCAAATCGAACCATAGATATAATTTATTCATATACATTTTTGTTTTTACACCATTTTTTTGCATAAGAACTCCATATTATTTCAAATGAGAAAATAAATTAGCAATTTATTCCAAAAATGAGGTGTAAAGTGGAATATTCGAGGTGAGGTTTTTACAGCAATGACTGGTCAATAACTGATGACACTGATGCTTTGTTGTTATGCAACAATAATGATATTTATAATAATAATTGTATTTCTATTGAAATTTTAATTTTGCAATCTCAAACTGTTACAGGGTAAGATGACAACAATTACAAACAATTAAAAGGAATTTACAAAGAGATAAATAAATTCTTCAAATAATTGGGAACCCATAAAAAGGAATAAGAAAAAAAATATTTTGGGTCAATGAGTGTTTAATAAAAATAACTTCTCACCTTTGTAGGTCTCAAAAAATGCCTCTCATAATAGTGATATCATAAAATTATATATATTTTTTTTACTTTCACAGAGTCAAATCTTTTCACCTCCTTAAACCTAAACATAGATATAAAGTTTTTTTATTATTTTATTTATATCTTTTATTTTTACTCCTTTTAGTCCAAACCCCTGATCTCTTTTGATCAAGAAAATAATATAATCATAATCAGAGCCAATTTGGCCTCTGATGATTCAAATCTCACAAACACAATCCAAATCTTTTCTCAGTCACTGTCACATCACTTTTAGAAACATCCCTATTCACCACTGAAACTCTGTGTGAAGAAGCTCTGCTGCCCCTGGTGGTGTGGGGGCGCCATCACACCTACAACCTGCTTTTCCATTGTTTTGAAGTAGAGGCTCAGATTTATTAGGCATCAATCAATCAATCTTTATTTGGATAGCAACACTTGTTATCTCAGTAACTTAAGAATAACTTTTCAAATGTAGGACCAACAGATTGAGAAACTCCTTTGTCCCTCAAGACATCAGACTGTACAACTCCTCACTGGAGGGGAGGAGGAGTGACAGGAAGACAGAGGATGGGAAGGAGCAGCAGCCAGCCTGTAGCTCTATATTTTTTATATGATTTGATTTATATTTACATTTGTGTATATTTATTAATAGTTTTATTTAGATCTATTTTTTCTTTTTTATATATATCTTTTTATCTGTAATAATCAACTGCTACTGATTCTTAATTTCCCTGAGGGAGGATTTCCCCAAGGGATAAATAACGTACAATCTAATCTAATTTAATCTAATACACACAAATGCATCCAGAGATTGATCCATCCAGGCAGAGACAAAGGGACTAAAAAAGGATTTAGGATAGCAACAAATCCAAAAGTCCAGATCATAAATCTGTCCTCATCACATTTGTCTTTAACATCAGTTTATTAAGGGTGGCATCTCAGTGTCAGAGGGACCTCACATCTATATGGCTGAAAAGAAAGTTACTATGGAAGTCAAATCAACCATGGACAGAGAGATCAGTCTGATTACATTAATATCAATCAATCAAAGTTTATTTATATAGCACAGTTCAGACAAATTGAACTGCAGCTCAAATTGCTTTAGACAAAAAAAAAAAGATTTAAAAAAGACATATATACATATACATCCATATGATAATCACTTTCTTTAAACCACTTAGCAAATAAACACTCAGCAGAGGTCCGTCTACTAAGAATATTCCTCTGGAGTTGTCATGAATAGTTGGTAGGATGTCAAGAGGATTTGGAGGCTAATGCATACAAGAAAAAGCAAAACAATAAAACCAAGAAACATCAGACTAATGAATAAAACACTAAAAATACATTTAAAACAAACACATTTAAACATGTTGAAAGATTAAAATGAAACCTTAAATGAATATAATCTGCAGAGGAATGATGTTGATTAATGTAGCAGCGTCTACCTGAACTGCTATTAAAATGGTTGAACTGGTCTAAAAGTCTGAATTGATGTTAAATGATGTTTCTGTTGATGGTTGATGCTCATGGAGTGTCAGGGTCACACTGATATATGTGTGCTGTCTGCAGGAACTACCATGTGTTTAATGTGGTTGATCTGAAGTTAATATCAGGGACGGTCATGATGAAGGAATGGGGCTAAAGGAAAGGCTGGAGTTACTGAAGCTTAGTAATCAAAAGCTGCCAACAAGACAAGAGCCAGAGAGGAGAGCAGGAGCAAACAAAAAGATCCCCGTCAGTCTGAGCCTGATGCAGCAGAACTACGAGACATGAGCTGCTCCAGGACTGAAATACACTAATAATAAAGGCTATGTCAGCAGAGTCTGCAGTCTATACCTCGAATTATCCACGAAACCACACAGCAGCTTCACTCCTGAATCCTGCAGCTGGTTTACACTCAGATCCAGCTCTCTCAGGTGGGAGGGGTTGGACTTCAGAGCAGAGGCCAGGTGATCACAGCTGATCTCTGTCAAACCGCACTCCTCCAATCTGAGCAGAGACCAAATAATACAGCTTTAGAAAACAATGTCTCCTCACTGACAGTCTAACCTGCCTTATTTGTCCATACTGCTACTACTATGGAAGAGCATTAGGGTCATGTTAGATGCAAAAAATTATTTTGGGGAAGTCGACATTTAAGTTGAAATTCCAAGAAAAACTTGAAATTTCAAGAATAAAGAAGAAATAAAGTCGACTAACAATGTATGTCACTTTTCAACTTTTTTCTCAACACTTCCACTTTCTAGACGACGTTTCAAATTTTTTGTTTACATTTTGACTTTTTCTTGAAATTTCAAGCTTAGTGTCAATTTCCTCAAAATTATTTTCTCCATCTAACATGGCCCAAAATATTCTTCCGTACAAAATATCTGTATAATGTATATAATAGATTATATTATATTATATTATATTATATTATATTATATTATATTATATTAGATTAGATTAGATTAGATTAGATTAGATTAGGTTCACTTTATAAATCCCTTTGAAAAACTCCCTCAGAGAAATTAGGATTCAAGTAGCAGATGTAAAAAAAAAGTTGACGTATGATGAATAAAAAAATATGGATATGAAAAATGAATAAATCTAAGAAATGAAGTCATGAATACATTTAAAAAATAAAGTAATAGAAATTAAATTTAAAAAATTTAATTGATTAAAAAATAAATTAAAATCATGGTATACATAAAATGTGATAAATCTATCCCATTTATCTCAGCACCGATTTTAAACGTGGTATCTGACCTCAGAGTTTCCAGTCTACACCCCGGCTCCTTCAGAAAACCACACAGCAGCTTCACTCCTGAATCCTGCAGCTTGTTGAAACTCAGGTCCAGCTCTCTCAGGTGGGAGGGGTTGGACTTCAGAGCAGAGGCCAGGTGATCACAGCTGATCTCCATCAAACTGCAGCACATCAATCTGAACAGAGACCAAATAATACAGCTTTAGAAAACAATGTCTCCTCACTGACAGTCTAACACAGGGGTGGGCAACTGGTGGCCCAGGGGCCATATGTGGTCTTTCACTTCACTCAATGCAGCCCACCAGTCACCCCCCCATAAATTCAGATAGGTGATAAAATATTTTCTCTAACCTTAGATTGCTGCTACGTGCTTTGTTTCTTTTTCTTTTTTTTTGGTTTGTTTTTTGTTTGTTTTTTTACATGTAATTAAAGTTATCACTATACTATGATTGTATCTCTAAACAATGGTAATGGGAACATAAATGTGCTTTAAAAACAGGTAAACATTCATTCTTTTATTGCATTAAAAAGAAGCTTGAATTAGTTTTAGTTATGTGTCATGCTCATTAGATCATGAATTTAAATTGTGTTTGAGTTAGAATACATAAGTGTTGGTAAAATCAGTTTTTAAGCTTTATTGTTGCTATTTTTTCTATTTTTTTTTTATCGAAAGCGCCAACAAAACAGTGCAGTCCATTGGCACTGAAATAAAAATGAATGTGGTCCTTTTCTGTTGCCCACCCTTGGTGTAACCTGTCTGATTTGTTCATACTGCCACCTAGTGGACATACATATGTATACTGTATATATTAGATCAGATTAGATTCGATTATCAATCATTTAATCAATCAAACTTTATTTTTATAACACTTTTCATACAGAAATGAATAAAATAAATTAAAATAATTAAAGTTAGAAAACTGAATACAATTAAAAATACATCCCATCCATCCCCATCCCTCACCCCCGTCCCGGCAATCCACACACAGCACACACACTCACTTACACACATATACAAAGACATGAGGACGAGATTCTAACAGAAAACAGAGTCAGAGGACTGAGGAAACACCATCTTCACTAAAAATGAGAAACACTGGAGCTAAGACTAAAATAACAATATAAAATCTTATTAAAGTAGATTAAAATAAAAAAACCCAATAATATCATGAGAAAATAAACAGGTAAAGAAAATGCAATCCTAAATAGTAATATGGTAAAATGAGATAAAATGCCCCGAAGCAAGATGGTGGGGAAAAAAATGAACAGATTTAAAAAATTCCAAACAGTAAATCTGAGCTAAATTGACATAAAACATATTAAGGGAATTAAAATAAATATACAAATAAGACTGAATAATAATAATAATAATAATGATAATAATAATACCAATAAGCTTAAAACAAGACTAAAAGGTGGGTCTTGAGTTTGTTTTTACAAAACATGAACAGTAGCTGCTGGCCTGTATTTATCTAAAATCAATGGGTCCTAATTGTTTCTCTTCAGAAGAGGTTTGACCACCGCTGTTTTAAAAGCAGCAGGACAAACACCCATCTGAAGAGAATCATTCAAAATATTAAGAAGATGTGATTCAAAAGAATTGTAAATTTGTTTAAAAGGGATGTAGGGATGGGATCAAACAGGCATGTCACTGGTTTTAGTTGGGAGACAACTTTGTCAACCATTTCAGAATCAACCAGGAAAAACTTCTCCAGAGTTTCTTCATTACAGTAAAAACTCAGGAGTGCTAAAAGTTTTAAAGTGATATTCTGGGATGGAACAAGTTGGGTCCTATCACAAGGTTTAGGGCAGAAATTACCCCTACAGCAGTGTTTCTGTGCAGCAGAAGCTCAGGGCGCACACACCAAACAACCCCTCCCTGCTCGCTTGCCAGTTTCCTCTGCACTCAGACGGGGCCATATTTTACTTGACCAAAAACACAAACAGACGGACTCCCACCGAAAAAATCTGATATCGGTCTGCATTCACGCTTTATTGAGAGAATTTTCAGCACGTTACTTTCACACAAAAACACCGCTAAATAAGGCTCTAGTTCTCATTGTGGCGTAAAACGGCCTCCGCTGCAGAACCACAGCGCCTCGTAGCCAGCAAATTTCAAGACACTCTCGAAAATTCTCTCAATAAAGCGTGAATGCAGACTGATATCAGATTTTTTCAATGGGAGTCCGTCTGTTTGTGTTTTTGGTCAAGTAAAATATGGCCCCGTCTGAGTGCAGAGGAAACCGCAAGTAGCAGGGAGGGGGTGTTTGGTGCGTGCGCCCTGAGCTTCTGCTGCACAGAAACACTGCTGTAGGGGTAATTTCTGCCCTAAACCTTGTGATAGGACCCAACTTGTTCCATCCCGGAATATCACTTTAAGTTGGGTGAAGGAGAGATTTGCTCTTATTGACTCAGATTTACTGCAGAAGTGGACAGCAAAATCTTCACACATTCACTTCTGTGTGGAGAAGTGAATGGGATGGATAAAAACAGGGTTAATTAAAAGATCAGGGGTTGAGAAGAGGATTTTTGGGTTACTGTGGTTTTCAGCTGTTGGTTTTGAAAAATGATTTCTGTTAGCTATGTTGATTGCATTATTGATTATTGACAATTTGATTAGATTACATTACATTACATTAGAACTTTATGAATCATTCTTTCTGTATGTCACTGTTTTAATTGACTTTCATTGTTTTCCTCACTTATTCGTACTGTATTGAGTCTGTGTAACTGTTTGTTGAAACTGTGTTTTGCTGCCATTCTTGGTCAGGACTTCCTTGAAAAAGAGATCTGCTGATCTCAATGGGACTACCCTGGTTGTCTAATGGCAAAATAAAATAAAATAAAATAAAATAAAATAAAATAAAATAAAATAAAATAAAATAAAATAAAAAATAATCCCTATGGGAAAATAGGATTCCAATAGCAGTTTACAAAAAGCAGGTAGAAAAAAAATTGAAAATATAGATATAAAAAAGTAAAAATAAATCTTAAAAAAAAAAAATAAAAGGATGAATTCATGAATTAAAAAGGAATAAAAATTAATTTAAAAAAGGTTAACTAAAACCATGGTCCTGAATTAAATATATCACATTTATCTCAGAATAGATTTTAAACGTGGTATCTGACCTCAGAGTTTCCAGTCTACACCCCGGCTCCTTCAGAAAACCACACAGCAGCTTCACTCCTGAATCCTGCAGCTTGTTTCCACTCAGGTCCAGCTCTCTCAGGTGGGAGGGGTTGGACTTCAGAGCAGAGGCCAGGTGAGCACAGCTGATCTCCGTCAAACTGCAGCGAGCCAATCTGAGCAGGGACCAAATAATACAGCTTTAGAAAACAATGTCTCCTCACTGACAGTCTAACCTGCCTTATGTGTTCATACTGCCACCTAGTGGACAAACTACAGAAGAGTATTAGAGACATGTGAGATGGAGAAAATTATTTTGGGGAAGTCGACATTCAAGTTGAAATTTGGAGAATAAAGTTGAATAACAATTTGTGATAAAACTTAAAATGTTAAGATTAAATTCAACATACAATGTATGTTGAATTTAATCTCAACATTTCAACTTTTTTTCCTCGACACTTTCACGTTTTTGTTGACATTTTGACCTTCACCAAGAACTTTTTATCGAACTTTATTCTCAAAATTTTGACTTTATTCTCAAAAATTTGACTTAGTGTCAACTTCCCCAAAAAATATTTTCTCCATCTAACATGGCCCCATACTCTTCCATAAACAGCATATATATTTGCTGTTTATAATAGATTTAATTAGATTAGATTGGGTACACTTTATTAATCCCTTTGGGAAACTCCCTCAGGGAAACAAGGATTCAAATCACATACAGTCCAGGCCAAAAGTTTGGACACACCTCATTCAATGTATTTTCTTTATTTTTATCACTAATTCCATTTTAGATTCTCACTGAAGTAATGATGGCCTCTTGTTTCTCTTAACTTAGCTGATTGGTTCTTGCCATAATATTAATTCTAACAGTTGTCTGATAGGGCTGTGGGCTGTGCATCAGCCTGACTTCTGAACAACACAAATGATGGTCCAACCCCATTAATAAGGCAAGAAATTCCAAGTGAATGAATAAATGAATTGAAATAAATAAAGTAATAAAAAATTAATTACTAAAATTTAATTAATAAAGAAAATAAATACATCCATAAAAATCATGGTACTGTCTTAAATATTTCACATTTATCTCAGCACAGATTTTAAATGTGGTATCTGACCTCAGAGTTTCCAGTCTACACACGGCTCCCTCAGAAAACCACACAGCAGCTTCACTCCTGAATCCTGCAGGTTGTTTAAATTCAGGTCCAGCTCTCTCAGGTAGGAGGGGTTGGACTTCAGAGCAGAGGCCAGGTGATCACAGCTGATCTCAGTCAAACTGCAGCCCATCAGTCTGAGCAGGGACCAAATAATACAGCTTTAGAAAACAATGTCTCCTCACTGACAGTCTAACACAGGTGTGGCCAAATGGCGGCCCAGGGGCCATATGTGGCCTTTCACCTCACCCAATGAGGCCCACCAGTCCCCCCCCAAAAACAAAACAAAACAAAACAAAAACAAAGTGGAAAACAAAAGAACAGTTGCCAAATTTGATTCATCATGAGTAACCAGTACCACGTCATGATCAAATATTTTCTTTAGCCTTAATTGCTGTACCGTGCTTTGTATTTAACAAGTAATTAAAGTTCTTACTTTGCTAAGATTGTATCTCTAAAAATATTTTATGAGGTATTAAAATATAATTTATAGTATTGGTAAAAAAAACATTTAGAAACAATGGTAATGGGGACATATATGTGCTTTAAAAACAAGTAATCATTCATTCTTTTATTGCATTAAAAAGAAGCTTGAATTAGTTTTAGTTATGTATCTTGCTCATTAGAGCATGAATTTTAATTGTGTTTGAGTTAAAATATATAAGTTTAGGCAAAATTCTCTGTTAAGCTTTATTGTTGCTGTTGTTGATGGAAATAATTTTCTTTGTTTAAAGTGCCAACAATACGTAACTGTGTGGCCCTCGGGCACTGAAATATAAATGAATGTGGCCCTTTTCTTTTGCACACTCCTGGTCTAACCTGTCTGATTTGTTCATTTGGCAACCTAGTGGAATTACATATGTATACTGTATATATAACATTACATAAGATTAGATTCGATTAGATAGAACTTTATGAATCATTCTTTCTGTATGTCACTGTTTTAATTGATGACTTTCATTGTTTTCCTCACTTATTCATACTGTATTGAGTCTGTGTGACTGTTTGTTGAAACTGTGTTTTGCTGCCATTCTTGGTCAGGGCTTCATTGGAAAAGAGATCTGCTGATCACAATGGGACTAACCTGGTTGATTAAAGTTCAATAAAATAAAATAAAATAAAATAAAATAAAAAATAATCCCCTTGGGAAACTCCCCTACAGAAAAGAGGAATCCAATAGCAGTGAACAAAAAAAGGGTAGAAAAAATAAATACAAAATATAGATATAAAAAATAAAAATAATCCAAAAAATTAAAGAATGAATTAATGAATGAAAAAAATACATTAAAAAATAAAATAAAATGATAAGCTAAAACTCAAAACTGTAATGCGTTAAATATATCCCATTTATCTCTGCACAGATTTGAAACGTGGTATCTGACCTCAGAGTTTCCAGTCTACACCCCGGCTCCTTCAGAAAACCACACAGCAGCTTCACTCCTGAATCCTGCAGCTTGTTTCCTCTCAGGTTCAGCTCTCTCAGGTGGGAGGGGTTGGACTTCAGAGCAGAGGCCAGGTGAGCACAGCTGATCTCCGTCAAACTGCAGCAAGCCAATCTGAGCAGGGACCAAATAATACAGCTTTAGAAGACAATGTCTCCTCACTGACAGTCTAACACAAGGGTGGGCAACCGGCGGCCCAGGGGCCATATGTGGCCTTTCCCCA
Organism: Scarus forsteni; assembly: GCA_036419115.1. Taxonomy (NCBI): domain Eukaryota; kingdom Metazoa; phylum Chordata; class Actinopteri; order Labriformes; family Labridae; genus Scarus; species Scarus forsteni. Next base: position 387,427 of record JAZDUH010000100.1, on the reverse strand, counting down.
CTGAATCGACCCACCAGTCCCCCAAAAAAATAAATAAAATAACATAAAATAAAATAAATCAAACTGGAAAACAAAACAACAGTTTGTGAATTTGATTCATCATGAGTAACCAGTAGTATGTCATGCATAAATTCAGATAGGTACGGAGCCCCTTAGGTGCCACAGAGGACAAAATAAAACAAAATATATAAGTCGTGCGCACGATATATTAAAACGTGCACACGACATACTAAAACGTGCGCACGAAATACTAAAACGTGTGCACGAAATAGTTATTCGACCGCACGTTTTAGCTAAAACGTGCGCTCGAAATAAAGTTATTCATCACATTTGTGACTTGTCCTTATTCTTGTCCGCTACGGCTTCCCGTAGAGAAGCCGGACGTTCACAAATACACACAATTCGGTCACAATGGAGAGAAGAAGTGAGCTAGTTAACTTTCACTTCCACCTCGGACTGTCATATCATGACATTCTTGTTGCTCTTATTATGAGAGATTGAATAATCTGAAGTAGAACTTTGCTGCTTATACTAAAACACAGCAGGCTCTGCCGGTGTACTGTGTTAAATGAACTGGTGACCGTCCAGGCAGAAGTGAGGGGGCGTGTCTGAAGGACCCTTTTGTTTACTATCTGAACACCTCCTGAATCAATTGTATACACAAAAATGAGCTCTTTACACCCATTTACTTAGTGGTGGAAGTGACTACACAACATTGAGCGTGACAACGAAAGGTTTTGAATGATTACAGACTTATTTAACAGCGTAAAAGAAACGAAGGTAATATATAGGTAAATATCTTAGATGCCTGATCAAAATGACAAATTTCCGACTGTGTCAACTGGTGATGGCCCCGAAACCCGCATTTTACCGTCACTTCGGGGTATCAACAAACTATTTGTTCATGTTCAACGCATAACAAGAGTCGGGAGGACTTGAAAATAGATACAGAGGAGTAGGTTTTTTTACAATGTGGAGGAAATTTTCGCTTCATCTTTTGTGATCAAACTGATGGCACATATCTGCATTAAGTGTAAGCACAAGAGTGCATTTCTGTAAGCATGCTGAATTACCTGTGAATATTCTACTGTAGTGTGTGTGGTGTTGATGACAAAATGACTCGTCCTTGTAACCCATAGTAGAAAATTAATCCCTGTTAAGATCTTCATAATGCGATGGTCGAATGATACTTTGTAAACTGTGCAGCCTTTGAAGAGTTTGACGATCACTGACTTTTGACATCAGATCGGGGCACGTGGCGTTGTTGAATGCTGTTTGAATCAAATGGTGATCTCAATAAATGTTTTAACTGTTAAACATTGGTGTGCTGTCTTTAATTTGCTGTCCTGTTGAAAATATATGTGATTACCTTTTTCTTACTGACATTGATAAACAGCAGATCAGTTGTGAATGTGATTAGGAAAATACAACTTTATTATAGTTCTGTGACCATGAAGGTTTTTGTGATATGTCAACATTTACAACTGCGGTCACGTCAGCCGTCTCTCGATTTCACGCGGTCAAGCCAGCTGCTCCAACATTTTAAGTGCTCTCTTATTACAGACTTTATGGCAAGCGCACAAAAATAAGCTAAAAGGTCAGCACTAACTTACTTATAAAAGTGTGTGTTAAATTCCAGTTTACAAAATAAAAAGTGGTTGTGAAATACAATAAGATTTTCTAAAAAATATGAGAACTACTGTAGTTTCTCGCTGGTTGCTCTGGAGATGCGGATGATGAAGAAGCTTCGCCGACACAAACTTGTTTGCAAAAAAAGAGCAGTTTATTGACAAACCAAGCAAGTGTCTGAATCAGGCACCCAGGACTGCCTGAGAGGCTCACAAAGCCAAAAATGAGACCTCCCGTACAAACTAAGAGAACATATATATGTACTAGACATTGTTTAAATATAACACGTAGCGTGGATTCTCATTGGACCAGAGCATCTTAAGATACATTACCAGTGACCTAAAGACTGACCCAATATGGCCTGAAGTGAAGGCCCCTGTGACTCTTGCCAATTTTAACCTGTCTTTGTTGCCTTAAGCGTCAGTCTTAAATACTCAGCTGTTTACCTAACCATAGGGGTTCAGTTATATCAGGAGTACAAATGTAAAGAATGTTTCTTTTTATGCATCCTGAGCCTTCCACCCGGCCATCTGTGTCCTGAGTAAATAAAGAAGCACAGCAGATACAACACCACATTAAAATGTTATTTTCATATTTACAGTATGGAATACATTAAAATTTATTAAAACTATATTAAATGTGTCCAAATGCAATAAAAAAGAGGTGTGTGTCATAGAGCAGGCTTAAGTCTACTGTCCAACACTGATTTTGAACCAACAGATCACATGACCTGGGAATTATTGAACTATGATGCCCATATTTTACTTTATAAAAGACATTACAAATTCATACAAATATGAAACATGTCCAAATGCAAAAATAAGTGGTGTTTCTCATCAAGCAGACTTAAGTCTACTGTCCTACATGATTCTGAGCCAACAGGTCACGTGACCTGGGAGGTATTTGGGCTCTAATGCTCATATTTACATTAAAAGATAAATTAAAAATTCATAAAATATATAAAGTGTGTCCAAATGCAATTAAAAAAATGATGTGTCTCATAGAACAGGCTTAGATCTACCATTCTGGGTTGATTCTGAGCCAACAAGTCACATGACCTGGGACTTATTGAGCTATAATGCTCATATTTACAGTCTTAAATATATTAAAAATTCATAGAATGTTTTAATTGTGTTCAACAGCAATAAAAAGTGGTGTGTGTCAAGGAGCAGCATTAGATCTACCATTCTGTCTTAATTTTTTAGCAATCAAATCTCATGGCCTGGACTTATCCATGGACTTATTGAGCTAAAATACTCATATTTACAGTATAAAATACATTAAATATTCGTAGCTCAATAAGTCTCAGGCTGTGTGACCTATTAGCTCAGAATCAGTGTAGGACAGTAAGCATGCTCAATGACACAATCCACTTTTTATTGCATTTGGGCATATTTGAAATTGTTTTTTTTATGAATTATAATGTATTGTATAATGCAAATCTGAGCATTATAGGTCAATGAGTCGCAGGTCATTTGACCTATTGGCTCAAAATTAATAATACTGACTCTATGACACATACCACTTTTTATTGCATTTGGACACACAAATTTCATATTTTTGGGGGGAATTTGTAATGTCTTTTATAAAGTAAATATGGGCATTATAGCTCAATAATTCCCAGGTCATGTGATCTGTTGGTTCAAAATCAGTGTGGGACAGTAGACTTAAGCCTGCTCTATGACACACACCTCTTTTTATTGTTTAATAAATTTTAATGTATTCCATACTGTAAATATGAAAATAACATTTTAATGTAGTTCTCATATTTTTTTAGAAAATCTTATTGTATTTCACAACCACTTTTTATTTTGTAAACTGGAATTTAACACACGCTTTTATAAGTAAGTTAGTGCTGACTTTTTCACTTATTTTTGTGCGCTTGCCATAAAGTCTGTAATAAGAGCGCACCTAAAATGTTGGAGCAGCTGGCTTGACCACGCAAAATCGAGAGACGGCTGACGTGACCGCAGTTGTAAATGTTGACATATCACAAAAACCTTCATGGTCACAGAACTATAATAAAGTTGTATTTTCCTAATCACATTCACAACTGATCTGCTGTTTATCAATGTCAGTAAGAAAAAGGTAATCACATATATTTTCAACAGGACAGCAAATTAAAGACAGCACACCAATGTTTATCAGTTAAAACATTTATTGAGATCAACATTTGATTCAAACAGCATTCAACAACGCCACGTGCCCCGATCTGATGTCAAAAGTCAGTGATCGTCAAACTCTTCAAAGGCTGCACAGTTTACAAAGTATCATTCGACCATCACATTATGAAGATCTTAACAGGGATTAATGTTCTACTATGGGTTACAAGGACGAGTCATTTTGTGGTCAACACCACACACACTACAGTAGAATATTCACAGGTAATTCAGCATGCTTACAGAAATGCACTCTTGTGCTTACACTTAATGCAGACACATATGCCATCAGTTTGATCACAAGATGAAGCGAAAATTTCCTCCAAATTGTAAAAAAAAACCTATTTCTCTGTATCTATTTTCAAGTCCTCCTGACTCCGTTATACGTTGAACATGAACAAATTGTTTGTTGATACCCCGATGTGACAGTGAAATGTGGGTTTCGGGGCCATCACCAGTTGACACAGTTGGAAATTTGTCATTTTGATCAGGCATCTAAGATATTTACCTATATATTACCTTACGTTTCTTTACGCTGTTAAATAAGTCTGTAATCCTTCAAAACCTTTCGTCGTCACGCTCAATGTTGTGAAGTCACTTCCACCACTAAGTAAATGGGTGTAAAGAGCTCATTTTTGTGTATAAAATTGATTCGGGAGGTGTTCAGATAGTAAACAAAAGGGTCCTTCAGACACGCCCCCTCACTTCTGCCTGGACAGTCACCAGTTAATTTAATACAGTACACCGGCTGAGCCTGTTGTCTTTTAGTATAAGCAGCAAAGTTCTACTTCAGATTATTCAATCTCTCATAATAAGAGCAACAAGAATGTCATGATATGACAGTCCGAGGTGGAAGTGAAAGTTAACTAGCTCACTTCTTCTCTCCATTGTGACCGAATTGTGTGTATTTGTGAACGTCCTTCTACGGGAAGTCAGAGCGACAAGAATAAGGACAAGTCACAATGTGATGAATAACTTTATTTAAAAAGCGTCGCTTAGCTCGTGCACGCGTTTTAGTATGTCGTGCGCACGCTTTAGCTAAAACGTGCGCACGAATAAGTATTTCGAGCGCACGTTTTATTATTTCGTGCGCACGTTTTAATATATCGTGCGCACGACTTATATATTTTGTCCTCTGTGGCACCTAAGGGGCTCCGTAGATAGGTGATATTATATTTTCTCTAACCTTAGATTGCTGCTACATGCTTTGTTTTTACAAGTAATTAGAGTTCTTCCTATGCTCTGATTGTATCTCTGAAAATATTTATGAAATATTGAAAAATAAATTACAGTATTGGTAAAAAAAAAAAAATATTTGGAAACAATGGTGATGTACGGAAGCCCTAAAGGGTCACATTTTTTTAGCACCGTTTTCTCCTGATAACTACAAAATTTCAGTCATTTTCCCGAGATCTCAATTTATTTATGTCGTTATGTCGGGATAATGAAGCTTGTTTTCACGGGATAATGACATAAATAAGTCGAGATCTCGAGAAAACGACTGAAATTAAGTCGTTATCACGAGAAAACGGTGCGAACAAAACATGGAAAAACCATGGCCTTTTAGGGCTTCCGTAGTGATCGGAGCATATATGTGCTTTAAAAACGGGTAAACATTCATTCTTTTATTGGATTAAAAAGAAGCTTGAATTAGTTTGAGTTCTGTGTCATGCTCATTAGATCATGAATTTTTAATTGTGTTTGAGTTAGAATATAGAAGTGTTGGTATAATCCATTGTTAAGCTTTATCGCTGATGTTTTTTGTTGATTTATATTTTTTATTGAAACTGCCAACAATATGTAACAGTGCAGCCCTCCGGCACTGAAATATAAATGAATGTTATTTCAGTCACCATGTGGGCTTTTCTTTCTTTAACAGAAGGGTACCAACATTTTTGTCTGCGTGTGAACATACCGTGCAGCAGACTGGTTTCAGCAGGGTAGTTAATAACCCCATTCACCTGCTGTTTCAAGCTGTAATGTTCCCTATGGTGACACGTGGCCTCACACAACTCCATCATATCAAATTCATCTCAGCACAGAGGGAAAGAAATGGAGTCTGACCTCAGAGTCTCCAGTTTACAGTCTGGACTCTTCAGAAAGTCACACAACAGCTCCACTCCTAAATCCTGCAGCCTGAAGTTTCTACTCAGGTCCAGCTCTCTCAGATGGGAGGGGTTGGACTTCAGCGCTGAGGCTAAAGGAGAACAGCTGATGTCTGACAAATAGCAGAACCTCAAACTGAAAATGAACACAGAGAAATATTTACTGCAGTGATCCTCCGAGGGGACATTCGACCTGGAGATGAGACTTTTCTCTTAGGGGTGTGTACTGTGTGTAGTTACATTGCTGCTGTTGTGGACATATGGAGCTTAAATAACTACAGTTACAAATATTATGACATTCCTCTAGCCCAGGGGTGGGCAACTGGTGCCCCAGGGGCCACATGAGGCCGTTCATCTCACTCCATGTGGCCCACCAATCATTTCCAAAAAACAAACAAAAAAACAGAAAAAAATGGAATTATGAAGAAAACATAACATCAACTGCTGCATATGATTTATCATGAGTAAGCTGAACTGCATAATGAACAGATTATGGAGGTGATAAAATATTTCTACCAACCTTAGATTGCTGGGACATTTTTTTTATTTTACAAGTCACTAAAGAACTTTGTTTTATTGTTGTCTTTAAATATATTTTACTAGGCCTTAAAATATAATGTATAGCATAAGTAAAAACTATATTTGGAAACAATGATAAAGGTAATATATTTGTGCTTTAAAATTTGAGAAACATTTCTGATTTTATTGAATTAAAAAGAAGCTTACATTGGATTTACTTAGCTGTCAGACTCACTAAATTGTTACTTTTTAAATTGTGCTTGAGTTAAAATATAATAATGTTGGTATAATTATTTTTTGACGCTTTATATTTACTATTTTATCTTTATTTATATATTTTTTCAAACAATTTGTAACAATGTGGCCCTCCTGACAGTCAAAGTTGCCCACCCCTGCTCTAGTCCATTCCTTTATCATTACAGTTCCTGAATTTAACTGTTACATGCCAGGCATGAAGCCAATAGCTGTAGAGGGTTTTTTTTGGTTTCTTTCTGTTCCTGCCTTTCTCCCCCTCCTTTCTTGTTGCTGCAGGTAGAGCCTGATTGAGCTACACCTGTGACCTGATTGCTCTGTGAGGCCAAAATGGAGGAGCTGACCACTGATAGGCTGACAAGGCTATAAAAAGGAGCAGTTTCCTGCAGCTCTTTCTCTCTTTGCTCCGAGACTGAGGCTGAGACAGGTCATGTTGCTTTGCTCCATGCTGCATGCAGATTGTGGTGGTGGGAGGTAGAGGCCTGTAGGTAAGTTGGGGTACCCTCTACATGCTGCACTTAGAAAATCCATTGTTAGACACACCAGGTTAGTTTGGTTGGTGCCACCCCCTGTATTTATATTGATTTAAGCTTGTTTTATTAGTTTAATGCTAGGATTTTTGTTTGTTGTTTTGAGATAAAGATTAAATTAAAATAGGTTGAGTTTTATTGTATTTTTGGGTTTTATTTGGCACAACCTTCTTGCCCTATCCCCCCCCCCACATTTTGAAAACCTATGTTGTTAATTTGTGTTCAAATAAAAAGGAATCTTTGAGTTTTTGCACTTTCACTCTGACTCCTGTCAATTTATTTTTGGTTGTCGTGTTATTCTTCTTTTGGTAACAAAAGGGTCGTAACATTAACTTTAATCCAACCCTCAAGTATCAACACAAAGAAATGTGAATTTTCCCTCATTATGGACAAACCCCAGCCTCAGTCAATGAGCAGAGACCAACAAACCAGAACACAGTTTATGAACTCACTTCAGAGACTCCAGTCTACAGTGTGGACTCTCCAGTCCACCACAAAGAAGCTTCATTCCTGAAACCCTGGTTAAGGTGTAGCTTAGATCCAGCTCTCTCAGATGGGAGGGGTTGGACTTCAGAGCGAGGCCAAAATCTTAAAGTGAGTGTTTGACAGTCCGCTGAGAAAGTCTGTGATGACAAAACATCATGGAATTACTGCCATGTGGACCATCCTGATGATATGAAAGACAATTTACACACTTAAAAATGGGATTTAGGGAACCAAAAAGAAAAATACTTAGTCATTATTAGAAGATACTAAGTCATAATAATCAGATAAAAAGTCACAATTATGAGGAAAAGATTTGTAATTATGAGATTAATTATGACAAAAAGAGGCAAAATTATGAGATAAAAAGTCTAAATCATGAGACACCATTCGTGCATGTGGACCACGCCAATAGACTTTTCCCTAGCCACGTGCCTTTGATTTTGTATCTCATAATTATGATAATTTTTTCCCCTAAATTAATTTCTTTTTAAGTGAACGAAACGCACCTCCATATGTTGATGCTTCAGTTCACATCAGAATAGAATAGAATAGAATAGAATAGTCTTTATTGATCACCCTTGGGGGAAATTTTTTTGTCACAGCAACTCACAAGAAAAGTGCAATAATGCAATAACAATAAAATAGAATAGAGATAATAGAATATAAAATTAGAAATTTAAAGAAATATAAAGATATATAGAAAAGTAGAAAAATATTACTATTTACATATTTATATTGGAGCAAGATATAAACAGTGACTAATACTTGAGAATAACAGCACTTGACAGTAAAAAATTACAGTGAGTACTGGAATGATGTACAATAAAAGAGGCATGTATTAATTGACTGCTTGATGTCATTATGGAGACAGTTCAGATGTTTATGCGTTATGTCTTATTGCAGTTGGAACAAATGACCTCTTGTAACGTTCACTCCTGCACCGTGGGAGTCTGAGCCTGCTGCTGAAGGAGCGGCTCAGCGTCTCCACAGTCTCATGCAGTGGGTGAGAGGGTTGTCTAAAATGGATGTGAGCTTTGCCAGCATCCTCCTCTCGCTCACCTCCTCCAGGGAGTCTAAGGAGGAGTCCAGGACAGAACTGGCTCTCCTGACCAGTCTGTTCAGTCTCTTCCTGTCCCTCTCCGTGCTCCCTGCTCCCCAGCAGACCACTGCATAGAAAAGTGCAGAAGCCACCACAGAGTCATAAAAGGTCCTGAGCAGAGTCCTGCACACTCCAAAGGACCTCAGTCTCCTCAGGAGATGGAGACGACTTTGACCCTTCTTGTACAGGACATCCGTGTTGTGAGACCAGTCCAGTTTATTATTGAGGTGTACACCCAGGAATCTGTAGGACTCCACCATCTCAATGTCCAGACCCTGGATGTTCACAGGTGCAGTGTGGGGTGTCCTTCTCCTGTGGAAATCCACAACCATCTCCTTTGTTTTACTGGTGTTGAGCTGGAGGTGATTTCTGTCACACCAGTCGACAAAGTCAGAGATGACGGTCCTGTATTCCCGCTCGTCCCCCTGCGATACGCATCCAACAATGGCCGTGTCGTCGGAGAACTTCTGGAGGTGACAGTTCCCAGAGTTGTCAGAAAAGTCCGAAGTGTACAGGGTGAAGAGGAAGGGGGAGAGCACTGTCCCCTGCGGTGCTCCCGTGCTGCAGACCACCATGTCAGATACACAGTCCTGGAGCCTCACAAACTGTGGTCTGTTGGTGAGGTAGTCTACAGTCCATGCAGCCAGGTGACAGTCAGCCCCCGCTACTTCAAGCTTCCCCCTGAGCAGTGAAGGCTGGATTGTGTTGAAAGCACTGGAGAAGTCAAAAAACATGACCCTCACAGTGCTGCCGGTGTTCTCCAGGTGAGACAGGGATCTCTGCAGGAGGTAGATGACGGCGTCGTCCACCCCAATGTCCTGTTGATAGGCGAACTGCAGAGGATCCAGATGAGAGCTCACCATGGGGCGGAGGTTCCTCAGAACGATCCTCTCCAGGGTCTTTATCAGGTGAGAAGTGAGGGCCACAGGTCTGAAGTGGTTGGGCTCCCTGGGGTGCACTGTCTTCGGGACAGGAATCACGCAGGAAGTCTTCCACAGTACTGGGACCCTCTCCAGGCTCAGGCTCAGGTTGAAGATGTGCAGTAGCACCTGACAGAGCTGGTCTGCACAGTCCCTCAAGAGTCTGGAGCTGATGCTGTCAGGACCTGTGGCCTTTCTTGCCTTGATCTTTCTCAGCTCACTTCTCACCTGGTCTGCTGTTATGGAGAGGCCGGGGGCAGGGGGGGTGGTGGTGGAGGATGTGAGGGGGGGTGGTGGTGATGATGGTGGAGAGCTGAGACGCTGTATAGAAGAAGCAGACGGGTCGTTTCTAGGAAGAGTGGGGGGAGGAGTGGGAGCAGAGTCAAATCTATTGAAAAACAGATTCAGCTCGTTGGCCCACTCCTGATCTCCTGCCTCAGGTCCCCGCCCATGGCCCCTGCTGTGACCTGAGATGGTTTTCAGGCCTCTCCAGACCTCTCTTGCGCTTTTCTGTTGTAAGAGGTTTTCCATCTTGGTCCTGTAGCTGGCCTTTCCTTCCCTGATTTTCTTCTTCAGCTCCTTCTGCACCCTCCTCAGCTCCTCCTTGTCCCCAGATCTAAAAACCCTCTCCTCCTTTGACAGGGTTTTGAGTTCAGGGGTCACCCAGGGTTTGCTGTTAGAGAAACACCGTACTTTCTTGGTGGCTACAGTGTTCTCTGTGCAGAATTTAATATAGTCCGTGATGCAGTCTGTCATGGCGTCAATGTCCTCACCGTGTGAGCTGAACAGAACATCCCAGTCTGTGGTCTCAAAGCAGTCCCGCAGAGCCTCAGTGGCCTCATCAGACCACTCTTTCACATACCTGATGGTGGGGGGTTGTTTCTTCACCATAGGTATGTAAATGGGCTGCAGTCTCACCAGGTTGTGATCAGAGCGGCCCAGCGGGGGGAGGGGGGAGGAGGAGTATGCATCCTTGGTGTTTGCATACAGCAAGTCCAAAGTTTTATTGTTGGGGATCATTTCTTTGTTTTTGTGTCTGATGATATTTTTCAAATCTTCTTCTTTTGCCACTTCATGAACACTGACAGTAGGCTACACATTTTTATTTAACATCACAAAAGATATGCTGGAATGGAAAATTTGACTGCAGCAAAAAGTCATCTTTGACACAGGCTGACCAATTTAGAGGGAATGTAGAGGAACAAAGCTGAGGCACCATAGTCTGAAAGTCCTTCAAGAGAAGCACAACTAACTTTTAATGGAATCAGATCTGGACTTACCGAGCTTTTCTGCAGTTCCTCACCACTGGAATCAGTCTGAGTCTTCCACCATAGGAGGCGTTGTACTTCTTTAAGTCCAGTTCATCCACAACCTCCTCTGACATCTGCAGCATGTAGGCCAGAGCAGAGCAGTCAAAGTCAGAGAGCTCCTTCTCTGATCTGTTGTCTGATTTCAGGAGCTCTTGGATCTCCTGATGAACGGAGTGGTCGTTCATTTCTGTCAGACAGTGTAAGATGTTGATGCATCTGTCAGGAGAGACATAATCTCTTGTCATCTCTTTTAGGGACTTAATTACTCTTTGAATGATATCTGGGCTGTTGTCTGTTTGGCCCAGAAGTCCTTGTAGGAGTCTTTGGTTAGACTTCAGTGAAAGGCCATGAAGAAAGCGGACAAACAGGTCCAAGTGACCGTTCTTACTGAGAAGAGATTTCTGCAGGGCACTCCTCAGGAAGACATCCAAAGATGAACGACTCCAATTGTCACCTTTGTTGTGCAAAGAAATGTCTTTAAAAAATACCTGCTTTGAATTCTCCTGTCGTTGTAGGAAAGCCTGGAGTATTTCTGTGTTTTTGTTTGTGAAGCAGTGGAACATGTAGACTGCAGCCAGGAACTCCTGAACACTCAGGTGAATGAAGCAGTAGACTGTCCTCTCAAAGATCACGCTCTCTCTTTTGAAGATCTCAGTACAAACTCCTGAGTGCACCAAAGCTTCAGTGACATCCAGACCACACCGCTCCAGATCTTCTTGGTAGAACATGATGCTTCCTTTATCCAGATGTTCAAATGCCAGCCACCCAAGCTTCAGGAGAACTTCCCTATCAGAGTCCATCAGCTCCAAAGACCTCGTGTCCTGACCCTCCTTGTACTTGTGCTTCCTCCTCTTCATCTGAACCAGCAGGAAGTGTGAGTACATGTCGGTCAACGCCTTTGGCAGCTCCGTCTTTGTTCTGTGCTCATCATGTGCTCCAGAACTGTAGCTGTGATCCAGCAGAAGACCGGATCAGACACATGATGTGGAGGCTCCTGGATGACTTGATGTGTGAGATGATCCTGCTGGACACATCTCCATCTCCAAACCTCCTCCTGAAGTACTCCTCCTTCTGGGCGTCAGTGGAGCCTCGAACTTCTGCAATCCTGTCAACATATGATGGAGGGATCTGATTGGCTGCTGCGGGGCCGGACGTGATCCAGCTGAGAGCAGATGGGAGCGCATTCCCCTTGATGAGATTCACCAGCAGCGTGTTCAGCCCAGGTTTCTGTGTGTCATCGGACACGGCCACAAAAGGACCAAAACCCAAGGACAGCCTGCTTTCATCCAAGCCCAAGATGAACTACAGCTTACACAGAGCAAGCGTCTCCGCCGCTAGCCCCTTTAAAGTTGGATGGAAAACCCAGAGAAGATTAAGAAGACTGTAACTCTCATTTCTGATCAAGTTCAGCTCCCTGAACGAAAGCAGAACCACCAGCTTGATGTCTTGGTTCTGCTGACCTTCTGCCCAGTCCAGACTGAACTTCTGCACTGAGAACGTTTTTCCAACACCAGCAAGGCCGTTGGTCATAACCACTCTGATGGGTTTCTGTTGGCCGGGGAAGACTTCAAAGAGTTCATGGGGCTTGATTGGAGTCTCATGGATATTTTTCTTGTTTGCTGTTTCAAGCTGCTGAACTTCATGTTGAGTGTTCACCTCTTCGCTCTGCCCCTCTGTGATGTAGAGCTCAGTGTAGATTCTGTTGAGGAGGGCTCTGCTTCTTTCTTCACCTGATCCTTCAGTCACACATTCACATCTCTTCTTCAGACTGGTCTTATGTGCATCCACAACCTCCTGCAGGCCTCCTTTAGACGACAGAGACAAAAACAGAATCATGACCATTGTTTTAGTGTTTATAAGAATCAAGAAAGAACACACCTTCCCCCTCTCCCTTTCTAGCCCATTTCATAACATGCACATGTTTCCATTTTTGCAGAAGGATTTTACAAATCTGAAGAGAATGTTATCTGTTAGAGGGCCCAAACAGAAAGATAAAAAACTCAACTCAATTCAACTTTATTTATAAAGCACTTTAAAAACAACAACAGTTGAAACAAAATGCTGTAAACAAATAGAACGGATAAAATAAAGAAGATATAAATACTAAAACAATTGTTTCAATGTTTTTATAAACCCAATTTAAAAACAGTAGAAACAATAAGTAAAAGCAAATCATAAAACACTAAAGCAGGAGCCGAGTCTCATGCAGGGTCAAAAGCCACGGAATTAAAATGTGTTTTAAAAAAGGCATTGAACTGTTTGAATTGTACGTTATGTGCTGTGCTCCGATAATCTCAACAATCATAACCATTCTGTCCCACCACTGATCTAGAATCTAGTCCTCCAAGACAGAAATCTGATCAAACGTGATCGAACAAAATGAAGAAGAAGAAACATAGCATCAACTGGAAAACACAACATGGAAGAGGGCAGAGAAGAGGGGATGATGGGGGTCTATGGATTACTTTTGTTTTGACAGCATAATCCTGGACGAACAAAAAGAAAAGACTGTGGAAAAAAAGACAGCGTAACACGAGAGCTGTTCCTCCATTCTGAGCTCTACCCAACTTCAAGTTTCAGTGCAACCATGTTGGTTTTTTTATGCCTGCTTCCTTTTTCCTTCATCTGCTTGTTAATCGATTGGCTACATTCACATCACAATTCATGGAGTCATGACTCTGATGCTTTCCTCATACATGAAGTTTAATATTTACGATTGTCTTCCACGACCTGTTTCAGAGCTGATTATCGGGATGAATATCATTGCTTATACTTCTATAAAATGATCACCACAACCATTCAGACATGAGGACCCTCCTGACAACCAGATGTAGCATCTCAAGAGGCTAACCTCTAATAAATCAGACGACAGGTCTATGGTTCATGGACCTGTCTCTAACTTTAGTTCTTACTTTAGTCCACTTGTCTCCTCTTACCTCCCTTCCTTTGCCCTCACACCAACACAGCATGGTGTGGATTTGCTGTTCATCATGAGACTGGGATCCACATTCAAGATTTCCTGCTGCTTAACAGAAGGTTTTTTTGCCGCCATGATGTAGGGATTCATGATTGGCTATATGGATTCATGTTGGTGTTGGATGTATATTTGGATATATATGTATATGTGTATTTTATATGTATATATGTATCTATGCATATATGTGTATCCATAAAATGAAGAGCTTTATGCTCTATTGTAAAGTGTCTTGAGATAACACTTGTTATGAATTGGCGCTATACAAATAAAGATTGATTGATTGATTGATTGATGAATTGACTCAACACCTCAGACCACAAGATCATCTTTGTAAGATCATATCATGGTTATTATGATCAAAATTATCAGGGTTATCATTATTATCACAGTATAGTTGCAGTGAGCTCAAAATGCTCAAAAATTACTTTAACACAGTCAAATTATTTAACCTCTTTTACATTACAATTTTAACAGGTCTTTTGTCTTTTTTGTCAGTAACTGTGTCAGGAAATGTCCTATAAGTAAAGTTGTTTAAACTTTTTTTCATCAGAAAATAAAAGTAAACAATTCTGGAAAGTATGTCATTTTTATGTTTTAAGTGCTTAAACTGTATGTAATACAAGAAAAGAAAAAAAAAACAGATTTGAACATTAAACAGGACTATCTTCATGAAAAATTGTATCTGAAAATGTTCAAAGTTTTGAGATGACCAAAAATAATCTTAGTCTATTTTACAAACACTCCCACATTTTAGTTTTCCTTCAGCATTAGTGTCCATGTTACAGCTCGCTATGAGACCATGTCCAGGACTTTTCATTGTTTTTTAACCAACGATAGTCCCTGAAGCAGTTAGCCCCCTTCATGCCTCTCCTCTGGTATCCCATTTCCAAGGCAGATCTCCTTGACTTCTCTGTCTTTAATATTTCCAAATAACAATTGACTAAATCCATAACACATGAACTATGACAGAAAAAGACGATCTACTGCGAAATATGGTGAAACACAGCGAATAACTGGCGAAAGAACGGCAACAACACACTCCAGAATGATACTAGTGCTGTTATTTCCAACCTTTATACATTATTTACTCAGAAAATCCTGATAAACCTCCTATAATTCACTCAGGAATGGCTCTCTGGATCCTCTCTCTCTCTCTGCTCGTTTACTTGAGGAGTTACAGCAGTTTTAATCACACACATTTTACTCTTTCACCTCACCCAGCGTTTTAGACAGGGTGACTGTCGTCAATCAGTTTCCCCTCGACATCCTTGTAAATGGACTCGGTAAATGGACTTGAGCTTATATAGCGCTTCTCTTGTCTTTGACAACTCAAAGCTGCTTTACACCACAGGTCACACCTACCCATTCACACCCATTCACTCTCACATTCACTCACTGATGGTTCAGAGTTTCTATGTTAGTTATCCATCAGTCTTTCTAACACATTCGGGCCCTTTCATACCCATTTACACACCACTGGCGTAGCAGTGGGAGCAACTTGGGATTAAAAGTGTCTTACCAAAGGACACATCGCCATTTGTCTCCCAGAGCTGGTCTTGAACCTGCAACCTTTCGATCAATGACCGATCACTGATTATCACTGACTATCCAACTGCTCAACCAACGCCCCCAATCCAAATCCAAAGTTTGACCAGACTTTTGACTTTGTCCGTTTCAAGTGGAAAAACCTGTAAGACTCTGAGCGAGGCTCTAGCTGCTCAGGCCAAACATTACAGACTGCTCCTCCGTCTGTGAGAGACAACACCTCAGAGAATCCTTTTCTAGTGATTTAACTGCCATAGATGGCATTTGTCTGGCACCAAGCACACCTGTTAGAAATCTAGGAGTGCTATTTGATCAGGACTTATCCTTTAACTCCCACATAAAGCAAATTTCAAAAACAGCCTTTTTTCATCTTCGTAGCATCGCTAAAATCAGGCCTATCCTGTCCCAGAGCGATGCTGAAAAGCTAGTCCATGCTTTTGTTACCTCTAGACTGGATTATTGTAATTCTCTGCTTTCAGGCTGTCCCAGCAAGTCACTTAAGACGCTTCAGCTGGTCCAAAATGCTGCAGCACGTGCTGACTAGAACTAGGAGAAGAGACCACATTACTCCTGTTTTAGCTTCTCTGCATTGGCTTCCCATTAAATATAAAATAGAATTCAAGATTCTTCTCCTCACCTATAAAGCTCTCAGTGGACAGGCACCAGTCTATCTTAAAGAGCTTGTAGTGCCGTACAACCCCTCTAGAACATTACGCTCCCAAAATGCCGGCCTACTTGTGGTACCATTAATCTCCAAAAGTAGTATGGGAGGTAGAGCCTTCAGTTATCAGGCTCCTCTTCTCTGGAACAATTTACCAACCATGGTTCGGGAGTCTGACACTCTCTCTACCGTTAAGGCTAGACTTAAAACTTTCCTCTTTGATAAAGCTTTCAGTTAGGGACCAGCTCATAGTTCATAGTTTATAAATAAATAAATAAATTAGTTCATCAATTAGACTCATAGCTTAGATGTAACAGGTCTGGGCTAGACAGAGTCTCTCTCTCTCTCTCTCTCTCTCTCTCTCTCTCTCTCTCTCTCTCTCTCTGGCTCTCCTCTCTCTCTCTCTCTCTCTCTCTCTCTCTCTCTCTCTCTCTCTCTCTCTCTCTCTCTCAGCATCTGCTTTTGCCCCTTTTGTTTGCTCCTGCCTCTGGCTCTTGTCTTGTAGGTGGCCTGGGATCCTTGGTGGAGACTGCCTGCGGCTGTGGAGTCACGAAGCCTCAAAACTACAATTATAAACATGACACATAGTTGGCCATTTTATTAGGAACACTCCATTCCCATTATCATTATAGCTATTTATACAGATATTAGCATGATCTCCATATCCATGATCGATACATCTACAGTATCTATTCTTTATTACCACATCGGCATGAGGTCCTTCTTGAAAATGGGATGTCACATCTCAAGAGGCCTTTAACACATTTATATTTAATGGAGACAAATATGGTTGGGATGCACTTGTGGTCTGGGCACCCATGAGTTCCTCACTACCATAAATTCTTATTTTCAGTAAGAATATCTATGATTATACTTCTAGAAAATGATCACCACAACCATTCAGACATGAGGACCCTCTTGAAAATGAGATGTAGCATCTCAAGAGGCTAACCTCTAATAAATCAGACGACAGGTCTATGGTACATGAACCTGTCCCTAATTTTAGTTCTTACTTTAGTCCACTTGTCTCCTCTTACCTCCCTTCCTTTGTCCTCACACCAACACAGCATGGTGTGGATTTGCTGTTCATCATGAGACTGGGATCCACATTCAAGATTTCCTGCTGCTTAACAGAAGGTTTTTTCTTGCCGCCATGATGGAGGGATTCATGATTGGCTATATGGATTCATGTTGGGTGTTGGATGTATATATTTGTATATATATGTATATGTGTATTTTATATGTATATATGTATCTATGCATATATGTGTATCCATAAAATGAAGAGCTTTATGCTCTATTGTAAAGTGTCTTGAGATAACACTTGTTATGAATTGGCGCTATACAGATAAAGATTGATTGATTGATTGATTGAACTGCTTCACAGAGGAGCAGACACACATAGTTCAGGCTTTTCCAGTCAAAGAGCAGCATCACTGTGAGTTATTGACACAGTGTGTTGATCAAATATGGTTTAATGGTAATTGTAATAGGACATGGTAATGATTACTGTGGGAAATTTTACTGCGGTTTACCATTTTACCGGTAACTGTTACATCCCTAGGTATAAGTCAGTTATCTGGTGTTTGCTGTCCTTGGTCGGGAAGAGGGAAAGTCGGGACAAAAACAGCCTGATAAACTGTGTGAAAAGTTTTAGAGTAAAACAATTCTACTAATTTAAAAAGAAACAATACTTGTCAACTGCAATAACAATCTCTTTAATTGGACGCAATTCCAAATTTATCTATGAAATTTAGCTTTACTGCTTGGCATTGAGTGTGAATTATTGAATATAGATTCAGGCAAAATAAGTTTTTTTTGCTATTAATTAAACATTTTATTATCATTTTATTGATAGTACCCTTTTATTTGTAACAATCTGAAGCTGAGAGTAACGCCAATGGGAGCCAAAGTTGCTCATCCCTGCTGTAGGAAATATAATCCAAGTGTTTGAGAGACAGTCGATGAGCAGCGGAAAAAAAATATCCTGAAGCAAAGAGGCACAGCCCTAACATTTATAACAAACATCAGCAAGCTGTTGTCTGGTCTTTGTAAAGTGCAGGTCTTACCATCTGTCTGCTGCCCAGGTCTTGCTGGCCGGACACGAGGCTCCTGTTTCTGGATAAAGAAAATATCACCTTAGATTTTTGTGATGACCCTTGACCTCAAGCTCAGCAGGTCACACACACCTTGTACAGAACACTACATCCGAGATGCATTTTCAGAACGCTCCACTCTGGACATTGGTTTTGAGAGCCAGCAACTGGTGCTAAGTCTGGCTATAGCTCCGAACCAGCCCTGGAACCAGCTTGGTGGAAAAGGGGTAACAGTGGCTTAGTACCTCCGCCACGGAGGTTATGTTTTCGGAGAGTTTGTCTGTCTGTCTGGGAACAAAATAACTCAAAGAGTTATGGATGGATTTCTATGAAATTTGCAGGAAATGTTCAGCATGGGAGAAGGACGAAGTGATTCAATTTTGGTGTTGATCTGGATCAGCGTCTGGCCGCCATGGCGAAAAATGTGATCTACGTGAATAACTACTGAACTAAAATAGATATCATTATGAATCCAATTGCTGATAGAATGTTTTCATGGTCAAGGAATCTAAATATTTTGATGAAATAAAGGTAGGACTAATATTTATGGTGAAAATCACAAGTCGGGAGAAGACTGTGGTGCTGGAGGAGGTCTGCGCTCTGGGTGCTTTCATGCAAAATATGGCTGATCAAAAACTTCATAAAAGGTCCTTAAATGTTCTAACTTTGTTTTATCCTAATCTAGTGTTCAAGACAGACAGACAGACAGACAGACAGACAGGACAGACAGACAGGACAGACAGACAGACAGACAGACAGACAGACAGACAGACAGACAGATAGATAGATAGATAGATAGATAAGCTTGTGTTTCATGATCAACACGGGCTGTTGGACGACAGAATCACACACTGAGTTCCTCTAAGATCTCTTACTTTGGCCCTGAAGCTCCAGGTTGATCATTAAACTCCATATTAAAGTCTTTGGACCAGTCACTCTGTAGGGACAAACATTCGGACACCTCAGACTCTGCCATGTCTTCCGTCTTCCACAGGAACACTCATCTTATCTGAGGAGAAAAACAGGTCAAAGACCAGAGAACAGGAGAAAACTCACATGCAGAGAGACAAAGGCCAGAGGAAACAGCTTTAGAAGAGCAGTGCAGCACCACAGAGGCTCACTTTACTCTCATGTCTTTATGTTACTAACTAACACAGCCCTTCCTGGAGTTTCTCTCAAACATTTAGACAGTCTGTCACCAAACATGAACAAATCACATCATCACTTCCACCTTGGTGTCTTTGTTCACGGGTAACAGTGAGCAGAGACACTGACGGACACATTTGAAGACTGCAGGATAAATACTCACCTTATTTAGCTTTTCAGTTCCCCCTGTGCACTGTTTTCACAGACTGTAGCTCAGAGTTCAACACCTTCATAAATATCAGGACTTTGAACCGTCTGATTTGATCCATGGTTCATCAATGATTAAAGAAGGAAGAGGGAAGTAATATGAGAATCAGCTTTGGTCGGGAAGAGGGAAAGTCGGGACAAACACAGCCTGATTATTTTTGTGTGATAAGTTTTAAAGTAAAACAGTTAAATTCATTTAAAAAGAAACACAACTGCAAATTTATCTCATGAAATTTAGCTTCACTGCTTGGCATTGGGTTTGAATTATTGAATATAGCTTCCAGTAACATACAGATTTTTTTTGCTATTAAATTAAACATGTGGCCGGGGAGAGGGAAGTCTGGGCTTCCCTGCTTAGGCTGCTGCCCCCGCGACCCGACCACGGATAAGTGGAAGAAGACGGTACGGTACGGTATTTTATTATCATTTTATTGATAGTACCCTTTTATTTGTAACAATCTGAAACTGAGAGTAACGCCAATGGGAGCCAAAGTTGCTCATCCCTGCTGTAGGAAATATAATCCAAGTGTTTGAGAGACAGTCGATGAGCAGTGGACCAAAAATATCCCAAAGCAAAGAGGCACAGCCCTAACATTTATAACAAACATCAGCAAGCTGTTGTCTGGTCTTTGTAAAGTGCAGGTCTTACCATCTGTCTGCTGCCCAGGTCTTGCTGTGTCGGACACGAGGCTCCTGTTTCTGGATAAAGAAAATATCACCTTAGATTTTTGGGATGACCCTTGACCTCAAGCTCAGCAGGTCACACACACCTTGTACAGAACACTACGCTGGTGGATTATGTAGAAACTGTCCATATTATTTGCTGATCACATTCATATGGCTTCATATTCATTTACACACATGATTCAAAAGGTGGGAGAAACTGAGGGGAAGTATCCTGTCTGAGCAAACACTGACATGTGACTGTATCAAACTCCTGGATTTCATTTTTAAAGATGACGTCCCTACCAACTGAGGCCCTGTTTATACGGAGATACTCTCACCTGAAACACACAGGCTCTTCATTTGCGTTTTCAAAAGCAATCCACGTTCACATGAAGACGCCAGAACAACTGAAAGCACTGTAGTGTGCATGCTGGTTCAGTAGATGGTGATGTAGGTTTGCAGAGATACAGCGCTGCTACAACACACGTACGAAGAAGAAAAACTTTTCACAAACAACAATGGTGAGCGGATGCACGAAGACGCAGGAGTTTCAACAAATCTGTCTGGATAGTTTCGTCTGGATAACAAACTGAGCACAGTAAGCAGCTCACATGTTACTCTGTAGACACTGAAGCTGTTGTTCCTGGTATTTGAGTGCAGCCTTCATGTGAAAGAGTACTGCACACGCGATGCATTTTCATTAGCTCCACTCGGACCCTGATTACAAAGGTTTCTGGATTCAGGCACTTCAGGCATCATTCCCATGAAAACCAGAGGCAGAAACGCAATGAAAGGTTTGGATTTGACAAAAAATAGCCGTGGAAACACCACCTGAACCACTGTCACCTCAAACAAAAAGTGACTCAAAAGTCTTGAGGCCTTTATAAACACCAGCAGGGCAGACTGATTTTGCCTAACAGTGGTGATTGCTCTAAGACTGCAAGGAAGCTCAGCTTCCCCTAAAATGTCCTCAAAAATAGTGGTGATATGTACTGCTGTTTGTACATTTCATTGACTAAATATGCTCAAGAATACCTTCATCTTTTGTTCAGAATCAGCTTCTTATCACAGGTAACTGGAGCGACTTCCTTCTCATTCATCCCTGCAGCGTCTCAGCGCTTTAACACAGTCGGACGCTGAGCATCTTCAGACTTCGATGGGGAAGCGTAGAGTGGGTTGTTCACTGTGGAAACTGGACGGTCATTGGATAAACGCTGGGCTTTGTCCCGCCCATCGGACGCTCAGCGTCTCTGGGGGTCTATGAGGCAGTGGCCTGGCCTGCACACTCAGCTTCTGCATGATGATTGGATGATCTGTCTGATGCCGAATCCCTTTTTGATTGACAGTGAAATGAGCCAATCAGCGATCTTGAAGTATAGCCCTCCACTGGAGCATCTTCTAAGTTTTACATTCAGCTGTTCTGGAGAGGAGCTTCTCCTGTTTAAAGAGGCTGAAGTCTTACACCCACAACACAATGGGCCAAGACCGTTCAAGCAGTCTAGCTCTGCTGGCCATTGAGAGAACACTGGTAAAATCCCTGGAAAAGACACCTAGTTGGTACGACAGGGTCACAGATCATTTTCTTGAAAAGGAACGGAGGGTAGAATTTACATTTAAATAAATAAACAAATTTATGATGTAGGCCGGAAAAAAATGAGCTTCCCCTCCTTGACTGACCAGCAGCCGCCACTGTTACCTAAATGTAGTTGCATTATGAGAACACCTAGACAAAATGTAACTTAACTAGGACTTAAATTCACATTATCACCCTGTCATGCTAACAATGCTAATGTAGTCACCATGGAGATGTACTGCCCCTGTTACCAGCCTCTGACCTGTTGGCGCTTTGCATTATGGTAAACAATACACAAGGTAGACTGGGCCGAATTCAGTTTTCAACTGTTCAAAACTGTCGTGGAGAATCTCTGCTCTGAGTGTAGCAGAGTGGAAGCCTAATGCAGTCCTCAGGTGAACGGTGTTACCGTGGCATGTACAGGGCTCAGTCGGGCTGATTGTGGCTCAATCCTGAAAGCTTTCTGTGGAAAACTGACAAGGACGTATCAGTTTGTGCCCTGACTGTGTCATGTTCAAGACGGTGCAAGTGATGGGGCTCAGCTAGTCTTATGTGAAGTGAACTGAGCTCGAGTGGGGTTGAAGTCACATCCTCATACTCTGTAAAAAGGTTGTTTTAAATTTTACAGTAACTAACTGCTAACAGGATGCCTGGTACAGTAGCAATAACCTATTTTAATTTGCATCATAATTAGTATTTAAAACTATAGGATAACAGCTGTATATGTATTTATTTAAGTTGTCATTACTGTAACATGGTTTCACCAGAAATACTGTATTTCATTCAAAGGATCATGCTGTATTTTATTTTTGTGCATTTAAAATAAAACTGAACTTGCTATATTTTAGTTTGTTTCACTATATTTTTTAACTATTTCACTGGTCATTTATTAGCAAGATATCATTTTGTAAAAGAAAAAAATTACATCAAATTTTATGCAATCTAATGCATTCATCAAGTATTTGTTTGACCCAATAATGTGAAACATTTGATGAAATAACTCCTGCCTGCTATTGGCCAGTTTTCCTGGACAAACTGGAATTTTCTTGACCTATTGCCCTTTTCAGTCACTGACTATGTAGATATTTTACAGCAGGTAACTGTAGATTTGATGGTAAAATGCTGTAAAGTTTATATAAATCTGTAAGTTTTCCCACAAACATTGACATTTACAGTAGATGACTGTTTGTTTTTACAGTAGGTAGCTGTAGATATTACAGTAAAATACTGTTGAGTTTACAAAATCAGTTACAGTGTACCTAAGGGCAACTTGAAGTCACCAATCAACCTGATGAGCCCGTTTTTGTTCTGTGGGAGGAAGTTGGAGTGCCTGGAGAACCCATGCATGCTCGGGGAGAACATGCAAAGGCCCTGACAGACAAAGGGATCAAACCAGCAACCTTCTTGCTGTGAGGCACGTGCACTAGCTGCTGTGCCACCGTGTGGTGCTGTGTGGAATAAATCAATTTAGATCAAAATTCAAACTCAAATCATGTTTTAAAATGATATTCCAGGATGGAACAAGTTGGGTCCTACCACAAGGTTTAGGGCAGAAATTACCCCTACAGCAGTGTTTCTGTGCAGCAGAAACCCAGGGCGCTCGCATCAAACCCCCCCTCCTTTCTCCGGGCCTGCTCGCTTCCGGATTTCCTCTGCACTCAGACGGGGCCATATTTTACTTGCTTTTACTTTACTCACTGTAATATCTCCATAACTAACTGATTACAAACATGTAAAATTCAGAGGATTACAAATGTGTGATGCACAGGAAGTAGGTAAATTGCCTTTCAAAATAAAACTAAGCCAGACAAACACATTTTCTTTAAACATTATATCCTCCCCTAAACCATACATTGCTTGAAATGCACAGTGATGACACACAAGACACAGATGATCAAAGTTCTGAAGGGATTTGTTGTTTCTCAAACAACAACAGGCCCTTAAACTTGGTGATTCCCAAAGAAGCCCTGGCTGCTTCTCCCATTCAAATGAATGGGAAAGGAAAACTCAGAATCAGACATCCTGCGTAAGTTAAGATTTTACAGACAAAAACAATAACTCATAAAGCTTAAAAAATGACACGGTTGGCAGGGCTCTCAAGTGCGACCATTTTGGTCGCATATGCAACCAAAATTTGTAAGAGTGCGCCAAACATTTTTTGTTAGTCGCACCGGTGCGACCTCCCGAAAACAAGTCTCTCATCTCCCTCTCTCAAATCTAAAATTTAGAAGTTGAGAGAGCACATCTCGATATACCTACAAGCGTAATATAGCCTATTAATGTTGACAAAAGGGACGGCGGTGGCGGAAAATCTGCCTAAAACTGTCAAAGCGCATCACCTCCTTCTCCTCCTCTGACTCCGTTTTACAGCAGCCCCAGCACACGCACGCACGTCATGCGCACACACGCACACACAGCCCTCAGTAATCATCCAATCAGCTGTCAGTATGCAAAAGAGCCCAGACTGTGGTGTCAGGTTTCAGCAGGGATCGAGAAGACCGAGCGGAGCGCTGCCGGATACGTCTAAGAGACTGTCAGATAATTCATAATCAAATACAGTTACAAGTAAAACAAAGCAAAGTTTCATATAACATCTATATTTGTTCAGTCCTTCCTCCTGTTTAGAGGGAGTTTAAGTCACACAGGTACAGAGGTGAGTGCTCACACTCGGTGAGGACTAC
This sequence comes from Scarus forsteni, assembly GCA_036419115.1. Taxonomy (NCBI): domain Eukaryota; kingdom Metazoa; phylum Chordata; class Actinopteri; order Labriformes; family Labridae; genus Scarus; species Scarus forsteni. The sequence continues at coordinate 362,866 of JAZDUH010000100.1, read as the reverse complement.
TGAGCTGACTGACAGCCCCCGACTGAACATTAAGCTGGGCTGTAAAAAAAAAAAAAAAAACTAAAACAAGAGAAAAAAATAAAGATAAAAAGTAATAAATGCTCTGCTCTCAAAGTCGTTTTCATAAAGTAGTTTGAGAATTGTTTGTAATTATTATTTACCTTAGTTTCAGTTTTGTAAATATTGACCATAGTGTGAAGTCTTATTCTAGGTTCAAATTTATTGGAGAGTAAGTCCATCCAGTTAAATGTTATGTTGTTGGTTGTTAAAATATGGATATTTATTTCATTTTCAGCTCAGTATAGCACATTAGCTCTTAATATTTTGAAATATTTTATTTAACTTGAGATGTTTGAAATATTAAATTTCAGTTCAGTAAAGCACTTCAAACATTTTTATTTGGAGATGTTTTATTCTGCTTAATGTTTTAGCTTGAATTTGTAAATTTTATTCAGTGAAGCACTTTAAACGCTCTGTTTTTCTCCAAATGTATATTTTTGCTTCAAATAAAGACAAGCATCTTATTCTTGTTTAAAAAGAATTTACATGATATTAAAGTTATGGACAGTGATAAAATGGTGACCCTATGGCGTTAAAGGTGAAAAAAATCTGGGTGCACCTAATTTTTGTGCTGGTGCACCTTAAGAAATTTTTTAGGTGCACCATTGCAACCGACTCAAAAAGTTAGTCAAGAGCCCTGGGTTGGATTCCTGTCAAAATTTTACATAAATAGATTTTTTTAAGAGAGATTGGGTCAAAATCAGAGGTGAAAGTAAGCCAGAACGCACCGGAATGCCGTGCTGGTAAGAAATATACAGATCTCTTCAACCGGAATGCACCGGAACACCTCTAAAAAACAACTTTCACTCATGCACACGATGACAGCCCTTTCTTTTTTCAAGCGAATTTAACTGAAATAAATGTAAAATTGATGAATACATAAAAATCATTTGCAGAATACGCCTTCTGTGACACATTAAACAAGGTTTTAATGCGCCTGACAAACACTAGGCTATGATTTGTAGGCTACGGTACTCTCTTACAGTGAGAGGTGGCAACTTGTAGTAGGCAGTCACTCGCTGTAGCATAACCAGGCCGGAGCCCTCCGGAGCCCAGCTACACCACCTCGGTGCTGAGCTCCGCCGCCTTGGAGCTGGGCTCCAGCTTAGCCAAATAAATAAATCAACCAATTCAAAGTGGCACTAGTGCCGCGGACAACAGACCATTTTCACATGATCTGCTTGCGGGGCTCTCTCATAAGCACCAAGATGCTCAAAAATCAGAGTGCATCACCAGCGTATGATAAACTCATCCAGAGGTTTCCTGCATCACTTATTCTCCATGATATCAGAGCAATCTGAAGGACCAAGCTCCAAATGCAGCCTAGTATTAATTAATCAATCAATCAATCTTTATATATAAAGCACTTTTCATGCATAAAATGTCCTCATTTACAAGGGTGACCTGGCCAAGAGGTCAGCAGCACATGTCATAATTATACAAGTTCATGTTAAGAATGTGTAACACGTATTTATTATAAAGACTGAGGCTCCTGACAGAGCTGCAGAAACACACAGTAGTCTTATTTTGAGAATATAAAAAGGTTGAAAAGTAATGACACCGACAAACAGGAGGTCAAACGAGCATGAGGGACCTGCAACAGAGAGAGAACCCGTCCAACGCTGCTTGCAACTTTAATTAGGGTCCTCGTCCACAGGGGGAGAACCTCTTCTAGTGAGAGCTAGAGATCCTTGCCTGAAGGGGTTCAGTATTTTATTATGTGTATTTAAAATAAAACTGAACTTGCTATAATTTAGTTTGTGTCACTATATCTTTAACTATTTCACTGGCCATTTATTAGCAAGATATCATTTATGAAAAAAAAAGTCTAATTTTATGCAATCAAATGCATTTATCAAGTATTTGTTCCACCCTATTGTCCTTTTCAGTAACTGACTATGTAGACATTTTACAGCAGGTAACTGTAGATTTGATGGTAAAATGCTGTAAAGTTTATATAAATCTGTAAGTTTTCCCACAAACATTGACATTTACAGTAGATGACTGTTTGTTTTTACAGTAGGTAGCTGTAGATATTACAGTAAAATACTGTTGAGTTTACAAAATCAGTTACAGTGTACCTAAGGGCAACTTGGAGTCACCAATCAACCTGATGAGCCCGTTTTTGTTCTGTGGGAGGAAGTCAGAGTGCCTGGAGAGAACCCATGCATGCTCGGGGAGAACATGCAAAGGCCCTGACAGACAAAGGGATTGAACCAGCAACCTTCCTGCTGTGGTGCTGTGTGGAATAAATCAATTTTGATTAAAATTCAAAATCAAATCATGTTTCAAAGTTTCAGAGCAGTGCTGAAAATGAATTAGTGACTGAAATATATTGTTAATAAGACAGATAAAATGTTACAGTGCAGCGCTGTTATAAAAGATAAGAAAAGAAGGACAATATAATCTACTCAATGGCAACTATAAACTATGGGTTAGGCACACAGCCACCATAAAACTTCTTTTGGAGGTGAATTATTTCTGTAAAAAAATTCAGATTTTAATCTAAGAATCTGAAAATCAGAAATCTAGACCCATGAAAAACATAATTGGAGATTGACATATTTGTTATTTACATCTGTAAAAATGTTAGAAATCTTAAAGCAAAGTCAAAGTTCTGACTTAAATCTCAGAATTCTGATTTGAATAAAATTTAAAAGTCTGAGATTAAAGTCAGAATTCTGGACCCCTCAAAACAACTGAAAGTTTGTCGTTAAAGGTTCAGTAATAAAATCACATCATTTTGAACCAAAATAAAATGAAGCAAACTGTAAAACATAAGACTTAAAATGTATAAAACAGGTCAAAGAGCAGAGAACAGGAGAAAACTCACATGCAGAGAGACAAAGGCCAGAGGAAACAGCTTTAGAAGAGCAGTGCAGCTCCACAGAGGCTCACTTTACTCTCATGTCTTTATGTTACTAACTAACACAGCCCTTCCTGGAGTTTCTCTCAAACATTTAGACAGTCTGTCACCAAACATGGACAAATCACATCATCACTTCCACCTTGGTGTCTTTGTTCACGGGTAACAGTGAGCAGAGACACTGATGGATTAAAATCAGAAGTTTGAGAACAAAGTTAGAAAACTTTCATTAAAGTCAGAGTTCTTGAGATTCAATGCAGAATTTTGGGAGTGGCCCTTTGAGTCCCAGCTCAACTGTTTGGTCAATGAATTCAGGAATATCTGATATGTTAAAAAAATTCAAGTTTTTATAAGATTGATCTAATTCTGATTTTTAATGTAAAAGATGTGAAGACTGCAGGATAAATACTCACCTTATTTAGCTTTTCAGTTCCCCCTGTGCACTGTTTTCACAGACTGTAGCTCAGAGTTCAACACCTTCATAAATATCAGGACTTTGAACCGTCTGTTTTGATCCAGCTCAATAAAAAAGGAGGAAGAGGGAAGTAATATGAAGAATCAGCTTTAACCCTTTAACTTCAACATCAACTGTTTGGCAGAGGACAAAAAAATCCCAAAAAAATAACACATCATTGTTTGTTTTAGTCAGAGTTTTAGGATACAGAAAAATCTGCAAATAGACCAAAAGAACTGATATTTCCTTTGTGTGGGATTAAAAGGTGTAAAAAGTAAATTGTTTTTATCACCCTCATTTTTTAAAATACTTAACTTCAATGAGAATTTTTTTTTTTCAGCATTTTTTTTTATTGAATTTTTGGCACATAATTACCAGAAATTTCCCATTCGTTACAATGAATCCGTGCATTTTCACATTGGCAAATCATAACATTATGAAGAATAAAGGTATACATATCTATAAAGATACATAACCGTAAACATATCCGTATATAAAATCCATCCCCCCCAAAAAAGGGGCCATATCTGCATAAAGTTGAACAAAAAAACAGAAAATGAATAAATGAATAAAATATTTAAAAGAAAATAATTAGCCATAAACACACATAGGTACACATACAAAGTTATAGTAATAACAATAATAACTAGAAAAGAAATAATAAAATACAGTAAAAGGGTTAGAAGTGTTAAGTAAAACAGTTATGGCTAAAATAAATAAATAAATATATACATAAATAAAAAAATATATAAATATAAAAATATAAATTATAAGAATCGTTGTAATATATAGTGACATTATAAAAAAACACAAACCCATACTTAAAATAGCCACAAGGCTAAAGAGAGAATAAACTAATAATAATGATTATAAAATAAATAAGTAATAATAAATAGTAATAATAATTATAATAAAATAAGAATTCAGAATATGATTATGATACTAGTAAAAAGTAAAAAAGTAAGAGGCCAGAAGAGGGAATGCACATACTGCTATTTAGCAAATCATGCATTGGTATTTTTTTTTCTTTAAAGTGCTTATTTGTGCCAGAAAAATGAACAAGAAAAAAATTATACACTGACTGAGAACATCTACCAGAACAAAACAAAATGAGAGAATTTTAAGTTATTTTATTGCTATTTTATTTGCAAACATTTAGGTCTTTTCTAATTGATTTTATCTCAAGTATTTGTGAATTTTAAATCATCAGATAATTAACTTTTAACTTTTTAAACCTTTGAATCCCACACCATGAAAATATGTGTTTTTTGGTTTGTTTGTAGTTTTCTCTGTTCCCTGAAATGTTCAGGGAAGCAAACACTGATTTGATGTGTTCTGTTTTATAAAACATTAAATAGGCCTGAGTTTAGTTTTGAGCTCTGCCAAACAGTTGAGCTGGTAGTTAAAGGGTTAAGAGGAATGAAGTTGGCTTCATGACTTGAAGAAAAAGAAGCTGATTTTGGCCCAGATTTCTTCACAGCACTTCTGTGGACAGAGACAAAGGAAATGAGTGGAACAGATTGAGACAGGCAGATAGGCAGTCTTGTGTCAGAGCCTTTTCTACTGTAAAGCACTTTGGTTGGCCACTGGCTGTTTAAATGTGCTCCAGAAATAAAGCTGACTTTGGATTGACATGGACAAATGAACCATGAATCAATGGTATGTATGAGTGAAGTATGAATGAATGAATATTTGAAAGTACATATGAGTATATATGAATGTTTGTTTAGCATTTTTATGTTTGCACATTTGGACTGAATGCATGTTTACAGTATGAATTCTAAATAATTGTGTTTTTTCCTCATCATTCCTTTAAAATTCAAAGATGATTGTCTGAGTAATGGATCATCTCAGCTTCATTGTTCTCTCTGCTCTCCTGCAGCTCTCTGCTTGTCTTCTTGTCGTCTCCACTTCAGACTGAGGGTGGCAGCACTGTTTGATTGTTCCATACTCAGTTATGAGGACACCATCTCCACAAGTTCAAAAAGAACTCATCTTTATTGAGACATTCAGGAAACAGAAAATAAATACAGAAAGGACAGGTTTTCATCTGACAAAGAGAGGGTTTCATTTACACAAAAATAAAGACAAACAGATTATTACATTTTCATTTCATTGACTTCAGCCACGTGGCTGATGCAAACCTTTTAGCAGACAGAGAAACAGCCGTCACCTCAGGTTCAACTAAAAAGAAATAAAGAACAGAAGATGAACTTGTGAAGAAAATGAGTTCAGAGTATTTCTGAAATTTAAGACAATACCGCTGCCATCCAACATATTTACATCCTCAGTTATGGGGATCTTGGTGCATGAATTCACTTGATCATGAGCTTTCTTTTTTTAGAAATCAGATTTAAAAATGCAGACATGACCTGTGACAAAACTACTAAGCTGATAAAATGTCTGATTACTGTGTGGCAAAAGATCTTGGCACGTTTCTGTTCAATGAAACAGAGTAAAGTTTGATGGGAACACACTGTTGAAGTTGAATTTGAGATATTGGGACAGTTTTTTATGTGCTGCAGGCTACAGTAAAAACATAAAGACAAATGAGAAGGTTTAATAAATGTACATCAGGATAATTATGACAAACAAAGGAAGAGTTTCAAATATTGGCAGGAAAATTAACCCTTTAACTACCAGCTCAACTGTTTGGCAGAGGCCATCAATAAAAAAGGGAAATTTAATATTTTAAATCAAATTGTTGTCTGATTTAATTCACATTTCAGGAAACAAAAAAACTGCAAACCAAAAATATTATGCAGTGGGGTTTAAGGTTTAAAAAGTTAACAATTCATTACAAGATGACACAAAAATGCAAAAATGTTTTAGGTAAAATCAATTAAAAAAGGCTAAAATGTCTGAAAATACAATTAAATTAAAAATAACTTAAAACAGATTATATTGAGTTTGAAAAATATAAAAATGTTTTGTACAAATAACAGATTTTCTTTTAATATAAAAAATTAAATTAGTAATTGGGTAAATATTTAAAATAATAGTGTTGATAATAATAATGGCTTTTAGCTTTTAAACCTTTAAATCCCACACAAAGAAAATATCAGTTCTTTTGGTTTGTTTGTAGTTTATTCTATATCCTATACGATGGCAGAAACAAACAATGACATGTTTTTAACACATTAAATATTCCTGAATTTATTGACCTCTGCCAAACAGTAACTGGGAGTTAAAGGGTTAAAGATGATCATGATTAAAAATAAATATCTGGTCTATTTAAGGCCTTGTGTTTGTTTCACAAATATTAACAATAGATGGAAATTTCTTATTGAAAATGAGGAAAACTTGTTTTTGACATAAAAACATGCTGTCATTGATTTTCTGTGACAGTTACTATCACTGGGAAAAAGATTTAAATTTGAGGCTTAGTAATTAAAGATTAATTCAAGATTAATTTGTTGAATGTTGATGCATCCAAAAATAGTTTTTGTCCCCGTTGGACACGAAGCTGTCGGCCGTGTATCAATTCAATGATTATTATTAAGTTAAAAATTCAATGTTTCTGCTCCAGGATACTATTTTAGATCAAATAATACAAGCAGACAGCCAAATTTCATGAGGATTATCAGCAGGAATGTGATGTTTTCAGGTCCTAGACCTTCATCAGATCCCCTCCAGATTGTCTGAAAACCACAGAAACACTTCAAGATCATGAAAACTCATTTTGATGAAGACATTTGATGATGCATCCACCTTAAATATTAAAAAGAATCAGTATGGACCCTGTATTTAGTTGGTACTGGATCAAATCTTCAGTATTGCAAACCACTGCTGTGTAATAAGCAGAATTTAGAAGTTTGTTGTGCCCTCCAAATCTTTACAGGTACAAAATCTTAAAAATGTATACTTTTTCTACAAACTGCAATGAAGTCACAGAGAGAGGAGGGTTAACTTAAAACCTTTATTTAATATTATAAACTTTGTCAAGAATACACCCAAACCATATATTAAGCTCTTTTGTTTTCAAGTAATGGGTGCTTAAAGAACAAAGTAAACACATATTTTAGACATGTTTTAGTAAATTTGGTGTTGAATTAAATACTTTTCTCCCATTAGTAACTTGGATTTCTCTAAAAGCAAAGAGTAAAAGTACTTCCTATTGCATGCCCATGTAGTCCAGAGTGTATTCTCTGCAGTTATTTAAGTTTCATGTGGTACTAATGGAAGAAAATTGTTTTCGTGGACATCAAATTCACTGACCAGTCGATTTCATTTCATTTTAAGTCTCGCGCCATGCATTCATGACCCCTGACCTCTGCTGATTAACACAGTTCTATTATTACACATCTGCTTCATTCATGAAGCACAAAGAGGCATTTCTGACCTCATGTTTCCCGTTTCCCTCAAATGATGGTGAAGGGAAAACAGGAGCACGTGAAGACGCTCAGGCGGCCTCCTTTAACGCGCAGCATTTACCGTAAAGTTATGAGGACAGGCGCACTTCGAATTCAGGAGCGTTTTTTTCTGTCAGGAATGTTCACTCCCCCAGACAAACCCCTGTCCCTCCTCGAACTCTCTGTTCATTTCTGAGACCTCTCTTCATCCATTCTCACTCTCTCAGCCTGAAAATGCTCCTACCTTGATGCGCCATGACGCCTCCACCTGTGTTTGAACGCCGCACCTGTGCGCGTCACTTCCTGTTTTTAAAGCAGGTAATCTCGCACCAACTCTTGGTCACATGACTGGGGTGGGTCAGATTAAAAATCTTATTTTGTACAGGGAGCAGGGCCGCCCATAGAGGGGGATAAAGGGCTCTCGGGGGCCCAGCCTCAAAGACATTTACCCACCTTTTTTAAAAATATAAATGTTATTGACCTTTTTAGAATAATTACTTAAAGACATTTGGACTCAACTTTCTGATCCAGCATGGTTTATTGAAGGGAATATCTTCCAGAAAGGGCCCCTAAAGTCTCTGTCAGGGGCCCAGCTTTTTCTTTATGCAGCCCTGGCAGAGAGTAATTCTATAAATATGAATAAAATGTCTTAAACATGAAGATTAAAAGAGCTGGTAGACTGATGGAGGGGCTGATGTGGCCCCACATCACTTCATATCATTGAGTATTTCATTGACAGGTTTGTAGTAAATATACATTTGTAGTAAATATAGGTGAGTAGTCAATGTTGTACTCATATTTATTTATAAACAGAAAACAGCTCTTGGTGTTCACATATACGAATCTGCTTAAAGAGCTAATTCATTCTTGAACTTCACTGAATAATCTTTCTGATCAAAGTGTCATAAAACACAACAAACATGTTTTATTTTCACTTTCACTGCATCAGATCTTTTCAACAACTTCAAATTGAACCATAGATATCATTTATTCATTTACATTTTTTGTTTTTAAGCCATGTTTACATAAGAACTCCATATTATTTCAAATGAGAAAAACAAAATAAATTTGCAATATATTCCAAAAATGAGGTGCAAAGTGGAATATTCGAGGTGAGGTTTTTACAGCAATGACTGGTCAATAACTGATGACACTGATGCTGTTTAATTATGTAATGATAATAATAATCAATTTTACTTGAATTGCACTTTACATTGTTGGAATCTCAAAGTACTATAAAGTAAGATAAAACAATTAAAAACCAATTAAAAGCAATTTATAAAGAGATAAATAGATTCTTCAAATAATGGCGAACCCATAAAAAGAAATTAGCAAAAAAAAATTATTTTGGGGCAATGAGAGTTTATTAAAAAAACTTCTCACCTTTGTAGGTCTCAAAAATCCCTCTCTTTAAAGTGATATCAAAAAAATATATTTTTTTCTCACTTTCACTGAGTCAAATCTTTTCACCTCCTTAAACCTAAACATAGATATAAAGGTTTTTTTTTTTATTATTATTTTATTTATATCTTATATTTTGACTCCTTTTAGTCCAAACCCCTGATCTCTTTTGATCAAGAAAATAATATAATCATAATCAGAGCCAATTTGGCCTCTGATGATTCAAATCTCACAAACACAATCCAAATCTTTTCTCAGTCACTGTCACATCACTTTTAGAAACATCCCTATTCACCACTGAAACTCTGTGTGAAGAAGCTCTGCTGCCCCTGGTGGTGTGGGGGCGCCATCACACCTACAACCTGCTTTTCCATTGTTTTGAAGTAGAGGCTCAGATTTATTAGGCATCAATCAATCAATCTTTATTTGTACAGCAACACTTGTTATCTCAGTAACTGAAGAATAACTTTTCAAATGTAGGACCAACAGATTGAGAAACTCCTTTGTCCCTCAAGACATCAGACTGTACAACTCCTCACTGGAGGGGAGGAGGAGTGACAGGAAGACAGAGGATGGGAAGGAGCAGCAGCCAGCATGTAGCACTATATTTTTATTGTTTTATTTTATCTATATTTACATTTGTGTATATTTATTAATAGTTTTATCTATATCTATCTTTTCTTTTTTTATATACCTTTTTATCTGTAATAATCAACTGCTACTGATTCTTAATTTCCCTGAGGGAGGATTTCACCAAGGGATAAATAACGTACAATCTAATCTAATTTAATCTAATACACACAAATGCATCCAGAGATTGATCCATCCAGGCAGAGACAAAGGGACTAAAAAAGGATTTAGGATAGCAACAAATCCAAAAGTCCAGATCATAAATCTGTCCTCATCACATTTGTCTTTAACATAAATTTATTAAAGGTGGCATCTCAGTGTCAGAGGGACCTCACGTCTATATGGCTGAAAAGAAACTTACTATGGAAGTCAAATCAACCATGGACAGAGAGATCAGTCTGATTACATTAATATCAATCAATCAAAGTTTATTTATATAGCACAGCTCGAACAAATTGAATTGCAGCTCAAATTATTTCAGACAAAAAAGACTGAAAAAAGACATATATACATATACATCCATATGATAATCACTTTCTTTAAACCACTTAGCAAATAAAGACTCAGCAGAGGTCCGTCTACTAAGAATATTCCTCTGGAGTTGTCATGAATAGTTGGTAGGATGTCAAGAGGATTTGGAAGCTAATGTATACAAGAAAAAGCAAAGCAATAAAACCAAGAAACATCAGACTAATGAATAAAACACCAAAAATACATTTAAAACAAATACATTCAAACATGTTGAAAGATTAAAATGAAACCTTAAATGAATATAATCTGCAGAGGAATGATGTTGATTAATGTAGCAGCGTCTACCTGAACTGCTATTAAAATGGTTGAACTGGTCTGAAAGTGTGAATTGATGTTAAATGATGTTTCTGTTGATGGTTGATGCTCATGGAGTGGAGCAGGTCATCATGACTGTTTGTCAGGGTCACACTGATATATGTGTGCTGTCTGCAGGAACTACCATGTGTTTAATGTGGTTGATCTGAAGTTAATATCAGGGACGGTAATGATGAAGGAATGGGGCTAAAGGAAAGGCTGGAGTTACTGAAGCTTAGTCATCAAAAGCTGCCAACAAGACAAGAGCCAGAGAGGAGAGCAGGAGCAAACAAAAAGATCCCCGACAGTCTGAGCCTGATGCAGCGGAACGACGAGACATGAGTTGCTCCAGGACTGAAATACACTAATAAGATTATGTCTCCAGAGTCTGCAGTCTACACCCCGGATTCTCCACAAAACCACGCAGCAGCTTCACTCCTGAATCCTGCAGGCTGTTTTTTCTCAGGTTCAGCTCTCTCAGGTGGGAGGGGTTGGACTTCAGAGCAGAGGCCAGGTGAGCACAGCTGATCTTCAAACTGCAGTCCTCCAATCTGAGCAGAGACCAAATAATCCAGCTTTAGAAAACAATGTCTCCTCACTGACAGTCTAACACAGGGGTGGGCAACTGGCGGCCAGGGGCCATATGTGGCCTTTCCCCACTGAATGCGACCCACCATTTGCCCCCCCCCCCCCCCCCCCAAAAAAATAATAAAAAAGATAAAATAAGATAAAATTAAATACATAAAACTGGAAAACAAAACAACAGTTTCTGAATTTGATTCATCATGAGTAACCAGTAGTATGTCATGCATAAATTCAGATAGGTGATAAAATATTTTCTCTAACCTTAGATTGCTGCTACGTGATTTGTTTTTACAAGTAATTAAAGTTCTTACTATGCTATGATTGGATCTCTTAAAATATTTATGAAGTATTGAAAAATAAATTACAGTGTTGGTAAAAAAAACATATTTGGAAACAATGGTGATGTACGGAAGCCCTAAAGGGTCACATTTTTTCACGTTTTTTTAGCACCGTTTTCTCGCGATAACGACAAAATTTCAGTCATTTTCCCGAGATCTCAAGTTATTTATGTCGTTATCTCGGGATAATGAAGCTTGTTTTCTCCAGATCTCGACATAAATATGTCGTTTTGGGATAACGACATAAATAAGTCGAGATCTCGAGAAAACAATTTGAAATTAAGTCGTTATCACGAGAAAACGGTGCGAACAAAACATGAAAAAACCATGGCCTTTTCGGGCTTCCATAGTGATGGGAGCATATATGTGCTTTAAAAACGGGTAAACATTAATTCTTTTATTGCATTAAAAGAAGCTTGAATTAGTTTTAGTTATGTGTCATGCTCATTAGATCATGAATTTTTAATTGTGTTTGAGTTAGAATATAGAAGTGTTGGTATAATCCTAAGTTAAGCTTTATCCCTGATGTTTTTTGTTTATTTATATTTTTTATTTAAAATGCCAACAACATGTAACAGTACTGCCCTCGGGCACTGAAATATAAATGAATGTTATTTCAGTCACCATGTGGGCTTTTCTTTCTTTAACAGAAGGGTTCCAACATTTTTGTCTGCGTGTGAACATACCGTGCAGCAGACTGGTTTCAGCAGGGTAGTCAATAACCCCATTCACCTGCTGTTTCAAGCTGTAATGTTCCCTATGGTCACATGTGGCCTCACACAACTCCATCATATCAAATTCATCTCAGCACAGAGGGAAAGAAATGGTGTCTGACCTCAGAGTCTCCAGTTTACAGTCTGGACTCTTCAGAAAGTCACACAGCAGCTCCACTCCTGAATCCTTCAGGTTGCTGTTGTAACTCAGGTCCAGCTCTCTCAGATGGGAGGGGTTGGACTTCAGCGCTGAGGCTAAATAAGAACAGCTGATGGCTGACAAATAGCAGCGGCTCAAACTGAAAATGAACACAGAGAAATATTTACTGCAGTGATCCTCTGAGGGGACATTCAACCTGGAGATGAGACTTTTCTCTTAGGGGTGTGTACTGTGTGTAGTTACATTGCTGCTGTTGTGGACATATGGAGCTTAAATAACTACAGTTACAAATATTCTGACATTCCTCTAGCCCAGGGGTGGGCAACTGGTGCTCCAGGGGCCACATGAGGCCTTTCACCTCACTCCATGTGGCCCACCAATCATTTCCAAAAAAACAAACAAGAAAAAATGGAATTATGAAGAAAACATAACATCAACTGCTGCATATGATTTATCATGAGTAAGCAGAACTGCATAATGCACAGATTATGGAGGTGATTAAATATTTCTACCAACCTTAGAGTGATGGTACATTTTTTTTATTTTACAAGTCACTAAATAACTTTGTTTTATTGTTGTCTCTAAATACATTTCACCAGGCCTTAAAATATAATGTATGGCATTAGTAAGAACTATATATGGAAACAATGATAAAGGTAATATATTTGTGCTTTAAAATCTGAGAAACATTTCTGATTTTATTGAATTAAAAAGAAGCTTACATTGGATTTACTTAGCTGTCAGACTCACTAAATTTTGAATTTTTGATTGTATATGAGTTAAAACATAATATTGTTGGTATAATTCTTTTTTGAAGCTTTATATTTGCTTTTTTTGTTGATCTATAATTTTTTTTCCAACAATTTGTAACAATTCAGCCCTCATATACTGAAAAAAATGGATGTGGCCCTCCTGATAGTCAAAGTTGCCCACCCCTGCTCTAGCCCATTCCTTTATCATTACAGTTCCTGAATTTAACTTTAATCCAACCCTCAAGTATCAACACAAAGAAATGTGAATTTTCCCTCATTATGGACAAACCCCAGCCTCAGTCAATGAGCAGAGACCAACAAACCAGAACACAGTTTATGAACTCACCTCAGAGACTCCAGTCTACAGTGTGGACTCTCCAGTCCACCACAAAGAAGCTTCATCTCTGAATCCTGGGGAGGGTTGTTGCTTAGATCCAGCTCTCTCAGATGGGAGGGGTTGGACTTCAGAGCTGAGGTCAAAATCTCAAAGTGAGTGTTTGACAGTCCAGCCCAAGAAAGTCTGTGATGACAAAAACATCATGGAATTACTGCCATGTGGACCATCCTGATGATATGAAAGTCAATTTACCCACTTAAAAATGGGATTTAGGGAACTAAAAAGAAAAATACTTAGGTATTACTATGAGATAATCAGTCATAATAATCAGATAAAAAGTCACAATTATGAGGAAAAGAGTTGTAATTATGAGATTAATTATGACAAAAACAGGCAAAATTCTGAGATAAAAAGTCTAAATCATGAGACACCATTCGTGCATGTGGACCACGCCCATAGACTTTTCCCTCGCCACATGCCTTTGATTTTGTGTCTCATAATTATGACTCTTTTTTCCCCTAAATTAATTTCCTTTTAAGTGGACGAAATGCGCCTCCATATGTTGATGCTTCAGTTCGCATCAGGGATCATTTCTTTGTTTTTGTGTCTGATGATATTTTACAAATCTTCTTCTTTTGCCACTTCATGAACACTGACAGTAGGCTACACATTTTTATTTAACATCACAAAAGATATGCTGGAATGGAAAATTTGACTGCAGCAAAAAGTCATCTTTGACACAGGCTGACCAATTTAGAGGGAATGTAGAGGAACAAAGCTGAGGCACCATAGTCTGAAAGTCCTTCAAGAGAAGCACAACTAACTTTTAATGGAATCAGATCTGGACTTACCGAGCTTTTCTGCAGTTCCTCACTGCTGGAATCAGTCTGCGTTTTCCATCATAGGAGGCGTTGTACTTCTTTAAGTCCAGTTCATCCACAACCTCCTCTGACATCTGCAGCATGTAGGCCAGAGCAGAGCAGTGAAAGTCAGAGAGCTCCTTCTCTGATCTGTTGTCTGATTTCATGAGCTCTTGGATCTCCTGATGTACGGAGTGGTCATTCATTTCTGTCAGACAGTGTAAGATGTTGATGCATCTGTCCGGAAAGACATTGTACCTTGTCATCTCTTTTAGAGACTCAATTACTCTTTGAATGATATCTGTGCTGTTGTCTGTTTGGCCCAGAAGTCCTTGTAGGAGTCTTTGGTTAGACTTCAGTGAAAGGCCATGAAGAAAGCGGACAAACAGGTCCAAGTGACCGTTCTCACTCAGAAGAGATTTCTCCAGGGCTCTCCTCAGGAAGATCTTCAAAGATGCACGACTCCAATAGTCATTGTCGGTGTGAAAAGAAATGTCCTTATAAAATATCTGATTTGAATTCCTCTGTCTTCGAAGGAAAGCCTGGAGTATTTCTGTGTTTTTGTTTGTGAAGCAGTGGAACATGTAGACTGCAGCCAGGAACTCCTGAACACTCAGGTGAACGAAGCAGTAGACTGTCCTCTCAAAGATCACGCTCTCTCTTTTGAAGATCTCAGTACAAACTCCTGACTGCACCAAAGCTTCAGTGACATCCAGACCACACTGCTCCAGATCTTCTTGGTAGAACATGATGCTTCCTTTATCCAGATGTTCAAACGCCAGTCGCCCAAGCTTCAGGAGAACTTCCCTATCAGAGTCCATAAGCTCCAAAGACCTCGTGTCCTGACCCTCCTCGTACTTGTGCTTCCTCCTCTTCGTCTGAACCAGCAGGAAGTGCGAGTACATGTCGGTCAACGTCTGTGGCAGCTCCCGTCTTTGTTCTGTGGTCATCATGTGCTCCAGAACTGTAGCTGTGATCCAGCAGAAGACCGGGATCAGACACATGATGTGGAGGCTCCTGGACGACTTGATGTGTGAGATGATCCTGCTGGACAGATCTCCATCTCTAAACCTCCTCCTGAAGTACTCCTCCTTCTGGGCGTCAGTGAAGCCTCGAACATCTGCAATCCTGTCAACACATGATGGAGGGATCTGATTGGCTGCTGCAGGGCGGGACGTGATCCAGATGAGAGCAGATGGGAGCAGATTCCCCTTGATGAGATTCACCAGCAGGGTGTTCAGCTGAGATTTCTGTGTGACATCGGACACGGCCTCAGAAGAAACAAAATCCAAGGACAGCCTGCTTTCATCCAAGCCGTCGAAGATGAACAAAAGCTTACAGAGAGCAAGAGTCTCCGCGGTTAGCCCCTTTAAAGTTGGATGGAAAACCCAGAGAAGATTAAGAAGACTGTAACTCTCATTTCTGATCAAGTTCAACTCCCTGAACGAAAGCAGAACCACCAGCTTGATGTCTTGGTTCTGCTGACCTTCTGCCCAGTCCAGAGTGAACTTCTGCACTGAGAACGTTTTTCCAACACCAGCAACGCCGTTGGTCATAACCACTCTGATGGGTTTCTGTTGGTCGGGGAAGGCTTCAAAGAGTTCATGGGGCTTGATTGGAGTCTCATGGATTTTTTTCTTGTTTGCTTTTTCAAGCTGCTGAACTTCATGTTGAGTGTTCACCTCTTGGCTCTGCCCTTCTATGATGTAGAGCTCAGTGTAGATTCTGTTGAGGAGGGCTCTGCTTCTTTCTTCACCCGATCCTTCAGTCACACATTCACATCTCTCCTTCAGACTGGTCTTATGTGCATCAACAACCTCCTGCAGGCCTCCTTTAGACAATAACAGAGACAAAAATAGCATCATGACCATTGTTTTATTGTTTATAAGAATCAAGAAAGAACACACCTTTCCCCTCTCCATTTCTAGCCCATTTCATAACATGCTCATGTTTCCATTTTTGCAGAAGGATTTTACAAATCTGAAGAAAGTTTTATCTGTTAGAGGGCCCAAACAGGAAGATAAAAAAATCAAGCATTGAACTGTTTTAATTGTACGTTATGTGCTGTGCTCTGATAATCTCAACACTCATTACCATTCTGTCCCACCACCGATCTAGAATCTAGTCCTCCAAGACAGAAATCTGATCAAACGTGATCAAACAAAATGAAGAAGAAGAAACATAGCATCAACTGAAAACACAACATGGAAGAGGGCAGAGAAGAGGGGATGAAGGGGGTCTATGGACTACTTCGCGCATTTCTTGATTGGCTGCATTCATGTAGTCAAAACTCTGTTGCTTTCCTCATACATGAGGATTTTGGTCTTAAAATACTGAACAAGTTTAATATTTACAACTGTCTGGCTCGACCTGTTTCTGAGCCGATTATCGGGACGAATTGATTCTTCACACCTCGGACCACAGTGTCATCTTTAAAGATAATGGTTTTGCTGTCTTTAGTCGGGAAGAGGGAAAGCAGTGACAAAAACAGTCTGATCATCTTTGTGTGCAAAGTTTTATAGTAAAACAATTAAATTCATTTATAAAGAAACAATAAGTTCTTGTCAATTGCAATAAAAATGTCTTTAATTGGACACAATTCCAAATTTATCTCATGAAATTTAGCTTTACTGCTTGGCACTGAGTGTGAATTATTGATCACAGATTATTTTTACTATTAATTTAAACATTTTATTATCATATCATTGATAGTACCCTTTTATTTGTAACAATCTGAAGCTGAGAGTAACGCCAATGGGAGCCAAAGTTGCTCATCCCTGCTGTAGGAAATATAATCCAAGTGTTTCAGAGACAGTCGATGAGCAGCGGACCAAAAAATATCCCAAAGCAAAGAGGCACAGCCCTAACATTTATAACAAACATCAGCAAGCTGTTGTCTGGTCTTTGTAAAGTGCAGGTCTTACCATCTGTCTGCTGCCCAGGTCTTGCTGCGTCGGACACGAGGCTCCTGTTTCTGGATAAAGAAAATATCACTTTAGATTTTTGTGATGACCCTTGACCTCAAGCTCAGCAGGTCACACACACCTTGTACAGAACACTACGCTGGGGGATTATGTAGAAACTGTCCAAATTATTTGCTGATCACATTCATATGGCTTCATATTCATTTACACACATGATTCAAAAGGTGGGAGAAACTGAGGGGAAGTACATTTCTTGTGGTAATAATAGATGAAAATCTTAACTGGAAACCGCACATAAAACATCTACAGTCCAAAGTTACAAAAGGACTGCCTTATTAAATAAAGCCAAGAGCAGCTTATAGAGACCACACACATTCACTGTTTTTACAGTCAAAACTGTTAAAATTCACTGATCAGATAGAATATCAAACAGCAAAAATTATGTTTAAGCAAAAAAAAAAAATCAACTACCTGGAAATATAAAGGGCATTTTCAAGCAAAGAGAGGGGAATTATAACTTAAGGGGATTGTTTCATTTTAAGATTGTAAAAGTGAGAACTACCAGGAAAAGCTTTTGTGTGTCGGTGTGTGGTGTAAAACTTTGGAATAGTCTGAGTGACGAATTAAAACAATGTCCAAATATTGAGCAGTTTAAAAAAGTATAAAATGATTTGGAAAAGGTGCAGAGATGAGATTGTATAAAGATCACTGCAGGTGGATTTAGATTCTGTTGTTCCTTTGTTTGTTTATTTTATTTTATTTTATTTTATAATATGATTTGTGTTATATTATTAATATTTTGTGTATTTGGTTATGTGTGATTATTTTGTCAGTACTGTCTTTGTGACTTGGAAGTGGGTAAATTACTGACTAGCTGTGTAAGGTGAAGGGGTGGGACTAGACAAGTTTCGACTTCCTCCTACTCCCTTTAGAACATGTAAATGACACTTTTTGTTGTTTTGCACTTTGGTTTCTATTTTTACTTTTTTTGTTAAAACATATTTTTGTTATGTTCAAATAAATAAAATAAGAAAATAAAAATAAAGTATCCTGTCTGAGCAAACACTGACATGTGACTGTATCAAACATGTGTAAGAGGCACACGTTACTCTGTAGACACTGAAGCTGTTGTTGTTCCTGGTATTCGAGTGCAGCCTTCATGTGAAAGAGTAATGCACATGTGGTGAATCAAGGTTTACAAAAAGCTCGGTCACGATGCATTTTCAAAACACTCCGGTCTCGCTAAATGGTTTGACGACGCTGGTTATCAACCTCGTAAGTGGATCCAGCTTTGCAATGAGCGCGAGCACGCATATAAGGCGGAGCCCGCCGCATCTGACCAATCGTGAACATGGGCCAGTCTGGAGCGTCAGAGCAGGCCGTAGAGCGAAGGACCGCATACTTCACACAGGAGGAGCAGGAGGTGATCATGACAAAGTATGAAGAATTAAAACATGTAATAAACGTCAAAAGGAACACCGTCACCGCTGCTAAAGCACGGACGGAGTGCTGGCAGAAAATTGCTGACAGTCTCAATCCATAAGAGTAGCGCGCAAAAAATCTTCGGTGCCATTATCATCCTGAAATAGCACTGTTCAACATGCACTTTTACTGTAACATGCACCAGACATGCCTAATTCATTTCCAAGATGAATTCATTCATTTGTTCATTCCTATCTGTTTACATTTTTTGTGTGATATGTAGGCCACATGAGCCCGACATGAATTCCTGTCACAATTTTAAGACGGGCAATAAAATATTTTCATTGAACAGAATTCTTGGCATTGAAGATCTTATTACGGCAATGAGAGTTCTTCATTCCCTTTAACTACCTGTAGCAAGTGTCATGTACTGTGTAGTGACTCTAAATCTGAGTCTCATTTCAGCACCAATCAAAGTACACAAAAAGATCTGGGGGGGATTCCTCCCTCAGATTTTACTCCTGCAGAGGAGCTGGCCCTCTGCAGCCATCGAGTCAGCTCATTGGTCAGTGGGCGGGTTTTTTATAGTCCACGAGTTCAATCTGGAACCTAACCTGCCCCGGAGCAGGTTAGCCATTTAGTGTATGTTGCTATGGAGACTCGCCTCGCTAAGAAGTGAACCAGTCTCGTAGAACAGGGAACCCGGAACTTACCCTCAAAGCTACCTCGCTAGGCAGTAATCCTCCTTCGTAGAACAGGGCCCTGAGTCGTGGAAACACCACCTGAACCACCACCACCTCAAACAAGAACTAACACTAAGTCTTGAGGTCTCCTCAAACACTAACAGGGCATAATGAGAACACCTAGACAAAATGTAACTTAACTAACACTTAAATTCAAGTTATCACCCTGTCATGCTAACAATGCTAATGCAGTTACCATGGAGATGTACTGCCCCTGTTACCAACCTCTGACCTGGTGGTGCTTTGCATTATGGTAAACAATACACAAGGTAGACTGGGCTGAATTCAGTTTTCAACTGTTCAAAACTGTCGTGGAGAATCTCCGCTCTGAGTGTAGCAGAGAGGAAGCCTAATGCAGTCCTAAGGTGGACGGTGTGACCATGGCATGTACGGAGCTCAATCAGGCTGATTGTGGCTCAAACCTGAAAGCTTTCTGTGGAAAACTGACAAGGACGTATCAGTTTGTGCCCCAGGTGTGTCCCGTTCAAGAAGATGCAAGTGACAGGGCTCAGTCTGGGCTTACGTGACACGAACTGAGCTTGAGTGGGGTTGAGGTCACATTCTCATACTCTGTAAAAAGGTTGTTGTAATTTTTACTGTAACTGACTAGAAACAAGATGCCAGTAAGTTACTGGAAATATCTTTACAGAAGCAATAACCAATTTTAATTTGCATCATAACTATTGTACTTTCAACAGTAGGATAACTACTGTATATTTATTCAAGTTATCATTATTGTAACATGGTTTACACCAGAAAAAGTGTATTTTCATTCAAAGTATCATGCTGTATTTTATTATGTGCATTTAAAATAAAACTGAACTTGCCTGCCTGCTATTTGCCAGTTTTCCTGGACAAACTAGAATTTTCTCTTGACCTATTGTCCTTTTCAGTAACTGACTATGTAGACATTTTACAGCAGGTAACTGTAGATTTGATGGTAAAATGCTGTTAAGTTTATATAAATCTGTATGATTTCCCACAAACATTGACATTTACAGTAGATGACTGTTTGTTTTTACAGTAGGTAGCTGTAGATATTACAGTAAAATACTGTTGAGTTTACAAAATCAGTTACAGTGTACCTAAGGGCAACTTGGAGTCACCAATCAACCTGATGAGCCCGTTTTTGTTCTGTGGGAGGAAGTCAGAGTGCCTGGAGAGTATGGGGAGAGATTTGTCTCAAAATGATTCACACAAATCTCTTCATGATTTTCACATGTGTTTTTCAGATCCACAAATATATCAATAATATTCACATGTGTTTTTCAGATCCACAAATATATCCATAATTTTCTCATGTGTTTTTCAGATCCACAAATATATATATGATTTTCACATGTGTTTTTCAGATTCACAAATATATATTTGATTTTCACATGTGTTTTCAAATTTTGTGAGTGCATTTATCATGACTTATCATTTGTAAATCTTCAATTCTGCTTGTGAACTGTTGGAAGTGCGTTTGTGGATCAACTGACACCTGCATTCATTTTGAGACAAAGCGTAGCAGTTTCCTAGAAATGCACACACATATTTGGAGAGGTTTATCTCATTAAAATGCAGACAAATATCCATGAATTTCACATGTGTTTTGCAGATACACAAATATAAACATAATTTTCTCATGTGTTTTTAGGATTCACAAATATTTTTACGATTTTCACATGTGTTTCTCCGATCTGCAAACATATGTATGATTTTTCACATGTGTTTTTAAGGTTCACAAATATATCCACGTTTTTCACATGTATTTTTAAAGTTTGTGAGAGCATTTATCATGACTTATCATTTGTAAATCTTCAGTTGTGCTTGTGAATCATTTAAAGTTAGATTCGTGGATCAACAGACACGTGCCTCTATTTTTGAGACAAAGCGTGCCGCAGTTTCACAGAGATTCTCACACACACAGGTTGAGAATATTCACATGTGTCTCAAGCCCGCCCCTCCATCCACTAGGCGGCAGTGTTGCTGTCTTTGTTTAACAGGGGGCGTCAAACGGCCTGCTCCGGCTCGGTGCTGTTGAAGAGGAAGGAGCAGGAGCAGAAAGGCGCCTCAACTTAGAAGCAAAAGCAGCCTAACCCAGTCCGCCAGTATTCATTTCTGGCCCCTCGCCATGCTCTGGAGTGTGTCTTTTATATGTGTATAATGTTTATTCATTTTTCTGAACAGAACTTTGACGATCATTAACAGATGAACGTAAACGCACCAGGCACAGCATTGCTGCAGACTGCTGACGCCTCCTCCTGCTGACTGGGCAAAGTCAGAAAGATATTCACTAATCTGACCCTCTTTTCAGTCACTGTCATGAAGACTGGAAGCTACAGCCCGCTTTTTCCTCAAAACGAGCCGTTCTCCGAGCCAGACAGCTTCTATTTGTATCAAAGTGCTGTCGGTGATGCTCGACGGCTTAGGGAGCGTCGGCAATTCAGCATAGCAAAGGAAAGCGGTGAATGAAAACTCAGTACTGTCACCATGAAAACTGTAACACACTACACAAGACCTTGTGTTATTCATTAAAAAATGTCACAGTTTGTTAAAAAATATCAAGATATACACAGGACACATTATTTCTTAAAATATTAATTTCTGTTAATAGGTAATGACTATAATAATTGAACGGTACTGTTGCAGAACTTATCTTAAGGATCAAACATCTCTGGTTTAGCCTACTTCACGGCTCACTAAAGAAAGTTTAATGTTTATATATTTTCAGGCAAATACTTTTCAAGCAGTATTGACTTTCAGGTCATTTATAAAATTATCCTTTCACAATAAAGTTTTCAGTAAGGAATACTATGTGAAATAAATAGCATCCATTAACAGTTTCAATAGCGCCTTTAATCATTTTCCATCATTTAAACTCACTTTCTCTTTTTTAAATAACCATCTTAAGTATTCTATTTTTATTTCATCCCAAATATTTGATTTCACATACTCTTTGGGATTAGTTTTAATCCTTCAAAGTTTTATAAGTGTGAAGATCATAGAAGTACTTATTCACACATTTCTTTTAATCTGTTATACCAGAAAGTGTTAAATATAAAATAAATTATCACAGCTTTCAATTTCAGTTGCTTTGATCATTTCCCCAATAGTAGATCATATGTGTAAAAAATAAAAACCTCTTCTATAAAAAATGCTGTAGAAAATACCTTATCAGGATCTTTGCGCCTATTACAGACTAATGAAAATATAGTTGGAAAACATATAGCGGCAAACCAGGAATTTTTTATTGCTCAACTGCATTTAATATAAATAAATTTATGAAAAGCTCTCTTCTCTAAAGGGCTGCAGTACAAGGCTAGAGAATATTTGATAACTGGGTTGAGTTTGGTATAGCCTATTTAACAGCAGTAGAGTTATTGCAGTTTTATAGGCATCAACTAATCATATTAACATCAAAGTAAATATTTAAATTTGATCTCTCCTAAGTATCTTTATCTCTCCTATGTATCTCTTTTTTTGTAGTGTTTGTCTTTGTTTGTTTTTTTAATTATGTACTATGACCCTTGTATGTCTCAATGGCTCTTAACACCATGCCAGAGGACTTCAGTTGGAAACTAGCCTTTGGCTAAAACTGGCACATTTACAGTAATGTATGATTGATGTGCGCTGTCCTCTTTAAATAAAATGAAAAAAAAAAAAAAATCATAGACATTGAGTTTAAACCTATTTCTCTAAAGAGAAAAAGCATATGGCTGTAGGTGGAGGAGATAAACATCCAAATATTTGTGAAAATGTCAGTAGAGCTCATAAATTTAATGGCACTGGCTTTTTTTCCCGATCATAAACGTCCTGTGTATATCTTGATATTTTTTAACAAACTGTGACATTTTTTAATGAATAACATAAGGTCTTGTGTAGTGTGTTTCTGACGACATTACAGTTTTTCATGGTGACAGTACTGAGTTTTCATTCACCGCTTTCCTTTGCTATGGTGAATTGCCGACGCTCCCTAAGCCGTCGAGCATCACCGACAGCACTTTGATACAAATAGAAGCTGTCTGGCTCGGAGAACGGCTCGTTTTGAGGAAAAAGCGGGCTGTAGCTTCCAGTCTTCATGACAGTGACTGAAAAGAGGGTCAGATTAGTGAATATCTTTCTGACTTTGCCCAGTCAGCAGGAGGAGGCGTCAGCGGTCTGCAGCAATGCTGTGCCTGGTGCGTTTACGTTCATCTGTTAATGATCGTCAAAGTTCTGTTCAGAAAAATGAATAAACATTATACACATATAAAAGACACACTCCAGAGCATGGCGAGGGGCCAGAAATGAATACTGGCGGACTGGGTTAGGCTGCTTTTGCTTCTAAGTTGAGGCGCCTTTCTGCTCCTGAAGGGACTTCCTTCTTCTTCAACAGCACCGAGCCGAGGCCATGGATATATGGCCGGGGCAGGCTGTTTGACGCCCCTGTTAAACAAAGACAGAAACACTGCCGCCTAGTGGATGGAGGGGGCGGGGCTTGAGACACATGTGAATATTCTCAACCTGTGTGTGTGAGAATCTCTGTGAAACTGCATGCGTTTGTCTCAAAATAGAGGCACGTGTCTGTTGATCCTGAGCGTGCTTTAAATGATTCACAAGCACAACTGAAGATTTACAAATGATAAGTCATGATAAATGCTCTCACAAACTTTAAAAATACATGTGAACCTTAAAAACACATGTGATAAATATGTGCATTGTGAAAATCAGATCCTAAAAACACATGAGAAAATTATGTTTATATTTGTGGATCTCCAAAACACATGTGAAATTCATGGATATTTGTCTGCATATTAATGAGATAAATCCCTCCAAATATGTGTGTGCATTTCTAGGAAACTGCGTTACGTTTGTCTCAAAAATGAATGCAGGTGTCAGTTGATCCACAAACGCACTTCCAACAGTTCACAAGCAGAATTGAAGATTTACAAATGATAAGTCATGATAAATGCACTCACAAAATTTGAAAACACATGTGAAAATCAAATATATATTTGTGAATCTGAAAAACACATGTGAAAATCATATATATATTTGTGGATCTGAAAAACACATGAGAAAATTATGGATATATTTGTGGATCTGAAAAACACATGTGAATATTATTGATATATTTGTGGATCTGAAAAACACATGTGAAAATCATGGAGAGATTTGTGTGAATCATTTTGAGACAAATCTCTCCCCATAGGAGAGAACCCATGCATGCTTGAGGAGAACATGCAAAGGCCCTGACAGACAAAGGGATCGAAACAGCAACCTTCTTGCTGTGAGGCACGTGTACTAGCTGCTGTGCCACCATGTGCCGCTGTATAGAATAAATCAATTTTGATTAAAATTCAAAATCAAATCATGTTTAAAGGTTCAGAGCAGTGCTGTAAATTAAATGGTAATTGAAATATATTGTTAATAAGACTGATAAAATGTTACAGTGCAGCAGTGTTATAAAAGATAAGAAAAGAAGACAATATAATCTACTCAATGGCAACTATAAACTATGGATTAGGATTAGAGCCACTAAAATACTTTTTTTGGAGGTTAACTTTTTCTGAAAAAAAAAAATCAGATTTTAATCTAAGAATCTAAAATTCAAGATTCTGGGCCAATGACAAACATTATTGGAGAGCTCATGAGAAGTCTGAGATTAAAGGTGTACTATGCGACTTTTTCTCAGTAGGTGTCACACTAGAGCGCCTGAGGAAAAATCCAAACAAGGGGTGAATAATGAGAGTCTGTCAGCCACACCTCCTCCACTCCAAACCTCCTGCTGATCATTATCATGAAGAAAACACTACAGTGGCCCTAAAGGTCAATTGAAAAAAACATAAAAAAAAACACAAAAACATGTCACAAAACAAAAATCAATTGAAATTAACATTTAAAAAAAACACAAAAAAAAAACATTTCACAACACTCAAAAACATTTAAGAATTTGCAACAATTCACAAAACAAAATAATTTAAGAATACACAAAAACATTTAACAAAACAAAAACTTTTAAGAAATTCACAAAAAACATTTCACAAACCACAAAAACATGTAAGCATGCACAAAACATTTCAGAATACAAAAACATTTCAGAATAAGCAAAAACACAAAACACAAAAGTACATTGAGTATTGTTAAATGCTTTTGTGTATTTTAAATGTTTGTGCTTTTTGTGCTGTTTTTATTTATTTTATTTTTTGTGTATTCTTAAATGTTTTCGTGCTAACACAATATTTTATGGACTGGTTAATACAGAGTATAAAATACGGCCAAGCAAGAACTTCATAAAAGGTTCTTCATTGTTCTAATTTTGTTTTATTTTAATTTGATGTTCCAGATGATGGATTGGTTGGTAGGTAGGAAGAGACAGACAGACAGACAGACCAGCCTGTGTTTCATGATCAACACGGGCTGTTGGACGACAGAATCACACACTGAGTTCCTCTAAGATAATAATAATAATAAACTTTATTTATAAAGCACTTTTAAAAACATTGGTTTACAAAGTGCTTTGACCTTTGACAAAAACAGGAACATAGAACAACAAAGCACAAGAGTTAACAATTCACAAAACAAAATAATTTAAGAATACACAAAACATTTAACAAAACAAAAACTTTTAAGAAATTCACAAAAAACATTTCACAAACCACAAAAACATGTAAGCATGCACAAAAACATTTCAGAATAAGCAAAAATACTTCACAAAACACAAAAGTACATTGAGTATTGTTAAAATGCTTTGTGTATTTAAATATTTGCTTTGTAATGTTTTAGTATTAAATGTTTTTGCGTATTCTTAATTTTTTGTGTATTCTTAAATATTTAAATGCTAACACAATATTTTATAGACTGGGTTAATACAGGGTATAAATCATTAGCTTTCAGGAAACTTCATAAAAGTTCTTCATTGTTCTAATTTGTTTTATTTATTTTAATTTGATGTTCCAGATGATGGATTGGATTTGGTAGGTAGGAAGAGACAGACAGACAGATTGAACACTGCTGCTAAAATGAGACCATGAGGACCAAAGTAAGCTAAACTAAATAAATACATTTAATAAAATGTATTAATAAATGAATAAAAATAATAAGAAGAGACAAT
Source organism: Scarus forsteni (assembly GCA_036419115.1). Classification (NCBI taxonomy): domain Eukaryota; kingdom Metazoa; phylum Chordata; class Actinopteri; order Labriformes; family Labridae; genus Scarus; species Scarus forsteni. The sequence continues at coordinate 336,366 of JAZDUH010000100.1, read as the reverse complement.
AATAAAACAGTAGAATATAGATAATAAAAGAGACAGAACAGTAACACAATTAGCTTAAAATGTTCTATAAAAAGATTAAAAGAATTACCAAAGATGAGGCAAAGATGAAAAATTAAAAAAAAAAAAAAAAAAAATCTGAATAAAAGTAAATAAAAACACCAGTCAATTAAGAAAATAAACACAAAGTCAATAAAAGATAAAGAAGCTAAAATGTATTTGAGCAATGCCTAAAAATAAATAAATGGTTAAAAAGACTAAAACACAGATAAAGAAAAGATTAAAACACGAAGAAGCAAGGAAAATAAAATAGTCAAAAGACAACTAAAAAGACGACATCACCTAAAAGCTATTCTGTAAAAATATGTTTTTAAAAGTGACTTAAAAGAAGCAACAGACTCCGCACACCTTATCTCCTCCGGCAGGTCGTTCCAAAGTTGAGGAGCTCTGATGGAGAAAGCTCGATCCCCTTTAGTTTTGAGCCTCGACTTTGGAACGACCAGGAGGCCTTCGCCAGAGGATCTGAGGCTGCGGGCTGGCTGATAAGGGGTTAAAAGCTCTGAAATGTAGCTGGGGGCCAAGCCCATGAGTGATTTAAAAGTAATCAATAAAATCTTAAAATCAATTCTAAAACTGACAGGAAGCCAGTGGAGGGAGGCTAAAACTGGAGTGATGTGATGTCGTCTGTTAAAACCAGTTAAAAGCCTAGCTGCTGCATTCTGGACCAGTTGGAGGCGAGAGAGAGATTTTTTATTTAAACCGGGGAGGAGGGAGTTGCAGTAGTCCAGTCTGGAAAAAATGAAGGCATGAATTACTTTAATGAGGTCTGGAGGGGTGAGGATATGTTTGATTTTTGCTATGGAACGAAGGTGGAAGAAACAGGACTGGACGGTTTTATTGACGTGGGATGAGAAGGTGAGATCTGAATCAAAACTTACTCCTAAATTTCTGGCTGATTGTTTGATGTTTGGTGATAGAGGGCCAAGACTGGACTGTAGGAGGGGGGAGCAGTTAATGTTAAATAGGATAATTTCAGATTTTGTGTTATTTAATTGAAGAAAGTTTTCTGCCATCCAACTGTTGATGTCCCTGAGACAGTCCATGACAGCAGCTAGGCCCCTAGGGTCCTCAGGTCTCAGGGGAAGGTATATCTGTGTGTCGTCTGCGTAGCAGTGATAGGAGACTTGGTGGCGCTGAATTATTTGGCCAAGGGGCAGCATGTAAATAGAAAATAAAATTGGACCTAAAACTGAACCCTGCGGTACACCATAGGCAACGGCAGCAGTAGAGGAGCTCTGGTTGCCTATGGTGACCGCACAGGTTCGCTCTAAAAGATATGACTGAAACCAGCTAAGTGCAGTGTCCCTGATACCCACCCAGTTTTTAAGACGCTCAATTAAAATGGTGTGATCAACTGTGTCAAAAGCTGCACTGACATCTATAAGGATTAAAATTGAGCCCTCCCCTCTGTCAGCTGCTAAAAGAAGATCATTGGTCACTCTGAGGAGGGCTGTCTCAGTGCTGTGACCTGCTCTAAAACCAGACTGAAATTTCTCAAAGAGGTTGTTGTCGGACATAAAATGTAAAAGCTGTGTAGAAACCACCTTCTCTAAAAGTTTGGATAAAAATGGGAGTTTTGAAATTGGTCTAAAATTGTTAAAATCAGTGGGGTCAAGGTTTGGTTTCTTTAAAAGGGGTTGGACCACAGCATGTTTAAAAGCAGAAGGAACTACTCCCTCTGACAAAGAACTATTAATAATGGATAAAATGCTGGGCCCAACTGTGCTAAAAACCTCTTTGAGAAATCTGGTGGGGATAAAATCAAGACTGCACGTAGCTGGTTTCATATGGGCTAAAATATCTGATATAAAGGGTAAGGACACCGGCTCAAAACTGCTAAAATACAAAGAACTTCCCTACTTGTATGTACAGGGTGATCTGGGGGAGTGATTTGATGCCTGATGTCCATTACCTTGTTGATAAAAGGAGTTAAAAACTTCTCACAAGTAGCTTGAGAAGCATCAATAAAATGGGAGGGGGAGGGGTTAGTAAGGGAATCTAAAACCTTAAATAAAACTCTGGGGTTTGAATGATTGGCTAAAATTAAGTCAGAATAAAATGCTGCCCTTGCATCTTTAACTGCCCTCTGGTAGTTTTTCATGGAGTCTTTCCAGATTTCATGAAAAACCACCAGACCAGTTTTCTTCCATTTTCTTTCATATCTCCTACAAATTTTCTTTAACTCATTAGTGGACTCTGTAAGCCAGGGCTGGGGCTTTTTGTCTGAGCTTTTTAATTTCAGGGGGGCTACAGAGTCCAAAATGGTTTTACATGTATGGTTAAAAAGAGAGACAAGCTCTTCTGTATTAAAATCTGGACTAAAATCTGGGTTGAAGGCAGTTAAAGATGCACTGTTAAAAAGCTCCTTAAACTTGCTAGCAGACGTTGAATTAAAAACCCTTCGATAAACAGGAGTTCTATCAGTAAAAGAGGGCTGGGATAAAACCACAGAGAATAAAACCAGTTTATGATCTGACACACAGACATCCTTCGTTAAAAACTCTCCAGGACTAAGTCCAGTATATAAAACCAAATCAAGACAATGTCCTTTAGAGTGGGTAGGTTCCTGTATTGCCTGGGTTAAATTAAAAGAGTCCAGAGTTTCAATAAAATCAGCAGTCATGGGATGTGAGGGGCAACAGACGTGTACATTAAAATCACCTAAAATAAGAATTTTGTCATATTTACAAATAAAATGGGATAAAAACTCTGAAAACTCATGAATAAAAGCAGTGTTGTGTCTGGGGGGTCTGTAGATAACTAAAATTAAAACAGGCTCTTTTAGTGTGATAATAAAAGCAAGGTGCTCAAAAGAACTAAAAGTGCTGATGGTGATGGGGGTGCATTTAAAAGCCTTCTTGTGAATGACAGCCACCCCCCCTCCCCGACCTGACAGCCGGGGTTGATGGAGGTGAGTAAAATCAGGGGGGGTGGCTTCAATGAGAGAGGTGAGATTGTTCAGAGTGAGCCAAGTTTCTGTTAAAATAAAAAAGTCCAGGTTGTTCTGTGAAATAAAATCCCGACATAAAAATGATTTATTGCTGATTGATCTGACGTTTAGAAGTCCAAAGTTTGCTGTTTTACTGTTAAAAGCAGGGCGGGGTAGCCGAGCAAGCAGGGGGATATGGATGAGATTGGAGGGGGTGCAAGTTCTTACAGGGGTGGTGAGGACGTGAGGAGGAGATGTGGACTGGAATCATGGATTCACTGATGAAACTGAAGTGGGGGGGCAGAGGAAAGAGGGGGTCTGCAGGTGAGTGGGCAGGGATTATAGGGGTGCTTAGTGATGACTGGTTATTGTGTGGAGGGGGGGGAGTGGGCTGTGAGTGTGAAGATGAGCTGCTGAATGCAGACTGTCAAACAGGTGAGGAGTGGATCATGTACTGGATATTGTGGGAAAGCATTTGGCTACCCCGCCTATTGGGATGGATGCCGTCATGTGTAAAAAGCGGTGCTCGGTCCCAGAAAAGATTAAAATTGTCAATAAAACAGAAGTTGTGGGTGGGGCAGGTGAACTGAAGCCAGGTATGGAGACTGAGTAGTCTGCTAAAACGTTCTGCTCCTCGGCCGAGTGTGGGGATAGGGCCAGAGATAAAAACTGTCTTTCCAGTGTCCTTTAAAACGTTAAACAGCAGGTTAAAATCAGTCTTTGTGATTTCCGACTGCTTCCTCGAAGTGTCATTGGAGCCAACGTGCACCACAATCTTAGTGACAGATGAGGGGAGGGAGGGGAGTAAATGGAGCAGTTTGTCCAGAATAACGGGAACGGTGGCACCGGGACAACAGTGAGTTATGGCATTAAAAAACCTGATGTACCTGGTTATGGAGTCACCGATGATTAACGTGGTTGGGGGGAGGAGAGGACGAGGGGATGGTGTGCGGGCGCTGAAACCTCCAGATGCCAGGCGCTCCACCTGTGTTGGGGAGGGCTGATGTTGATGATGGTGGGCCGGCGCAGATAGACCAGGTGGAGACAGGGTGTTGGCTGCCCGGGGAAGCCCCCCGAGTGCCTGGAGACGGCCTCCTTCAACAGTCGGCGGCGCAGCAACCCGGTCGAGGCAGGGCGCTTAGCCTGGTCAGGGCTGGGCGTCCCCAGAGCCGACGCAGCGCTGGAGGGAGCCGCCGGCGCAGCGCTGGAGGGAGCCGCCGATGCAGCGCTAGAGGGAGCCGCCGATGCAGCGCTGGAGGGAGCCGCCGGCGCAGTGGAGCGGAGAGCCGATGACGCAGCGCTGGAGGGGAGCCGACGCAGAGGAGCAGGGAACCGCAGATGCTGGAAGTGGTCCCGCCAGGTAGGATGGAGCAGGTGGGGCAGGATCAGCGTCGCGGACTTGGACCTCTTCCCTCAGGGCCGAGAAGCGGTTGGACAGTGAGAGCCGTGGCGGTGAAGGAGCTCTCCCGGACTGGTTAGTCCTCCGACCGTGCTGCGCCACCTCAGACCAGGCTGGCTTTACCTGAAGCTTTGGGGTTGAAGTGTGGGCAGGGTGCGCTGGGATCCTCGCTTCCAGGACAGCATCGCGGTCACCCGGCGCTCTCAGACCCTGGCTGTCCCGGTCCGTGGTAGGGGAAGTGGAGTGACAGCCTGCCACCACTCGGCTCACTCGCGGTGCTGGGGACTCGGCTAATCCCCCGACTACAGGGCCCATGGCCGGGCCGTTTGGGGAATGCAGGGAGGCCATCCATGGTAGAGAGGCAGCGGAGGCTGAGACCAGCTGTGGTGCCAGGACAGAGGGCGACAGGCCGGTTATCACGGAGGCTTGCATCAGGGAAATATGTTTGGACTGGGCTGCGGCGATGGAGATGAAGCCCTCCAGTAGCCGATCCTTGTCACGGAGGTCGTTTTGTAGGCGACAGAGCTTTTCTTCCAGTCGTGAGTTTAATCCCTTACAGTCCACACACACAGCCATTAGAATCCAGTAAAGTTCTCAGTCTACTCTTCCGGGTCCTGTGAGTTTTGACAGTGACAGTGAGAAGCCGCGGTTAATTCTCAGCTTACTTTAGTCAAGACAGAGTTATCGGGTGACTAGTGCCTAGACTATATGAAGAATTGACATCAAAGTTGAAACAAGGTTATAAAAAGTCCATTAAAAGAGGTAATAATTCTAATTTTCTGGGGAGAGCTTCATGCAGTCTGGGCGTAACGCTGACGCAAGATCTCTTACTTTGGCCCTGAAGCTCCAGGTCGATCATTAAACCTCAGAGGTTCCTCTTTGGACCGGTCACTCTGCAGGGACAAACATCCGGACACCTCAGACTCTGCCATGTCTTCGTCTTCCACAGGAACACTCATCTTATCTGAGGAGAAAAAACAGGTCAAAGACCAGAGAACAGGAGAAAACTCACATGCAGAGAGACAAAGGCCAGAGGAAACAGCTTTAGAAGAGCAGTGCAGCTCCACAGAGGCTCACTTTACTCTCAGGTCTTTATGTTACTAACTAACACAGCCCTTCCTGGAGTTTCTCTCAAACATTTAGACAGTCTGTCACCAAACATGGACAAATCACATCATCACTTCCACCTTGGTGTCTTTGTTCACAGGTAACAGTGAGCAGAGACACTGACGGACACATTTGAAGACTGCAGGATAAATACTCACCTTATTTAGCTTTTCAGTTCCCCCTGTGCACTGTTTTCACAGACTGTAGCTCAGAGTTCAACACCTTCATAAATATCAGGACTTTGAACCGTCTGTTTTGATCCAGCTCAATAAAAAAGGAGGAAGAGGGAAGTAATATGAAGAATCAGCTTTAACCCTTAAACTTCAACATCAACTGTTTGGCAGAGGTCAATAAATTCAGAAATATTTAATAACACATCATTGTTTGTTTTTGTCAGAGTTTTAGGAAACAGAAAAATCTGCAAACCAAAAGAACTGATATTTCTGTTGTGTGGGATTTAAAGGTGTAAAAAGTGAAATGTTTTTATTATCACCCTCATATTTTTAAATACTTAACTTCAATGAGACTATTTTAAGTTATTTTTATTGCTCTTTTATTTACAAACATTTAGGCCTTTTCTAAATGATTTTGTCCCAAATATTAGTGAATTTTAAATCATCAGATAATTAACTTTTAACTTTTTAAACCTTTGAATCCCACGCCATGAAAATATCTGTTTTTTGGTTTGTTTGTAGTTTTCTCTGTTCCCTGAAATGTTAAGGGAAGCAAACACTGATTTGATGTGTTCTGTTTTGTAAAACATTAAATAGGCCTGAGTTTATTTTTGAGCTCTGCCAAACAGTTGAGCTGGTAGTTAAAGGGTTAAGAGGAATGAAGTTGGCTTAATGACTTGAAGAAAAAGAAGCTGATTTTGGCCCAGATTTCTTCACAGCACTTCTGTGGACAGAGACAAAGGAAATGAGTGGAACAGATTGAGACAGGCAGATAGGCAGTCTTGTGTCAGAGCCTTTTCTACTGTAAAGCACTTTGGTTGGCCACTGGCTGTTTAAATGTGCTCCAGAAATAAAGCTGACTTTGGATTGACATGGACAAATGAACCAAGAATCAATGTTTAAATTTATGTATGTATGAGTGAAGTATGAATGTATGAATGTTTAAATGTATGAATGAATGCTTGAATATATGAGTGTTTGAAAGTATGTATGAGTATATATGAATGTTTGTTTAGCATTTTTATGTTTGCACATTTGGACTGAATGCATGTTTACAGTATGAATTTTAAATAATTGTGTTTTTTCCCCATCATTCCTTTAAAAGTCAAAGATGATTGTCTGAGTAATGGATCATCTCAGCTTCATTGTTCTCTCTGCTCTCCTGCAGCTCTCTGCTTGTCTTCTTGTCGTCTCCACTTCAGACTGAGGGTGGCAGCACTGTTTGATTGTTCCATACTCAGTTATGAGGACACCATCTCCACAGGTTCAAAAAGAACTCATCTTTATTGAGACATTCAGGAAACAGAAAATAAATACAGAAAGGACAGCTTTTCATCTGACAAAGAGAGGGTTTCATTTACACAAAAATAAAGACAAACAGATTATTACATTTTCATTTCATTGACTTCAGCCACGTGGCTGATGCAAACCTTTTAGCAGACAGAGAAACAGCCGTCACCTCAGGTTCAACTAAAAAGAAATAAAGAACAGAAGATGAACTTGTGAAGAAAATGAGTTCAGAGGATTTCTGAAATTTAAGACAATACCTCTGCCATCCAACATATTTACATCCTCAGTTATGGGGATCTTGGTGCATGAATTCACTTGATCATGAGCTTTCTTTTTTTAGAAATCAGATTTCAAAATGCAGACATGACCTGTGACAAAACTACTAAGCTGATAAAAATGTCTGATTGCTGTGTGGCAAAGATCTTGGCACGTTTCTGTTCAATTAAACAGAGTAAAGTTTGATGGGAACACACTGTTGAAGCTGAATTTGAGATATTAGGACAGTTTTTTATGAGCTGCAGGCTACAGTAAAAACATAAAGACAAATGAGAAGGTTTAATAAATGTACATCAGGACAATTATGACAAACAAAGGAAGAGTTTCAAATATTGGCAGTAAAATTAACCCTTTAACTACCAGCTCAACTGTTTGGCAGAGGCCATCAATAAAAAAGGGAAATTTAATGTTTTAAATCAAATTGTTGTCTGATTTAATTCACATTTCAGGAAACAGAGAAAACTACAAACCAAAAATATTATGCTGTGGGATTTAAAGGTTGAAAGAGTTAACGGTTCTTTACGTGATGACATAAAAATGCAGAAATATTTGGGGCAAAGTCAATTAGAAAAGGTTAAAATGTCTGTAAATACAACTTAATTAAAAATAACTTAAAACAGATTATATTGAGTTTGAAAATGTAAAAAAATGGATGAAAAAAAGATTTTTTAATATAAAAATCAAATTAGTAAATGGGTTAGTATTTAATATAATAATGTTGATAATAATAATGGCTTTTAGCTTTTAAACCTTTAAATCCCACACAAAGAAAATATCAGTTCTTTTGGTTTGTTTGTAGTTTATTCTATATCCTATACAATGGCAGAAACAAACAATGACATGTTTTTTAACACATTAAATATTCCTGAATTATTGACCTCTGCCAAACAGTAACTGGGAGTTAAAGGGTTAAAGATTACTTGATTAAAAATTCAATGTTTCTGCTCCAGGATACTATTTTAGATCAAATAATACAAGCAGTCAGCCAAATTTCATGAGGATTATCAGCAGGAATGTGATGTTTTCAGGTCCTAGACCTTCATCAGATCCCCTCCAGATTGTCTGAAAACCACAGAAACACTTCAAGATCATGAAAACTCATTTTGATGAAGACAAAATGACCCTAACCCTAGAGATAATACACGTTAACCCTTAGAGTATGGATTCATCCATTAAAAACACTGAATATGCACTCAGAACCAGTTCTGGCAAAAAGAAGCATTCTCATCGTCAACAGAGCCATCTTGTGGTGAAATAGTGCCACTACAGCTTAAACAGACACATGTAAACTTGCTGCGTCCATCACCAACAAATTCATTAATGTACAGGACTCCAAATACTCTCTACATAGGCAAACTGTTTGCGATCTACTTTAGGAGAGTGCTTTGTATGAAACAAGCTCAATTCACATTTGGGCAGGTACTATGCACACAACTGTGTCTATGACAATGCACAACTGTAGACTTCCTCACTTCCTTCACACATTTTTATTACATAGTTTAGTATTCACAAATAGAAAATAAACGCACAATGCCTACTATCCGTAAGTTAGATACAGTAAGTGCGGGGCTTTCGCTGGCATGTGCAGCATCTATGCTCCGCCAGCAGAGGTCATACTTCACCATCAACTTTCTACAATAGTAGGATGTTCAAATGTTGTCTTCATGACTAGGTTAAAGAAGTAGGATGTTTTCTGCATTCACGTCAGTTGTTATTGTTGATCTCTGTAATGTTTAATTGAAAATATTTATTGACCTTGGTCATTACTCATAAAACACAAAGCAGTTCAGCACCATGGAAAGCGACTCGGTCCTATGTAAGTCAAGTGGACATGAAGTAAAGATTCTCTGCATGTAGTCTTGAATGATCATGAGCTTTGCCTGACCACTGCAAACCCCCCACCCCCTGTTGAGAACCACTGGGGATCTGGATATGAATAAAGTTCTTTTAATCCATTTCAGCCTACACAATACTAATTTATGTCTTGGATCTTTAACCCCTTATCCAAGTACTTTCATCAATTCAAGCAGACTACACTTCCCAGTCTACAAGCCACCTGAGTAGCCTGGTGTGTTTTCAATTCTTTGTTTCAGTCTTCAAGATAAAAACTCATCCCTCCTACACTTGATTAATTTTAAGTTATGCTGACCAATATTCAAACATGTGGAATGGAAACAGTACCTCTGCAGACCAAACAGATGAAGGCCTGCTTGAATTCCAGCCAATCAGGAGACAAGTTGAGCTGAGGCTCACAAGGTTGTTGATGTTTCTTCGTCCAGCCCTTGTGATGCATCCAGCAGTTCCTCCACTTGGTCCCGTAGCCTTTGGAAATCTTCATTTCTGCATTTGGCACATTAGGCATATTGGAGGTGAGTTTGAAAAATTCAAGCCATTTAAGAAACAGGTATACTGTGTATAGTTTAATTAAGAGTGATTGTTTTGTAAAAGTTTGAGCTATAACAAGGACAAATAAAATAAAATGGAGACACAATGATGTGATTGGTGGTTTAACTTAACAGTGGTCTAAACCAAACCCTGAAGGAAACCCACAATGGCTTGAAGTGAACGTGCAAAGTCATCATGAAGAGTCCTTTGAGCAACTAGATGTTCACTTCTCACCCCAGACCTTGTTGGTGTCTGGGCAACCACTGATCCACAGCAGCACCCAAGGCACAGAAAATAAGTACAATGTCATAAGCTTTCGATTTCAGTGCTGCACTCTCCCCACTTATAATACCTGTGACTTGAAAGACGCCTGCACCACTGCTGGAAAGTAGAGTTCTTGATGGCAAAGACTTTTCATGCATTTTGTTTCCAGTACATTGATCCTTCAAAGAAGAAATGCAGAAAAAAGACACAAAGAGAGCAGTTAAGAAGAGTAAAGAGTAATGTACAGCCTCTACTTTCTGACCACTGATGTTTTGCTGTTTTTTATGCATTTGGAGTAGTCTAAATGAAGATTAATAAAATATTTTATTTACCTGTTGTCCATTCTGAATCAACTATTTCATTGCCGTTGGGGTCAGTAAGGGTGTAATCTTCATCATCTGACATGACGACCTTTAGTTTTTGCAGGATGCATGAGACGGTTGCCTCTGCTTCTGTAAATCACACCATGACCACTCTTGTTGAAAATAGCTTCCCCTCCATCACCTCGGACACATGAAGGGCCCTGTAATGCACAAATAATAATGAAGAAACCGAGCTACATAACTACATTAATTTGGTCAAACAGCCCATGTGAGCCCATGCTAAACTCTAAATGCATCATTCTTCTGTTTTTGTCTTCAGTAATATGTCGTTTACATTCAGTATGCTGAGTTTGCTTAATATTAGATATAATTTTTATACAATATAAATGAAGAGCTCTTTTCCAAAACGCTATAAATCCATTTTCATTCAGAAAAATGTCATTATTTACCCAGACCCACCATTGGGTTGGCTGGGGAACTGAACTTTGAAATACAGTTTAAACAGGGATATAGAGCTTTCTGGCATTAAATACTGATAGGGCAGGTAGTACAATCAGTATACAAAAGAACAGCATTGAGTAATGTATATTTTTTTTATTTTGGTTTTTATAGCATTTTGGAAAAGAACTCTTCAAATATAATTACCATATAATTTGTCCTTTTAATAAGAGCTTTTAGTTACCATATGTCCCTACCTTTGAAATGATCTTGGCGTGGAAACTGATCTTCCAGTATGCTCATGTTCACAGTGGTCCAAATTGTTGAGATGTGGACGGCGGTGTTGTATAGGCCGGTGCTGCCCCTGTCCCTGGATTCTCCCCAGCTTCTCCATGGACTTCATAATGATCATGGTCATGGAGGTCCAGGGAGCTGAAACTGCCATCCTCAACTGGAAAAATGGCAACGTTTGCAGGATCGATATCGGTATCTTTTCAATTCAATACTTCATATAAAATCAAAATATGAAGTGATGTTCCAACTCTGCTGATCCAGACTTGTATGTTGCTCAGCGGTCGTGGAAAAGCTCAGTAACTGATGTTCTTGGTGGAGGTCTGCGTGCTCGGGCTGCTTTTGTAGTTTGAATCATGAAGTGACAAGTTTGAATCTGTGGCTTCTTTCATTTGCAGGATTTCTTCATCAAGATTCATTGTGTGAATTTGAGCTGCACTTGATAAAGATTTATGAGAAATAAATAAAAACACTCCTATTGTTATTGTCAATTATCAAGACAAATGTCAATTCAATATAACCTAACACAACATAAAACTCATTTCTACTTTCACTGACTTTTTTTTTTAAGTACCACCAATTTGGCCGTTAAATAATTTTGTAAAGAATACGTCCAAACCATTTACCATATATTAAGCTCTTTTACCGTGTTGTTTCAAGTAATGGGTGCTTAAAGAACAAAGTAAACACATATTTTAGACATGTTTTATGAAATTTGGTGTTGAATTAAATACTTTTCTTCCATTAGTAACTTGGATTTCTCTAAAAGCAAAGAGTAAAAGTACTTCCTATTGCATGCCCATGTAGTCCAGAGTGTATTCTCTGTAGTTATTTAAGTTTCATGTGGTACTCATGGAAGAAAACTGTTTTACTGGACATCAAATTCATTGACCAGTCGATTTCATTTCATTTTAAGTCTCGCGCCATGCATTCATGACCCCTGACCTCTGCTGATTAACACAGTTCTATTATTACACATCTGCTTCATTCATGAAGCACAAAGAGGCATTTCTGACCTCATGTTTCCCGTTTCCCTCAAATGATGGTGAAGGGAAAACAGGAACACGTGAAGACGCTCAGGTGGCCTCCTTTAACGCGCAGCATTTACCGTAAAGTTATGAGGACAGGCGCACTTCGAATTCAGGAGCGTTTCTTTCAGTTTCTGTCAGGAATGTTCACTCCCCCAGACAAACCCCTGTCCCTCCTCGGACTCTCTGTTCATTTTTGAGACCTCTCTTCTTCCATTCTCACTCTCTCAGCCTGAAAATGCTCCTACCTTGATGCGCCATGACGCCTCCCCCTTTGTTTGAACGCCGCACCTGAGCGCGTCACTTCCTGTTTTTAAAGCAGGTCATGTTGCGCCAACTCTTGGTCACATGACTAGGGTGGGTCCAGATTAAAAGCCTTATTTTGTGCAGGGATCAGGGCCGCCCATAGAGGGGGACAAAGGGCATAAAGACATTGACCCACCTTTTAAAAAATATAAAAGTTATTGACCTTTTTTAAAATAATTACTTAAAGACATTTGGACTTAACTTCCTGCCCCAGCACGGTTCATTGAAGTGAATATCTTCCAGAAAGGGCCCCTAAAGGCTCTGTCAGGGGCCCAGCTTTTTCTTTATGCAGCCCTGCCAGAGAGTAATTCTATAAATATGAATAAAATGTCTTAAATATGAAGATTAAAAGACCTGGTAGACTGATGGAGGGGCTGATGTGGCCCCACATCACTTCATATCATTGAGTATTTCATTGACAGCTTTGTAGTAAATATACATTTGTAGTAAATATAGGTTAGTAGTCAATATCGTACTAATATTTATTTATAAACAGAAAACAGCTCTTGGCGTTCACATATATGAATCTGCTTAAAGAGCTAATTCATTCTTGAACTTCACTGAATAATCTTTCTGATCAAAGTGTCATAAAACACAACAAACATGTTTTATTTTCACTTTCACTGCATAAGATCTTTACAACTTCAAATCCAACCATAAATATATTTTTCATTGCATTTTTTGTTTTTATGCCATTTTTTTTCCATAAGAACTCCATTTTATTTCAAATGAGAAAAACTAAATAAATGTGCAGAAAATTCCAAAAATGAGGTGTAAAGTGGAATATTCGAGGTGAGGTTTTTACAGCAATGACTGGTCAATAACTGATGACACTGATGCTGTGTTATTTTGTAATGATAATAATTTTAATAACAATAAATTTTATTTCCATTGCACTTTACATTTTTCAATCTCAAAGATCTACAGAGTAAGATAAAAACAATTAAAAACAATTAAAGGCTATTTATAAAGAGATAAATATATTCTTCAAATAATGGTGAACCAAAAAGAAATTTGAAAAAAATATTTTGGGTCAATGAGAGTTTAACAAAAAAATTCTCACCTTTGTAGGTCTCAAAAAATCCCTCTCATAAACGTGATATAACACTATATATTTTTTACTTTCACTGAGTCAAATCTTTTCACCTCCTTAAACCTAAACATAGATATAAAGGTTTTTTTTATTATTTTATTTATATCTTATATTTTTACTCCTTTTAGTCCAAACCCCTGATCTCTTTGATCAAGAAAATAATATAATCATAATCAGAGCCAATTTGGCCTCTGATGATTCAAATCTCACAAACACAATCCAAATCTTTTCTCAGTCACTGTCACATCACTTTTAGAAACATCCCTATTCACCACTGAAACTCTGTGTGAAGAAGCTCTGCTGCCCCTGGTGGTGTGGGGGCGCCATCACACCTACAACCTGCTTTTCCATTGTTTTGAAGTAGAGGCTCAGATTTATTAGGCATCAATCAATCAATCTGTATTTGTACAGCAACAATTGTTATCTCAGTAACTTAAGAATAACTTTTCAAATGTAGGACCAACAGATTGAGAAACTCCTTTGTCCCTCAAGACATCAGACTGTACAACTCCTCACTGGAGGGGAGGAGGAGTGACAGGAAGACAGAGGATGGGAAGGAGCAGCAGCCAGCCTGTAGCACTATATTTTTATATTTTTATTTATATTTTCATTTGTGTATATTTATTAATAGTTTTATTTAGATCTATTTTTCTTTTTTATATATCTTTTTATCTGTTGTAATCAACTGCTACTGATTCTTAATTTCCCTGAGGGAGGATTTCCCCAAGGGATAAATAACGTACAATCTAATTTAACTTAATATAATACACACAAATGCATCCAGAGATTGATCCATCCAGGCAGAGACAAAGGGACTAAAAAAGGATTTAGGATAGCAACAAATCCAAAAGTCCAGATCATAAATCTGTCCTCATCACATTTGTCTTTAACATCAATTTATTAAAGGTGGCATCTCAGTGTCAGAGGGACCTCACGTCTATATGGCTGAAAAGAAAGTTACTATGGAAGTCAAATCAACCATGGACAGAGAGATCAGTCTGATTACATTAATATCAATCAATCAAAGTTTATTTATATAGCACAGTTCAAACAAACTGAATGGCTGATCAAATTACTTTAGACAAAAAGAAAGACTGAAAAAAGACATATACACATATACATCCATATGATAATCACTTTCTTTAACCACTTAGCAAATAAACACTCAGCAGAGGTCCGTCTACTAAGAATATATATAAAATACATTTAAAACAAATACATTCAAACATGTTGAAAGATTAAAATCAAACTTTAAATGAATATAATCTGCAGAGGAATGATGTTGATTAATGTAGCAGCGTCTACCTGAACTGCTATTAAAATGGTTGAACTGGTCTAAAAGTCTGAATTGATGTTAAATGATGTTTCTGTTGATGGTTGATGCTCATGGAGTGGAGCAGGTCATCATGACTGTTTGTCAGGGTCACACTGATATATGTGTGCTGTCTGCAGGAACTACCATGTGTTTAATGTGGTTGATCTGAAGTTAATATCAGGGACGGTAATGATGAAGGAATGGGGCTAAAGGAAAGGCTGGAGTTACTGAAGCTTAGTAATCAAAAGCTGCCAACAAGACAAGAGTCAGAGAGGAGAGCAGGAGCAAACAAAAAGATCCCCGGCAGTCTGAGCCTGATGCAGAGGAACTACGAGACATGAGCTGCTCCAGGACTGAAATCAACTAATGATAAGAGTTAGAGTCTGTCAGCAGAGTCTGCAGTCTACACCCCGGCTCCTTCAGAAAACCACACAGCAGCTTCACTCCTGAATCCTGCAGCTTGTTGTCTCTCAGGTCCAGCTCTCTCAGGTGGGAGGAGTTGGACTTCAGAGCACAGGCCAGGTGATCACAGCTGATCTCCGTCAAACCGCAAGCCAATCTGAGCAGGGACCAAATAATACAGCTTTAGAAAACAATGTCTCTCACTGACAGTCTAACCTTGCCTTATTTGTCCATACTGCTACTACTATGGAAGAGCATTAGGGTCATGTTTAGATGCAAAAAATATTTTGGGGAAGTCCACATTTAAGGTTGAAATTCCAAGAAATACTTGAAATTTCAAGAATAAAGAAGAAATGTTGAGAACAAAGTCGACTGACAATGTATGCCACTTTTCAACTTTTTCTCAACACTTCCACTTTTAGACATTTCAGATTTTTGTTTACATTTTGACTTTTTCTTGAAATTTCAAGCTTAGTGTCAATTTCCTCAAAATTATTTTCTCCTTCTAACATGGCCCGAAATACTCTTCCATAAAAAATATCTGTATAATGTATACAATAGATTATATTATATTATTCTATATTGTCTTAATGTAGATTATATTGTATTAGATTATATATTTTATTAGATTAGACTAGATTAGATTAGATTAGATTAGGTCCTTTATTAATCCTTTGTAAAACTCCCTGAAATTAGGATTCAAGTAGCAGATGTAAAAAAAGTAGATGTATGATGAATAAAAAAATTATGGATATGAAAAATGAATAAACCTAAAAAATGAAGTAATGAATACATTTAAAAAATAAAAAGTAATAGAAATTAAAGTAAAAAAATTAAATTGATTAAAAAAAATAAACTAAAATCATGGTATAGATAAAATGTGATAAATCTATCACATTTATCTCAGCACTGATTTTAAACATGGTATCAGACCTCAGAGTTTCCAGTCTACACCCGGCTCCTTCAGAAAACCACACAGCAGCTTCACTCCTGAATCCTGCAGCTCTTGTTGTAACTCAGGTCCAGCTCTCTCAGGTGGGAGGGTTGGACTTCAGAGCAGAGGCCAGGTGAGCACAGCTGATCTCCATCAAACTGCAGTCCTCCAGTCTGAACAGGGACCAAATAATACAGATTTAGAAAACAATGTCTCCTCACTGACAGTCTAACACAGGGGTGGAAATGGTGGCTCAGGGGCCATATGTGGCCTTTCACTTCACTCAATGTGGCCCACCAGTCACATAAATTCAGATAACTGATAAAATATTTTCTCTAACCTTAGATTGCTGCTCGTGCTTTGTTTCATTTTTTTTGTTTTTGTTTTTTTTTACTATGATTGTATCTCTAAAAATATGTTATGAGACATTAAAATATAATTTATACAGTGGTACTCTAAGAAATTGGTAATGGGAACATCAGCTTCCTATAATATCCCCAAAACAGTGGTAAACAGTGTCTGCTGTGTGTACATTTGCCACCCAAAATATGCTCTAGAATACCTTCATCTATTGTTCTGAATCATGCAACATTATCACATGAATTTAAACTTCCTTCTTGATTCAGAATACATAAGTGTTGGATAATCAGAGCTATTATGTTGCCATTTTTCAGACTTCAGCAACAAAACAGTGCAGTCCTGTTCACTGAAATATCAAAATGAATGTGGCTTTTCTGTTGCCCACCCTTGGTCTAACCTGTCTGATTTGCATACTGCCACCTTGGACATACATATGTATACTGTTTATATTAGATCAGATTAGATTCGATTATCAATCATTTAATCAATCAAACTTTATTTTTGATCCGACTTTTCGATCTACAGAAATGAATAAAATAAATTAAAATAATTGCTTAGAAAATTGTCTTGAAGAAATACATCTCCATCCATCTTTTCAGAGCAATCCACACAGCACACACACTCACTCACAGCCAGTCAAAAGACATGAGGCAGAGTTCTAACAGAAAACAGAGTCAGAGGACTGAGAAACACCAGGTCTTTTCACTAAAAATGAGCTGGAGCTAAGACTAAAATAACAAAATCTTGATAAAATGGCCAGATTCTCATATCATGGGAAAATAAAAAAGGTGATGCAATCCTAAAAAATAATATGGTAAAAATGAGATTAAAATGATGAAGCAAGTGGGGGAAAAAAAATGAACTTCCCTTCCAAACAGTAAATCTGAGCTAAATTGACATAAAACCATATTAAAATTAAAATTAATATACAAATAAGACTGTTTTAATAATAATAATAATTCATAATAATTTATTGTTTAAAAATAAGCTTGAAAATTGGTGTCTTGAGTTTGTTTTTAGTTAGATTAACATAAGTGTTGGTGTAGTTTCTAAAATCTGTATTGTTGCTATTTTTCTCTTTTATATATTTTTTTTTTATTGA
The DNA here is from genome assembly GCA_036419115.1 of Scarus forsteni. Taxonomy (NCBI): domain Eukaryota; kingdom Metazoa; phylum Chordata; class Actinopteri; order Labriformes; family Labridae; genus Scarus; species Scarus forsteni. The sequence goes on along the minus strand of JAZDUH010000100.1, from coordinate 318,894 downwards.
AAGCAGGACAAACACCCATCTGAAAGAAGTCATTTTTGGCACTGAAATAAAAATGAATGTGGTAAATTTGTTTACTTAGGGATGGGTAACCTGTCTGGATTTGTTCAGCATTTCAGAATCAGCCAGGAAAAACTTCTCCAGAGTTTCTTCATTACAGTAAAAACTCAGGAGTGCTAAAAGTTTTAAAGTGTTGGGTGAAGGGAGATTTGCTCTTATTGTAATTGAACTCAGATTTACTGCAGAAGCTCAGGACTGCAAAAATCTTCACACACTGACTCAGTGTGGGGCCATATTTTTATGGACCAAAAAAAACAGGGACTTAATTAAAAATCAGTGGTTGAGAGGATTTTTGGAGTTATTGTGGTTTTCAGCTGTTACTTTGAAAAATGATTTCTGTTAGCTATGTTCTCATTTTATTGACAATTTGATTAGAAAATTACATTACATTACATTCAGAAAAATGATGAATCATTCAATTTCTGTATGTCACTGTTTGAATTGACTTTCATTGATTTTCTCACTTATTCATACTGTATTGAGTCTGTGTGACTGTTTGTTGAAAAGATCATGTTTTTTTTATTGTGGTCCATGTTTGCTGTTGTGAAAAATGTATTTCTGTAGATGCTGATCTGCAATGGGATTATTGACAATTTGTCTAATGGCAAAATAACATAGAACTTTATGAATCATTCTTTCTGTATGTCACTGTTTTAATAAAATAAAAATAATCCCTATGGGAAACTGCCCTCAGGAGGAAAATAGATCTGCTGATTCAATAGCAGTTTACAAAGAAATAAAATAAAATATAAAATAAAATAAAATAGATATAAAAAAGTAAAACTAAAACCACAAAAAAAATAAAAGGATGAATACATGAATAAAAAAAGGAATAAAAAATTAATTTTAAAAAAAGGTTAACTAAAACCATGGTCCTGGCTTAAACATATCACATTTATCTCTGCACAGATTTTAAACGTGGTATCTGACCTCAGAGTTTCCAGTCTACACCCCGGCTCCTTCAGAAAACCACACAGCAGCTTCACTCCTGAATCCTGCAGCTTGTTCCTCTTCAGCTCCAGATCTCTCAGGTGGGAGGGGTTGGACTTCAGAGCAGAGGCCAGGTGATCACAGCTGATCTCCGTCAAACTGCAGTAAGCCAATCTGAGCAGAGACCAAATAATACAGCTTTAGAAAACAATGTCTCCTCACTGACAGTCTAACACTGCCTTATTTGTTCATACTGACACCTAGTGGACATACTAGAAGAGTATCAGACATGTTAGATGGAGAAAATTATTTTGGGGTCAACATTCAAGTTGAAATTTGAATAAAGCTGAATAACAATTTTTATAAAATGTAGATTAAAGTTCTTACATTTTACTATGATTGTTTATCATTCAATTTTTTACACTTTCACGTTTTTTTACATGTAATTGACCTTCAAAGAACTTTTTATGATTGTATTCTAAAAATATATTATATTATTCTCAAAAATTTGACTTAGTGTAGGTTAATTAAATATTTTCTTTAACATGGAACATAAACTCTTCCATAAACTTTATATTTTGTTTATAATAAGCTTGAATTAGTTTTAGTTATGTGTCATGCAAAATCATTAGATCATGAATTTAAATTCTGTTTGAGTTAGAATATATAAGTGTTGGTATAAAAGTTTTTAAGCTTTATGTATTTTCTTTTTTTTTATCACTTTATTTTTTCTCTGAAAGTGCCAACAAAACAGTGCATGGCCTCTTGGCACTGAAATAAAAAATGAATTGGTTCTTGCCATTATTAATTCTAACAGTTGTCTGACTGTTGTGCATCACTGTCACCTAGTGGACATACATATGTATACTGTATATATTAGATCAGATTAGATTCGATTATCAATAAATGAATTAATCAATAAAAATCACAACTTATTTTTACTAACACTTTTCATACATAAAAGAAAATAAATAAATTAAAATAATGGTACATGTTAAATATGAATACAATCTCAAAAATACATCATCTGACCTCATCCCTCTACAGGCAATCCACACACAAACACACAGCACTTCACTCCTGAATCCTGCAGGTTGTTGAAGATTCTAACAGAAAACAGAGTCAGAGGACTGATAAACACCATCTTTCCACTAAAAATGAGAAACACTGGAGCCTCAGACTAAAATCAGAATTTCAATAATTTAAAAAAATGTCTCCTCATGACAGTCTAAAATAAATATGTGAAAATATGCAATCCTAAAAAATAATATGGCAAAATGAGATAAAATGCCCACCAAGATGGTGGGAAAAAAAAAACAGATTAAAAAAACTCCAAAAGTAAATCTGAACAAATAGAATAATAAAAATATTGATTAAAATAAATATACAAATAAGACTGAATAATAATAATAATAATAATAATAATAATAATAAGCTAAAACTAGACTGAAACGGTTGGTCTTGAGCTTTTTTTAACAAGTAATGAACAGTAGCTGCTGGCCTGTATTGTATCTCTAAAATCAATATTTTATGAGGTCTTTAAAGAGTTTTTATAGTATTTTAAAAGCAGCAGGACAAACACCCATCTGGAAATTCAAAATATTAAGAAGATCTGATTCAAAAAATTGTAAAATTCATTCTTTAAATTGCATCTAACAGGCATGAATTCTGGTTTTAGTTATGACAACTTTGTCAACCATTTTAGAATCAACCAGGAAAAACTTCTCCAGAGTTTCTTCATGAGTAAAAAATAAGTTTAGAGAAAAAATCTCTGTTAAGATTTATTGTTGCTGTTGTTGATGGAAAATCTTCACACATTCACTTCTGTGTGGAGAAGTGAATGCGTAAAAACAGGGTTAATGAAATATAAATGAAGTGGCTTTTTGGGTTATTGTGGTTTCAGCTGTTGGTTTGAAAAATGATTTCTGTTAGCTATGTTGATTGCATTATTGATTATTGACAATTTGATTAGATTACATTACATTACATTAGAACTTTATGAATCGTTCTTTCTGTTTGTCACTGTTTTAATTGATGACTTTCATTGTTTTTTCTCACTTATTCGTACTGTATTGAGTCTGTGTGACTGTTTGTTGAAACTGTGTTTTGCTGCCATTCTTGGTCAGGACTTCCTTGGAAAAAAGATCTGCTGATCTCAATGGGACTAACCTGGTTGTCTAATGGCAAAATAAAATAAAATAAAAATAAAATAAAGATAATCCCTATGGGAAACTCCCTCAGAAAATAGGATTCCAATAGCAGTTTACAAAAAGCAGGTAGAAAAAATATTGAAAATATAGATATAAAAAAGTAAAACTAAATAAAAAAAAATAAAAGGATGAATTCATGAATTAAAAAAATAAAAAAAAATATCTCAGCACAGATTTTAAAATCTGACCTCAGAGTTTCCAGTCTACACCCGGCTCCTTCAGAAAACCACACAGCAGCTTCACTCCTGAATCCTGCAGGTTGTTGTCACTCAGCTCCAGCTCTCTCAGGTGGGAGGGTTGGACTTCAGAGCAGAGGCCAGGTGATCACAGCTGATCTCCGTCAAACTGCAGCGAGCCAATCTGAGCAGGGACCAAATAATACAGCTTTAGAAAACAATGTCTCCTCATTGACAGTCTAACACAGGGGAGTGCAGGGCAACTGGCAGCCCAGGGGCCATGTGTGGCTTTAACCTCACCCAATGTGGCCCACCAATCATCCCCCACACCCAAAACAAACAAACAAACAAAAAAAAAAAAAAAACTGGAAAACAAAAAAAAAAAAAAAACGTTGCTGAATTTGATTGATCATGAATAACCAGTACCATGTCATGCATAAATTCAGATAGGTGAGTTTTTTCTATAACCTATAGATTGCTGCTCGATGCTTTGTTTTTTTACAGGTAATTAAAGTTATCACTATTCTATGATTGTGAGTCTAAAAAATTTTTTATGAGGTATTAAAATATATACGATAGTATTGGTAAAATCATATTTGGAAACAATGGTAATGGGCACAATCTTTTTTGAAAGTGCAACAATATGCAACAGTGTGGCCCTTGGCACTGAAATATAAATGAATGTGGCCCCTTTCTGTTTTTCACCCTTGGTCTAACCTGTCTTATTTGTTCATACTGCAACATAGTGGACATACATATGTATACAGTATACATAACATTAGATTAGATTAGATAGAACTTTATGAATCATTCTTTCTGTATGTCACTGTTTTAATTGATGACTTTTCATTGTTTCCTCATTTGTATTCATACTGTATTGAGTCTGTGTGACTGTTTGTTGCAGAAACTGTGTTTTTGCTGCCATTCTTGGTCAGGACTTCATTGGAAAAAGAGATCTTCTGCTGATCTCAATGGGACCTAACCTGGTTGGAAAAAAGGTTGAAATAAAATAATTGAAATAAAAAAATCTCATTCAACTCCCTCAGGGCTTAAAATAGGATTCCAAACAAAGTTTACAAATAAATGAAGCAGGTAGAAAAATATTTTAAAAAAATATATAAATATAAAAAATAATTATTAATCTAAAAAAAATTAAGGATGAATGAATGAAGAAAAAAAAGATAAAGTAAAAGTTATGGTACTGGCTTAAATATATCACATTTATCTCAGCACAGATTTTGAGGGAAAATTGGCATCTGACCTCAGAGTTTCAGTCTACACCCGGCTCCTTCAGAAAACCACACAGCAGCTTCACTCCTGAATTCCTGCAGCTTGTTGTCCTCAGGTCCAGCTCTCTCAGGTGGGAGGGTTGGACTTCAGAGCAGAAACCAGAGTGATCACAGCCCTGATCTCAAATCAAACCCCTTGAGAGAGCCAATCTGAGCAGGGACAAAATAATACAGCTTTAGAAAACAATGGGTGCATCTCAAAGCTTCCAAGCGTTTCATCCTCGCCTCCTCCACTTGCGTCTTAGTCCCTCCCACCAGAGATGCATGCCAAAGACTTGAAAATGAAGAGAGAGGAGAGAGAGCGAGGTATTCATTTTAAAACATTGAGATGTCCTCTCCTCCGGAGGCGTCACATGAAGCGGCGTCTTTTTGATGTGATAATGGCGTCACAGCTGAATATGCCTGGTCTGGTATAGGCGCATAGAGAGAAAACTGGAATTAAAGAAAAATAATGTAAACTCAGAGGGATGGAAGCCAGCGGTAAATTCATATCCACTTTTTACTTCAGGAATTTAAAGTGGATATGTACATGAATGAAAAAAGAAAAAAATGTCAATTTTACCCAGGCCCAGAATGATAGGAGTTTGAAATTGTTATATTGCAGCCACTTTGTGTTCATAAATAATATTTTTATTCTGCTATAAGCACTTAAACCCCCCCTCTCTGCGCATTTATATAGAAAAAAAAATGTAAAGGCCTGAGATAACTGCAATATACAATTCACTACTTTCTCTCCTTATTTATGCTTGGTTAGATCAGGAACCACATAAAACATGCTTTTACGTTAATGTGCATTATCATCTGCTGACCCCAGGGTCTACTGGGTGCTGATGTTGTCAATGAGCATCTCTTTTTTATTTATTACTGTCCATGTTTGCACGTTTAGCAAATATGTATGTATGGTCTGGGTAGACTGAAAAAATGAATTTCCTTTGGGATAAATAAACCTGAAAGAACTGCCCCATGATGAGTGTTCAATATTTTCTGTGATCAATCTGTCCAGCTTAGAATTCTTTTAAATGAGTCAAATATTTCTTTGCACAGTAAAGAAAATAAAAAAGAGATAAAAAGGGACACTGAAATTTACTGCTGCACATTTGAGAGAACATCAGGCCTACACATCGACTGCTTTGTGTGAAATGTGGATATACACAGTACAATGACTCCCAAGAAGTTGCTAATAACACTCTCTCTTGCTCCATGATGTTTCATTTTCACACATGTGGGCAGCTGAGGCTTTACAGCTGGCTGCTGATACGTCTAAGGTAGCGTGTCTGTCAGTGAAAAAAGACTTTCCGCTGAAGCCTGCACTTGTGTTTCCTCGATTATCCCTCCTCCAGATCAGTCTCCTCTCTCTCCTCTGGCGCTTTGGAACCATTCTTCAATATGACTGCCAGAAGCACTTCCCGGTGTCCGCCCGGAGAGAGGGGAGGCAAGCATTACCAGCACATTTGGGATGCACCCAGGGGCCATGTGCGGCTGACCTCCTCATTGCGGCTCACCAGTCAGACACCCCCCCCCACCTACCACCACCACCACCGCAAAAAACAAACAAATAAACTGGAGAAAAACAAAACAACAGATTTAGCCAAAAAAGAGAGACTGTGAGGAGTTTCTCAAAGTAATTACAAAAAAGTCTCCCTTTTAGATATATGCCTGATGGAAATACACACACTTTAAGATGGGTTTTATGGCATCAAAATAGGTTATCTATAAATGCTATCCCTTAACTTAGCTAATAAGATTAGGACAGGAATGGACTGGCCTGGATACTCAACTTCGGAACCAGACAATTAAAACTAGAGCAAATTATTTATTATTTTATTATTTTATATTGCGTCTTGAGCACCAGGCTGTAAGTAGCGATAAATAGCGAAGCTACAACCTCACGATAACAGAAGTTTTTCAAAAAAAGCGTCTTGTTGTCACACATCAAAAAACTACGCTATAACTAGAAAGAGATACATTACCTGTCGCTTTTGCATCCTGTAAGTTGTTGAAAAAAGAAGTTGTAAAGCAATGCAGAGTTCTGAGGAAGGTCCTTATTGCATCCATTAGCCTCAAAACAAACACACGCTGTGGATTGTAGCGTCAATAGTGCGTTCAGTTGTTGTCCAGAAGTGAGAATTTTGAGCTCCGAGTAGGGAAGCTTCTGCTGGAGCGATCCCTCAAAGTCTTAATTTCCTTCACTGACAGTCTAACACAGGGGTGGGCATCTGGTGGCCCAGGGACAATATGTGGTCTTTCACTTCACTCATTGCGGTCCACTAGTCACCCCCCTCCAAAAATAAACAAACAAACAAACAAACAAACAAACAAACTGGAAAACCAAAGAACACTTTCTGAATTTGATTCATAATGAGTAACCAGTACCATGTCATACATAAATTCAGATAGGTGATAAAATATTTTCTCTAAGCTTAGATTGCTGTTACGTGCTTTGTTTGTTACAAGTAATTAAACTTCTTACTGAACTATGATTGTATCTTTCAAATATTATATGAGGCATTAAAATATAATTTATAGTATTGGTAAAAATCATATTTGGAAACAATAATAATGGGAACATATATGTGCTTTAAAAACGGCTAAATATTCATTATTTTATTGCATTAAAAAGAAGCTTCAATTGGTTTAAGTTATGTGTCATGCTCATTAGATCATGAATTTTTAATTGTGTTGGTATAATCCTTTGCTAAGCTTTATCGTTGCTGTTTTTTGTTGATTTATACATTTTTCTTTATTGAAAGTTCCAACAATATGTAACAGTGCGGCCCTCAGGAATTAAAATATAAATGAATGTTATTTCAGTCACCATGTGGGCTTTTCTTTCTTTAACAGAAGGGTACCAACATTTTTGTCTGCGTGTGAACATACCGTGCAGCAGACTGGTTTCAGCAGGGTAGTCAATAACCCCATCCACCTGCTGTTTCAAGCTGTAATGTTCCCTATGGTCGCACGTGGCCTCACACAACTCCATCATATCAAATTTGTTTCAGCACAGAGGGAAAGAAATGGTGTCTGACCTCAGAGTCTCCAGTTTACAGTCTGGACTCTTCAGAAAGTCACACAGCAGCTCCACTCCTGAATCCAGCAGGTTGTTGTAACTCAGGTCCAGCTCTCTCAGATGGGAGGGGTTGGACTTCAGCGCTGAGGCTAAAGAAGAACAGCTGATGTCTGACAAAGAGCAGAAGCTCAAACTGAAAATGAACACAGAGAAATATTTACTGCAGTGATCCTCCGAGGGGACATTCGACCTGGAGATGAGACTTTTCTCTTAGGGGTGTGTACTGTGTGTAGTTACATTGCTGCTGTTGTGGACATATGGAGCTTAAATAACTACAGTTACAAATATTCTGACATTCCTCTAGCCCAGGGGTGGGCAACTGGTGCCCCAGGGGCCACATGCGGCCTTTCACCTCACTCCATGTGGCCCACCAATCATTTCCAAAAAACAAACAAAAAACCTGAAAAAATTGGAATTATGAAGAAAACATAACATCAACTGCTGCATATGATTTATCATGAGTAAGCAGAACTGTATAATGCACAGATTATGGAGGTGATAAAATATTTCTACCAACCTCAGAGTGATGGTACATTTTTTTTATTTTACAAGTCACTAAAGAACTTTGTTTTATTTTATTCTCTAACTATATTATACCAGGCATTAAAATATAATATATAGCATTAGTAAAAACTATATTTGTAAACAATGATAAAGGCAATATAATTGTGCTTTAAAATCTGAGATACATTCCTAATTTTATTGCATTAAAAAGAAGTTTACATTGGATTTATTTAGGTGTCAGACCCAATAAATTGTAAATTTTTAATTTTGTTTGAGTTAAAATATATTAATGTTGGTATAATTCTTTTTAAAGCTTTATATTTGCTAATTTATCTTTATTTACATATTTTTTCCAACAATTTGTAACAATGTGTCCCTCATATACTGAAAAAATGGATTTGACCCTCCTGATAGTCCAAGTTACCCACCCCTGCTCTAGCCCATTCCTTTATCATTACAGTTCCTGAATTTAACTTTAATCCAACCCTCAAGTATCAACACAAAGAAATGTGAATTTTCCCTCATTATGGACAAACCCCAGCCTCAGTCAATGAGCAGAGACCAACAAACCAGAACACAGTTTATGAACTCACTTCAGAGACTCCAGTCTACAGTGTGGACTCTCCAGTCCACCACAAAGAAGCTTCATTCCTGAATCCTTGGTAAAGGTGTAGCTTAGATCCAGCTCTCTCAGATGGGAGGGGTTGGACTTCAGAGCCGAGGCCAAAATCTCAAAGTGAATGTTTGACAGTTCGCTGTAAGAAAGTCTGTGATGACAAAAACATCATGGAATTACTGCCATGTGGACCATCCTGATGATATGAAAGACAATTTACCCGCTTAAAAATGGAATTTAGGGAACTAAAAAGAAAAATACTTAGTCATGATTATGAGAAAATAAGTCATAATAATCAGATAAAAAGTCACAATTATGAGACCAAAAGTTGAAATCATAAGACACCATTCGTGCATGTGCACCACGTTCATAAAAATTTCTTGAGCCACATGCCTTTTTATATTATATCTCATAATTATGACTTTTTTTTTAAATTCCATAAATACATTTTTTAAGTGGACAAAACAGGCTTCCATATTTTGATGCTTCAGTTCACATCAGGGATCATTTCTTTGTTTTTGTGTCTAATGGTAGTTTACAAATCTTTTTCTTGACAGTTGGCTACACATTTTTATTTAACATCACAAAAGATATGCTGGAATGGAAAATTTGACTGCAGCAAAAAGTCATCTTTGACACAGGCTGACCAATTTAGAGGGAATGTAGAGGAACAAAGCTGAGGCACCATAGTCTGAAAGTCCTTCAAGAGAAGCACAACTAACTTTTAATGGAATCAGATCTGGACTTACAGAGCTTTTCTACAGTTCCTCACCGCTGGAATCAGTCTGAGTTTTCCTTGATTGGAGGCCTTGTACTTATTTAAGTCCAGTTCATCCACAACCTCCTCTGACATCTGTAGCATGTAGGCCAGAGCAGAGCAGTCAAAGCCAGAGAGCTTCTTCTCTGATCTGCTGTCTGATTTCAGGAGCTCTTGGATCTCCTGATGTACGGAGTGGTCGTTCATTTCTGTCAGACAGTGTAAGATGTTGATGCATCTGTCAGGAGAGACATCGTAGCTTGTCATCTTTTTTAGGGACTTAATGACTCTTTGAATAATGTCTGGGCTGTTGTCTGTTTGGCCAAGAAGTCCTTGTAGGAGTCTTTGGTTAGACATCAGTGAAAGGCCATGAAGAAAGCGGACAAACAGGTCCAAGTGACCGTTCTCACTCAGAAGAGATTTCTGCAGGGCTCTCTTCAGGAAGAGGTCCAAAGATGCACGACTCCAATTGTCAACTTTGTTGTACAAAGAAATGTCATTAAAAAATACCTTCTTAGAATCTCGCCATCTGTCAATGTGCAGGAAAGCCTGGAGCATTTCTTTGTTTTTGTTTGTGAAGCAGTGGAACATGTAGACTGCAGCCAGGAACTCCTGAACACTCAGGTGAATGAAGCAGTAGACTGTCCTCTCAAAGATCACGCTCTCTCTTTTGAAGATCTCAGTACAAACTCCTGAGTGCACCAAAGCTTCAGTGACATCCAGACCACACCGCTCCAGATCTTCTTGGTAGAACATGATGCTTCCTTTATCCAGATGTTCAAACGCCAGCCGCCCAAGCTTCAGGAGAACTTCCCTATCAGAGTCCATCAGCTCCAAAGACCTCGTGTCCTGACCCTCCTCGTACTTGTGCTTCCTCCTCTTCGTCTGAACCAGCAGGAAGTGTGAGTACATGTCGGTCAACGTCTTTGGCAGCTCCCGTCTTTGTTCTGCACTCATCATGTGCTCCAGAACTGTAGCTGTGATCCAGCAGAAGACCGGGATCAGACACATGATGTGGAGGCTCCTGGACGACTTGATGTGTGAGATGATCCTGCTGGACAGATCTCCATCTCCAAACCTCCTCCTGAAGTACTCCTCCTTCTGGGCGTCAGTGAAGCCTCGAACTTCTGCAATCCTGTCAACACATGATGGAGGGATCTGATTGGCTGCTGCGGGGCGGGACGTGATCCAGATGAGAGCAGATGGGAGCAGATTCCCCTTGATGAGATTCACCAGCAGGGTGTTCAGCCGAGATTTCTGTGTGACATCGGACACGGCCTCAGAAGAACCAAAATCCAAGGACAGCCTGCTTTCATCCAAGCCGTCGAAGATGAACAAAAGCTTACAGAGAGCAAGAGTCTCCGCGGTTAGCCCCTTTAAAGTTGGATGGAAAACCCAGAGAAGATTAAGAAGACTGTAACTCTCATTTCTGATCAAGTTCAACTCCCTGAAGGAAAGCAGAACCACCAGCTTGATGTCTTGGTTCTGCTGACCTTCTGCCCAGTCCAGAGAGAACTTCTGCACTGAGAACGTTTTTCCAACACCAGCAACGCCGTTGGTCATAACCACTCTGGTGGGTTTCTGTTGGTCGGGGAAGGCTTCAAAGAGTTCATGGGGCTTGATTGGAGTCTCATGGGTTTTTTTCTTGTTTGCTTTTTCAAGCTGCTGAACTTCATGTTGAGTGTTCACCTCTTCGCTCTGCCCCTCTATGATGTAGAGCTCAGTGTAGATTCTGTTGAGGTGGGCTCTGCTTCTTTCTTCACCCGATCCTTCAGTCACACATTCACATCTCTTCTTCAGACTGGTCTTATGTGCATCCACAACCTCCTGCAGGCCTCCTTTAGACAACGACAGACACAGAAACAGCATCATGACCATTGTTTTACTGTTTATAAGAATCAAGAAAGAACACACCTTTCCCCTCTCCATTTCTAGCCCATTTCATAACATGCTCATGTTTCCATTTTTGCAAAAGGATTTTACAAATCTGAAGAGAATTTTATCTGTTAAAAGGCCCCAAAAGAAAGCCAAAAATCAGGCATTGAACTGTTTTAATTGTACGTTATGTGTTGTGCTCTGATAATCTCAACCCTCATAACCATTCTGTCCCACCTCCGATCTAGAATCTAGTCCTCCAAGACAGAAATCTGATCAAACATGATCAAACAAAATGAAGAAGAAGAAACATAGCATCAACTGGAAAACACAACATGGAAGACGGCAGAGAAGAGGGGATGATGGGGGTCTATGGACTACTTTTGACAGAATAATCCTGGATGAACAAAAAGAAAAGACTGTGGAAAAAAGACTGCGTGAACACGTGAGCCGTTCCTCCATTCTGAGCTCTACCCAACTTTGTGTTTCAGGTCAACCATGTTTGTTTTTATTTTACTCCTGCTTCATTGTTCCTCAGTCTGCTCGTTTCTTGATTGGCTTCATTCATGGAGTCATGACTCTATTGCTTTTCTCACAAATGAGGAGTTTTGGTCGTAAATATTGAACAAGTTTAATAATTACGATTGTCTGATTCAATCTGTTTCAGAGCTGATTATTGCGACAAACTGACTCTTAACACCTGAGACCACAGGATCATCTTTAAAGATAATGGTTTTGCTGTCCTTGGTTGGGAGGAGGGAAAGTCGGGAAAAAAACAGCCTGATAATCCTTGCGTGATAAATTTTAAAGTAAAACATTTAAATTAAGTGAGTTAGAAAAAATAAGTACTTGTCAATTGCAATAAAAAAAGTCTTCAATTGGATGCAATTCCAAATTTATCTCATAAAATTTAGCTTCACTGCTTGGCATTGAGTGTGAATTATTGACTATAGATTCCAGCAAAATAAGATTTTTTTTGCTTTTAAATCAAACATTTTATTATCATTTTATTGATAGTAATCTTTTATTTGTGACAATCTGAAGCTGAGAGTAACGCCAATGGGAGCCAAAGTGCTCATCCCTGCTGTAGGAAATATAATCCAAGTGTTTGAGAGACAGTCGATGAGCAGCAGACCAAAAAATATCCCAAAGCAAAGAGGCACAGCCCTAACATTTATAACAAACATCAGCAAGCTGTTGTCTGGTCTTTGTAAAGTGCAGGTCTTACCATCTGTCTGCTGCCCAGGTCTTGCTGCGTCAAACATGAGGCTCCTGTTTCTGGATAAAGAAAATATCATCTTACACCTTGCACAGAACACTACCACTGCAATTTTCAGAATGCTCTACTCTGGACCTCGGTTACAAAAATTTGCAGATTGAGGCATCGTTCCCATGAAAACGGGAGGCAAATACGCAATGAAAAGTTTCGACCAAAAACAGAGCCGTGGAAACACCACCTGAACCACCGTCACCTCAAAAAAGAACTGACACTAAGTCTTGAGGCCTCCTCAAACACTAACAGGGCATACTGATTTTGCCAAAATATAGTTGCATTATGAGAACACCTAGACAAAATGTAACTTAACTAAGACTTAAATTCACATTATCACCCTGTCATGCTATCAATGCTAATGCAGTTACCATGGAGATGTACTGCCCGTTGCCAACCTCTGACCTGGCGGTGTGGAAGCCTAATGCAGTCCTAAGGTGAATGGTGTTACCGTGGCATGTACAGGGCTCAACTGAGCTGATTGTGGCTCGATCCTGAAAGCTTTGGTAAATGGTAAATGGACTTGAGCTTATATAGCACTTTTCTAGTCTTTGACTACTCAAAGCTGCTTTACACCACAGGTCACACCGACCCATTCACACCCATGCGCTCTCACATTCACTCACAGATGGTTCAGAGTTTCTATGTTAGTCTTCTATCAGTATCTCTAACACATTCACGCCTTTTCATGCTCATTTACACACCACTGACGCAGCTGTAAGAGCAACTTGGGGTTAAGTGTCTTGCCCAAGGACACAACGCCATGTGTGTCCTGGAGCTGGGCTTGAACCTGCAACCTCCCGATCACTGACCAAGCGCACTATCAGATAGATAGATCGATAGATAGATCGATAGATAGATCGATAGATAGATTGATAGATCGATAGATAGATATAAAGATAGATACATAAGTCTGTGTGTCATGATCAACACGGGCTGTTAGACAACAGAATCACACACTGAGTTCCTATAAGATCTCTTACTTTGGCCCTGAAGCTCCAGGTCGATCATTAAACCACAGAGGTTCGTCTCTGGACATGCCACTCTGCAGTGACAAACATCCGGACACCTCAGACTCTGCCATGTCTTCATCTTCCACAGGAACACTCATCTTATCTGAGGAGAAAAAACAGGTCAAAGACCAGAGAACAGGAGAAAACTCACATGCAGAGAGACAAAGGCCAGAGGAAACAGCTTTAGAAGAGCAGTGCAGCTCCACAGAGGCTCACTTTACTCTCATGTCTTTATGTTACTAACTTACAACGGAAGATTAGGCCACATTATAAACAAAAAAAAAGTAAGGTTAGAAGTCGAAAAGTTTGGAGAAGAAGAATGTTTTGATTTGATTTAAATGATGTTTTGTATATCTAATTGTGCTTATTAAAATGTATGTAAATTAATAACTGCAATATTTTTATTGTTGGTAACTGTAGTGACTCTAAAGCAACACTAATGATCAAACATCTCTTCAATATTATACTACATCTCCATTTTAAGAGAAATTGTTCTTAATGTAATCTATATGAGTTTTTGAATATTAATGGATACTGGTTTACAGGTAATGATGATAGAAACTGTAATAACTTAACTGTTTTTTGTTACAGTTACACCAAACTGCCTGATGATCACACATCTCCTCTGCCTTTTACTACAGCTCTAACTTTAAAGAAACAGTTTTTTTTATGAATTTTACATGATTTTCTTGAAATATTGGCACATATTAACAAGTAGGTTATGACTATTAAACTGTAATAACTGTACTGTTTATGTCTGTACCTAAGTAACATCTCTTCCAGTTAATACTTCAGGTCTGACTTTAGAGAAATAGGTGTTAATGTACTTTATATTATTTTTATATTGATGGACATGGATAAATGGGTAATGACAAAAAACGGTAATAACTAGGGGTGTAACGAAATGGTCAACACACGAAACGATACGAAATACGAAACAGGGCCCACGATACGAAATACTCACGATACGAAATAAAGATGAAGGAAAATCCCCAACAGTAGGAAGTTGTGAAAAAATGTCATTTTCTTTATTTTCTTCCTAATGCAGACATACAAAAATATTGCTGCATCAGTACAAAATAAATGCTCTTTGAAAAAAAACAAAATTGTAGTTTTTTTTCCCTTATTTAGACTACAGTGCAAATACAAACATAAAATCTCAATAAAAAGTGCTTTGTTGTTGTAACAATCAGGATAAGTACATTCTTGAATGAAAAGGAAAACAAACAGCAGTCCTCAGAGCTGCAGTTTAGACCTATAAATGTCTGAACTGTGAACTATAATATTTAGCCTGTAACAGTGCATATACTTCTGATCTTCAAGTATGATCAAATTCTGTCAACTCAACAGTAGATGCAAAAATCAAATATTGTTTTTTATGCAGAGTTACACAAACATAGTGGAGCAGTTCTACTGTTTGTTATGTGTTCAATGTGGATTTTAATGTTTCCTATGAATTGACGGTCAGTGAATGTAGCAGGAGGGCAGGGCGAACAGGTCAGAGTTCAGACGGGGAGTTTTGTGTGTGTTTGAGCGAGGAGGGAGAGAGCCGTGCAGGAGGTGTAGAGATTACTACTCACTGTTTTGTTCGGGAATTAAAATTGAAGTTGGCGTGGACACAGCCCACAGTGACTGTTAAATAAAAGCAGGTATTCGCAAGCTGCAGGTGGTTGTTCTCGCCGCAGTATACGGCGAACTGTAGCGGCATATTTTGCACACAGTTGTTGTTTTGTCCTCAATCTTCTCACCGTTCTCTCGTCTTTTACACGGGAAGCCAAAATAGGTCCACACAGCCGATTTATTTGTCGAAGGAGCGTCAGCTAATTCCTCCGCTTCGTCCTCCTCCTTATTGCAGCTGGTGTTTTGCTACGGGAGGCGAGGAGGGTTTATTTCGTCCTTTTATTTCGAGCGTCTTTGATTTTCATTTCGTCATTTTTTATTTCGCGAAATTTCGTGGCACGAAATTTCGTTTCACCCCTAGTAATAACTAAACTATTGTTTACTGTATTGACTCCAAAGTCATCTCAATGATCAAACATCCCTTCTAGTTTAGACTAAAGCTCTGAATTTAGAGACATAACGTAAGAAAGAATTCTGTTGATGTTTTGAGTTCATTTTGTGTCCCGCAGCTTGAATCAAAATTCCACATAACATAATCCTCTGGTTGTGTCCTGTAGCGCCCTCTCCTGCTGAAATAATGTCAGAGCATGAATCCAGAGGAGCCACACGTCCTGACTTGGTGTGTGCTGTGAGGTCATGTGTCAAATTCCAGTGAAAATGCACTCAAGGGGTCAAAGGTTACAGGCATTCAGTGCTGGATTTCTGCCATGCTGTCGATGTTCATGGGTTCTCTTTCATGATATTATGGAATTTTTGGTAGAAACAAAGTTTATCAGCTTCAGTTTTAAATATTTTCTCCTTGCAGTCCATTCAATGGGATAGAGGTTAAAAAGGATTTACAGGTCATTGTACTCTGTTCCCTCTTTGTAGATTTTACACAGCGTCCCAACTTCTTTGGAAATAGAGTTCATACACACACTCCCTCAGTGCATTTTATATTGCCGTAGATAAACTTGAACTGGTTTAATGTCTTTATGTCCTGAGCACAGAGAAGCAGCTCAGATTCTAATTCTTTTTTACTCAGCTGTTTTGATGCATTTCTCAGATCAGAATTTAAATTCTCTGAACAGTTAGTTCAACCTCCACAACATTTAGTCATTTTTGAACATCAAATTAGCAGTTTCTTATTGTTTCTAAAAATCACTAATGCTTTTGGATACACATCATTTGTTTGCATACAATTTTGTGCTGTTTTAAAACATCATTTACTCAAGTCAGTCAAAATTAACAAATACATATGAATGTGGAACAGGCATGTTGTTGTAAATAAGTGTTTATTCTCTGTTGTTGGTTGTAAATGTTTATTTTCTTTTGTTGTAAAAAAAAAAAAAAATCATGTGTTTGTGGTGTCTTACCATCTGTCTGCTGCCCAGGTCTTGCTGCGTCAAGCCTCCTTTTTCTGGATAAAGAAAATACCACCTTAGATTCTTGTGGTGACCCTTGACCTCAAGCTCAGCAGGTCACACACACCTTGTACAGAACACTACGCTGGTAGATTATGTAGAAACTGTCCATATTAGTAGCTGATCACATTCATATGGCTTCATATTCATTTACACACATGATTCAAAAGGTGGGAGAAACTGAGGGGAAGTATCCTGTCTGAGCAAACACTGACATGTGACTGTATCAAACTCCTGGATTTCAATTTAAAAGACGACGTCCCTACCAACTGAGGCCCTGTTTACATGGTGATACTCTCACCTGAAACACACAGGTTCTTCCTTTGAGTTTTTAAAAGCAACCCACGTTCACATAGAGACGCCAGAACAACTGAAAACACTGTAGTGTGCATGCTGCTTCAGTAGATGGTGATGTAGGTTTGCACAGAAACAGTGCTGCTACAACACATGCATGAAGAAGAAAAACTTTTCAAAAGCAACAATGGCGAGCGGATGTACGAAGCCGCAGGAATTTCAACAAATCTGTCTGGATGGTTTTGTCTGGATAACAAACCGAGCACAGTAAGCAGCTCACATGTTACTCTGTAGACGCTGAAGCTGTTGTTCCTGGTATTCCAGTGCAGCCTTCATGTGAAAGAGTACTGCACATGCAGTGAATCCTGTTTCCATGAAGCCCGGCCGAGATGCAATTTTAAAGCGCTCCAGTGTGGACCTTGGTGACAGAAGTTTGTGGATTCAGGTACTTCAGTCACTGTTCCCATGAAAACAGGAGGCAAATACACAATGAAAAGTTTAGATTTTACCAATATTGTAGCGGTGGAAACACCACCTGAACCACCGCCATCTCAAACAAGAACTGACACTAAGTCTTGAGGCCTCCTCAAACACTAGCAGGGCATACTGATTTTGCCAAAATATAGTTGCATTATGAGAACACCTAGACAAAATTGAAATTAACTAAGGTGGGCTTTACATGAGTTTGAATTTGTAAGACTCCGGTGAAATAAACTATCGATCTGGTGATATTGACACACGGGGTATTTGTCCGTGACTCTGCATCTTTTTTGAAAACGGGTCTGCAGGTGGATATCTGGGTATTCGTCTTCATGCCGTAGTTGGTATAAACAGATAAGTCTGGAAGAGATGGTGACATCATAGCAACCCTCCTCCTCCCTGCCCCCCAACCCACACTGTCACATGCAGCAACAACAACAATGGCAGCAGCCGGGCTGTTTCTGATCTTGTTTCAACAGCTACAAATATTGTAGTAAGGTATTGTATTGTAAATGGTAAATGGACTTGAGCTTATTTAGCACTTTTCTAGTCTTTGACAACTCAAAGCTGCTTTACACCACAGGTCACACCGACCCATTCACACCCATGCACTCTCACATTCACTCACTGATGGTTCAGAGTTTCTATGTTAGTCTTCTATCAGTATCTGTAACACATTCACGCCCTTTCATGCTCATTTACACACCACTGAGGCAGCAGTAAGAGCAACTTGGGGTTAAGTGTCTTGCCCAAGGACACAACGCCATGTGTGGCCCGGAGCTGGGCTTGAACCGGCAACCTCCTGATCACTGACCAAGCGCACTATCCGACTGCACCACCGACGCCCCAATATTGTGATATACAAATATCACCATAGCTGCTTTTGTTTAAGTTCAGAACAGAAGCATGGACAGGAAGGAAGTCGACCTTGTATGTACATGTGCATTTTCTGTTTTTGGAGCTTTGAGGCTATTTCACAGTGTCATATTTAGGCCGGGCGTACGTACTACAGGATTCTGCATGGAGTCTGCGTTGTCATGTAAATGCACAAGTCTATGTACAATACAATGTGTAAACAGCGATGCGTGATTAGATGCCGACACCAAGACAATACGGGGACGTCCTTGTGTGAGGAGGGCCTTAGACTTAAATTCACATTATCACCCTGTCATGCTAACAATGCTAATGCAGTCACCATGGAGATGTACTGCCCCTGTTACCAACCTCTGACCTGTTCGTGCTTTGCTTTGCATTATGGTAAACATTATGCAAGGCAGACTGGGCCGATTCAGTTTTCAACTGTTAAAAAACTGTTGTGGAGAATCTCCGCTCTGAGTGTAGCAGAGTGGAAGCCTAATGCAGTCCTAAGGTGAACGGTGTTACCGTGGCGTGTGGGCTGAAAGCTTTCTGTGTAAAGGTGCGTTCACACCGGACGCTACCTGTACTACCTCGGCGATCACTCTCCATTCAAAGTCAATGTACAGCCGCGATGGGGCGGGGCTAACCCTCCCGCGATGCGACAGCCGGCAACAAGACGACCACTTCACTCGTCGCGCGATGTCAAAGTTAAAAAAAAGTTGATCTATTCAGGCAATGTCGTGTGTGGCTGTGCAGCATCAGCCAATCAGCGGTGTGTGTACGTGTGACGGTACCGTTATTCATCCGGACTACAAGGCGGATGACTTCCTTCTAGGCGGAACTAATCTCAGTGAGGACATTTGCAGACGGACCGCGGTAAACTCACAGATAATGCTACTGTATCATCAGCTGCAGTGTTTTGTGTCTGATAAGTGAGTGAAAAGGATACAGCTGGAATAATGTCCGCTTATACATCCTATGTGATATATGATATGATCGCGGTAAAACTCGAGCGGATGTGACGTCGCCGGCCGACGCCAACGGCGACCAAACAGGTATTTATGGACGCGCGACGCTACATCAGTGGGCGACGCGACTTTGGTAGCTGGGTCGCTTGCGGCGTGAACGCACCTTAAAAGTGACAAGGACGTATCACTTTGTGCCCCGATTGTGTTTCATGATCAACACGGGCCGTTAAATGACAGAATCTCACACTGAGGTTCTCTAAGATCTCTTACTTTGGCCCTGATGCTCCAGGTCGATCATTAAAATTTAGAATCCAGTCTCTGGACTTGCCACTCTTCAGGGACAAACATCCGGACACCTCAGACTCTGGTTAAAAATAAAAAAGGTTAAAGGTTAAAAACTCTGGTTATAAATAAAAAAAGGAAGGTAAGAAGTCAAAAAGTTTAGAGAAGAAGAATGTTTTGATTTGATTTAAATGATGTTTTGTATATTTAATTGTGTTTATTAATATGTATGTAAATTAATAACTGCAATAATTTTATTGTTGGTAACTGTAGTGACATTAAAGCAACACTAATGATCAAACATCTCTTCAATATTATACTACATCTCCATTTTAAGAGAAATTGTTCTTAATGTAATCTATATGAGTTTTTGAATATTAATGGATACTCGTTTACAGGTAATAGAAATTGTATTAACTTAACTGTTTGTTTTTGCAGTGACACCAAACTGCCTGATGATCACACATCTCCTCTGCCTTGTACTACAGCTCTAACTTTAAAGAAATAGTTTTCCATGTATTCTATATGATTTTCTTTTAAATATTGGCATATATCACTAAGTAGGTTATGACTATTAAACTGTAATAACTGTACTGTTTATGTCTGTACCTAAGTAACATCTCTTCCAGTTAATACTTCAGGTCTGACTTTAGAGAAATAGTAGTTAATGTACTTTATATTATTTTTATATTGATGTATATTGATAAATAGGTAATGACAAAAAAACTGTAATAACTAAACTATTATTTACTGTATTGACTCCAAAGTCATCTCAATGATCAAACATCCCTTCTAGTTTATACTAAAGTTCTGAATTTAGAGACATAATGTAAGAAAGAATTCTGTTGATGTTTTGAGTTCATTTTGTGTCCTGCAGCTTGAATCAAAATTCCACATAACATAATCCTCTGGTTGTGTCCTGTAGCGCCCTCTCCTGCTGAAATAATGTCAGAGCATGAATCCAGAGGAGCCACGTGTCCTGACTTGGTGTGTGCTGTGAGGTCATGTGTCAAATTCCAGTGAAAATGCACTCAAGGGGTCAAAGGTTACAGGCATTCAGTGCTGGATTTCTGCCATGCTGTTGATGTTCATGGGTTCTCTTTCATGATATTATGGAATATTTGGGAGAAACAAAGTTTATCAGCTTCAGTTTTAAATATTTTGTCCTTGCAGTCCATTCACTGGGATAGAGGTTAAAAAGGATTTACAGGTCATTGTACTCTGTTCCTCTTTGTAGATTTTACACAGCGTCCCAACTTCTTTGGAAACAGAGTTCATACACACACTCCCTCAGTGCATTTTATATTGCATTAGATAAACTTGTATTGGTTTAATGTCTTTATGTTCTGAGCACAGAGAAGCAGCTCAGATTCTAATTATTTTTTACTCAGTTGTTTTGATGCATTTCTCAGATCAGAATTTAAATTCTCTGAACTGTTAGTTCAACCTCCACAACATTTAGTCATTTCTGCACATCAAAGTGTCAGTTTCTCATTCTTTTCTACAAATCACTAATGCTTTTGGATATGCATCATTTGAATGCATACAATTCCGTGCTGTTTTATAACATTATCATTCGCTTAAGTCAGTGGAACAGGCATGTTGTTGTAAATAAGTGTTTATTCTCTGTTGTGTGTTGTAAATGTTTATTCTCTTTGGTTGTAAAATAAAACGTGTGTATGTGGTGTCTTACCATCTGTCTGCTGCCCAGGTCTTGCTGCGTTGGACACGAGCCTCCTTTTAATAAAGAAAATATCACCTTAAATTTTTGTGATGACCCTTGACCTCAAGCTCAGCAGGTCACACACACCTTGTACAGAACACTACGCTGGTGGATTATGTAGAAACTGTCCATATTATTTGCTGATCACATTCATATGGCTTCATATTCATTTACACACATGATTCTAAAGGTGGGAGAAACTGAGGGGAAGTATCCTGTCTGAGCAAACACTGACATGTGACTGTATCAAACTCCTGGATTTCATTTTGAAAGACGACGTCCCTACCAACTGAGGCCCTGTTTACACGGAGATACTCTCACCTGAAACACACAGGTTCTTCTTTTACGTTTTTAAAAGCAACCCACGTTCACATAGAGACGCCAGAAAAACTGAAAACACTGTAGTGTGCATGCTGGTTCAGTAGATGGCGATGTAGGTTTGCAGAGAAACAGCGCTGCTACAGCACACGTATGAAGAAGAAAAACTTTTCACAAACAACAATGGAGAATGGATACACGAAGACGCAGGAGTTTCAACAAATCTATCTGGATAGTTTTGTCTGGATAACAAACCGAGCACGGTAAGCAGCTCACATGTTACTCTGTAGACACTGAAGCTGTTGTTGTTCCTGGTATTCGAATGCAGCCTTCATGTGAAAGAGTACTGAACATGCAGTGAATCCCGTTTACATGAAGCCCGGCCGAGATGCAATTTTCAAAACGCTCCACTCTGGACCCTGTTTACAAAACTTTGTGGATTCAGGTAATTCAGGCACCGTTCCCATGAAAACAGGAGGCAAATCCACAATGAAAAGTTCAGATTCAACCAAAAACGGAGTCGTGTAAACACCACCTGAACCACCACCACCTCAAACAAGAACTGAAGTCTTGAGTCCTCCTCAAACACTAGCAGGGCAAGCTGATTTTACCTAAATATAGTTGCATTATGAGACAAAATGTGACTTAACTAAGGTGGGCTTTACATGAGTTTGAATTTGTAAGACTCCGGTGAAATAAACTATCAATCTGGTGATATTGACACACGGGGTATTTGTCCATGACTCTGCATCTTTTTTGAAAACGGGTCTGCAGGTGGATATCTGCGTATTTGTCTTCATGCCATAGTTGGTATAAACAGATAAGTCTGGAAAAGATGGTGACCTCATAGCACCCCTCCTCCTCCCTGCCCCCAAACCCACGTTGTCACACGCAGCAACAACAACAATGGCGGCAGCCGGGCTGATTCTGATCTTGTTTCAACAGCTACAAATATTGTAGTAACCGTATTGTACTGTAAAATACAAATATCACCATTGCTGCTGTTGTTTACATTGAGAACAGAAGCATGGACAGGAAGGAAGTCGACCTTGTATGTACATGCGCATTTTGTTTTTGGAGCTTGAGGCTATTTCACAGTGTCATATTTAGGGGGGCATACGTACTACAGGTAATTGCGTGAAGTTTGCGTTGTCATGTAAATGCACCAGCCTATGTACAATACAATGTGTAAACAGCGATACATGTTTTGATGCCGACGCAAAGACAATACAGGGCCGTCCTTGTGTGAGGAGGGCCTTAGACTTAAATTCACACCATCACCCTGTCATGCTAACAATGCTAATGCAGTCACCATGGAGATGGACTGCCCCCGTTACCAACCTCTGACCTGTTGGTGCTTTGCTTTGCATTATGGTGAACATTACACAAGGCAGACTGGGCTGAATTCAGCTTTCAACTGTTCAAAACTGAGATGAAATGGCGAGAGTAAACTGAAGGAGACAAACATCATTAAACAGGAATGTTTTTCATACCTTCTGTCTTTCTGGTGTTTTTAAGGTTTCTCTTGTTGCTGTTCTTTACTTTTTTCCCCAACCAGTAGAGACAGCGTTATTAGACATTAACACTCATAATATAGATCTACCAGCCGAGCGTCACGCTCGTCAGGCTCATCCCGGCTTCAGTAACAGTTTGATTAATTTCACAGATAATAACTTATTTATTTATGGATAAACAAAACTTCAGTTACATATTCTATCACAACAAATCATCAGGTGTGTGTGGATTGTTGAGTCATTCGTCTGATGAATTCAGGTTGGATCTCCGATGGATATTCACTCCTGTTCCTCCTGATGACGCAGCGACTTCACTGAGGTCTGGAGATTGATTAAGGAATCGTCATAAAGTTACCTTATATGATATATGACTCCAGTATAAATACTTTTGTCCTGTAGTTTCACTGTCATGTGACCCAGTGACTCCAAATGAGTCCAATTGTATAACAGGAAAAATAACACACCACTTTTCATAGGATTTTTGTGCTTTATCTACTTTTTATGAATATTAATATGCAAAAAATGTTTGTTCAATAGCTTTTAGATCATGTGACGCAGTGACTCCAAATAAGGATCCAATAACTTAGTAAACCCTCCATCAGAGACACACCACTTTTGATGGCACTGCAGTGCTTCACCTATTTTTTAATGAATATTAATATGCAAAAATTGTCTTTTTTATCCAACCACTGACTCCGTATCCAGTTTTATTTCTAAACTGGAAAAATAACACATACCAGTTTTCATTTATTAATTTTGTATTTTATTGCTTTATATATAATTATAAATATTAATATACAAAAAATATTTAAGGTTCTTCTAGGTCATGTGACCCAGTGACTCCAAATCAGTATCCAGTCTTATTAATAACTTGGACAAATGAGACACCACTGTTTATGTTACATCAGTGCTTCATCTATTTTTTATGGGACCAAGCGACTCCAAACCAGTACCTTATATTCTTTAGAGTGAAGGTAAAGACTGGTTTACCTGATGAGGAAAAGCTGGTAAGAAGACTGAGAAGACCCAGTGGCAAATGCATTATTTGTTTATCGGTTGTTTATCAGAATTTTCTGGGTAAATAATGTAAAACTATTTTAGATTAAAGCATCAGCATCATTCTGGAGTGTTCTCTTGCTGTTCCTTTGCTGCACTGAACTGCTTCAAGACAATCATCTGTTAAAAACGAAAACAAAACATCTGTGCATGGTCTAATATAACAGGCTGTGACATGGACACTAAATGCCGTAGGGAAAAATGTTTGAGTATGAAATATAGGTTCAAATTATTTTTGGCAATCTAAAAAAATTGTGCTTGTTGCATCACATTTGTTGAGAGAATACTGACAGAAATATAAATCCATTTTTGTTTCTTGTAGCTAATTACACAATGTTTTCAGAATTTATAACATAAAAATGACAATTATTGGCCAAAACTGTTTACTTGTATTTCTCATGTAGAAAGGGTGAATATGTACAGGGGACATTTCCTGACATATTTATTGAGAAAAATAAGACACAAAAGACCTGAGGACATTTTATAGTTAAGGTTTAAAGAGGGTTTGTAACTACTATGAGCTGGCATTTATGCATATGTAAAGCACTGCCACATTAATATTACAACAAATGATGTGCAGCTATAGTTTTGCACATAGTTATGTATAGGTAATTGGCATGGCTGTTTTTGTAGCTATTTTGTTTTTTTATACAGTTATTGCACAGTGTAAATGTTGCATCAACATGTGAGGTTATTTAAATAATCAGATGTTGATTGTTGCATTTAAAATGTATTACTACAATTAATTTTTATTTAGGCGGCCCTGCTCTGGAGACAAAACAAATAACTTTACATGAGTAAAAACTGGAACAGTTTTTAGAGTAACAGTCACCTCAGTAACTTACTCTGATAAGGCTTCCTGGTATCAGTAACGAGAACAAATATTCAGTTTGTCATTTCTGCAACTTCAGGAGACCGAGTGTATAATAAGTCCCTATCCACACACACACCTGATGATTTGTTGTGATAGAATATATAACTAAAGTTTTGTCTATCCATAAATAAATAAGTTATTATCTGTGAAATTAATCAAACTGTTACTGAAGCTGGGATGAGACTGACGAGCGTGACGCTCGGCTGGTAGGTCTACATTATGAGTGTTAATGTCTAATGGATAGACAGATAGATAGATAGATAGATAGATAGATCGATAGATAGATAGATAGATAGATAGATAGATAGATAGATAGATAGATAGATCAGCCTGTGTTTCATGATCATCACGGGCTGTTGGAGGACAGAATCACACACTGAGTTCCTCTAACATCTCTTACTTTGGCCCTGAAGCTCCAGGTCGATCTTTAAACCACAGAGGTTCGTCTCTGGACATGTTACTCTGCAGGGACAAACATCCGGACACCTCAGACTCTGCCATGTCTTCATCTTCCACAGGAACACTCATCTTATCTGAGGAGAAAAAACAGGTCAAAGATCAGAGAACAGGAGAAAACTCACATGCAGAGAGACAAAGGCCAGAGGAAACAGCTTTAGAAGAGCAGTGCAGCACCTCAGAGGCTCACTTTACTCTCGGGTCTTTATGTGACTGACAACGAGGGCCACAGTAAAAACAAAAAAAGGTTACGAGTATAAAGTTGGAAAAACGAAAAATTACGAGAAAAAAATCTTCTTAATTTACGAGAATAAAGTCAAAATATTTCGATAATAGATCTGAAAAGTTAAGAGAATTATTGAGACCAGTTGAAGTCGTCTGACTCGTTTGGAGGAAAACGATCTTCAAGCTCACAGTCTTCATTACAGTGATCAAAAAGAGGGGTCTGGTTTGGAGCTACGTTCTTGTGTTGATGAGTTATTGAGCCGCAAAGTCCGAATCTGTGAATACCTTTCTAACTTTACCCAAATAGATGTTTCTGAGATTGATCTAAAAACACGTATGACTTCATTCTCGTAAGTTTTCGAATTTATTCTCGTAACTTTACTTTTGTCGATTATTTTAACGTGGCTCTAATCCTCCGCCCTTCTTCCTGGAGTTTCTATCAAACATTTCGACAGTCTGTCACCAAACACCGAGTAATCACATCATCACTTCCACCTTGGTGTCTTTGTTCATGGGTAACAGTGAGCAGAGACACTGACGGACACATTTGAAGACTGCAGGATAAAAACTCACCTTATTTAGCTTTTTTTAATTCCTCCTGCGCACTGTTTTCACAGACTGGAGCCCAGAGTTATAGGCTGTTTCCCAAAGCCCAGGTACCCTGCCTTGCCTTGCCTTGGAAGGCAGTGCCTCCGAAGCCACTTCCTTCCAATCCAATGCAAGTGTCCTGCCTCTGCTCAAAGGACATGCTAATGGAACAGCCTACAAAGGAATCTGGAAACGTCAGACCCGCCTCTTCCTGACCCTATTTAAATTGGAGATTACTGTTTCATATCTTGCAGACATGACAGAGGATGAATTTGTTTATATTTTGTTTGCCTATTTTTTGATATTTCGGTTTCTGATATTTTTGTTATAATAAATGAAGGGACACAAAAACGTATTGTGTATGTTTAATATGAACTAAAGTAAGGTTCATTGTTGCATTTTTTTTCCTGCAGAAATGGAGAAGTATGTTAATCTGCTATGTTCATCAGATGCACACATTAGTTTTATGCAGCTTCTTTGTCCATTGCACACATCAAATCTCAATCTCCATCTTATTAATGCATTATTTCCAACGCAAATCACTGTACAACATCTGCCATTTTACTCAATTTTGATGCCAATATGTCTTCCAACTAAGCTACATTTAACTTTAATCCAGTCCAGTAAAGTACATTTGGGTTCCCAGTTCATACATGCCAACTTCATCACCTCGAACCATCAGGCAGTGGGAATGCCTATCTGCATCCCAACTGACTGTAAAGTGTTACCCTACTATACATGAAAAGTACTGTAGACTTTGCATGGAACTACTATACATCACCAGTCACGTGGCAATCTAATCAGTTTTGGATATGCTATTTGTACAGTCATCTTTCCTTGTGGTCAGTAAAAATTGCGCAATAGAGTTTGCCATAATTACTATCATTTGTCTCTGCTCTAACAACAATTATAATTTATTGTACCACCGTGACTACTGAAGGTATTGTTGATTTTTGCCAAAAAAAAAAAGGTATCACACACCAATTGTAAATAAGGCTTTATTCATAAAACTATAAATAAAAGTGTTTATAAATATATGTATTTGTAATTTTTTTTACCATCAGATTCCTGTCACAAATGTATATTTAATTGGAGTTACATTGTCTCACATAACATGTGTTGCTCTGTGGACAGTGCTTGGATAGTTTATACAAACGTGGGAGTAGACCGTATGCTCAAGCAGCTACAAATATTGTCATGGTGCCACTTTTGTAGGCTTTTTGCTTTTTTATGGTCACATCATTGACATTCTGCAGGTGCGGCTTCTCAGTAATTATAGTTATATGATTGACACACAAAAGAGTTAGTGGTGGGCATGGTATAAGTTGTTATTTTCAGAGGTGGATTTTGTTGCTTACATTTGAATTGGAATTTACCGCGCGCCTCCGCTGGAGCGTCTCTCTCTGGTGAGTCTTTTCCTTCCATTTTTTTTCTTCTTTTCTGTAGATTCGCGCGTTGCGTGTTGGGTATTTATAGCCATGGCAAGGCAGCGAAGCAGGCCCGGACTGGCAATCGGGAGAGGCGGGACTTTTCCCGGTGGCCTGCCTCCTTATTGGCCTGCCTGGACAGGCCAGCCACGGACTGGCAGGCCAATGAAAAAAAAAAAAAATTGGTCGGCTTTTTGGCAGACAGGCCAGAGACAGCAGAGCTAGCGGCCTTACAGAGTACACGCCCCCCTCCTCCCACTCACAAAAATCAAGT
Source organism: Scarus forsteni (assembly GCA_036419115.1). NCBI lineage: Eukaryota > Metazoa > Chordata > Actinopteri > Labriformes > Labridae > Scarus > Scarus forsteni. The sequence goes on along the minus strand of JAZDUH010000100.1, from coordinate 290,770 downwards.
GCTCTGAGCTCTGAATCAGAAGAATGATACGAGAGTGAGGCGAGAGAGTGAAAGCAGTGAGGATTATGGAGCAGACTGATAAACCCGGCAGCAAAAGAGGAGAAAAACAAAGAGAAAAGGTGGACATGAGAGGGAGACGGAGAGGAAAAAAAGGTCACTCGAGGAGGAAGGGGCAAAGTGTTATAAAATAACACACATGTTTCGTCAACCCCCGCTCAGGTCCATCAATGTACAGGTCAAAATAAATGATGCTGTTACTTCAAGTAAGTTTACAAACAGTTGGTTCTTCTCACAAATGCATCATCAGAAACCCCCGGGCAGAGGACTTCAGAGGCCAAAATATGATATAAAATAAACGGTTTATCATTGATTTGCTTGGCTATATTAGAAAACTTTGTTTCATTTTGTCAGATGCAAGTGACATATGAAGAAATATGGAGTTTTTAGTGAAATCAATGAGTGTTATTCAAATACCTGAACAGATTCTTCAGATACTTTAGAAAGAAGTAGACAGAAAAGGTCTCCAGTATGTTTTTAGAGAGATACATCACCAAATCAAATGTTGGCAGAGTTAAAGTGAAATCAGAACAATTAAACTAAGAACAACAGTGCTCTTGTAGAGTAGGGTAAGTCGATATATTCTGTTTAAATTAAAATTAATTTGAATTTGTCTTTCATTGTCATTGGGTTTGCCCATTTCTATGGTGGCCATTCACAAAATGCTAAAATATATCAGCTTGTCAGAACTTGTTTCTGTTACACATATTTTTTGTTCACATATTTCTATGGCTCAGGGTTTAACAGAAGTAACACACTATTGATATGTCTTTGTTAACATTGTTTTACCTGACAGCGCTCATGATAGTTAGCACCTTACTTTAGAACAAATGCAGGTGTTCTTAGGCTTTATCCACACTCAGCATCTTTCTATTTGCATCTTGGGCTTGGGAAAGGCCAAAAAAAATCCACACCACCCTCCAAACTTCTCAAATATTGACTGTTAGACCTGTAAGTGCTGTATGCACACAGCTTAGGCAGATTGATTTCTTTAGAAAGCTTGACAGGACTCCTGTGCATTGTAATAGTTTCTAACCTAGGATTGGACAGTAGCCCTTTGTGGGAGGGGCTTAGCAAAGGGTCACTTGTACCCTCAGAGTTAGACCCTCACCCTGTTAATAACACGATGAAGTACACACTCACACACCATTTGTCTTTCTCTGGCCTTTGCTTTATTCTAACAGCAACAATAACAACCTTCTCTTCTGGTTGTCAAAGGAAGTTTTATTCCACACTGTAGATTTCTTTTGCTGTCTGTCTGCTGCAGTGCTGTGGTGCTTTGTTGTGTTTGTCTCAAGAGGCAAAAATAGTTACTAGACTAGTCACCTGTGTATATTCCAACCTTGGATTACAGGGATCCCAGTATCATAAGCCAAGAGATGGATTAATAAAATATATTATGTATGTACTGCTGTTGATGCAGCTGCCATTTTGGTATATCTGGCATTGACTGTATGGAGCTGCTGCATGGTTGTGTTTAAAAGAGTTACTGTCAGTTTAGTAGTGTTCTAATTGCTATAACATAACTGTAAAAGGCATAATTTTGGAAGGAAAAAAATACAAATTTTTGGTGCATTACCCCACATGACACTACCCTCGTGGTGGCGGAATTGGCCTGACTGATTGGAAATCTCCCAGCCTGAATTTCTTTCCCTGTCCGACCCTGATTTGGAGGCTGATGCATACACGAAAAAGAAAAGCAATAAAACCAAGAAACATCAGACTAATAAATAAAACTCTAAAAATACATTCAAACAAATACATTTAAATTAAATTAAATGAATCTAATCTGCAGAGGAATGATGTTGATTAATGTAGCAGCGTCTACCTGAACTGCTATTAAAATGGTTGAACTGGTCTAAAAGTCTGAATTGATGTTAAATGATGTTTCTGTTGATGGTTGATGCTCATGGAGTGGAGCTGGTCATCATGACTGTTTGTCAGGGTCACACTGATATATGTGTGCTGTCTGCAGGAACTACCATGTGTTTAATGTGGTTGATCTGAAGTTAATATCAGGGACGGTAATGATGAAGGAATGGTGCTAAAGGAAAGGCTGGAGTTACTGAAGCTTAGTCATCAAAAGCTGCCAACAAGACAAGAGTCAGAGAGGAGAGCAGGAGCAAACAAAAAGATCCCCGGCAGTCTGAGCCTGATGCAGCAGAACTACTCACTGACAGTCTAACACAGGGGTGGGCAACTGGTGGTCCAGGGTCCATATGTGGCCTTTCACCTCACTCAATGTGACCCCCCAAAAAAAAACAAACAAACAAACAAACAAACAAACAAACAAAAAAACAAAACAAAACTGGAAAACAAATCAAAAGTTTCTGAATCTGATTCATCATGAGTAACCAGTACCACGTCATGCATAAATTCAGACAGATGATAAAATATTTTCTCTAACCTTAGATTGATGCTTAATACTTTGTTTTATACAAGTAATTAAAGTTCTTACAATGCTATGATTGTATCTCTAAAAATATTCTATGAGGCATTAAAATATAATTTATATTATTTGTAAAAGACATATTTGAAAACAATAGCAATGGGAACATATATGTGCTTTAAAAACGGGTAAACATTCATTCTTTTATTGCAAAAAGAAGCTTGAAGTAGTTTTAGTTATGTGTCATGCTCATTAGATCATGAATTTGATCATGATCATGATTTGATCATGAATCATCAGAGTCTGTCAGCAGAGTTTCCAGTCTACACCCTGGATCCTTCAGAAAACCACACAGCAGCTTCACTCCTGAATCCTGCAGCTTGTTGTCACTCAGGTCCAGCTCTCTCAGGTGGGAGGGGTTGGACTTCAGAGCAGAGGCCAGGTGATCACAGCTGATCTCCGTCAAACCGCACTGATACAATCTGAGCAGGGACCAAATAATACAGCTTTAGAAAACAATGTCTCCTCACTGACAGTCTAACCTGCCTTGTTTGTTCATACTGCCACCTAGTGGACAAACTACAAAAAATATTAGGGCCATGTTCGATGGAGAAAATTATTTTGGGGTAGTCCACATTCAAGTTGAAATTTTCTGGAATAAAGCTGAATAACGATTTTGCGATAAAAGTCAAAATGTTGAGAATGAAGTCGACATACAATGTATGTCGACTTCATTCTCAACATCTCAACATTTTTTCTCAACACTTCCAATTTTTTTGTCAACATGTGGACTCGACAATTCAGCTTTATTGTTGAAAATTTGAATTAATGTCAATTTCCCAAAAAATGTTTTCTCCATCTAACATGGCCATATATACTCTTCCATCAAAAACATATGCTGTAATTAGTAATAGATTCTATTATATTACATTATATTATTTTATATTACATTATATTATATGATATTAGATACAATTAGATTTTATGATATTATATTACATTATATTAAATTATATTAGATTAGATAAGTTACACTTTATTATTAACCCCTTTGGGAAACTCTCTCAGGGAAATTAGGATTAAAAAAGCAGATGCAAAAAAAAATAGATGTAAGATAAATAAAAAAAATATAGACATATAAAACCATAAATCTTAAAAATGTATGAATGAATGAATTAAAGCAACAAACGAATAAAAATTATATTAATAAAAAAACTAAATTAATCAACTAATATTCATGGCTTAAAGGTAAAGTTCGGTTAAGACAGCTTTTACATTGTTTATAGAATGAAGTAGAACAATATACTCACCCTGAAGGCTTTCCTGATCCAAACAGTGCTTCAGGAGATATTTAGATCCAAAGTCGAGCGGCGGATATCCGTACAAACGTAGCACATGCGCAGTACGGCTCATTGTTCCAGGGGCAAACGTCGGCTTCACAACGACTTTCTTCCTCCAGTTTTTTGCAAAATGGACGAATATCTATCGGATGAAGATGTTGTGGAGGAGAACTTTGAATATGATGGGTGTCCTTACAGTTTCGAGCCAGAGCTTACAGATAAGCAGCTCAAAGAAAGGAGGACGTGAAGGCAGCGCTCCAGAGAGTACTGCGCATGCGCGGAGGCACCCGGTCTTCTTCGTCAGCTCAGAGGTCAGCAGAGGCTCAGAGATATGTCTGGAGTGACACAGACTGTCTTGGAGGAGTAACGCGAGTGGACCATGATGGAATATTGGTGAAATAATGAGTTTATGGACGATTAATGCAGTTTTAGGAGCGGCGCTATACATGCCCTATTGTGCTACGTTTGTACGGATGTCTGCCGCTCGACTTTGGATCTAAATATCTCCTGAAGCACTGTTTGCATCAGGAAAGCCTTCAGGGTGAGTATATCGTTCTACTTCATTCTATAAACAATGTCAAAGCTGTCTTAACCGAACTTACCCTTTAAATATATCACATTTATCTCAGCACAGATTTTAAACGTGGTTTCTGACCTCAGAGTTTCCAGTCTACACCCCGGCTCCTTCAGAAAACCACACAGCAGCTTCACTCCTGAATCCTGCAGCTCGTTGTCACTCAGGTCCAGCTCTCTCAGGTGGGAGGGGTTGGACTTCAGAGCAGAGGCCAGGTGATCACAGCTGATCTCCATCAAACTGCAGGAATCCAATCTGAGCAGGGACCAAATAATACAGCTTTAGAAAACAATGTCTCCTCACTGAGAGTTTAACCCATATTATATTTAGCTATATTATACTATATTATATAGTATTGTATAGTATAGTATTGTATTGTATTTTATTATATTATATTACATTACATTATATTATATTACATTAAATTATATTATATTATATTTTGTTATATTCAAGGATGTAACGATATCAAAATTTTGTATCACGGTTATTTTGACCAAAATGATCATGGTCATCATTATTATCACGGTATTGTTGCAGTGTGCTCAGAATGTTCAAAATGTACTTTAACACAAAAATTAAAATCATTAACCCTTTAATAATCTTTTAGTTTTTTGTCTTCTTTGTCAATAAATGTGTCTAGAAATGCCTTGGAGAACATTTTTTACACTTCTTTCATGAGAAACAAAAGTTAACAATTCTAGCAAGTGTTCTTCATTGTTATTGTGTAAATGCTTAAACTGTGTTCAATTAAAACAAAAGAAAACAACAGATTTGAACTTTAAACAGGATTCTCTTTATAAACAATTGAAAATGAACAACAAATAACCTATTTTACATACACTCAGAGATTTTTGTTTGCCTGCAGCATTGGTGTCCATGTTATAGCTCGTCATATTAGACCATGTCCAGGACTTTTTTTTTTTTTTACTGACGATAGTCCCTGAGGCAGTTAACCCCCTTCATGACTCTCCTCTGGTCTCCCCACTCCATGGCAGACATCCTCGATATTTTCTCCTCTAATCTTTCCAGAGACTGATCGATTAAATCCATAAAGCACGAACTTTGACGGAAAAAGACGATCAATTTCAAAATACGGCGATTACATGGCAAAAGAACAGCAAGAACTCACTCCAGAATGATACTAATGCTGTTATTTACAACATCTTGTGGTTATCAAACGCGTTAAAACGGTAATTTTTATAGGACGCGGTAATGACTACCGTGGGACATTTTACCGTGGTTTACCATTATACCGGTAACTGTTACATCCTAAATTATATCATCTTATATATTATATTACATTATATTATATGACATTATGTTACATTATATTATATTGTATTATATTGTATTATATTAGATTAGATTAGATTAGATTAGATTAGATTAGATTAGATTAGATTAGATGAGGTTAGATTTGATACACTTTATCAATCCCTTTGGGAAAGTCCCTCAGGGAAATTAGGATTCAAATGGCGGATTAAATAATGAAGATGTAAGATAAATAAAAAAAATACAGATATAAACATATACAAATAAATATAAGAAATGAATGAATGAATAATTTAAAAGCAAAGTAATAAAAATTAAATTACTAAAATTAAGTTAAGAAAATTTAAGAAAATGAATAAATCCACAAAAAAATCATGGTACAGGCTAAAATATATCACTTTTAGTAGCTTAAAAAGGTTCATACTGTCTTCTTAGTTTTACTGTTTAAACAGGGTTCTTTTTGAAAGACAGAGAGGTTTGTTTACCTGCTTGACTAGTTTCAACCCTCTTCCGGGGTCTTCGTCAGAAGCGTCATGTGATGGTGAAGTGACGTATCATGGGCTGCTTTTATGACGAAGACCACGAAAGAGGGTTGAAACTAGTCAAGCAGGTAAACAAACCTCTCTGTCTTTCAAAAAGAACCCTGTTTAAACAGTATATCACTTTTATCTCAGCACAGATTTTGAACGTGGTATCTGACCTCAGAGTTTCCAGTCTACACCCCGGCTCCTTCAGAAAACCACACAGCAGCTTCACTCCTGAATCCTGCAGATTGTTTTCACTCAGGTTCAGCTCTCTCAGGTGGGAGGGGTTGGACTTCAGAGCAGAGGCCAGGTGATCACAGCTGATCTCCGTCAAACTGCAGCCCATCAATCTGAGCAGAGACCAAATAATACAGTTTTAGAAAACAATGTCTCCTCACTGACAGTCTAACACAGGGGTGGGCAACTGGTGGCCCAGGGGCCATGTGTGGCCTTACACCTCACTCAATGTGGCCCACCAGTCCCCCCCCAGTTGCTGAATTTGATTCATCATGAGTAACCAGTACCACGTCATGCATAAATTCAGATAGGTGATAAAATATAAAAAAAAAAAAAAAAAAAAAAAAAAAAAAAAAAAAAAAAAAAAAAAAAAAAAAAAAAAAAAAAAAAAAAAAAAAAAAAAAAAAAAAAAAAAAAAAAAAAAAAAAAAAAAAAAAAAAAAAAAAGAAAATTGGAACGTAAACAGTTGCTGAATTTGATTCATCATGAGTAAATCCAGTACCACGCCATGCATAAATTCAGATAGGTGATAAAATATTTTCTAATGCTATGATTGTATCTCTAAAAATATTCTATGAGGCATTAAAATATAATTTATATTATTGGTAAAAACCATATTTGAAAACAATAGTAATGGGAACATATATGTGCTTTAAAAACAGGTAAACATTCATTCTTTTATTGCAAAAAGAAGCTTGAATTAGTTTTAGTTGTGTCATGCCCATTAGATTATGAATTTTTAATGGTGTTTGAATTACAATATATAAGAGTTGGTATAATCTTTTGTTAAGCTTAATCATTGATATATTTTTTATTTATTTATATATTTTTGTAACAGTGCAGCCCTCTGGCACTGAAATATAAATGAATGTTATTTCAGTCACCATGTGGGCTTTTCTTTCTTTAACAGAAGGGTACCAACATTTTTGTCTGCGTGTGAACATACCGTGCAGCAGACTGGTTTCAGCAGGGTAGTCAATAACCCCATTCACTTGCTGTTTCAAGCTGTAATGTTCCCTATGGTCACACGTGGCCTCACACAACTCCATCATATCAAATTCATCTCAGCACAGAGGGAAAGAAATGGTGTCTGACCTCAGAGTCTCCAGTTTACAGTCTGGACTCTTCAGAAAGTCACACAGCAGCTCCACCACTGAATCCTGCAGGTAGTTTAGATTCAGGTCCAGCTGTCTCAGATGGGAGGGGTTGGACTTCAGCGCTGAGGCTAAAGAAGAACAGCTGATGTCTGACAAATCGCAGAAGGTCAAACTGAAAATGAACACAGAGAAATATTTACTGCAGTGATCCTCTGAGGGGACATTCGACCTGGAGATGAGACTTTTCTCTTAGGGGTGTGTACTGTGTGTAGTTACATTGCTGCTGTTGTGGACATACGGAGCTTAAATAACTACAGTTACAAATATTCTGACATTCCTCTAGCCCAGGGGTGGGCAACTGGTGCCCCAGGGGCCACATGAGGCCTTTAACCTCACTCCATGTGGCCCACCAATCATTTCCAAAAAACAAACAAAAAAAACATTTAAAAAAATGGAATTATGAAGAAAACATAACATCAACTGCTGCATATGATTTATCATGAGTAAGCAGAACTGCATAATGCACAGATTATGGAGGTGATAAAATATTTCTACCAACCCTAGAGTGCTGAAACATTTTTTCTTATTTCACAAGTCACTAAAGAATTTTGATATATTTTGGTCTCTTAATATATTTTACCAGGCCTTAAAATAAAATATATAGCATAGTAAAAACTATATTTGGAAACAATGATAAAGGTAATGTATCTGTGCTTCAAAATCTGAGAAACATTCTGAATTTTCCTGCATTAAAAATAAGCTTACATTGGATTTACTTGGGTGTCAGACTCACTAAATGGTGGATTTTTAATTGTGTTTGAGTTAAAATATATTAATGTTGGTATAATATATTTTTTTAAAGCTTTATATTTGCTATTTTCTGTTTATTTATATTTTTCCAACAATTTGTAAAGATGCGGCCCTCATATACTAAAAAAAATTGATCCGTCCCTCCTGATAGTCAAAGTGTCCCACCCCTGCTCTAGCCCATTCCTTTATCATTACAGTTCCTGAATTTAACTTTAATCCAACCCTCAAGTATCAACACAAAGAAATGTGAATTTTCCCTCATTATGGACAAACCCCAGCCTCAGTCAATGAGCAGAGACCAACAAACCAGAACACAGTTTATGAACTCACTTCAGAGACTCCAGTCTACAGTGTGGACTCTCCAGTCCACCACAAAGAAGCTTCATTCCTGAATCCTTGGTAAAGGTGTAGCTTAGATCCAGCTCTCTCAGATGGGAGGGGTTGGACTTCAGAGCCGAAGCCAAAATCTCAAAGTGAGTGTTTGACAGTTCGCTGTAAGAAAGTCTGTGATGACAAAAACATCATGGAATTACTGCCATGTGGACCATCATGATGATATGAAAGCCAACTTATCCACTTAAAGAATGGAATTTAGGGAACTAAAAAGAAAAATACTGAGACATGATTATGAGATAAGAAGTCATAATAGGATAAAAAGTCACAATCAGGAGATATAAAGTCATAATTTTGAGGAAAAAAGCTAAAATTATTAGTCAAAATTATGACACAAAAAGTCAAAATCATGAGACACCATTAGCACATGTACACCACATCCATAGACCTTTCTCTTGCCAAATGCCTTTTTATATTATATCTCATAATTATGATTTTTTGTTTTTTTTAGCTCCCTTAATTCATTTTTTAAAGTGGAGAATATGGGCTTTAATATGTTGATGCTTCAGTTCACATCAGGGATCATTTCTTTGTTTTGGCGTCTCATAATAATTTTAAATTTTTCTTCTTTTGCCACTTCACGAACCCTGACAGTCATCTATACATTTTTGTTTAACATCACTGTGCAAACTTCCCTGCTCTGCTGCATTTGGAAGGAGCCAAGCATCACGTATGGGGCAGAGTGACCCCGAGGGAGGACGTTAAAGGAAAAGTTCCCTTTCTACAGCTTTCACATTGTTTATAGAATGAAGTAGAACAATATACTCACCCAGAAGGCTTTCCTGATCCAAACAGTGCTTCAGGAGATATTTAGATCCAAAATCGAGCGGCGGACATCCGTATAATGGTAGCACACGGGGCATACAGCGCTGCTCCTGAATCTTCCAAAAGCTCAATAGTTTCACCAATATTCCATCATGATCCGCTCACGCTACTCCTCCATTACAGTCTGTGTCACCCCAGACAGCGTTGTGTGGCTGTGCTGACCTCTGAACTGAAGAAGAAGAACGCTTGCTCCGCACATGCACAGTACGGCTTATTGTTTCAGGGGAAGACAGCCAGCTACACGACGACTTTCTTCTTCTAGTTTTGTGCAAAATGGACGAATATCTAACAGATGAAGATGTTGTGGAGGAGAACTTTGAATAAGCACTGTTTGGATCAGGAAAGCCTTCTGGGTGAGTATTTTGTTCTACTTCGTTCTATAAACAATGTGAAGCTGCAAAAACCGAACTTTTCCTTTAAGACAGTCCGACAGCAACTAAGTTGGTGGCAGCAGTGAACGGAGCTGGGCATCGCCGCTACAATTTGACTTTTCAAAGCGGAGCACTGTGGTACTTGGTCAGGTCGTCGCCCTGTGTCTGCTGTGCGTGAGTGAGAAGTATGTTTACAGTTTATTAGATGTTTATAGTTATACTTCTCTGAAGTTTGTGGCATCGATCCAGGCTGACCACCATATTGTTTAGCATATGGAGACTTTAATGCTGAATATGTTATCAGAATCATTGATTTGTTTGCCTGTGATCATGTGTGTGTTAAAATGTGTGGTTCTGTTTTGATTGTGTAGTTTGGATCATGAATGGGGTTCAAATCTGACTATATACTGTGTAATGGCCATTTTATTGGTCCATGTCTTTTGATGGGTGTGACCCCCAGTATATCCACTAGAGGGTGCTATGGCACTGTGGGCCATAAATGTAATTGTATATAGGTAGGAACCTTCGGTGGGAGCGTGTGTTGCTCGGCGGCAGGAGCACTTATGATTTCTGACTGCAGCGCTGCCAGGCCACTGCTCCATAAAGCTGTACACGTAAGACGGATATAAACTGTGTGAAACTGATTGTAGCTATAGTGGACTTTATTGAATGTTTGTGGACTCCACTGGGTGAGACAATAAATCTGAAGAACTACAATTCATGAAGTTGGACATTATTCATACACAGTACAGGTGTGGATGGTGCAGCGCTTCAGTAACAAAGCCACTTTGTTTGCTGTCAAGGTAGCTAAGCATCGGGCTTTAGCTATTACACAAAGTCAGAAATCCGCTCTTGGAGGCTGAAGGAAGTTAACCATGTTGTGGAAAGGTTTGACCGCGGTAGGATCCTGGAGATTGGAGACGTGAGTTTTCTACACATTCACCGGAGCTTACCTGCAGCCAGCTGGTTGGTCGTCAGCGGTGAGGATCGGCGAGAGGACGCTGATGTTTGCTTCCAGTGTGGCCACGATGGGTGTTCATTTCGTCGGAGGACGACTTCTGCCAGCGTAAGGACAGCAGGATTTACATCTCGACATCCACGGAGGAGGATCTGATATCCACGCAAAGGTTCGGGATCTACGGCGCCCAACGCGAGGTATGTGTAGGGCTACAAATCAGTAATAGCCATTTTTTCTGTGTGCACACTTTGTTTGGCGTAAATCCAATGCATTGGTGGTCGAGGATCAATGACAATTGACTTAAAGGGCGATGATTTCTTTTGCGATCGTTTGCCTTTGTATGAACTGAACAATGGATGCGCGTGAGTTAAAGGACAAACCCGCGGAGTTTATTGCGCAATCGATCGGCGAGCATGCTACTGCTGCTATTAATGACACTGATGATGTATCTGATGTGAATGTTTTAGATGGACAATTGGTGGCCTTAGGGGTTGGCAAATGATTAGACTGAAGGTGGCCTGGTTCACTCAGGATGTTATGGTTAGGATGCACAACAAAGGACATTCTTCACATTTTTTCTTCTTAAGAAAACCAAACTCCTGTGGTTAGGTAAATAGCTGAGAACTTAAAACTGATACTTAAGGGGATGTCCTGTGTCAAAGGTTAAAGGCTATCACTTCAGGCCATCACGGGTCAACCTTTATGGCCACTGGTCATTTGTCTAAGAGGCTGGTCCAAGGAGAGTCCACCCTGCATACGTGGCTCTGTGTACTTCAAAGAATGTTTCACGGTATAAATGTTGTCCGTTGTCACTGCTCAGAAGGTCTCATTTTGGCTTTGAGCCTCTCGGGTACATCCTGGAGTGCCCGATTCAGACATTTGCTTGGTTTGTCAATAAACTGCTCTTTTTTGCAAACAAGCTTGTGTCGGCGAAGCCTGCTTTTTCATCCGCATCTCCAGATCAACCAGCGAGAAACTACACTGACTTTCAAGCTGTAAAACCAAAGCGTGTTGTAAAATTAACTGCTAAAGCACTCACTGAAAAAATTCAAAGGTTGCAGTATGAAAGAAAAGCTAAGCTAAATAAGACCACTGATGTAAGAAAAAGGTTAAAAGAGTTAATACAAGAGGGTAAGAACACAGAGGTTCAATGTTCTCTTGATTGTCTTGTTAAACTGTGTGATGAGGTTACATGTGTTCATAATTCTTTGATGGGTTTGTTGGATTAGGTTGAAAAGGAAAAACATGACATTTGGTTTAAAGCCAAAATGATCAGTAACAATGAATGTATTTCTGATGTCAAAAATTGGGTAACAGGTGTTGAACATAAAGCAGAAATGGGTATTGATGATGATCATGATGTTGAAGATGGTGTTGATGATGAAAATGATGGGGTAAATCCAGAGGACAGTGTTTCTAATGTTTCAAAAACACATGCATGTAAAAGGAGTGCATGCAGTGGACACTCAAGTACCACCTCCTCTGCCAGAGTAAAAGCTGAGGCTGAGAACGCTGCTCTGATGGCACGAGTGGCTGCCTTAAAGAAACTACATGCTTTGGAGGAGCAACAGCAAAAGCTAAAAATGCAAAAGGAACAACTGGAGCTGGAGGCTTTGCTTGCAGAATCTACTGCCAAATTATCAGTTCTACAGGCTGCTGATTTTCAAAGTGTCACAAAAACACCATCAAATGGAATGAATTCTTACCTATCAAAGGAAGGAAGAGGAGTAATCAAGCCTGTTACACAAAGTGAACCACAACCGAAGGAAAGTTGGTCATTCCCACCATCAAAGAACCCAGCAGAATCAAAAGCGCTGCTGCAGGAGGATATTCTGCCACAATCAACAAGATCAAGCATACAGGCAAATTCAAGAATTAAAGAACAAACTCTCAATTCACAAAGGAACATTAATGCACAGTCACAGCTCTTGGAAACTTCATGGCTCCCAGCCCCTTCCGTTGAGGAGAGACCAACCACCATTTTGAATGCCCAGTCAGTGGGTGGCAACCATTTTGGAGACATATGTGACATCATGCAAAAACAAAATGAAATCACATCAGCACGTGTTCAACAGCAGCGTTTAATGGTTTTCCAGCAAGAGAGATTCCTATATTTGGTAGAGATCCCCTCCAGTATATCTCATTTAAAAGAGCTTTTGAACAATGTGTGGAGGAGAAGGTTAACAATAGCGATTGCTCGTACTACCTGGAGCAGTTTACCAGAGGCCAGACGTTGGAACTAATACGTAGTTGCCAGCATATGGAACCTGGTCAAGGGTATGTTCATGCAAAGAGGCTGCTTAATGAGCATTTTGGCAATGAATATAAGATTGCTGCTGCATATCTGGAAAAGGCTCTAGCCTGGCCCTCAATAAAATCAGAGGATGTAACTGCTTTACAGGCCTACTCTCTTTTTCTACGCTCATGTTGTAATGTCATGGAAAGACTGCAGTACATGCAAGAGTTGGACATGCCCAGCAATATGAGAGCCATCTTGTCAAAGTTATCGTTTAAGTTGAGAGAGCGATGGAGAACAACTGCACATGATATATTGGAAACCCACAATCTCAGGGCGGTGTTCAAGGATCTGGTTTTGTTCATTCAGAGACATGTCAAAATTCTGTCAGACCCTTTATTTGGCGACATTAAAGATGCACCAACAGGAAGTTGGTAAGATCTCTTAACAGGACAAAGTCACAACCAGGAATCAAGTCTAAAGGAAACAGTTTTGCCACCACTGTTGCTTCTGTGTCACCAGCTACGAAAATTGCAGATGCAGTGAAACCCACACACCTTCACAACTTAAAGGGGAGATTGACTTGTGTTTGCTGTGCTCGAAGTCACTCATTGGAGTATTGTCAACCGTTCCAAAGGAAAAAGCACAGAGACAAGATAAGCTTTCTAAAGGAAAAGAAGCTTTGTTTTGGCTGCTTACGTGCTGGGCACATGAGCCTTAACTGCTTTAAACGGTTGACCTGACCTGGACTTGTGGTGAAACGCATCCAAGTTCACTTCATATTGACAAAGATGACAAAGCCAACACCAACACAGAACCATCCAAGAAGCATGTTGCATGTAACACCTCAGCACCTCATGAAACTTGTGGTCAAACAGGGGCCGGTAGGGATTGTTGTTTTCTTTCTATCTTGCCTGTTCAAGTTAAATCAATCAAAGGAGACCAGATAATACAGACGTATGCCTTCCTGGATCCTGGTAGTACTGCCACCTTCTGTTCCAAGCATCTCATGAGAAAGCTCAATTTGGTTGGAAGAAAAATTCACTTTCTACTGCAAACTATGGGGCAGGAAAGAGTTGTTCCATCATATGAGTGTGCAGATCTGGAAGTGTCTGGTTTGGAGACAAAAACGTTTTACAAGTTGCCAGAAGTCCTCACACAGAAAAGGATGCCTGTGAGTGCAGACAACATAGTGACTGATGGAGATATTGAAAAGTGGACGTATCTGTCAAAGGTGTGCATGCCTCGTATACAGGCTGAGGTGAACCTGCTGATTGGAAGCAATGCACCAAAGATGTTGGAGCCGTGGGATGTCATCAACAGCTGTGGAGATGGTCCATATGCTATAAGGAAAGCATTAGGATGGGTCATAAATGGGCCTCTGCACACTTCTGACAGCACTGTGGCATCAGATTTTCCTTCAGCTTTGGTCAATAGGATTTCTGCAACAAGGTTGGAAAAGTTGTTGTGTGAGCAGTACAACCATGATTTCAATGAGAGAGCTTCAGAGGAAAATGGCTTTTCAAGGGAGGATGTACAGTTTATGGAAATAATGGAAAATTCCGCAACACTGGAGGATGGTCACTACAGTCTAAAACTGCCCTTTAAGAATTAAAATATGTCCATGCCAAACAACCTCTCTGTGGCAAAACAAAGGTTGCTGAGCCTAAAGACAAAAATTTCTCAGTAAGGAGAAGTTTTTTGAGGAGTACACAACTTGTCTCAATGAGATGATTGCTAAAGGATATGCAGAGCCGGTACCTACAGAGCAGCTGGATTGTTGCACTGGGAAAGTTTGGTACATCCCACATCACGGTGTATATCACCCAAAGAATAGGACGCTGAGGCTGGTATTTGATTGTGGTGCAACATTCAAGGGAACATCTTTGAATGAGCAGCTGTTGCAAGGGCCCAATCTCACTAGCACTTTACTGGGAGTCCTCCTCAGATTCAGACAGGAATAATTTGCAGTCATGGGAGAAATAAAGTCAATGTTTCATCAGGTGAAAGTGCAGAGATTGACAGAGATTGATGACAGAGATTTCTTACGGTTTCTATGGTGACCAGAAGGAGATCTAACCAAGGAGGTGTCGGAGTTTCGAATGACTGTTCATTTGTTTGGTGCTGTATCCTCTCCAAGCTGTGCTAGCTTTGCTCTGAGGAAAACCGCAGAGGACAATCAATCCAGTTTTTCATCTGAAGTGGTTCAAACCACCAAGGAAAGTTTCTATGTGGATGATTGTTTAAGGAGTACGGGCTCGGAAAAGGAGGCATCACTCTTGGTCAAAGATCTTACTGCTCTTTGTCAGAAAGCAGGATTTGTTCTGACCAAATGGATGAGCAATAGTCGCCATGTGCTGCAAACTGTTTCTGAAGAACATCGAGCTAAAGATCTGAGAGAGCTCAATCTTGATCGTGACAACCTTCCTGTGGAATGAGCTTTAGGTTTGCTGTGGTGTGTTGAACCTTACAGTTTCAGGTTCAAGATGGACGTTCCTCAGAGGTCTTGTACGAGACGTGGAATGTTATCTGTTTCAAGCTCTGTTTATGATCCCCTTGGGTTTCTTGCCCCAGTTGTGCTGCCTGCTAAAATGATGCTACAGGAGCTATGCAGGAGAAACATTGGATGGGATGAAACCATACCTCGGGACATGCTGCATCAATGGAACAGGTGGATTAAGGACCTGGATGTTCTGTTTGAGTTTAAGGTGGAAAGATGTATTAAGCCTAAAGGATTTGGTGACCTGAAGCATGCTCAACTGCATCACTTCTCAGATGCTAGTGAAGCAGGATATGGAGCTGTCATTTACCTCAGGATGCAGAATGGCAGAGGGGACGTCCATGTTGCTTTCCTAATTGGCAAGGCTCGAGTTACACCTTTAAAGGACATTACCATTCCTCGTTTGGAGCTCACTGCTGCTGTGCTGGCTGTTCATGTCGACTTGATGTTGAAAAATGAGCTGAGGCTTCATCTGCATGAGTCTGTCTTTTGGACCGATAGCACTTCAGTGCTAAAGTACATTTGGAACAAAGACAAGTGTTTTCATACATTTGTGGCGAACAGACTCACGACAATCAGAGAAGCCACCATACCTTCTCAGTGGCGTTATGTTAGCTCAAAGGAAAATCCAGCAGATGATGGGTCCAGAGGAGTAAGGGCTGGAAATTTCCTCCAAAACTGCAGATGGATTGAGGGTCCCAAGTTTTTGGTTGGAAAAGAGGAAAACTGGCCAGTGAATGTCGTAGAGACTGCTCTCAGGGAAGATGACCTGGAGGTCAAAAAGGAAGCCCTGGTAAATGTCACCATCGTCGACAGCTCATTGAATCCAACCAGTCAACTAATGGCTTACTTTTCAGATTGGAGGAAGCTGAAAGTAGCAATTGCCTGGTTTCTCAAGCTGAAAAAGACTCTAGTGGAGAGGAGTCATAGGAGAGGTGCATTTGCAGCTCAGGTGGAGCAACAAAGGCAAGAGCCAAAGGGCCAATCTTTGACAGTGGAGGATCTAGTGGAGGCTGAGCTTGCTATTATCCAGTACTGTCAGCAGCAAAGGTTTGCTGAAGAAATTACTGCATTGAAATCTGGGAAAGGTTCAGTAAGCAAGCAGAGCTCAATTTACAGGCTGGATCCATATTTGGAGAATGGACTTTTGAGAGTTGGAGGAAGGCTGATTAAAGGTTCACTGCTAGAAGAAGTAAAACACCCCCTCATTCTCTGAAAGGATCAGAATGTAGCTACACTCATTCTCAAGCAAATTCACCAACAGCTTGCTCACAGTGTTCGTAACCACATGTTGTCCACACCGAGGAAGAAGTACTGGGTCACAGGAGCCAACTCAGCTGTCAGG
Organism: Scarus forsteni; assembly: GCA_036419115.1. Taxonomy (NCBI): domain Eukaryota; kingdom Metazoa; phylum Chordata; class Actinopteri; order Labriformes; family Labridae; genus Scarus; species Scarus forsteni. The sequence continues at coordinate 273,839 of JAZDUH010000100.1, read as the reverse complement.
AAGATCATGGCAGACTGTTGCTTCTGCAGGAGATACAACAGCAGGTTGATGGAACAGAAAATGGCTGATTTGCCGAAAGAACAGATTCTTCCTGACCATCCCCCATTTACTAATGTTGGAATGGACTACTTTGGACCGATTGAAGTAGGGAAAGGCCGAGGTAAAGCCAAACGCTATGGTGTGCTATTCACTTGTCTTGCAAGCAGAGCAGTGCATTTTGAGATTGCATGTTCTTTGGATACAGATGCTTGTATAAATGCTTTGCGCCGTTTTATGGCCAGGAGAGGTCAAGTGGTTCGCATTCAGTCTGATAATGCAACTAACTTCATAGGAGCCAAAAGAGAGCTAAAGGAGGCTCTGGAAGCTCTGAATCACTCACAGATCGAAAGAGTGTTGCAGCAACATGGTGTCACATGGTGTTTCAATCCTCCAACAGGCTCGCATTTTGGTGGTGTTTGGGAGAGGATGATTCGTATGGTGAGGAGGATTCTCAATTCACTGCATCAGCAACAGGTTTTGGATGATGATGGTCTTCATACAGTCATATGTGAGGCAGAAGCAATTTTGAACGATCAACCAATCACTAAGCTGCCGGATGATCCTAATGACTTGGAACCCCTCACTCCCAATCATATTCTTCTAATGAAGGGAAAGCCTGCACTGCCATCTGGATTGAGCCTCGTGATCTATATGTCAAGCGTCAATGGAGACAAGCTCAATACATATCAGATCTATTCTGGAAGCGATGGGTTCATGAGTATCTACCTCTTCTGCAAGAAAGGCAAAAATGGAACCAAAAAAGGAAAAATCGAAAAGCTGGAGATGTCGTCATCATCATGGACTCCTCTGCTCCACGAGGCTCTTGGTTGCTTGGGTCTTGGAGGCTTTCCATGATAAAAAAGGATTTGTTCGCTCTGTGCGACTGCAGACAAAGTCAAATGTCATTGAGCGGCCTGTCACAAAGCTTTGCTTATTACAGGAGGCTGCTGTTTAGTAGATCATTAAGATTTTGAGTGGTATTACAAAACAAACAAAAAAAAAGGTGGTTTGGTGTTTGTCATTCTGAAAATGGCCACTTGTTTGTAAATACTGGAATTGTTATGCCTGTTTGTCATCACAATTAGGGGCCGGTGTGTAATGGCCATTTTATTGGTCCATGTCTTTTGATGGGTGTGACCCCCAGTATATCCACTAGAGGGTGCTGTGGTACTGTGGGCCATAAATGTAATTGTATATAGGTAGGAACCTTCGGTGGGAGCGTGTGTTGCTAGGCGGCAGGAGCACTGATGATTTCTGACCACAGCGCCGCCAGGCCACTGCTCCATAACGCCGTACACGTAAGACAGATATAAACTGTGTGAAACTGATTGTATAGTGGACTTTATTGAATGTTTGTGGACTCCACTGGGTGAGACAATAAATCTGAAGAATTACAATTCATGAAGTCGGACATTATTCATACACAGTACAGGTGTGGATGGCGCAGCGCTTCAGTAACAAAGCCACTTTGTTTGCCGCCAAGGTAGCTAAGCATTAGGCTTTAGCTATTACATACTGTATATTGAGGATAATTACTGTGTTTCATTTTCATTATGTAGTGCCAGACGCCCCTAGCGGACCTACCAGAGTATTTTTTCTACTTTGCATGTTATGTTCTGTATTCTTTTAGCATACATATATTACTCCATCTCTGTTACATACAAAGTTATTTATTATTTGTATTCTTCACAAAACCACAACAAATGCATCCTACTGTTATGTGTGAAGAGAATCAAGGAGAATAAGGGAAACCCCTGGAGTAGTTGCAGTTTTTCTGACAGAAGACTAAGGCCAGACTGTGTATGCCAGCATCCAAATTAAATTCTACAATCACAAAAGATATGCTGGAATGGAAAATTTGACCGCAGCTAAAAGTCATCTTTGACATAGGCTGAACAATTTAGAGAGAATGTAAAGAAACAAAGCTGAGGCACCATAGTCTGAAAGTCCTTCCAGAGAAGCACAACTAACTTTTAATGAAATCAGATCTGGACTTACCGAGCTTTTCTGCAGTTCCTCACTGCTGGAATCAGTCTGAGTTTTCCTTGAGGGGAGGCTTTGTACTTCTCTAAGTCCAGTTCATCCACAACCTCCTCTGACATCTGCAGCATGTAGGCCAGAGCAGAGCAGTGAAAGTCAGAGAGAAGCTTCCCCGATCTGTGTTCTGATTTCAGGAGCTCTTGGATCTCCTGATGTACGGAGGGGTCGTTCATTTCTGTCAGACAGTGTAAGATGTTGATGCATCTGTCAGGAGAGACTTTGTAGCTTTTCATCTCTTTTAGGGACTTAGTTACTCTTTGAATGATATCTGGGCTGTTGTCTGTTTGGCCCAGAAGTCCTTGTAGGAGTCTTTGGTTAGACTTCAGTGAAAGGCCATGAAGAAAGCGGACAAACAGGTCCAAGTGACCATTCTCACTGAGAAGAGATTTCTCAAGGGCTCTCATCAGGAAGACATCCAAAGATGCACGACTCCAATTGTCACCTTCGTTGTACAAAGACCTGTCCTCATAAAATACCTGATTTGAATTCCCCTGTCTTTGCAGGAAAGCCTGGAGTATTTCTGTGTTTTTGTTTGTGAAGCAGTGGAACATGTAGACTGCAGCCAGGAACTCCTGAACACTCAGGTGAATGAAGCAGTAGACTGTCCTCTCAAAGATCACGCTCTCTCTTTTGAAGATCTCAGTACAAACTCCTGAGTGCACCAAAGCTTCAGTGACATCCAGGCCACACCGCTCCAGATCTTCTTGGTAGAACATGATGCTTCCTTTATCCAGATGTTCAAACGCCAGCCGCCCAAGCTTCAGGAGAACTTCCCTATCAGAGTACATCAGCTCCAAAGACCTCATGTCCTGACCCTCCTCGTACTTGTGCTTCCTCCTCTTCGTCTGAACCAGCAGGAAGTGTGAGTACATGTCGGTCAACGTCTTTGGCAGCTCCCGTCTTTGTTCTGCACTCATCATCTGCTCCAGAACTGTAGCTGTGATCCAGCAGAAGACCGGGATCAGACACATGATATGGAGGCTCCTGGACAACTTGATGTGTGAGATGATCCTGCTGGACAGATCTCCATCTCCAAACCTCCTCCTGAAGTACTCCTCCTTCTGGGCGTCAGTGAAGCCTCGAACTTCTGCAATCCTGTCAACACATGATGGAGGGATCTGATTGGCTGCTGCGGGGCGGGACGTGATCCAGATGAGGGCAGATGGGAGCAGATTCCCCTTTATGAGATTCACCAGCAGGGTGTTCAGCTGAGATTTCTGTGTGACATCGGACACGGCCTCAGAAGAACCAAAATCCAAGGACAGCCTGCTTTCATCCAAGCCGTCGAAGATGAACAAAAGCTTACAGAGAGCAAGAGTCTCCGCGGTTAGCCCCTTTAAAGTTGGATGGAAAACCCAGAGAAGATTAAGAAGACTGTAACTCTCATTTCTGATCAAGTTCAACTCCCTGAACGAAAGCAGAACCACCAGCTTGATGTCTTGGTTCTGCTGACCTTCTGCCCAGTCCAGAGTGAACTTCTGCACTGAGAACGTTTTTCCAACACCAGCAACGCCGTTGGTCATAACCACTCTGATGGGTTTCTGTTGGTCGGGGAAGGCTTCAAAGAGTTCATGGGGCTTGATTGGAGTCTCATGGGTTTTTTTCTTGTTTGCTTTTTCAAGCTGCTGAACTTCATGTTGAGTGTTCACCTCTTCGCTCTGCCCCTCTATGATGTAGAGCTCAGTGTAGATTCTGTTGAGGAGGGCTCTGCTTCTTTCTTCACCCGATCCTTCAGTCACACATTCACATCTCTCCTTCAGACTGGTCTTATGTGCATCCACAACCTCCTGCAGGCCTCCTTTAAACGACAGAGACAAAAATAGCATCATGACCATTGTTTTATTGTTTATAAGAATCAAAAAAGAACACACCTTTCCCCTCTCCATTTCTAGCCCATTTCATAACATGCTCATGTTTCCATTTTTGCAGAAGGATTTTACAAATCTGAAGAGAATTTTATCTGTTAGAGGGCCCAAACAGGAAGATAAAAAATCAGGCATTGAACTGTTTTAATTGTACGTTATGTGCTGTGCTCCATAATCCCAACACTCATAACCATTCTGTCCCACCACCGATCTAGAATCTAGTCCTCCAAGACAGAAATCTGATCAAACGTGATCAAACAAAATGAAGAAGAAGAAACATAGCATCAACTGAAAAACACAACATGGAAGAGGGCAGAGAAGAGGGGATGATGGGGGTCTATGGACTACTTTTGACAGAATAATCCTGCACGAACAAAAAGAAAAGACTGTGGAAAAAAGACGGCGTGAACATGTGAGCCGTTCCTCCATTCTGAGCTCTACCCAACTTTATGTTTCAGGTCAACCATGTTTGTTTTTATTTATGCCTGCTTCCTTGTTCCCCAGTCTGTTTGTTTCTTGATTGGCTACATTCATGTCACAATTCATGGAGTCATGAGGTTTTCCTCACACATGAAGATTTTTGGTCGTAAATATTGAACAAGTTTAATATTTACGACTGTCTGCCACGACCTGTTTCAGAGCCGAAGATCGGGGCGAATTGACTCTTTACACCTCAGACCACAGGACCATCTTTAAAGATAATGGTTTATGGCTATGGTTGTTGAAAATAGATTCCATTAAAATACAGATTTTTTTGCTATTAAATTAATCATTTTATAATCAAATTATTGCTGTATGCCAATGATTTATTATTGTATATAACTGATCCTGCTCATTCTATTTCTTCTGTCTTTAGTGCTCTGCAGGACTTCAGCACCTTTTCGGGTTATAAGGTAAATCTAGGGAAAACTGTGTGTTTTCCCATTAATGCCACAGCATGTCATCTTCAACAGGCAGATTTACCTTTTCAATTTAGTTCTTCGGGGTTTAAATACCTAGGTATTAATGTGACACATTCTTTATCCAGCCTTGCATCAGCTAATTTCACTCCCCTCATCTCCAAGATTATGTCCGATATGCATCGATGGGAGAACCTCCCCTTTTCATTAACTAATAAGATTAATATGGTTAAAATTAGTATTTTACCAAAAATTTTTTTTTTATTCCTGTCATTTCCACTTTTTCTTTCTAAATATTTTTTTTCGACTCACGAGACAAGATAATTTTTCTTTTGTTTGGGGTGGGAAGCCACCTAGGATTCGAAAAACTTTACTGCAGAGATGCAGATTTAGTGAAGGACATGCATTACCTAATTTTCAAGCCTATTATTGGGCTGCTCACATTCATAAACTTTGCTACTGGTTAAAATATCCTGGATCCTCTTGGTGTAAATTGTAACTATCATCCTGTAGGGGATCTTCTATACCGGCTTTACTTTATTCCTCATTACCTACAAAACCCTCTCTGTATACTAATGATCAGATGGTTCTTAACACACTCATGATTTGGTATCAGTTTAGACCGCACTTTAAATTTGCATCTGCATCTTCTTTGGGCCTTCTTAATAACAACCATTTATTCCCCCCATCACTTTCAAACTTATCATTTTTAGTATGGTAAGACAAGGGAATTATGTAATTCAGGTATTTACATGTAGGTGGTGTCTTTGGTAGTTTTACCATTTTGTCATCTCGCTCCAGTCTCCCTCCATCTCGTCTGCTTCGCTATTTCCAGGGTCACAGTTTCAACACTAAGTGCTTCCCCAATTTCCCTTCTTTACCTGCAAAACAACGCTGGGAAACTACAGTATGTTGTCATTTAGCCCTAATCAGAGAGGCATCATTTCCAAGTTGTATGATATTATCTTGGCTTTTACATCCACTCAAATGTTAAAGTTAGGTGTACATGGGAAAGGGAACTGGGGTTACAAATACATGAGGAGTCCTGTGAACAGGCCTTCGAGAGGGCACAATTTACCACCTCTTGTGCTCATCTCGGACTTATTCAGTTTACGGTTGTATACAGGGCACATTTCTCTAAACCCAGATTATCTGAACTGTATCCTGAAGTGTAGGACAGATGCGATAAATGCCATGGCTCTCCTTGTCACCTTAGCCACGTTTTTTCTTTGTCCTGTCGTATAAGGTTTCTGGGCAGGTTATTATGTCGACTGTTCTTGGGGTAAAGCTCCAACCTTGCCCTTTGATTGCTATATTTGGGATTCTCGACCCTTCACTTTTACTTTACTCTATACAAAAGGATATTAAAGCCTCCACATCTTTATTAGCAAGATGTTTATTATTGCTGCATTGGAAGTCTGCTATATATCCTTCTGTCTACCACTGGCTTAAAGATGTCATGTTTGTTCTTAAACTTGAGAAAATTAAATACACGTTGAGAGGATGTACAGCAAAATTTTACCAAAAGAGGCAACCCTTTCTTTCATATTTCACTAGTTTACAGGTACTACCTGATTGAATATGTGCCTATGACTGTTGTACCTTTTCATATTGAATGGATTACAAGTATAATTGGTGTTGGTCATTATGAGCAGTGTGTTGTTGAGGGTGGGGGGTTTGTTATTGTTTGTAATTCTGCCTTTCAATGTTTCATTTTTTTTCACTTTCATACATGTATATGTGTCTGTGTAAATATGCATGTACTTGGTTTGAAAAGGGGGAAAGGATCATCGTAAATTGTACTCTGTGATTGCAATTATAATATTGTCCCTGAGAGTAACACCAATGGGAGCCAAAGTTGCTCATCCCTGCTGTAGGAAAAATAATCCAAGTGTTTGAGAGACAGTCGATGAGCAGCGGACCAAAAAATATCCCAAAGCAAAGAGGCACAGCCCTAACATTTATAACAAACATCAGCAAGCTGTTGTCTGGTCTTTGTAAAGTGCAGGTCTTACCATCTGTCTGCTGCCCAGGTCTTGCTGCGTCGAACACGAGCCTCCTTTTTCTGGATAAAGAAAATATCACCTTAGATTTTTGTGATGACTCTTGACCTCAAGCTCAGCAGGTCACACACACCTTGTACAGAACACTACGCTGGTGGATTATGTAGAAACTGTCCATATTATTTGCTGATCACATTCATATGGCTTCATCTTCATTTACACACATGATTCAAAAGGTGGGAGAAACTGAGGGTAAGTATCCTGTCTGAGCAAACACTGACATGTGACTGTATCAAACTCCTGGATTTCATTTTAAAAGACGACGTCCCTACCAACTGAGGCCCTGTTTAAACAGTGATATTCACCTAAAATGCACAGTTTCTTCATTTACATTTTTAAAAGCAATCCACGTTCACATGGAGATGCCAGAACAACTGAAAACACTGTAGTGTGCATGCTGGTTCAGTAGATGGCACTGTAGATTTGCAGAGAAACAAAACACGTACGAAGAAGAAAAACTTTTCACAAACAACAATGGCGAGCGGATGTACGAAGACGAAGGAGTTTCAACAAATCTGTCTGGATAACAAACTGTGCACAGTAAGCAGTTCACATGTTACTCTGTAGTCACTGAAGCTGTTGTTGTTCCTGGTATTTGAGTGCAGCCTTCATGTGAAAGAGTACTGCACAGGCAGTGAACCCCGTTTACATGAAGCTGGGCAGCGATGCATTTACATGAAAAACTCTCCACTCCGGACCTTGGTGACAAAAGTTTGTGGATTCAGGCACTTCAGACACCGTTCCCATGGAAACGGGAGGCAAATATGCAATGAAAAGTTTGTATTTGATCAAAAACAGAGCCGCGTAAACACCACCTGAACCACCGCCACCTCAAACAAGAACTGACGCCAAGTCTCGAGACCTCCTCAAATACTAACAGGGCATACTGATTTTGCCAAAATATAGTTGCATTATGAAAACACTGAGACAAAATGTAACTTAACTAAGACTTAAATTCACATTATCACCCTGTCATGCTAACAATGCTAATGCAGTCACCATGGAGATGTACTGCCCCTGTTACCAACCTCTGATCTGTTGGTGCTTTGCATTATGGTAAACGATACACAAGATAGACTGGGCCGCATTCAGTTTTCAACTGTTCAAAACTGTCGTGGAGAATCTCCGCTCTGAGTGTAGCGGAGTGGAAGCCTAATGTAGTCCTAAGGTGAACAGCAACCAGTGGTGTAAAGGAACGAAGTAATAGTACTTAGTTACAGTACTTAAGTATGTTTTGGGAGTATCTATACTTTACTTGAGTTTATATGTTTTTTGCAACTTTCACTTTTACTTCACTACATTAAAAAATAAAAATGATACTTTTACTTGTTACATTTAAATTGTCAACTTAGTTACTCGCTACATAATAAAATGTGAATATAAATTACACTTATTTTCACATTTTATTTTAAAGAGGACCGTACAGACTGTTCATGCTCTCGGGCGAATATCCGACTCTCTCGACTCATCTCAGCGAGACCACGCACGCAGCCTGCATATGATCGTCAGTGTTGACAACAACTGACCGCGTGATGGAAGCAGCCTCGTCCACTAGCAATTACGGGAATACCCCATGGATGTATTATAAGATCATATGGACCTACTGAAATCATTCCCTGCCATCTGCAAGCTGTCGGTCAAGCTGAACACACCTCTGCCTGCCTCTGCAGCCTATGAACGACTGTTTAGCATTGCAGGACTTGTATTCAGCCCGTGAGGAGCACGACTGAACCCATGCAATTTTGAAAATCAACTTCTGCTAAAGATGAACTGCAACTTTGTGAACTTTACGTAAGGGAGGAATGGAGAGAGGGAGTAAGAGGTGAAGGGAGCTGAGGGAGGGAGGAAGAGTCAAACTTAAAGCTGGGGTTGGCGATTTGATTTAGACACACTTTTTGTAATACTGGTTAAAATGGTCTTTATGACCCATTGGTAATCAACTCATAATGTGTTCTTAAAACACATTATGAAAAATATCCGCTATCTACAGCAGGAGTAAAACAGGGAAAACCCCAACCAATAATCATGCCGGGACACCTGCTTTTAAACCAATCAAATCCCGTTGCCATTCTGCCCGCCTACTGAGCATGCATTTTCCCGGCGTGCACAGACTGGGTGCGTGTAGCCGAGCTAATACGTATCAAGAGTACGCGGGAGATTGCTTACCTTTCGTTTGGCGGAGCCCTGAGGAGATACAACTTTCGAATTCATGCTAGTTTTCCAAATCGCCAAACCCTCGTTTTAATAAAGCTTGGAAGAGCAACAAAAATGTGTAGCTGTTCTCTTTGTTTGTACTTTTACTTTTAATACTTAAGTACATTTAATAGTAGCTACTTTAAGACTTTTACTTAAGTGATTTTTTAATGAGTGACTTTCACTTTTAGTTGAGTATATTTTATATAAGATATCTTTACTTTTACTCAAGTATGGGTTTCATGGACTTTTTACACCACTGACAGCAACCTTTAAGAATGTGTTGCATTCAATGTCTGTAATAATGTTGGAATTTTTGTGAGACCTTGCCAGTGTTTGTCAAAGTTTTTTCTGTTTTTCTTGCCTGACCTAAGTCCAAATCACTTTGATTTCAGGCCACATGTGGCCCACGGGCCGCTGATGAATAGGGCTGCTTTTAGATCTCTTACTTTGTCCCTGAAGCTCCAGGTCGATCATTAAATGTCATAAAAAAGTCTTTGGACTGGTCACTCTGCAGGGACAAACATCCGGACACCTCAGACTCTGCCATGTCTTCGTCTTCCACAGGAACACTCATCTTATCTGAGGAGAAAAAACAGGTCAAAGAGCAGAGAACAGGAGAAAACTCACATGCAGAGAGACAAAGGCCAGAGGAAACAGCTTTAGAAGAGCAGTGCAGCACCACAGAGGCTCACTTTACTCTCATGTCTTTATGTTACTAACTAACACAGCCCTTCCTGGAGTTTCTATCAAACATTTCGACAGTCTGTCACCAAACATGGACAAATCACATCATCACTTCCACCTTGGTGTCTTTGTTCAAGGGTAACAGTGAGCAGAGACACTGACGGACACATTTGAAGACTGCAGGATAAATACTCACCTTATTTAGCTTTTCAGTTCCCCCTGTGCACTGTTTTCACAGACTGTAGCTCAGAGTTCAACACCTTCATAAATATCAGGACTTTGAACCGTATTTTATGATCCAGCTCAATAAAAAAGGTAGGAGGAGGGAAGTTATATGAATAATCAGCTTTAACCCTTTAACTTCAACATCAACTGTTTGGCATAGATCAATAAATTCAGAAATATTTAATGTGCTAAATAATGATGAATGTTTGAAAGTACATATGAGTATATATGAATGTTTGTTTAGCATTTTTATGTTTGCACATTTGGACTGAATGCATGTTTACAGTATGAATTCTAAATAATTGTGTTTTTTCCCATCATTCCTTTAAAAGTCAAAGATGATTGTCTGAGTAATGGATCATCTCAGCTTCATTGTTCTCTCTGCTCTCCTGCAGCTCTCTGCTTGTCTTCTTGTCGTCTCCACTTCAGACTGAGGGTGGCAGCACTGTTTGATTGTTCCATACTCAGTTATGAGGACACCATCTCCACAAGTTCAAAAAGAACTCATCTTTATTGAGACATTCAGGAAACAGAAAATAAATAGAGAAAGGACAGGTTTTCATCTGACAAAGAGAGGGTTTCATTTACACAAAAATAAAGACAAACAGATTATTACATTTTCATTTCATTGACTTCAGCCACGTGGCTGATGCAAACCTTTTAGCAGACAGAGAAACAGCCGTCACCTCAGGTTCAACTAAAAAGAAATAAAGAACAGAAGATGAACTTGTGAAGAAAATGAGTTCAGAGGATTTCTGAAATTTAAGACAATACCGCTGCCATCCAACAGATTTACATCCTCAGTTATGGGGATCTTGGTGCATGAATTCACTTGATCATGAGCTTTCTTTTTTTAGAAATCAGATTTAAAAATGCAGACATGACCTGTGACAAAACTACTAAGCTGATAAAAATGTCTGATTACTGTGTGGCAAAGATCTTGGCATGTTTCTGTTCAATGAAACAGAGTAAAGTTTGATGGGAACACACTGTTGAAGTTGAATTTGAGATATTAGGACAGTTTTTTATGTGCTGCAGGCCACAGTAAAAACATAAAGACAAATGAGAAGGTTTAATAAATGTACATCAGGATAATTATGACAAACAAAGGAAGAGTTTCAAATATTGGCAGGAAAATTAACCCTTTAACTACCAGCTCAACTGTTTGGCGGAGGCCATCAATAAAAAAGGGAAATTTAATGTTTTAAATCAAATTGTTGTCTGATTTAATTCACATTTCAGGAAACAAAGAAAACTACAAACCAAAAATATTATGCTGTGGGGTTTAATGGTTTAAAGTTAACAATTCATTACATGATGACATAAAAATGCAGAAATATTTGGGGCAAAAATCAAAAAGAAAAGGCTAAAATGTCTGTAAATACAATTACATTAAAAATAACTTAAAACAGATTATATTGAGTTTGAAAACATAAAAAATGTTTTGGATGAAAAACAGATTTTTTTAATACAAAAATCAAGTTAATAAATGGGTAAGTATTTAAAATAATAATGTTGATAATAATAATGGCTTTTAGCTTTTAAACCTTTAAATCCCACACAAAGAAAATATCAGTTCTTTTGGTTTGTTTGTAGTTTATTCTATATCCTATACAATGGCAGAAACAAACAATGACATGTTTTTTAACACATTAAATATTCCTGAATTTATTGACCTCTGCCAAACAGTAACTGGGAGTTAAAGGGTTAAAGATAATCCTGATTAAAAATAAAAATCTGGTCTATTTAAGGCCTTGTGTTTGTTTCACAAATATTAACAATAGATGGAAATTTCTTATTGAAAATGAGGAAAACTTGTTTTTGACATAAAAACATGCTGTCATTGATTTTCTGTGACAGTTACTATCACTGGGAAAAAAGGTTTAAATTTGAGGCTTAGTAATTAAAGATTAATTCAAGATTCATTTGTTGAATGTTGATGCATCCAAAAATAGTTTTTGCCCCCGTTGGACACGAAGCTGTCGGCCGTGTATCAATTCAATGATTATTATTAAGTTAAAAATTCAATGTTTCTGCACCAGGATACTATTTTAGATCAAACAATACAAGCAGACAGCCAAATTTCATGAGGATTATCAGCAGGAATGTGATGTTTTCAGGTCCTAGACCTTCATCAGATCCCCTCCAGATTGTCTGAAAACCACAGAAACACTTCAAGATCATGAAAACTCATTTTGATGAAGACATTTGATGATGCATCCACCTTAAATATTAAAAAGAATCAGTATGGACCCTGGATTTAGTTGGTACTGTATTTGTGCTCTCCAAACCTTTACTATTACAAAATCTTTAAAAATATATACTACTCCTACGAACTACAATGAATTCACAGAGAGAGGAGGGTTAAACTTAAATCCTTTATTAAACCTTTATAACCCATTTTATATATATACCCAACAGTCTGCAGTACCTGTTGACATGGACATTCCTTTTGCAGTTAGAAAGTAAAAAAAAAAAAACATTTTGAAAAGATTAACATGTTATTCATAAGGTCACTAATGATTTATCTGCAAGGTTTTGAGTTACTTTTGTATTTTTTAAAGAGATTAATAATAATGTCATGATTAGAAGAATGACATAAAGAGAGAATTATTTTGATTTGAGCTGTCGGAGAAGATGATTAATGTACTAATGCTGCAATCATTAAATAAAAAAAATATTTTGGTATAAATGTCTGCTTCTGTGTTTGTGTATTTATATACATGTGTATTCAGGTGTGTGCTGGTGCAGCTGTTATGTCCAGTATATACAGTGTGTGTGTGTGTTGTGCTCTTGTTTCTCCTCTTAGTGAGGACCTTGTTTTCAAACTGCAAAGTGAGGACGTCCTCGTTTGTCTTAGCCGTCCTCAGTTGCTCTCCGAGAAGTCTCTGCAGATCCCTTGGACCAGCTGTGGGACAAACTCGCCAAGTCCAGTGAACTCTCGGGTGAAGAAGGTGTGGCTGCTTTTGGGCTCTGATGACATTAACCGGATGTCATCCATCTGCGCCCAGGCCACGCCCACCGAGAAAATGGAGATCCCTGATGACATCATCAAAAGACAATAAGTTAAGTTAGAATGTTCTCCTAATTTTTTTTGTTTTACTTCCTTGTTGGTCATGGTTACATGATGTGTTCTTAATTTGGAATGAATTATTAAGAATGAAATAATTCAGAATTAAAGTTTTCTTCTTCATGTTAACATGGAAATAAGGATTCTGAATAAAGGTTTACATGAAAACACATTTATTGGCTGTTATTCAAGGCCTGGCAGTAGAGAATGGTGCTGATTGGACAGATGGTGGATGTGACGTAGTGACATATTTGTGCTTGTCCAACTTGGACACTACAGCTTTAGAAAGGTCCACATTTTTATGCTTACGTCCATCCACACTTTCGTTGTTTCCAAATCTTCTGGAATGACCACAGAACAACCAGAATTAATTTAAAGCAGAATGAACATATATACGATGGAGGAATTATTTGATTCAGATTTAAATCAGAATAAACCAGCCACTTACTTTGGAATTAATTTTATTCAGAATGATCATTTTCATTCAGAATGAGGTTTACATGGTCATTTTTAATCTTTTTAAATAGGATTTCAGTTTTATTCAGAATTAAGGGAAATTAAAGTTCTGTTATAAACATGATAAATGTCACATACTCACCTTGTTTTTGTGCCTGAATGGCTGGGCCTCCAACGCCATCGTATGATTTGCACTCGGTCACCACGATGAGGAAATCTTGAGCTGGTGCTGTTCCCCGTTAGGACAAATACAATCATTTCATTTCCTATGCCCAGGAGGTCATGTTATTGCAGGCGTCTGTTTGTTTGTTTTTTTATTTGTTTTTTTGTTACTGGTACAAAAAACAGATTATTACATTTTGGGAGTGATCCGGATCACCGTTTAGAACCAGGATTTTTTTTTCCAGGATTTTCTTTTTATTGAACATCTTGATACATACTTGACATACATCTGGTACATAACTGACTGTCCTTCCTCGATCTCTTAGCTTGTATCACAGTCATAAAATAATCTGACCTATTCATATACACCTGAGGTCAACTACTGTCACATTTTTTCAAGAAAAAAAGTAAAAGAAAAGTCAGGGAACATCACAACTTCAGTAGCTACAAACAAGGGTATTTTTCCTTCCAATAACAGACATCTCAAATAAAGTCTGACCTAATTGGTTTTATGTACCTAACCCAACTTTCCCATATTCATTTGAATCTGTCGTCCTCCAGTCTCAAGGAGAAAGTTAATTTTTCCATCACATAAATATTGTGTACAACCTCAACCCGTCCTCAACCTTAGGTAACTCCTTTTTCTGGTAATCACTTTCTTGCTTGCAATCAACATTATTCCATCAATATATTTGTCTACCATTCTTGTAAAATCTATGTCAAGTTTTTCCAATGATAATTCCTCAAATGAAAGTTGAAGGTCTGCCTTGAATATTTTCTCCAAACACTTTCTAAGCTCTTGCCAGTAGCTGCACATGGAGGGAAAACTCCAGAATGAGTGAAATGGATCCTGGAATTTTTTAAAGGATTCTTTAACATTGCGAGATAAGACCATTTTCAGCAATTGTGCATATTATTTCACCAGAAATAGTCAGGGCATTTGGAAAATAAATACAGGACAAGTTTACAACAAGGTCAACAAGATATGAAAGACTGATCTGGATCCCGGCAAAATTCTGATTTCTCTGATCCAGAACAAGAAAAATTTAGATATCCTTGGAATTTTTGTCTTAACAAGGGAACAAATAAAAGTATAGACTTGCAACAAATGCCAAAATATAGCCAAGATACTGTGGAATCTGGAGTGTTCAACTGGATTTGTTGTATTTTCAAACTGAAATAATATAGATATTATGAATGCAGTTGGTAATGGTTAGTTTTCATGGTCAAGGGATGTAAATATTTAGATGAAATTAAGGTAGGACTAATATTTATGGTGAAAATAACAATATGGGTGAGGTCTGTGGCACTGGTACCAAAGTACTTTTTATAAGTTTGTTTCCTGTGTATGAAAGACACAAGCAGAAACAAGAAATCAAGTTGTTCTTCCATTTTTCGTATTGTACAAAAAAAAAAAAAAAAAAAAAAACATGAAACAGCTCTTTTTTTTTTTTTTTTTTTTTTTGCGCAACCCCCATGTCACTATGCTGAAGTAAGTATCTGGATGTTAATCTTGCTTTTTCCACAAAAGTCATCCCTGAAAGAAGTATTAACTTTGAATTTTACTCTGTAGTTTAATGTCATTGTGATAGAGTTTGGGACTCTGGAGTATTGGCTTGATAGCCCTTTTAAAGACGGGGCTCCGGTCAGAGAGCAGGAGGCAGGAGAAACTTCCAAGGTAACTTCAATGATCATGGGATGGACATTACAGGTCAGAGGCAAAGACGCTTGCAGGGAACATTGGTGAGAACAGAAATTAAATTTACAGAGTTATTTCCTCATTAAAGCTTTCATACATGCTTTTGTTTCATTAGTATTTATCCAGAATAATTAAATACAAGAGAACATAAGTTAAAGGTGCTATGAGGAGAATTTATCGCCTGCATAATGCTGCATTCATGTAACCTCGGAACTGGGAGTGACATCATCTCTGACTTATCAGCGTTCCAGTTGAAGTCAGAAAAAAACATGCCTAACTACTAGGCTATTGTTAGCTGTTGTTAGCATGCCCTGCGTTGTTGTATGAAGAATGTGATTATCACTATGGCAGCATTTTTGTAAATATAAGTCTAACAATTCTATGTATACAGCTGATCTAGAGCGACACACCCCAGTCAGAAGTGCAAATAAATGGATTATTACAGGAGCTAAATAACTGTTCACACTGGGGGCATCTATCTTCCATTGTCAACTCGGGGTGGCGAGGTTTCACCGAGTTCCCAGCAGGAAATTCTGACTTCGGGGGACGTTAGTTTTGAGTTACAACTCAAAATTCCTACTTCTGACTACAACTTGAACGCACCGGAGACGTGAAGCAAAGCGTGTGTGTGTTGTGATGCTAATGAATGCAGCATGGATCTTAGTCGGAACTCTGCATTGCTTAACAAGTTCTTTTTCAACAACTTACAGGATGCAAAGCGCGAGGTAATGTATCTCTTTCTCGTTATGTAGCGGTAGTTTTTGATGTGTGACGACAAGCAATGCGGGGAAAAGTTATTATCGTAGTTGTAGCCGGCTATATATCGCTACATACAGCCCGGTGCTCTCAGACGTGTAATATAAATGATAAAATAATATAAATTTGTTCTAGTTTTAATTGTCTGGATCCCCGAAGTTGAGTATCTAGGCCAGTCCAGCCCTGACCGACCCAACCGGAAGGCTAAAGAATAGCATTTATAGATAACCTATTAAGATGCTATTTATAGCTATAAAACTCATCGATAAGTGCGTATTTCGATCAGGCTTACGTCTAAAAGTGAGACTTTTTTGTAATTACTTAAAAACTCCTCACAGTCTCTTTAACCTTTGGAGTATGGTTTCAACTGTTTAATATATGAATATGCACTCAGAACCAGTTCTGGCAAAGAGATGCATTCTCAGGGTCAACCAAGCCATCTTGTGGCGAAATAGCGCCACTACAGCTTAAACAGACATATGTAAACTTGCTATGACCATCACCGACAAATGCATTAATGTGCAGAACTTCAAATTCTCTCTACATAAGCAAATTGTTTGTGATACACTGAAAAACACTACATATGCGACAGAAGATAAGATTTACATTTGGGCAGTTATGTACAGAACTGTGTCGACTATAATGCAAAACATCCTCTTCCTCACAGTCATGCTCATGAATTGGATTAGTTTCAGGTATGCTTTTGTTACAAAGTGTATTACTCACAAATAGAAAATAAACAGACAATGCCGACTATCTGAAAGTTACATACAGTAAGGGGCGGGCTTTCGTTGGCATGTGTAGCATCTATGCTCTGCCAGCAGAGGTCATACTTCACCATCAACTTTTTAGGATGTTCAAATGGTGCCTCCGTGACTAGGTTAAAGGAGTAGGCTGTTTTCTGCTTTCACATCAGTTGTGATTGTTGATCTCTGTATTGTTGAATTGAAAACATTATTTATTGACCATGGTCACTAATCATAAAACAACAAAAGCTGTTCAGCACCTCCGAGAGCGACTATGTCATATGTAAGCCAATCTAGTGGACATGAAGTAAAGCAAACCAAGAGAACAACAAAAACATGCGTCCATCGCCACTAATTATAAAACAAAACAAAGCAGTTCAGCACCATGGAGAGTGACGTTGTCATACAAAAATTGATGAAGTGGACATGAAGTAAAGCAAACCAACAGAACAACAAAAACATTAGGCCATGGCCACTAATCATAAAACACAAAGCAGTTCAGCACCAAGGAGAGCGACTATGTCAATTGAAAGTCCATCCAGTGGACATGAAGGAGAGCAAACCAAGAGAACAACAAAAACATGCGGCCACGGTCACTCGTCATGAAACAACACACAGATGTTCAGCACCACGGAGAGTGACTACATAAATTGAATGTCGATAGAGCAGACATGAACTAAAGCAAACCAAGAGAACTAAAACATGCAGCCTTAGGTCATTAATCATAAAACAACACAGAGCAGTTCAGCACCTCGGAGAGTGACTATGTCATCTGTAAGTTGGAGAGTGACTATGTCATATGTAAGTCAGTCAAGTGGACATGAACTAAAGCAAAGCAAGAGAACAACAAAAACATGCGGCCATGGTCCCTAATCAGATAAAACAAAAAGCAGTTCAGCACCATGGAGAGCAACTATGCCAATTGAAATTAAATTATGCGGACATGGTCACTAATCATAAAACACAAAGCAGTTCAGCACCATGGAGAGCGACTATGTGAATTGAAAGTAAATTATGCGGACATGCAGTAAAGCAAACCAAGAAAATAAAAACATGCAGCCATGCTCACTATTCAGATAAGACACAAGCAGTCAGTACCACGGAGAGCGACTATGTCATCTGAATGTCCATCGAGCAGACATGAAGTAAAGCAAACCAAGAAAACAAAAATATGCAGCCATGGTCACTATTAATAAAACAAGGCAAAATGTGTTCAGCACCAAGGAGAGCGACTATGTCAATTGAATGTCCTTAGAGTAGACATGAAGTAAAGCAAACCAAGGGAACAACAAAAATGTGAGGCCATGGTCACGAATCATAAAACAACACAGAGCAGTTCAGCACCATGGAGAGCGACTATGTCATATGTTAGTTGATCGAGTGGACATGAAGTAAAAATTTCTCTGCTGTTGCGTTAAAT
Organism: Scarus forsteni; assembly: GCA_036419115.1. Classification (NCBI taxonomy): domain Eukaryota; kingdom Metazoa; phylum Chordata; class Actinopteri; order Labriformes; family Labridae; genus Scarus; species Scarus forsteni. The sequence continues at coordinate 255,519 of JAZDUH010000100.1, read as the reverse complement.
GATCATAAGCTATTGCTGACCACTACAACCCCCCCACCCCCTGGTTGAGAACCACTGGGGATCTGGATATGAATAAAGTTCTTTTAATCCATTTCAACCTACACAATACTAATTTATGTCTTGGATCTTTAACCCCTTATCCAAGTACTTTCATCAATTCAAGCAGACTACACTTCCCAGTCTACAAGCCACCTGAGTAGCCTGGTGTGTTTTCAATTCTTTGTTTTCATCTTCAAGAAGAAAACTCATCCCTCCTACATTTGATTACTTTTAAGTTATGCTGACCAATATTCAAACATGTGAAATGGAAACAGTACCTCTGCAGACCAAACAGATGAAGGCCTGTTTGAATTCCAGCCAATCACGAGACGAGTTGAGCTGAGGCTCACAAGGTTGTTGATGTTTCTTTGTCCAGCCCTTGTGATGTATCCAGCAGGTCCTCCACTTGGTCCTGTAGTCTTCTGATATCTTCATTTCTGCATTTGACACATTAGGCATATTGGAGGCGAATTTGAAAAACTCAAGCCATTTAAGAAATAGGTATACTGTGTATAGTTTAATTAAGAGTTACTGTATTATAAAAGTTTGAGCCATTACAAGGACAAATAAAATACAATGGAGACACAATGACGTGATTGGTGGTTTAACTTAACAGTGGTCTAAACCAAACCCTGAAGGAAACCCACAATGGCTTGAAGTGAACATGCAAAGTCAATATAAAGAGTCCTTTGGGCAACTAGATGTTCCCACCCCAGACCTTGTTTGTGTCTGGGCAACCACTGATCCACGGCGGCATCCAAGGCACAGAAAATAAGTACAATGTCATAAGCTTTCAATTTCAGTGCTGCACCCTCCCCACTTATAATACCTGTGAGGTCTTGATACCAAAGACTTTTCATGCATTTTGTTTCCTGTACATTGATCCTTCAAAGAAGAAATGCAGAAAAAAGACACAAAGAGAGCAGTTAAGAAGAGTAAAGAGTAATGTACAGCCTCTACTTTCTGACCACTGATGTTTTGCTGTTTTTTTATGCATTTGGAGTAGTCTAAATGAAGATTAATAAAATATTTATTCACCTCTTGTCCCTTCTGAATCAATAATTTCAATGCCATTGGGGTCAGTAAGGGTGTAATCTTCATCACCTGCCATGGTGACCTTTAGTTTTTGCAGAATGCATGAGACGGTTGCCTCTGCTTCTGTAAATCACACCATGACCACTCTTGTTGAAAATAGCTTCCCCTCCATCACCTCGGACACATGAAGGGCCCTGTAATGCACAAATAATAATGAAGAAACCGAGCTACATAACTACATTAATTTGGTCAAACAGCCCGTGTGAGCCCATGAAAAACTCTAAATGCATCATTCTTCTGTTTTTGTCTTTAGTAATATGTCCTTTACATCCAGTATGCTCAGTTTGCTTAATATTAGATCTAATTTCTATAAAACATAAATGAAGAGCTCTTTTTAAAAACACTATAAATCCTTTTTCATTTAGAAAAATGACATTATTTACCCAGACCCACTATTGGGTTGGCTGGGGAACTGAACTTTGAAATACAGTTTAAACAGGGATATAGAGCTTTCTGACATTAAATACTGATAGGGCAGGTAGAACAATCAGTATACAAAAGAACAGCACTGAGTAATGGTGTTTTTTTCATTAATAAGTTCTTTTTCGAAAAAAACTCTTCAAATAGAATTACCATTATAATTTGTCTTTTTCGTAAGAGCTTTCAGTAAACATACAGTATATGGCTGAAAAGAAAGTTACTATGGAAGTCAAATCAACCAGAGACAGAGAGATCAGTCTGATTACATTAATATCAATCAAAGTTTATTTATATAGCACAGTTCAAACAAATTGAATTGCAGATCAAATTGCTTTAGACAAAAAAAAGATTGAAAAAAGTCATATATACATATACATCCATATGATAATCACTTTCTTTAAACCACTTAGCAAATAAACACTCAGCAGAGGTCCGTCTACTAAGAATATTCCTCTGGAGTTGTCATGAATAGTTGGTAGGATGTCAAGAGGATTTGGAGGCTAATGCATACAAGAAAAAGCAAAGCAATAAAACCAAGAAACATCAGACTAATAAATAAAACACTAAAAATACATTTAAAACAAATACATTTAAACATGTTGAAAGATTAAAATGAAACCTTAAATGAATCTAATCTGCAGAGGAATGATGTTGATTAATGTAACAGCGTCTACCTGAACTGCTATTAAAATGGTTGAACTGCTCTAAAAGTCTGAATTGATGTTAAATGATGTTTCTGTTGATGGTTGATGCTCATGGAGTGGAGCAGGTCATCATGACTGTTTGTCAGGGTCACACTGATATATGTGTGCTGTCTGCAGGAACTACCATGTGTTTAATGTGGTTGATCTGAAGTTAATATCAGGGACGGTAATGATGAAGGAATGGGGCTAAAGGAAAGGCTGGAGTTACTGAAGCTTAGTAATCAAAAGCTGCCAACAAGACAAGAGCCAGAGAGGAGAGCAGGAGCAAACAAAAAGATCCCCGGCAGTCTGAGCCTGATGCAGCAGAACGACGAGACATGAGCTGCTCCAGGACTGAAATACACTAACAAGGGTATGTCTGCAGAGTCTGCAGTCTACACCCCGGCTCCTTCAGAAAACCACGCAGCAGCTTCACTCCTGAATCCTGCAGCTTGTTTTCACTCAGGTCCAGCTCTCTCAGGTGGGAGGGGTTGGACTTCAGAGCAGAGGCCAGGTGATCACAGCTGATCTCCGTCAAACCACAGAACTTCAATCTGAGCAGGGACCAAATAATACAGCTTTAGAAAACAATGTCTCCTCACTGACAGTCTAACCTGCCTTATTTGTTCATTCGACCACCTAGTGGATATTACGGAAGAGTATTAGGGCCATGTTGGAGAAAATTATTTTTGGGAAGTTGATATTGAATTTGAAATTTTCTAGAATAAAACTGAATGACAATTTTGTGATTAAAGTCAAAATGTTGAGATTAAAGTCGACATAATCTCAACATTTTGATTTATTTTCTCGACACTTCCATTTTTTTGGCAGAACTTCAACTGTATTCTCAAAATTTTTACATTAATGTGTAAATTCCCCGAAATTATTTTCTGGCCCTAAAACTCTTCCCAAAAAAAAAAAAAAAAAAAAAAAAAAACATAAGTATGCTCCATAAAATAGATTATATTATATTATATTAGATTAGATTAGATTAGATTAGATTAGATTAGATTAGATTAGATTAGGTTCACTTTATTAATCCCTTTGGAAACACTCTCAGGGAAATAAGGATTCAAATAGCTGTATATGTAAAAAAAAAAAAAAAGTAGAAAAAAAATATAGATATTAAAAATATGAATTAATCTAAGAAATTAATGAATAAATTTCAAAAGTTATAAAAACTTAATTGCAAAAATTAAATTAACAAAGAAAAGAAAAGAAAATAATAAACTAAAAATCATGGTACTGGCTTAAATCTATCACATTTATCTCAGCACAGATTTTAAACGTGGTATCTGACCTCAGAGTTTCCAGTCTACACCCCGGCTCCTTCAGAAAACCACACAGCAGCTTCACTCCTGAATCCTGCAGCTTGTTTCCTCTCAGGTCCAGCTCTCTCAGGTGGGAGGGGTTGGACTTCAGAGCAGAGGCCAGGTGATCACAGCTGATCTCAGTCAGACTGCAGTGATCCAATCTGAGCAGGGACCAAATAATACAGCTTTAGAAAACAATGTCTCCTCACTGACAGTCTAACCTGCCTTATTTGTCCATACTGCTACTACTATGGAAGAGCATTAGGGTCATGTTAGATGCAAAAAAATATTTTGAGGAAGTCGACATTTAAGTTGAAATTCCAAGAAAAACTTGAAATTTCAAGAATAAAGAAGAAAGAACAAAGTCGACTAACAATGTATGCCACTTTTTAACTTTTTTTCTCAACACTTCCACTTGTTAGATGACATTTCAAATTTTTTGTTTACATTTTGACTTTTTCTTGAAATTTCAAGGTTAGTGTCAATTTCCTCAAAATTATTTTCTCCATATAACATGGCCCGAAATACTCTTCCATAAAAAATATCTGTATAATGTATATAATAGATTATATTATATTGTATTAATTTAGATTATATTGTATTAAATTGTATTATATTATATTAGATTAGATTAGATTAGATTAGATTAGATTAGATTAGATTAGATTAGATTAGGTACACTTTATTAATCCCTTTGAAAAATTCCCTCAGAAAAATTAGGATTCAAGTAGCAGATGTAAAAAAAAAAGATGTATGATAAATAAAAAAATCTTGGATATTAAAATTGAGTAAATCTAAGAAATAAAGTAATGAATACATTTAAAAATAAAGTAATAGAAATTAAATTAAAAAAATTAAATTGATGAAAAAAAATAATAAACTAAAAATCATGGTAAAGATAAAATGTGATAAAAATATCCCATTTATCTCAGCACAGATTTTAAACCTGGTATCTGACCTCAGAGTTTCCAGTCTACACCCCGGCTCCTTCAGAAAATCACACAGCAGCTTCACTCCTGAATCCTGCAGCTTGTTGTTACTCAGGTCCAGATCTCTGAGGTGGGAGGGGTTGGACTTCAGAGCAGAGGCCAGGTGATCACAGCTGATCTCTGTCAAACCGCAGACAGCCAATCTGAGCAGAGACCAAATAATACAGCTTTAGAAAACAATGTCTCCTCACTGAGTCTAACACAGGGGTGGGCAACTGGTGGCTCAGGGGTCATATGTGGCCTTTCACCTAATTCAATGCGGCCCACCAGTCACACCCCCATAAATTCAGATAGGTAAGAAAATATTTTCTCTAATCTTAGATTGCTGCTACGTGATTTGTTTGTTTTTTGTTTGTTTGTTTTTTGTTTTTTTACATGTAAATAAAGTTACTACTATACTATGATTGTATCTCTAAAAATATGTTATGAGACATTAAAATATAATTTATCGTACTGCTAAAAAACACATTTGGAAACAATGGTAATGGGAACATAAATGTGCTTTAAAAACAGCTAAACATTCATTCTTTTATTGTTTTAAAAAGAAGCTTCAATTAGTTTTAGTTCTGTGTCATGCTCATTGGATCATGAATTTAAATTGTGTTTGAGTTAAAATATATAAGTGTTGGTATAATCAGTTTTTAAGCTTTATTGTTGCTATTTTTTCTTTTTTTTTATTGAAAGCACCAACAAAACAGTGCAGTCCTTTGACACTGACAAAAAAATGAATGTGGTCCTTTTCTGTTGCCCACCCTTGGTGTAACCTGTCTGATTTGTACATACTGCCACCTAGTGGACATACAAATGTATACTGTATATATTAGATCAGGTAAGATTCGATTATCAATCAATGAATCAATCAAACTTTATTTTTATAACACTTTTCATACAGAAATGAATAAAATAAATTAAAATAATTAAAGTTAGAAAATTGAATACAATTAAAAATACATCCATCCATCCCCATCCCTCTACCCCCCTCCGAGCAATCCACACACAGCACACACACTCACTTACACACATACAAAGACATGAGGACGAGATTCTAACAGAAAACAGAGTCAGAGGACTGAGGAAACACCATCTTTCACTAAAAATGAGAAACACTGGAGCTAAGACTAAAATAAAAATAAAAATCTTGATAAAGTAGGTTGAAATAAAAAAAAAATCATACCATAAAATGCAATCCTAAATAGTAATATGGTAAAATGAGATAAAATGCCCTGAAGCAAGATGGTGGGAAAAAAATAAACAGATTTAAAAAATTCCAAACAGTAAATCTGAACTAAATTGACATAAAACTTATTAAGGGAATTAAAATGAATATACAAATAAGACTGAATAACAATAATAATAATAATAATAATAATAATAATAATAATAATAATAATAATAACAATAATAATCAGCTAAAAAATAGACTAAAAAGGTGGGTCTTGAGTTTTTTTTTCAAAACATGAACAGTAGCTGCTGGCCTGTAGTTATCTAAAATCAATGGGTCCTAATTGTTTCTCTTCAGAAGAGGTTTGACCACCGCTGTTTTAAAAGCAGCAGGACAAACACCCATCTGAAGAGAATCATTCAAAATATTAAGAAGATCTGATTCAAAAGAATTGTTAATTTGTTTAGAAGGGATGTAGGGATGGGATCTAACAGGCATGTCGCTGGTTTTAGTTTGGAGACAACTTTGTCTCCTTTGCATTATTGATTATTGACAATTTGATTAGATTACATTACATTACATTAGAACTTTATGAATCATTCTTTCTGTATGTCACTGTTTTAATTGATGACTTTCATTGTTTTCCTCACTTATTCATACTGTATTGAGTCTGTGTGACTGTTTGTTGAAACTGTGTTTTGCTGCCATTCTTGGTCAGGTCTTCCTTGAAAAAGAGATCTGCTGATCTCAATGGGACTAACCTGGTTGTCTAATGGCTAAATAAAATAAAATAAAATAAAATAAAATAAAGATAATCCCTATGGGAAACTCCCTCAGGGAAAATAGGATTCCAATAGCAGTTTACAAAGAAGCAGGTAGAAAAAAAAATTGAAAATATGGATATAAAAAAGTAAAAATAAATCTAAAAAAAATAAAAGGATGAATTCATGAATTAAAAAAGGAATAAAAAATTAATTTTAAAAAAAGGTTAACTAAAATCCTGGTCCTGGCTTAAACATATCACATTTATCTCAGCACAGATTTTAAACGTGGTATCTGACCTCAGAGTTTCCAGTCTACACCCCGGCTCCTTCAGAAAACCACACAGCAGCTTCACTCCTGAATCCTGCAGCTTGTTTCCTCTCAGGTTCAGCTCTCTCAGGTGGGAGGGGTTGGACTTCAGAGCAGAGGCCAGGTGATCACAGCTGATCTCCATCAAACTGCAGTCCATCAATCTGAGCAGGGACCAAATAATACAGCTTTAGAAAACAATGTCTCCTCACTGACAGTCTAACCCGCCTTATGTGTTCATACTGCCACCTAGTGGACAAACTACAGAAGAGTATTAGAGACATGTTAGATGGAGAAAATTATTTTGGGGAAGTCGACATTCAAGTCGAAATTTGGAGAATAAAGTTGAATAACAATTTATGATAAAACTTAAAATGTTAAGATTAAATTCAACATACAATGTATGTTGACTTTACTCTCAACATTTTTTTTTTTTTTTTTTTTTTTTTTTTTTTTTTTTTCTTCAAATTTTGACTTCATTCTCTAAACTTTGACTTAATGTCAACTTCCCCAAAAAATATTTTCTCCATCTAACATGGCCCCATACTCTTCCATAAACAGCATATACATTTGCTGTTTATAATAGATTTAATTAGATTAGATCGGGTTCACTTTATTAATCCCTTTGTATTTTCTTTATTTTTATCACTAATTCCATTTTAGATTCTCACTGAAGTAATGATGGCCTCTTGTTTCTCTTAACTTAGCTGATTGGTTCTTGCCATAATATTAATTCTAACAGTTGTCTGATAGGGCTGTGGGCTGTGCATCAGCCTGACTTCTGAACAACACAAATGATGGTCCAACCTCATTAATAAGGCAAGAAATTCCAAGTTAATGAATAATTGAATTGAAATAAATAAAGTAATAAAAAATTAATTAATAAAATTTAATTAATAAAGAAAATAAATACATCCATAAAAATCATGGTACTGGCTTAAATCTATCACATTTATCTCAGCACAGATTTTAAACCTGGCATCTGACCTCAGAGTTTCCAGTCTACACCCCGGGTCCTTCAGAAAACCACACAGCAGCTTCACTCCTGAACCCTGCAGCCTGTTTTCACTCAGGTCCAGCTCTCTCAGGTGGGAGGGGTTGGACTTCAGAGCAGAGGCCAGGTGATCACAGCTGATCTTTCTCAAACGGCAGAGAGCCAATCTGAGCAGGGACCAAATAATACAGCTTTAGAAAACAATGTCTCCTCACTGACAGTCTAACACAGGGGTGGGCAACTGGTGGCCAAGGGGCCATATGTGGCCTTTCACCTCACCCAATGAGGCCCACCAGTCTCCCCCCCCCCCCCCCCAAAAAAAAAAAAAACAAAGTGGAAAACAAAACAACAGTTGCCAAATTTGATTCATCATGAGTAACCAGTACCACGTCATGATCAAGTATTTTCTCTAGCCTTAGATTGCTGTTATGTGCTTTGTATTCAACAAGTAATTAAAGTTCTTACTTTGCTATGTTTGTATCTCTAAAAATATTTTATGAGGTATTAAAATATAATTTATAGTATTGGTAAAAAACATATTTAGAAGCAATGGTAATGGGAACATATATGTGCTTTAAAACAAGTAAACATTCATTATTTTATTGCATTAAAGGTGCATTCAGCGATCTTCTAATCTTCTAATCAAATGCAGTATTTGTGAAATTCACCGTTTGTCTCCTCTCCATCCACAAGATGTCCCCACTGACAGCATGTTGAAAAAAAATCCTGTCTCAATATTTTTTTTTTTTTTTTTTTTTTTTTTTTTTTTAGTAGCAATGGCTGAAAACAGCCCAAAGAAAAAGGTCAGAGGAGTGACAAGTGGAAAAGAAGGGCTATGACCAAAAGAGCAAAGACCCGGGTCAACATTGGTGTTGCTTTCCGACGGTGGAGGGAACTCCGCCAATTGAAAGACCTGAAAACGGATGCGGATGTCGCCTTCCGTCTGCTGGACAGGTAAGCTAAGCAGCATTAGCTTCATGGTGCTTCACATAACAGTAGCAGCCGTCAGGCATTCATCTTATTGTCTAATCTGCCAAAATGTACTGTTGTTGTGATGTTTTCAATAACGGCAGTCGAGCTGTCTGACCAGTCGGGGTTTCCTTAGCTACGTCAGCTACGCAGTTTCTACGGCTGTTTCCATGACGATGCACGTCAATCAGCTTTCGGGAGGCGGGTCTAAATTCGAATATAAACAAACCCTCCTCTCGTTTTCTCCCACATCGCTGACTACACCTTTAAAAAGAAGCTTGAATTAGTTTTAGTTATGCATCTTGCTCATTAGATCATGAATTTGTAATTGTGTTTGAGTTAAAATATATAAGTTTAGGCAAAATTCTCTGTTAAGATTTATTGTTGCTGTTGTTAATGGAAATAATTTTCTTTGTTTAAAGTGCCAACAATACGTAACTGTGTGGCCCTCGGGCACTGAAATATAAATGAATGTGGCCCTTTTCTTTTGCACACTCCTAGTCTAACCTGTCTGATTTGTTCATATTGCCACCTAGTGGAATTACATATGTATACTGTATATAAAACATTACATAAGATTAGATTAGATTAGATGGAACTTTATGAATCATTCTTTCTGTTTGTCACTGTTTTAATTGATGACTTTCATTGTTTTCCTCACTTATTCATACTGTATTGAGTCTGTGTGACTGTTTGTTGAAACTGTGTTTTGCTGCCATTCTTGGTCAGGTCTTCCTTGGAAAAGAGATCTGCTGATCTCAATGGGACTAACCGGGTTGATTAAAGGTTCAATAAAATAAAATAAAATAAAAAATAATCCCCTTGGGAAACTACCCTACAGTAAATAGGAATCCAATAGCAGTGAACAAAAAAAGGGCAGAAAAAATAAATACAAAATATAGATATAAAAAATAAAAATAATCCAAAAAATTAAAGAATGAATTAATGAATTAAAAAATACATAAATAAAAATAAAATAAAATGATAAACTAAAACTCATTGTAATGGGTTAAATATATCACATTTATCACAGATTTTAAACGTGGTATCTGACCTCAGAGTTTGCAGTCTACACCCCGGCTCCTTCAGAAAACCACACAGCAGCTTCACTCCTGAATCCTGCAGCTTGTTGTCACTCAGGTCCAGCTCTCTCAGGTGGGAGGGGTTGGACTTCAGAGCAGAGGCCAGGTGATCACAGCTGATCTCCGTCAAACTGCAGGAGGCCAATCTGAGCAGGGACCAAATAATACAGCTTTAGAAAACAATGTCTCCTCACTGACAGACTAACACAGGGGTGGCCAAATGGTGGCCCAGGGGCCATATGTGTCCTTTCCCCACTGAATGCGACCCACCAGTCCCCCCAAAAAAAAAAAGTAAAATAAAATAAAATAAGATAAAATAAAACAAAACAACAGTGTCTGAATTTGATTCATCATGAGTAACCAACAGTATGTCATGCATAAATTCAGATAGGTGATATTATATTTTCTCTAACCTTAGATTGCTGCTACGTGATTTGTTTGATTTTTGTTTGTTTGTTTTTTGTTTTTTTACATGTAAATAAAGTTACTACTATACTACGATTGTATCTCTAAAAATATGTTATGAGACATTAAAATATAAATTTATCGTACTGGTAAAAAACACATTTGGAAACAATGGTAATGGGAACATAAATGTGCTTTAAAAACAGCTAAACATTCATTCTTTTATTGTTTTAAAAAGAAGCTTGAATTAGTTTGAGCTATGTGTCATGCTCATTAGATCATGAATTTAAATTGTGTTTGAGTTTGAATATAGAAGTGTTGGTATAATCCTAAGTTAAGCTTTATCGCTGATGTTTTTTGTTTATTTATATTTTTTATTGAAAGTGCCAACAATATGTAACAGTGTGACCCTCGGGCACTGAAATATTAGTGAATGTTATTTCAGTCACCATGTGGGCTTTTCTTTCTTTAACAGAAGGGTACCAACATTTTTGTCTGCGTGTGAACATACCGTGCAGCAGACTGGTTTCAGCAGGGTAGTCAATAACCCCATTCACCTGCTGTTTCAAGCTGTAATGTTCCCTATGGTCACACGTGGCCTCACACAACTCCATCATATCAAATTCATCTCAGCACAGAGGGAAAGAAATGGTGTCTGACCTCAGAGTCTCCAGTTTACAGTCTGGACTCTTCAGAAAACCACACAGCAGCTCCACTCCTGAATCCTTCAGCCTGCTGTTTTCACTCAGGTCCAGCTCTCTCAGATGGGAGGGGTTGGACTTCAGCGCTGAGGCTAAAGGAGACCAGCTGATGTCTGACAAAGAGCAGAGCCTCAAACTGAAAATGAACACAGAGAAATATTTACTGCAGTGATCCTCCGAGGGGACATTCCACCTGGAGATGAGACTTTTCTCTTAGGGGTGTGTACTGTGTGTAGTTACATTGCTGCTGTTGTGGACATATGGAGCTTAAATAACTACAGTTACAAATATTCTGACATTCCTCTAGCCCAGGGGTGGGCAACTGGTGCCCCAGGGGCCACATGAGGCCTTTCACCTCACTCCATGTGGCCCACCAATCATTTCCAAAAAAAAAAAAAAAAAAAATGGAATTATGAAGAAAACATAACATCAACTGCTGCATATGATTTATCATGAGTAAGCAGAGCTGCATAATGCACAGATTATGGAGGTGATAAAATATTTCTACCAACCTTAGAGTGATGGTGAATTTTTTTTATTTTACAAGTCACTAAAGAACTTTGTTTTATTGTTGTCTCTAAATATATTTTACCAGGCCTTAAAATATAATGTATAGCATAAGTTAAAACTATATTTGGAAACAATGATAAAGGTAATACATGTGCTTTAAAATCTGAGAAACATTTCTGATTTTATTGCCTTAAAAAGAAGCTTACATTGGATTTACTTTGGTGTCAGACTCACCAAATCATTACTTTTTTAATTGTGCTTGAGTTAAAATATAACAACGTTGGAATAATTCTTTTTGAAGCTTTAAATTTGCTATTTTTTGTTTATTTACTGTATATATTTTTTCAAACAATTTGTGACAATGCCGCCCTCATATACTGAAAAAAAGTTGCCCACCCCTGCTCTAGCCCATTCCTTTATCATTACAGTTCCTGAATTTAACTTTAATCCAACCCTCAAGTATCAACACAAAGAAATGTGAATTTTCCCTCATTATGGACAAACCCCAGCCTCAGTCAATGAGCAGAGACCAACAAACCAGAACACAGTTTATGAACTCACTTCAGAGACTCCAGTCTACAGTGTGGACTCTCCAGTCCACCACAAAGAAGCTTCACTCCTAAATCCCGGAAAGAATTGAGGCTTAGATCCAGCTCTCTCAGATGGGAGGAGTTGGACTTCAGAGCCGAGGCCAAAATCTCAAAGTGAGTGTCTGACAGTTTGCTGTCAGAAAGTCTGTGATGACAAAAACATCATGGAATTACTGCCATGTGGACCATCCTGATGATATGAAAGACAATTTACCCACTTAAAAATGAAATTTAGGGAACTAAAAAGAAAAATACTTAGTCATGATTATGAGATAATAAGTCTTAATAATCAGATAAAAAGTCACAATTATGAGGAAAAGAGTTGAAATTATGTGATAGTCGTAATTAAGAGATTAATTATGACAAAAACAGGCAAAATTCTGAGATAAAAAGTCTAAATCATGAGACACCACTCGTGCATGTGGACCACGCCCATAGACTTTTCCCTAGCCACATGCCTTTGATTTTGTATCTCATAATTATGACTCTTTTTTCTCCTGAATTAATTTCCTTTTAAGTGGACGAAACGTGCCTCCATATGTTGATGCTTCAGTTCACATCAGGGATCATTTCTTTGTTTTTGTGTCTGATGATATTTTTAAAATCTTATTCTTTTGTCACTTCATGAACACTGACAGTAGGCTACACATTTTTATTTAACATCACAAAAGATGTGCTGGAATGGAAAATTTGACTGCAGCAAAAAGTCATCTTTGACACAGGCTGACCAATTTAGAGGGAATGTAGAGGAACAAAGCTGAGGCACCATAGTCTGAAAGTCCTTCAAGAGAAGCACAACTAACTTTTAATGGAATCAGATCTGGACTTACCGAGCTTTTCTGCAGTTCCTCACTGCTGGAAACAGTCTGAGTTTTCCTTGCTTGGAGGCGTTGTACTTCTTTAAGTCCAGTTCATCCACAACCTCCTCTGACATCTGCAGCATGTAGGCCAGAGCAGAGCAGTCAAAGTCAGAGAGAGGCTTCTCTGATCTGTTGTCTGATTTCAGGAGTTCTTGGATCTCCTGATGTACGGAGTGGTCGTTCATTTCTGTCAGACAGTGTAAGATGTTGATGCATCTGTCAGGAGAGACATCGTCGCTTGTCATCTCTTTTAGGGACTTAATGACTCTTTGAATGATACCTGTGCTGTTGTCTGTTTGGCCCAGAAGTCCTTGTAGGAGTCTTTGGTTAGACTTCAATGAAAGGCCATGAAGAAAGCGGACAAACAGGTCCAAGTGACCGTTCTCACTGAGAAGAGATTTCTGCAGGGCTCTCTTCAGGAAGACATCCAAAGATGCACGGCTCCAATTGTCATCTTCGTTGTGCAAAGAATTGTCTTCATAAAATACCTGCCTTGAATTCTCCTGTATTTGCAGGAAAGCCTGGGGTATTTCTGTGTTTTTGTTTGTGAAGCAGTGGAACATGTAGACTGCAGCCAGGAACTCCTGAACACTCAGGTGAATGAAGCAGTAGACTGTCCTCTCAAAGATCACACTCTCTCTTTTGAAGATCTCAGTACAAACTCCTGAGTGCACCAAAGCTTCAGTGACATCCAGACCACACCGCTCCAGATCTTCTTGGTAGAACATGATGCTTCCTTTATCCAGATGTTCAAATGCCAGCTGCCCAAGCTTCAGGAGAACTTCCCTATCAGAGTCCATCAGCTCCAAAGACCTCGTGTCCTGACCCTCCTCGACTTGTGCTTCCTCCTCTTCGTCTGAACCAGCAGGAGGTGTGAGTACATGTTAGTCAACGTCTTTGGCAGCTCCCATCTTTGTTCTGTGCTCATCATGTGCTCCAGAACTGTAGCTGTGATCCAGCAGAAGACCGGGATCAGACACATGATGTGGAGGCTCCTGGATGACTTGATGTGTGAGATGATCCTGCTGGACAGATCTCCATCTCCAAACCTCCTCCTGAAGTACTCCTCCTTCTGGGCGTCAGTGAAGCCTCGAACTTCTGCAATCCTGTCAACACATGATGGAGGGATCTGATTGGCTGCTGCGGGGCGGGACGTGATCCAGATGAGAGCAGATGGGAGCAGATTCCCCTTGATGAGATTCACCAGCAGGGTGTTCAGCCCAGATTTCTGTGTGACATCGGACACGGCCACAGAAGAACCAAAATCCAAGGACAGCCTGCTTTCATCCAAGCCGTCGAAGATGAACAAAAGCTTACAGAGAGCAAGAGTCTCCACGGTCAGCCCCTTTAAAGTTGGATGGAAAACCCAGAGAAGATTAAGAAGACTGTAACTCTCATTTCTGATCAAGTTCAACTCCCTGAACGAAAGCAGAACCACCAGCTTGATGTCTTGGTTCTGCTGACCTTCTGCCCAGTCCAGAGTGAACTTCTGCACTGAGAACGTTTTTCCAACACCAGCAACGCCGTTGGTCATAACCACTCTGATGGGTTTCTGTTGGTCGGGGAAGGCTTCAAAGAGTTCATGGGGCTTGATTGGAGTCTCATGGGTTTTTTTCTTGTTTGCTTTTTCAAGCTGCTGAACTTCATGTTGAGTGTTCACCTCTTCGCTCTGCCCCTCTATGATGTAGAGCTCAGTGTAGATTCTGCTGAGGAGGGCTCTGCTTCTTTCTTCACCCGATCCTTCAGTCACACATTCACATCTCTCCTTCAGACTGGTCTTATGGGCATCTACAACCTCCTGCAGGCCTCCTTTAGACAACGACAGAGACAAAAATAGCATCATGACCATTGTTTTATTGTTTATAAGAATCAAGAAAGAACACACCTTTCCCATCTCCATTTCTAGCCCATTTCATAACATGCTCATGTTTCCATTTTTGCAGAAGGATTTTACAAATCTGAAGAGAATTTTATCTGTGAAAAGGGCCAAACAGGAAGATAAAAAAATCAGGCATTGAACTGTTTCAATTGTACGTTATGTGCTGTGCTCTGATAATCTCAACACTCATAACCATTCTGTCCCACCACTGATCTAGAATCTAGTCCTCCAAGACAGAAATCTGATCAAACTTAATTGAACAACATGAAGAAGAAGAAACAGCATCAACTGGAAAACACAACATGGAAGAGGGGATGATGGGGGTCTATGGACTACTTCGCGCATTTTTTGATTGGCTGCATTCATGTAGTCAAAACTCTGTTGCTTTCCTCATACATGAGGAATTTGGTCTTAAATACTGAACAAGTTTCATATTTACAATTGTCTGGCTCGACCTGTTTCTGAGCCGATTATCGGGATGAATTGATTCTTCACACCTCGGACCACAGGATCATCTTTAAAGATAATGGTGTAAGACAATAATCTGGTGTTTGCTGTCTTTGGTTGGGAAGAGGGAAAGCAGGGACATAAACAGCCTGATGATCTTTGTGTGCAAAGTTTTATAGCAAAACAATTCAATTCATTTAAAAAGAAACAATAAGTTCTTGTCAATTGACATGAAAAACTTCTTTAATTGGATACAATTACAAATTTATCTCATGAAATTTAGCTTTACTGCTTGGCATTTAGTGTGAATTATTGAATATAGATTCCAGTAAAATACAGATTTTTTTTGCTATTAATTTAAACATTTTATTATCATATTATTGATAGTACCCTTTTATTTGGAACAATCTGAAGCTGACAGTAATGCCAATGGGAGCCAAAGTTGCTCATCCCTGCTGTAGGAAATATAATCCAAGTGTTTGAGAGACAGTCAATGTGCAGCAGACCAAAAAATATCCCAAAGCAAAGAGGCACAGCCCTAACATTTATAACAAACATCAGCAAGCTGTTGTCTGGTCTTTGTAAAGTGCAGGTCTTACCATCTGTCTGCTGCCCAGGTCTTGCTGTGTCGGACACGAGGCTCCTGTTTCTGGAAAAAGAAAATATCACCTTAGATTTTTGTGATGACCCTTGACCTCCAGCTCAGCAGGTCACACTCACCTTGTACAGAACACTACGCTGGTGGATTATGTAGAAACTGTCCATATTATTTGCTGATCAAATTCATATGGCTTCATATTCATTTACACACACGATTCAAAAGGTGGGAGAAACTGAGGGGAAGTAAATTTCTTGCGGTAATAACAGATGAAAATCTTAACTGGAAACCGCACATAAAACATCTACAGTCAAAAGTCACAATAATTATTGCCATATTAAATAAAGCCAAACAGGTTCTGAACGATAAATCACTTCACAGTTTGTATAGTTCTCTAGTTTCACCATATTAAACCTGCTGTGCTGAGATTTGGGGCAACACCTAAAGAGCTCACTCCAATCTCTGTTCATTCTCCAAAAAAGAGCAGTAAGGGTCACAAACAGAGCAGCTTATAGAGACCACACACATTCACTGTTTTTACAGTCAAAACTGTTTAAATTCACTGATCAGATAGAATATCAAACAGCAAAAATTATGTTTAAAGCAAAAAAAATCAACTACCAAGAAATATAAAGGGCATTTTCAAGCAAAGAGAGGAGAATTATAACTTAACACTCGGTCTACCAGAATTCTGCCACTACTAGAACTACCAAAGCAGTCATTTTGACTGCTCAGACATTTTTTTTAAATAATTCAAACAATCAATAAAAATATCAACTAATAATTTGATGAAAAGGGTTAAAAAATGAGCCAGGACACAAAATAAATATTAGAGATGGAGATTTTTCTTAATTCAGTGGACACCAACATAACTTCTGAACTTGTACATGCAAACTTGAATCGATTTCCTTTTCTTTTTCAAATACAATCAGATTCCTTCTGTCTTCAAAATAGGTTGGTGTAAAGAGAGAACAGATTAACCACCATGAATACTCTTGTGGTTGGCACAGTACTTGCCACTAAAGTTTTAGGATGTTACCCTGTCACCAAAATGGTATAGCCAAAAAGTTTAATTTCATGGAATGCTCCTCTTATTAGGTCATTTCCATTTCATGGCACTCTTGATAGACCAAAAAGCTACATATATGAAAATCATACTATAATGTAAACTAGAAAAGCACTCTGCCAAGCAGCTCAGCTTAGTGGCTTTTCTGCTCTGATTGGACAGCCGAGTGTCCACTCATATCTCTTCATGTGGAGAATGCTGCATGGGAAGTGGGAAGAGGGGATTGTGAATGACGTGATCTTCAAGTTATTACCATTACAGTTACAAGGTCAGAAAAAAATGTGCCAATCTACCAGGCTACTGTTAGCCGTTATGTTAGCAGAAGTCCTCCTGGCATTGGAAGGGAAGCTAGGAAATGTAGTGTCTTGAAACACATTAATGTCAGTTTGCAAATAAACTACAATTTCCATAACGATGTAAATGAATGGGATTTGCCATTACAAACTTCTGTGCTTTGTGTCATCAACCTGGATCTGATCAGCACCAAAAGTAATGGCTTCTTCATCCACACCTAGTATTTTTTTAAATGTAAATCTAGTCAGTAGTTTTTGCATCATCGTGCATACAGACAAACAGACAGACCCCGGTAAAAACATTAACTCCTTGGCTGTGGCCATTATTTGGCAGGGCACAAGTGGGCCCTGGACCACAGGTTGGTAACCACTGGTCTATACTGTATGTAGACTAAGAAGCTCTCAAGAACACAAAAAACTACTACATGCTTACATTACTGTATGAGAATAAGGATTCCTGCTGTATGCTTTCTTGCTTGAAAATTAGCAGATGAGATGTCAGCAAATGTGGAATTTGATGTTTCCAGTAATCTTTTTTTTTTTTTTTTTACTAGGGGGTATCTCTAAAATATTTTCTGAGTCACTCAGAGCTAGATGAACCTTTTTCCAAACACCAAGAGACATTACTCTCTGAACCTGCTCTGGTTCTTCTTTGTCAAGGCTCTGAAGCGAGACTAAAGCCTTGTTATATGTTCACATTTTTGATATGTAGGCCACATGAGCCCTACATGAATTCCTGTCACAGTTTTAAGATGGGCAATAAAATATTGTCATGGAGCAGAAGTATTGGCATTGAAGATCTTATTACAGCAATGAGGGTTCTTCATTCCCTTTAACTACCTGTAGAAAGTGTCATGTACTGTGTAGTGACTCTAAATCTGAGTCTCGTTTCAGCACCAATCAAAGTATTACAAAAAGAACTGGGGGGGATTCCTCCCCCAGATTTTACTCCTGCAGAGGAGCTGGCCCTCTGCAGCCATCGAGTCAGCTCATTGGTCAGTGGGCGGGGTTTTGTCCCGGTCAAGACGGTGCAAATGACAGGGCTCAGTCAGGGCTTACGTGACACGAACTGAGCTTGAGTGGGGTTGGGGTCACATTCTCATACACTGTAAAAAGGTTGTTGTAAATTTTACAGTAACTGACTAGAAACAAGATGCCAGTAAGTTACTGTAAATATCTTTACAGTAGCAATAACCTATTTTAATTTGCATCATAACTATTGTACTTTCAACTGTAGGATAACTACTGTATATTTATTGAAGTTGTCATTACTGTAACATGGTTTACACCAGAAAAAGTGTATTTTCATTCAAAGTATCATGCTGTATTTTATTATGTGCATCTAAAATAAAACTGAACTTGCCTGCCTGCTATTGGACAGTTTTCCTGGACAAATTAGAATTTTCTCTTGACCTATTGTCTTTTTCAGTAACTGACTGTGTAGACATTTTACAGCAGGTAACTGTAGATTTGATGGTAAAATGCTGTTAAGTTTATATAAATCTGTATGTTTTCCCACAAACATTGACATTTACAGTAGATGACTGTTTGTTTTTACAGTAGGTAGCTGTAGATATTACAGTTAAATACTGTTGAGTTTACAAAATCAGTTACAGTGTACCTAAGGGCAACTTGGAGTCACCAATCAACCTGATGAGCCCGTTTTTGTTCTGTGGGAGGAAGTCAGAGTGCCTGGAGAGAACCCATGCATGCTCGGGGAGAACATGCAAAGGCCCTGACAGACAAAGGGATCGAACCAGCAAACTTCTTGCTGTGAGGCACGTGCACTAGCTGCTGTGCCACCATGTGTCGCTGTATAGAATAAATAAATTTTGATTAAAATTCAAAATCAAATCATGTTTTAAAGGTTCAGAGCAGTGCTGTAAATTAATTAGTAACTGAAATATATTGTTAATAAGACAGATAAAATGTTACAGTGCAGCGCTGTTATAAAAGAGAAGAAAAGAAGACAATATAATCTACTCAATGGCAACGATAAACTATGGATTAGGATTAGAGCCACAAAAAAACTTTTTTTGAAGGTTAACTTTTTCTGAAAAAAAAAATCAGATTTTAATCTAAGAATCTAAAATTCAAGATTCTGGGCCAATGAGAAACATTATTGGAGAGCTCATGAGAAGTCTGAGATTAAAGGTGTACTATGCGATGTTTTGTCAGTAGGTGTCACGCTAGAGCACCTGAGGAAATATCCAAACAATGGGGCTGTTCGGTGAATAATGAGAGTCTGTCAGCCTCACCTCCTCCACTCCAAACCTCCTGCTGATCATTAACATGAAGAAAACACTACAGTGGCCCTAAAGGTCAATTGAAAAAAACATTAAAAAAACACAAAAACATGTCACAAAACACAAAAACATTTAAGAATACACAAAACATTTTATAAAATACACAAAAAAATCACAAAGCACAAAAACATTAAAAAAAAACTTCACAAAGCACAAAAACATTTAAAAATGCAAAAAATATAAAGAATACGCAAAAACATTTAAGTATGCACAAAAACATTTGACAAAACACAAAAAATTCCACAGAACACAAAAACATTTGACACACCACAAACATTAAAGATACACAGAAACAGTTCACAGAACAGAAAAACATTTAAGAATTCACAAAAACATTTCACTGAACAATAAAACATATAAGAATTAGCAAAAACATGTCACAAATTAAAAAAACATGTTTTTTGTGTTTTTGTATGCTGTTGCATTTCCTAAAATGTTTTTGTGTTTTTTTTAATGTTTTTGTGTATTCTTAAATTTTTTTGTGTGTTTTTTAAAATGTTTTGTGTATTCTTAAATATTTTTGTGTATTTTTAAAATTGTTGCCATGTTCTGTGAAATGTTCTTGCGCTTTCTTAAATTTTTGTGTCTTTTCAAATGGTTTGTTTTCTTAAGTTTTTGGGTAGTCTTAAACGTTTTGTGTATCCTTACAAGTGTTTGTGTATTGTGAAATTTTTTTGCTTTTTTTTTTTAAATGTATGGTGTATTCTTAAATGTTCTTGTTTTGTGACATGTTTTGATGTATTGTTAAATGTTTTTGTGTTTTGTGAAATGTTTTGCACTTTTGAAATATTTATTCCCATTGACCTTCAGGGCCATCGTAATCATCACCTCTGAGTGACTTAAACATGGAGGTCAAAGGTTATTTTCATAAATCCTCACCTGTCCTCAGCAGGTCTGTCGTTCTGAAAGGCAGGAGGAGGAGTTATAGGGCGATCAGTCTTCATGGACACACCGCTGGGCTCAGGAGACTCTGGTCTCTCCATCCTGATGAAACAAAAATCATCTTTATCATCTTCACCTATGGTGGCCCTGAAGGTCAATTGAAATTAGCATTTAAAAAGAAAAACACAAATCATCTGAAAACAAGCAAAAACATTTAAGCATATGCAAAATCATTTAAGAATATGCAACAAGGGGTGCTGGTTTGGCGTAGTGGTTAGCACCCCATGTACATGCTCCTGCTGGTCTGTGACCAGTTTGCAGAGTGTCTTCCCTTGCTCTCTCTCCCCCTTTCACAAGCCTATCTGCTTCATTCATGAAGCACAAAGAGGCATTTCTGACCTCATGTTTCCCGTTTCCCTCAAATGATGCTGAAGGGAAAACAGGAGCACGTGAAGACGCTCAGGCGGCCTCCTTTAACGCGCAGCATTTACCGTAAAGTTATGAGGACAGGCGCACTTCGAATTCAGGAGCGTTTTTTTCTGTTTCTGTCAGGAATGTTCACTCCCCCAGACAAACCCCTGTCCCTCCTCGAACTCTCTGTTCATTTTTCAGACCTCTCTTCATCCATTCTCACTCTCTCAGCCTGAAAATGCTCCTACCTTGATGCGCCATGACGCCTCCCCCTGTGTTTGAACGCCGCACCTGAGCGCGTCACTTCCTGTTTTTAAAGCAGGTAATCTCGCGCCAACTCTTGGTCACATGACTAGGGTGGGTCCAGATTAAAAGCCTTATTTTGTGCAGGGAGCAGGGCCGCCCATAGAGGGGGGGTAAAGGGCTCTCAGGGGCCCAGCCTCAAAGACATTTACCCACCTTTATTTAAAAATATAAATGTTATTGACCTTTTTAAAAATAATTACATGAAGACATTTGGACTTAACTTTCTGCTCCAGCACGGTTTATTGCAGTGAATATCTTCCAGAAAGGGCCCCTAAAGTCTCTGTCAGGGGCCCAGCTTTTTCTTTATGCAGCCCTGGCAGAGAGTAATTCTATAAATATGAATAAAATGTCTTAAATATGAAGATTAAAAGAGCTGGTAGACTGATGGAGGGGCTGATGTGGCCCCACATCACTTCATATCATTGAGTATTTCATTGACAGGTTTGTAGTAAATATACATTTGTAGTAAATATAGGTGAGTAGTCAATATCATACTAATATTTATTTATAAATAGAAAACAGCTCTTGGCGTTCACATATATGAATCTGCTTAAAGAGCTAATTCATTCTTGAACTTCACTGAATAATCTTTCTGATCAAAGTTTCATAAAACACAACAAACATGTTTTATTTTCACTTTCACTGCATCAGATCTTTTCAACAACTTCAAATAGGGCCATAGATATATTTTTTTCATTTACATTTTTTGTTTTTATGCCATTTTTTTGCATAAGAACACCATATTATTTCAATAGAGAAAAACAAAACAAAATGTCAATATATTCCAAAAATGAGGTGCAAAGTGGAATATTCGAGGTGAGGTTTTTACAGCAGAGACTGGTCAATAACTGATGACACTGAAGCTGTGTTATTTTGTAATAACAATATTTGTAACAATAATAAATTGTCGTTCTATTGCACTTTACATTTTGCAATCTCAAAGCACTACAGAGTAAGATAAAACAATTAAAAAACAACCAAAAGCAATTCATAAAGAGATGAACAGATTCTTCAAATACTGGCCAATCCATAAAAAAGAAAGTTAACAAAAATGGGGACAATGAGAGGTTATTAAAAAAAATCATATTTTATGTCTCAAAAATCTCTCTCATTAAAGTAAAATAAAATAACATGTTTTTTCACTTTCACTGGGTCAAATCTTTTCAACTCCTTAAACCTAAACATAGAAATAAAGTTTTTTTAAAATATTATTTTATTTATATCTTATATTTTTAATTCTTTTAGTCCAACCCCCTGATCGCTTTTGATCTAGAAAATAATGTAATCATAATCAGAGCCAGTTTGGCCTCTGATGATTCAAACAAACACAAGCAAAACATTTTCTCAGTCACTGGGTGCATCTCAAAGCTCCAAAGTTTCATCCTCGCCTCCTCCACTTGCGTCGTTCACTTGCATCTCAGTCCCACCAGAGATGCAAGGAAACGACGAGAGGAGAGAGGAGACGAGGAGATTCATGATTCAAAATAATGTAAACTCCAGGGCGCTTGACCGTGGTAAATTCATATTCACCTTTAGATCAGTTTAACATAAACATAAACATGAATGAAAAAACAAACTGTCACGTTTCCCAGGTCCAGAGTGATAGGAGTTTTTAATTGCGGCCACTTTGTGTTCATAAATGTGTTTATTCTGCTATAAGCACTTAAACCCCCTCTATGTGCATTTATACAGAAAAAAAAATGTAAAGGCCTGAGATAACAATGTACAATTAACTACTTTCTCTCCTTATTTATGCTTGGTTACATCATGAACTACATAAAACATGCTTTTTGTTAATGAGCATTATAATCTGCCTGACCCTGGGGTCTATTGAGGGCTGATATTTCTCAATGAGCATCTCTTTTTTATTTATTATTGTCCATGTTTGCTGTTTGTAAATGTATGTATGGTCTGGGTAGACTGCAAAAACTGAATTGCTCTTTGGGAAAAATAAAGTTGTCTAATCTAATCTAATGTAAAATGTGTTTTCCTGAACAGACTTGTCTACTGTAGCAGCCTCACAGTTACAGACATAAAAGCAAACTTTAATATTTTCTGTGATATCAATATGACCAGCTTAGAATTATTTCAATGATGAGTCAAATATTTCTTTGCGCAGTGAGGAAAATAAAAAAGAGATAAAAGAGACACTGAAATGTAGTAACTGCTCACATTCTGAGGGAACATTAGACCTACACATCGATTGCTTTGTGTGAAATGTGGAAAAACTCATTACAGTGACTCTCAGGAAGTTGCTAATTACACTTTCTCTTGCTCCATGGTGTTTTCATTTCATACATGTGGGCAGCTGACGCTTTACAGCAGGCTGCTGATACGTCACAAGGGGGCGTGTCTGTCCGTGAAAGGACTTCCGCGAAGCCTGCGCTCCTGTTTCCTCGATTATCCCTCCTCCAGATCAGTCTCCTCTCTCCTCTCTCAAAGTTCTTTTGGTTTGTTTGCAGATTTTTCTGTTTCCTTAAACTCTGACAAAAACAAACAATGATGTGTTATTTTTTGACACATTAAATATTTCTGGATTTATTGTCCTCTGCCAAACAGTTGATGTTGAAGTTAAAGGGTTAAAGCTGATTCTTCATATTACTTCCCTCCTCCTCCTTTTTTATTGAGCTGGATCAAACCAGACGGTTCAAAGTCCTGATATTTATGAAGGTGTTGAACTCTGAGCTACAGTCTGTGAAAACAGTGCACAGGGGGAACTGAAAAGCTAAATAAGGTGAGTATTTATCCTGCAGTCTTCAAATGTGTCCGTCAGTGTCTCTGCTCACTGTTACCCGTGAACAAAGACACCAAGGTGGAAGTGATAATGTGATTTGTCCATGTTTGGTGACAGACTGTCTAAATGTTTGATAGAAACTCCAGGAAGGGCTGTGTTAGTAAGTAACATAAAGACATGAGAGTAAAGTGAGCCTCTGTGGTGCTGCACTGCTCTTCTAAAGCTGTTTCCTCTGGCCTTTGTCTCTCTGCATGTGAGTTTTCTCCTGTTCTCTGCTCTTTGACCTGTTTTTTCTCCTCAGATAAGATGAGTGTTCCTGTGGAAGACGAAGACATGGCAGAGTCTGAGGTGTCCGGATGTTTGTCCCTTCAGAGTGACAAGTCCAAAGAATTTAATCTGGCGTTTAATGATCAACCTGGAGCTTCAGGGACAAAGTAAGAGATCTTAGAGGAACTAAGTGTGTGTTTCTGTCATCTAACAGCCCGTGTTGATCATGAAACACACGCTGTTTTATCTATCTATCTATCTATCTATCTATCTATCTATCTATCTATCTATCTATCTATCTATCTATCTATCTATCTATCATCAGATTAAGATAAAACAAAGTTGGAATATTTGGCTAGCCTTGGCTCAGACAGGATACTTCCCCTCAGTTTCTCCCACCTTTTGAATCATGTGTGTAAATGAATATGAAGCCATATAAATGTGATCATCAAATAATATGGACAGTTTCTACATAATCCACCAGCGTAGTGTTCTGTACAAGGTGTGTGTGACCTGCTGAGCTTGAGGTCAAGGGTCATCACAACAATCTAAGGTGATATTTTCTTTTTCCAGAAACAGGAGCCTCGTGTCTGACGCAGCAAGACCTGGGCAGCAGACAGATGGTAAGACCTGCACTTTACAAAGACCAGACAACAGCTTGCTGATGTTTGTTATAAATGTTAGGGCTGTGCCTCTTTGCTTTGGGATATTTTTTGGTCCGCTGCTCATCGACTGTCTCTCAAACACTTGGATTATATTTCCTACTGCAGGGATGAGAAACTTTGGCTCCCATTGTCGTTACTCTCAGTTTCAGATTGTCACAAATCAAAGGGTACTATCAATAAATTGATAATAAAATGTTAAATTAATAACAAAAAATCTGTATTTTACTGGAATCTATATTCAATAATTCACACTCAGTGCCAAGCAGTAAAGCTAAATTTCATGACATAAAATTGGAATTCTGCCAATGAAAGACATTTTTTATTGCAATTGACAAGTACTTCTTGTTTCTTTTTAAATGAATTTCATTGTTTACTTTAAAACTTGTCATACAAAGATTATCAGGCTGTTTTCGTCCCAACTTTCCTTCTCCTGACCGAAGACGGCAAACACCAGATTATTGTCCCACACCACTATCGTTAGGGATGATCCTGTGGTCTGAGGTGTTAAGAGTCAATTCGTCCCAATAATCGGCTCTGACACAGGTTGAGGCAGACAATCATAAATATTAAACCTATTCAGTATTTACGACCAAAAATCTTTATGTATGAGGAAAGCAACGGAGTTTTGACGACATGAATGTAGCCAATCAAGAAATGAATAACAAGGAAGCAGACGTAAAATAAAAACAAACATGGTTGACCTGAAACATAATGTTGGGTAGAGCTCAGAACGGAGGGATGGCTCACATTTCCACGCCATCTTTTTTCCATAGTCTTTTTGTTCGTCCAGGATTATTCTGTCAAAAGTAGTCCATAGACCCCCATCATCCCCTCTTCTCTGCCCTCTTCCATGTTGTGTTTTCCAATTGATGCTGTTTCTTCTTCTTCATGTGGTTCAATTAAGTTTGATCAGGTTTCTGTCTTGGAGGACTAGATTCTAGATCGGTGGTGGGACAGAATGGTTATGAGTGTTGAGATTATCAGAGCACACCACATAATGTACAATTAAAATGGTTCAATGCCTGATTTTTTTATCTTCCTGTTTGGGTTCTCGAACAGATAAAATTCTCTTCAGATTTGTAAAATCCTTCTGCAAAAATGGAAACATGAGCATGTTATGAAATGGGCTAGAAATGGAGAGGGGAAAGGTGTGTTATTTCTTGATTCTTATAAACAATAAAACAATGGTCATGATGCTGTTTTTGTCTCTGTCGTTGTCTAAAGGAGGCCTGCAGGAGGTTGTGGATGCACATAAGACCAGTCTGAAGAAGAGATGTGAATGTGTGACTGAAGGATCGGGTGAAGAAAGAAGCAGAGCCCTCCTCAACACAATCTACACTGAGCTCTACATCATAGAGGGGCAGAGCGAAGAGGTGAACACTCAACATGAAGTTCAGCAGCTTGAAAAAGCAAACAAGAAACAAATCCATGAGACTCCAATCAAGCCCCATGAACTCTTTGAAGCCTTCCCCGACCAACAGAAACCCATCAGAGTGGTTATGACCAACGGCGTTGCTGGTGTTGGAAAAACGTTCTCAGTGCAGAAGTTCACTCTGGACTGGGCTGAAGGTCAGCAGAACCAAGACATCAAGCTGGTGGTTCTGCTTTCATTCAGGGAGTTGAACTTGATCAGAAATGAGAGTTACAGTCTTCTCAATCTTCTCTGGGTTTTCCATCCAACTTTAAAGGGGCTAACCGCAGAGACTCTTGCTCTCTGTAAGCTTTTGTTCATCTTCGACGGCTTGGATGAAAGCAGGCTGTCCTTGGATTTTGGTTCTTTTCTGGCCGTGTCCGATGTCACACAGAAATCTGGGCTGAACACCCTGCTGGTGAATCTCATCAAGGGGAATCTGCTCCCATCTGCTCTCATCTGGATCACGTCCCGCCCCGCAGCAGCCAATCAGATCCCTCCATCATATGTTGACAGGATTGCAGAAGTTCAAGGCTTCACTGACGCCCAGAAGGAGGAGTACTTCAGGAGGAGGTTTGGAGATGGAGATCTGTCCAGCAGGATCATCTCACACATCAAGTCGTCCAGGAGCCTCCACATCATGTGTCTGATCCCGGTCTTCTGCTGGATCACAGCTACAGTTCTGGAGCACACGATGAGCGCAGAACAAAGACGGGAGCTGCCAAAGACGTTGACCGACATGTACTCACACTTCCTGCTGGTTCAGACAAAGAGGAGGAAGCACAAGTACGAGGAGGGTCAGGACACGAGGTCTTTGGAGCTGATGGACTCTGATAGGGAAGTTCTCCTGAAACTTGGGCGGCTGGCGTTTGAACATCTGGATAAAGGAAGCATCATGTTCTACCAAGAAGATCTGGAGCGGTGTGGTCTGGATGTCACTGAAGCTTTGGTGCACTCAGGAGTTTGTACTGAAATCTTCAAAAGAGAGAGCGTGATCTTTGAGAGGACAGTCTACTGCTTCATTCACCTGAGTGTTCAGGAGTTCCTGGCTGCAGTCTACATGTTCCACTGCTTCACAGACAAAAACACAGAAATACTCCAGGCTTTCCTGCAAAGACAGGGGGATTCAAAACAGGTATTTTTAAAAGACATTTCTTTGTACAACAAAGGTGACAATTGGAGTGGTGCATCTTTGGATCTCTTCCTGAGGAGAGCCCTGCAGAAATCTCTTCTCAGTGAGAACGGTCACTTGGACCTGTTTGTCCGCTTTCTTCATGGCCTTTCACTGAAGTCTAACCAAAGACTCCTACAAGGACTTCTGGGCCAAACAGACAACAGTCCAGATATCTATCCAAGAGTCATTAAGTCCCTAAAAGAGATGACAAGAGAAAATGTCTCTCCTGACAGATGCATCAACATCTTACACTGTCTGACAGAAATGAACGACCACTCCGTACATCAGGAGATCCAAGAGCTCCTGAAATCAGACAACAGATCAGAGAAGTTTCTCTCTGACTTTGACTGCTCTGCTCTGGCCTACATGCTGCAGATGTCAGAGGAGGTTGTGGATGAACTGGACTTAAAGAAGTACATTGCCTCCTCTGAAGGAAGACTCAGACTGTTTCCAGTGGTGAGGAACTGCAGAAAAGCTCGGTAAGTCCAGATCTGATTCCATTAAAAGTTAGTTGTGCTTCTCTTGAAGGACTTTCAGACTATGGTGCCTCAGCTTTGTTTCTCTACATTCCCTCTAAATTGTTCAGCCTGTGTCAAAAATGACTTTTTGCTGTAGTCAAATTTTCCATTCCAGCATATCTTTTGTGATGTTAAATAAAAATGTGTAGCCTACTGTCAGTGTTCATGAAGTGGCAAAAGAAGAAGATTTGTAAAATATCGTCAGACACAAAAACAAAGAAATGATCCCTGAAGTGAACTGAAGCATCAACATATGGAGGCGCGTTTCGTCCACTTAAAAAGAAATTAATTTGGGGGAAAAAAGAGTCATAACTATGAGATACAAAATCAAAGGCATGTGGCTCGGGAAAAGTCTATGGGCGTGGTCCACATGCACGAATGGTGTCTCATGATTTAGATTTTTTATCTCAGAATTTTGCCTGTTTTTGTCATAATTATTCTCATAATTACGACTACCACATAATTTCAACTCTTTTCCTAATAATTGTGACTTTTTATCTGATTATTATGACTTATTTTCTCAGAATAATAACTAAGTATTTTTCTTTTTAGTTCCCTAAATCCCATTTTTAAGTGGGTAAATTGTCTTTCATATCATCAGGATGGTCCACATGGCAGTAATTCCATGATGTTTTTGTCATCACAGACTTTCTCACAGCGAACTGTCAGACACTCACTTTGAGATTTTGGCCTCGGCTCTGAAGTCCAACCCCTCCCATCTGAGAGAGCTGGATCTAAGTCACAACCGTCCAGAGGATTCAGGAATGAAGCTTCTTTGTGGTGGACTGGAGAGTCCACACTGTAGACTGGAGTCTCTGAAGTGAGTTCATAAACTGTGTTCTGGTTTGTTGGTCTCTGCTCATTGACTGAGGCTGGGGTTTGTCCATAATGAGGGAAAATTCACATTTCTTTGTGTTGATACTTGAGGGTTGGATTAAAGTTAAATTCAGGAACTGTAATGATAAAGGAATGGGCTAGAGCAGGGGTGGGACACTTTGACTATCAGGAGGGCTGCATCCATTTTTTTAGTATATGAGGGCTGCATTGTTACAAATTGTTGGAAAAAATATATACAGTAAATAAACAAAAAATAGCAGATTTAAAGCTTCAAAAAGAATTATACCAACGTTGTTATATTTTAACTCAAGCACAATGAAAAATTAATGATTTGGTGACTCTGACACCTAAGTAAATCCAATGTAAGCTTCTTTTTAATGTAATAAAATTAGGAATGTTTCTCAGTTTTTAAAGCACAAATATATTACCTTCATCATTGTTTCCAAATATAGTTTTTACTAGTGCTATATATTATATTTTAAGGCCTGGTAAAATGTATTTAGAGACAACAATAAAACAAAGTTCTTTAGTGACTTGTAAAATTAAAAAAATGTCCCAGCATTCTAAGGTTGGTAGAAATATTTTATCACCTCCATAATCTGTGCATTATGCAGTTCTGCTTACTCATGATAAATCATATGCAGCAGTTGATGTTATGTTTTCTTCATAATTCCATTTTTTTCCTGTTTCTTTGTTTGTTTTTTGGAAATGATTGGTGGGCCACATGGAGTGAGGTGAAAGGCCGCATGTGGCCCCTGGGGCACCAGTTGCCCACCCCTGGGCTAGAGGAATGTCAGAATATTTGTAACTGTAGTTATTTAAGCTCCATATGTCCACAACAGCAGCAATGTAACTACACACAGTACACACCCCTAAGAGAAAAGTCTCATCTCCAGGTCGAATGTCCCCTCAGAGGATCACTGCAGTAAATATTTCTCTGTGTTCATTTTCAGTTTGAGCTACTGCCATTTGTCAGACATCAGCTGTTCTTCTTTAGCCTCAGCGCTGAAGTCCAACCCCTCCCATCTGAGAGAGCTGGATCTAACCTCCAACGATCTCAAGGATTCAGGAGTGAAGCTTCTTTGTGGTGGACTGGAGAGTCCACACTGTAGACTGGAGTCTCTGAAGTGAGTTCATAAACTGTGTTCTGGTTTGTTGGTCTCTGCTCATTGACTGAGGCTGGGGTTTGTCCATAATGAGGGAAAATTCACATTTCTTTGTGTTGATACTTGAGGGTTGGATTAAAGTTAAATTCAGGAACTGTAATGATAAAGGAATGGGCTAGAGCAGGGGTGGGCAACTTTGACTATCAGGAGGGCCACGTCCATTTTTTTCAGTGCATGAGGGCTGCATTGATACAAATTGTTGGAAAAAATATATACAGTAAATAAACAAAAAAATAGCAAATATAAATCTTCACAAAAGAATTATACCAACATTATTATATTTTAACTCAAACACAACTAAAAATTCCCAATTTACTTTGTCTGACACCTAAGTAAATCCAACGCAAGCTTCTTTATAATGCAATAAAATTAGGAATGTTTATCAGATTTTAAAGCACAAATATATTACCTTTATCATTGTTTCCAAATAGTTTTTACTAATGCAGTATATTATATTTTAAGGCCTAGTATAATATAGTTAGAGACAAAATTATATCAAAGTTCTTTAGTGACTTGTAAAATACAAAAAATGTACCATTAATCTAAGGTTGGTAGAAATATTTTATCACCTCCATAATCTGTGCATTATGCAGTACTGCTTACTCATGATAAATCATATGCAGCAGTTGATGTTATTTTTTCTTCATAATCCCATTTTTGTCTGTTTTTTAGTTTGTTTTTTTGGAAATGATTGGTGGGTCACATGGAGTGAGATGAACGGCCGCATGTGGCCCCTGGGGCACCAGTTGCCCACCCCTGGGCTAGAGGAATGTCAGAATATTTGTAACTGTAGTTATTTAAGCTCCATATGTCCACAACAGCAGCAATGTAACTACACACAGTACACACCCCTAAGAGAAAAGTCTCATCTCCAGGTCGAATGTCCCCTCAGAGGATCACTGCAGTAAATATTTCTCTGTGTTCATTTTCAGTTTGAGCGACTGCTCTTTGTCAGACATCAGCTGTTCTTCTTTAGCCTCAGCGCTGAAGTCCAACTTCTCCCATCTGAGAGACCTGGATCTAAGCTTCAACCGTCCCGGGGATTCAGTGGTGGAGCTGCTGTGTGACTTTCTGAAGAGTCCAGACTGTAAACTGGAGACTCTGAGGTCAGACACCATTTCTTTCCCTCTGTGCTGAGATGAATTTGATATGATGGAGTTGTGTGAGGCCTCGTGTGACCATAGGGAACATTACAGCTTGAAACAGCAGGTGAATGGGGTTATTGACTACCCTGCTGAAACCAGTCTGCTGCACGGTGTGTTCACACGCAGACAAAAATGTTGGTACCCCTCTGTTAAAGAAAGAAAAGCCCACATGGTGACAGAAATAACATTCATTTATATTTCAGTGCCCGAGGGCCGCACTGTTACATGTTGTTGGCACTTTCAATAAAGAAAAATATATAAATCAACAAAAAACAGCAACGATAAAGCTCAACAAAGGATTATACCAACACTTCTATATTCTAACTCAAACACAATTAAAAATTCATGATCTAATGAGCATGACACATCACTAAAACTAATTCAAGCTTCTTTTTAATGCAATAAAAGAATGAATGTTTACCCTTTTTTGAAGCACATATATGTTCCCATTATTATTGTTTCCAAATATGGTTTATACCAACACTATAAATTATATTTTAATGCCTCATAATTTATTTTTAGAGATGCAATCATAGCATAGTAAGAACTTGATTTACTTGTAAAAAAACAAAGCACATAGCAGCAATCTAAGGTTAGAGAAAATATTTTATCAGATATCTGAATTTATGCATGACATGGTACTGGTTGCTCATTATGAATCAAATTCAGAAACTGTTGTTTTGTTTTCCATTTTTTTAAATTAATTAATTAATTAATTAATTAATTTTGTGTGTGTGTGTGGGGGGGGGGGGGGGGGTGACTGGTGGGCCTCATTGAATGAGGTGAAAGGCCACATATGACCCCTGGGCCACCAGTTGCCCACCCCTGTGTTAGACTGTCAGTGAGGAGACATTGTTTTCTAAAGCTGTATTATTTGGTCCCTGCTCAGATTGTTTAACTGCAGTTTGACGGAGATCAGCTGTGATCACCTGGCCTCTGCTCTGAAGTCCAACCCCTCCCAC
This sequence comes from Scarus forsteni, assembly GCA_036419115.1. Classification (NCBI taxonomy): domain Eukaryota; kingdom Metazoa; phylum Chordata; class Actinopteri; order Labriformes; family Labridae; genus Scarus; species Scarus forsteni. The sequence continues at coordinate 223,569 of JAZDUH010000100.1, read as the reverse complement.
CTGAGAGAGCTGGAGCTGAGTGAAAACGAGCTGCAGGATTCAGGAGTGAAGCTGCTGTGTGGTTTTCTGAAGGAGTCGGGGTGTAGACTGGAAACTCTGAGGTCAGATACCACGTTTAAAATCTGTGCTGAGATAAATGTGATATATTTAAACCAGTACCATGATTTTTAGTTGATTAATTTAGTTTTTTTATTAATATATTTTTATTAGTTTATTGCTTTAATTAATTCATTCATTTATTTCTTCGATTTATTCATATATTTTTGTATCTACATATATATATTTTTATTTATCTTACATCTCCTTTTTTTTTACATCTGCTTTTTAATCCTAATTTTCCTGTCCTAAAGGGGTTAATAAAGTGTACCTAATCTAAGCTAATATAATTCACTGTAATATAAAATAGTATAACATAATGTAATATAATAGAATCTATTATTGATTACAGCTTATATATGTTTTTTATGGAAGAGTATTTAGGGCCATGTTAGATGGAGAAAATAATTTTGGGGAAGTTGACATTAATTCAAAATTTCAAGAATAGAGTTGAATTGTCAAGAATGAAGTCCACATGTTGACAAAAACTTGGAAGTGTTGAGGTAAAACAATGAAATGTTGAGAATGAAGTCGACATACATTGTATTTCAACTTTATTCTAGAAATTTCATCTTGAATGTCGACTTCCCCAAAATAATTTCCTTCATCTAACATCGCCGTAATGTTCTTTTTTTAGTACATCCAGTAGGGGGCAGTATGAACAAATAACGCAGGTTAGACTGTCAGGGGACATTGGCTGCGGTCGAAAAATCATTTTTGCTTAGGAAGGTTCCTAACGGAGTGAAATGAACCGGAACTAGTTCCTGATTAGAGCTGTTTGAATAATTTAAATGCATAGGAAAGGAGGCTCAATTATGGGAGGCCGTTTAGGACAAAACGCATCAAAAACCTTCACACACACACTGACGATTGGCACATAAGGACTGAAACAAGGAAAAACACACCGAAAACCTGTACATACACCCACAGTTTACACACACTCACACTGATAATGGATACTTACATACTGTAAATAAAGACTAAACACATTAAAAAGCCACATACACACACTGACAATAGGCACATACACACACAACTGCACGCACACACACACTGAGTATTTACACAAACTGATAATGGGTATATAACACACAAAAATATGCACACACAACTGTTCATGCACACACACTGACAATGGGTACACAACATACACAATAAACATTTTCACACACTGAAAATCTGTACACACGCACACATTATATAGAGCATTAACAGGGACCACCTTTCACACAGGGAGTAATAGTTTTCATGTCAACTCTACTAATCTCGTCGTGTGTGTGTGTGTGTGTGTCTTGGTGTGAGTGTAAAATTAATTCAATGCGCCCGGAAGCTCCGGTCAGTGTAACCGGAAGGCACCTGAAACTGCTTGTTGACAGCAGCTTGTCTAAAATCCGCCAATGGCACAGCTACTTCCGACTTTGCTGTTTCAAAATAATTGTCTCTTTATTATAAATAGTTAATCCTATACTATAGAAACTTCACACTTGAAGGACAATGACTTATTGTTCATTATTTTTGCGTAAATTAACCATCTATCAGAACAAACCTCCTCACTCACTTGATAAGTTAAGAGTTTCGCCATGTTTGCATGTATTTTATTCTGAAAGCTTTGACAGGAAGTCCTGGTATCTAAGCCAGATGGACGCACACTTGACTCTTGACTTCGATCATAACGGAGCATCACAGGTACCACAGGTAGACAAACCGAGGAGGCTGTTTCAATTGTTTGGTTTTTTTTTTGCCCAAGCTGATTACACTGTGTAGTCCTCGAAGATATGGCGGCACATAAGTTGAATTTTATTTTCATGTGGACTTTTATTTTTTCAGCCTTGTACAATGACTCATATTGAGAAAATAACTGACTTCTTCGTTCGTGTTCTGCACTGCATCCGGTCAATCCAACAGAGCCCGTTAGCTTGACACTTTACCGCGCTGTGGAGCCATACCAGGACTGTTGGTGCCATGTCTTCTGTGGCTCGTCGTGCTCAGAGTCACGAGAATGTGCTGCACTATTGCTGGAGTCAATCCACAGACACACGGTGTAAAAAGGTTAGCTTGGGGGAAAAAAACAATTGAAACAGCCTCCTCGGTTTGTCTACCTGTGGTACCTGTGATGCTCCGTTATGATCGAAGTCAAGAGTCAAGTGTGCATCCATCTGTATCAGATACCATGACTTCCTGTCAAAGCTTTCAGAATAAAATACATGCAAACATGACGAAACTCTTAATTTATTAAGTGAGTGAGGAGGTTTGTTCTGATAGATGGTTAATTTACGCAAAAATAATGAACAATAAGTCACTGTCCTTCAAGTGTGAAGTTTCTATAGTATAGGATTAACTATTTATAATAAAGAGACACATATTTTGAAACAGCAAAGTCGGAAGTAGCTGTGCCATTGGCGGATTTTAGACAAGCTGCTGTCAACAAGCAGTTTCAGGTGCCTTCCGGTTACACTGACCGGAGCTTCCGGGCGCATTGAATTAATTTTACACTCACACCAAGACACACACACACACGCACGCACACGAGATTAGTAGAGGAAGTTAACACAGACATGAAAACTATTACTCCCTGTGTGAAAGGTGGTCCCTGTTAATGCTCTATATAATGTGTGCGTGTGTACAGATTTTCAGTGTGTGAAAATGTTTATTGTGTATGTACCCATTGTCAGTGTGTGTACATGAACAGTTGTGTGTGCATATTTTTGTGTGTTATATACCCATTATCAGTTTGTGTAAATACTCAGTGTGTGTGCGCGTGCAGTTGTGTGTGTATGTGCCTATTGTCAGTGTGTGTATGTGGCTTTTTAATGTGTTTAGTCTTTATTTACAGTATGTAAGTATCCATTATCAGTGTGAGTGTGTGTAAACTGTGGGTGTATGTACAGGTTTTCGGTGTGTTTTTCCTTGTTTCAGTCCTTATGTGCCAATCGTCAGTGTGTGTGTGAAGGTTTTTGATGCGTTTTGTCCTAAACGGCCTCCCATACTCAATGCTTCCTTTATTATCTCCTTTAGCTTAGGATACACCGAACCATCCTTTACGAAAGGAGAGGAGAATATTCTGTCCCACAATTCTCCGCGGCAACAGCTTTCATAAACAGCGCGTATTCTGACTGCTTCCAAATTCAACCGAATAATGATGAACAAATCACACAGACCATGTGAGTTCCCTCTGCTGTTCATCCTTTCTAAAGTTTACCAAAACCTGCCTTAACTTTCCAGCAGTCTGATTCTCTGAAGAGAGCAGGATATGAGACATTTGATGTTGATTATGTTTTAAACTTGGTTCAGTAGCCTTTTAATAATGTGTACACCATTAGATTGTGGTATGAACAATTCATGCGTTTCTTTCAGTTCAGTTCATTTATTTTTATGCACTGATTGGTGTTCATGTTGATAATGAGAGGACAGATTTATGTAAATCCTCACTTCAACATCGGTTATGCAAATGTTATTTTTATCAGGTTATTATGTTCAGTGTTGTCTAAAGGAACAACATTGTCATGATACACCAGCTCTTCTAAGATGAGCCTTTTGTAGTTCACCTTCGGAAAATTGTAGTTTCACTGCAGCAGTAACATCCGCCGTCACATGATGATGTAGCGTAGAGAAAGTGTAGTCGGATTCTCTCTGCACGCCAGTTTTCCTTTCCTAAGTCCTTATGAATTCTCCTGACTCCTTTCCTTAACCCCGTGACGTTCTCCATCGGGGTTAAGGAAAAGTAGATAGGAAAGGGCTTAGGAGGTGACTATTCGACCGCAGCCATTGGCTGTTTCCCAAAGCCCAGGTACCTTGCCTTGCCTTGGAAGGCAGTGCCTCCAAAGCCACTTCCTTCCAATCCAAGGCAAGTGTCCTGCCTCTGCTCAAAGGAGATGCTAATGGAACAGCCTACAAAGGCATCCGGAAACGTCAGACCCGCCTCTTCCTGACGCTATTTAAATTGGAGATTATTGTTTCATATCTTGCAGACATGACCGAGGATGAATTTGTTTATATTTTGTTTGCCTATTTTTTGATGATAGCCTATTTTGGTTTCTGATATTTTTGTTATAATAAATGCAGGTACACAAAAATGTGCATTTTTTTCCTGCAGAAATGGAGAAGTATGTTAATCTGCTATGTTCATCAGATGCACACATTAGTTTTATGCAGCTTCTTTGTGCACTGCACACATCAAATCTCAATCTCCATCTTATTAATGCATTATTTCCAATGCAAATCACTGTTCAGCATCTGCCATTTTACTCAATTTTGATGCCAATATGTCTTCCAACTAAGCTACATTTAACTATAATTCAGTCCAGTAAAGTACATTTGGGTTCCCAGTTCATACATGCCAACTTCATCACCTCAAACCATCAGGCAGTGGGAATGCCTATCTGCATCCCAACTGACTGTAAAGTGTTACCCTACTATACATGAAAAGTACTGTAGACTTTGCATGGAACTATTATACATCACCAGTCACGTAAAAGCATGGCAATCTAATCAGTTTTGGATATGCTATTTGTACAGTCATCTTTCCTTGTGGTCAGTAAAAATTGTGCAATAGAGTTTACCATAAGTACTATAATTTGTCTCTGCTCTAACAACAATTATAATTTATTGTACCACCGTGACTACTGAAGGTATTGTTGATTTTTGCCAAAAAAAAAAAGGTATCACACACCAATTGTAAATAAGGCTTTATTCATAAAATTATAAATAAAAGTGTTTGTAAATATATGTATTTGTAATATTTTTTACCATCAGATTCCTGTCACAAATGTAATTGGAGTTACATTGTCTCACATAACATGTGTTGCTCTGTGGACAGTGCTTGGATAGTTTATACAAACGTGGGAGTGGACCGTATGCTCAAGCGGCTACAAATATTGTCATGGCTTGCCAATTTCGTACACTTTTTGCGTTTTTATGGTCACATCATTGACACTCAGCAGGTGCGGCTTCTCAGTAATTATAGTTACGTGATTGACACACAAAAGAGTGAGTGGTGGACATGGTAGAAGTTGTTATTTTCAGAGGTGTATTTTGTTTCTTACATTTGAATTGGAATTTACCGCGCGCCTCCGCTGGAACGTCCCTCTCTCTGGTGCGTCTTTTCCTTCCATTTTTTTCCTTTTTTGTAATAATAATAATAATAATACATTTTATTTGAAAGCACCTTTCAAAACACCCAAGGACACTGTACAGGATAAAACAACAACAACAATAAAATCAACAAACAATAGAACTATAAAATCAGCAAAATACAACAGTCAGTGAAGGATAAGTGGATGAGAGTGGGATATTTATGGTAGGGAATATGCAGTTCTGAACAGGTGGGTTTTGAGTCTGGATTTAAAAATAGACAGGGAGGTCAGGTTTCTGAGGTCCGGTGGGAGAGAGTTCCAGAGCTGGGGAGCAGAGCGACTGAAGGCCCTGCTCCCCATGGTGCTGAGGCGAGCAGAGGGCACAGTGAGGTGGGTGGAGGAGGAGGATCTGAGGGAGCGGGCTGGAGTGGCGATGTGGAGGAGGTCAGACAGATATGGAGGGGCGAGGTTGTGGATGACCTTAAAGGTGTACAGGAGCAGTTTAAATTCAATCCTATGCTTGACCAGGAGCCAGTGGAGCTGCTGCAGGATGGGGGTGATGTGATGGTGGGAGGGGGTTCTGGTGATGATACGGGCAGCTGAATTCTGGACCAGTTGAAGTTTATGGAGTGACTTTTGTGGGATGCCGAAAAGGAGTGAATTGCAGAAGTCTAGATGGGAGGTGACAAGGCTATGGACAAGGATGGAGGTGCTGTGAGGAGTGAGGGAGGGGCGGAGGCGGTTGATATTTCGGAGGTGGAAGTAAGCGGACCGGGTGATACTATTGATGTGAGACTGAAAGGAGAGTGTGCTGTGGAGGATGACACCCAGACTCTTAACCTGAGGGGAGGGGAAGACCGAGGAGCTGTCAATGGAGAGGGAGAAGGTGTCTATTTTTGAAAGTGTGGATTTGGTGCCAATTAAAAGTATTTCTGACTTGTCACTGTTTAATTTTAGGAAATTTGAGGTGAACCAGTAATTTATTTCAGATAGGCAGTAGGTGAGAGAATGGGGTGGGAGTGTGGAATTGGGATTACAAGAAAGGTAGAGCTGGGTGTCATCCGCGTAGCAGTGGAAATTAATGTTGAATTTGCGGAAAATATGGCCGAGGGGGAGGAGGTAAGTGATGAAGAGGAGGGGCCCCAGGACGGAGCCCTGGGGCACACCTGTGGTAACTGGGGAGGGATCAGATTGGAAGGACTGTAACTGAATGAACTGAGTGCGGCCTTTGAGATAGGACTGGAACCAGCTGAGGGGGGTGTGAGTGATGCCAATGGAGGAGAGACGACTGAGCAGGATGGGGTGTGAGATGGTGTCAAAGGCTGCACTCAGGTCAAGGAGGATGAGAATGGAGAGTGAACCAGAATCAGCTGCCATGAGGAGGTCGTTTGTGATTTTGAGAAGGGCTGTTTCAGTGCTGTGACGGGGGCGAAAACCGGACTGGGTAAGTGGGAGTGGAGTTGGCTGGCGACTATTTTCTCAAGAATTTTGGAGATGAATGGTAAGTGAGAAATGGGGTGAAGGTTATTGAAGTCATTTGGATCTGAACCAGGTTTCTTGGGAATGGGGGTAACAGCTGCAGATTTGAAAGATGAGGGAACGATACCGGTGGAGAGTGAGGAGTGAATAATGGCGGAGATGAGAGGGAGCAGAGAGGAGACGGAGGATTTGACTAGGGTGGTAGGGCGGGGATCGAGCTGGCAGGTAGAGGGCTTAGAATTTTTGATGAGAGTGGAGATTTCAGATGGAGCGGGGAGATGAAAACTGGAAAAGCACTGGGAGTGGCTGGGAGGAGGTGGAGGGGAGAGTGGCGGCCCGGTCAAGCAGGTGCTGATGGATTTTGTTGATTTTTTCACTGAAAAATGTCATTATGGAGGTACAGGTGTCCGTGGAGTAGAGATGGGGGGGGGGGGGGGGGGGGGGGGATTAGGGGGCTGGGTGATTTTATTAAGGAGTGCAAAGAGGGTCTTGGAGTTGCCGGTATTTGAAACGATGAGACTTGAGTAGTAGCTGGATTTGGTGTGTGTAATTGTGTCCTTGTACACTCAACAAAAATATAAACGCAACACTTTTGTTTTTGCTCCCATTTTTCATGAGATGGACTCCAAGATCTAAAATTCATTCCAGATAAACAATATTACCATTTCTTTCAAATGTTGTTCACAAATCTGTCTAAATGTGTGATAGTGAGCACTTCTGCTTTGCTGAGATAATCCATCCCACCTCACAGGTGTGCCACATCAAGATGCTCATTGGACACCATGATTAGTGCACAGGTGTGCCTTAGACTGTCCACAATAAAAGGCCACCCTGAAATGTGCAGTTTTGTCTCACAGCAAAATGCCACAGATGTTGCAAGCATTGAGGGAGCGTGCAACTGGCATGCTGACAGCAGGAATGTCAACCAGATCTGTTGCTCGTGCATTGAATGTTTATTTCTCCACCATAAACCGTCTCCAAAGGCGTTTCAGAGAATATGGCGGTACATCCAACCGGCCTCACAACAACATCCCACAGGCCACAATTGACAATCTGATAAACTCTATGCGAAGAAGATGTGTTGCACTGCATGAGGCAAATGGTGGTCACACCAGATACTGACTGGTTCTGAGTCCCCAGACCCCCAATAAAGCAAAAAAAACTGCACATTTCAGAGTGGCCTTTTATTGTGGGCAGTATAAGGTACACCTGTGCACTAATCATGGTGTCTGATGAGCATCTTGATTTGGCACACCTGTGAGGTGGGATGGATTATCTCAGCAAAGCAGAAGTGCTCACTATCACGCATTTCGACAGATTTGTGAACAATGTTTGAGAGAAATGGTAATATTGTATATCTGGAATGAATTTTAGATCTTTAAGTCCATCTCATGAAAAATGGGAGCAAAAACAAAAGTGTTGCGTTTATATTTTTGTTGAGTATATATCTGTAGATGGTTACTGTACATGTCCTTATGGATGGTGAGACCAGTTTTTTTATGGAGGCGTTCGAGTTGTCTACCCCTGGCTTTAAGTGAACGAAGCTCAGGGGTATACCAGGGGGCAGATGAGGAGAAGGAGCCATGGCGGGATCTGACTGGGGCAAGGGAGTTGAGGATATCCTGTAGACTGTTATTGTAGAGGGTGACCAGTTCATCAGGGTTGGAGAGGGAGTCCGGGATTGGAATGGAGTCCATGATGGTGCAGAGTGTGTCCGGGTTAATGTCCTTTATATTCCTAAATGAAATGAGACGGGGTAACTTGATGGTGGAGAGGGAGAGTGAGGTGCTGAATGTGAGGAGGAAGTGATCTGTGACTGGGAGTTCATCAGCGGTGCAGTTGGAGGGGGTGAGGCCAGAGCAGCAGATTAAGTCCAGAAAATGTCCTTTTTTATGAGTTGGCAAGTTAGTAAATTGAGTAAAACCAAAACTGTCCAAACAGGATAAAAAGTCTCTGGTGAGGGGCAGAATGGTATTGTCAATGTGTATGTTAAAGCCTCCCAGTACAATGACATTTGGTGAAAGGGCAGACAGATGGGTGAGCAGCATTGAAAAATCATTTAAAAAGTCCCTGTGTGGTTTGGGAGGACGGTAAACTGTAGCAACGACAGCTGTAGAGGGTCCAGGCAGCTTAAAAACAAGGCATTCAAATGAACTGAATGTAGGCACGGACACGGGGAGGACTTTCAACCTCTCGCGGTGAATTATCGCGAGACCTCCTCCGCGTCCGTTGCCACGGGGACAGCAGATGTAAACATAGCCCGGAGGAGCGGCTTCGTTTAGCTGAGAATGGTCATTTTGCTGTTGCCAGGTTTCAGTCAAACAGAGAAAGTCCAACTTAAGGTCAGTGAGGAGATCTTGGATAAGATGACCCTTGCTCGTGAGGGAGCGGATGTTGAGCAGACCGAAGTTTACAGCGGTGTTTCCATGCTTGACAGCAGCGTTAGCCGACCAGGCTAGGCTGGCTAACGCGCTGTGGTCAACAGTCCGGCCTGAGTACCTGGGAGGACGGCGTGAGGTGGACCAGAAAGATTTGATTGTAGAGGAGTGATCTTGGTGGAAATTCCTACTGCGGTCACGTCAGCAGTTTTCCTACTTACAGAGGACTTTTTAATTTCATTATAAAAAATTTTTCATAAAAATATGAAATGTATTCAAATAGAATAAAAAGTGGTGTGTCTCATAGAACAGGCTTAGATCTACCATTCTGAGTTGATTCAGTCATGTGACTTTTTGGTTCGAAATTATATTGCTTTAGGACACATTTCATATTTTTATGAATTTTTAATGTGTTTTATTATGTAAATATGAACATTAAAGCTCAATAACTACCAGGTCATGTGACCTGTTGACCCAAAATCAACTCAGAATGGTAGATCTAAGCCTGCTCTATGAGACACACCACTTTTTATTGCATTTGAATACATTTCATATTGTTATGAATTTTTAATGTATTTTATAATGTAAATATGAACATTAAAGCTCAATAACTACCAGGTCATGTGACCTGTTGACCCAAAATCAACACAGAATGGTAGATCTAAGCCTGCTCTATTAGACACACCACTTTTTATTGCATTTGAATACATTTCATATTTTTTATGAATTTTTTATGTATTTTATAATGTAAATATGAACATTAAAGCTCAATAACTACCAGGTCATGTGACCTGTTGGCTCAAAATCAACTCAGAATGATAGATCTAAGCCTGCTCTATGAGACACACCACTTTTTATTGCATTTGAATACATTTTCTTAATTTTTAATGAATTTTATTTGTGCACTTCTATTAATCTGAACATTTTATTTCAATGTAGTTCTCATATTTTTTCGAATAACATCTAATTGTATGTCACAGCCACTTTTTATTTTGGAAACCGGAAGTTTACACACGCTCTGTTAAGTTGGCGCCGACTTTCCCACTTGTTTTGGTGCGTTCCAGTTGTAGTCGGAGGTCGGAATTTCCCACTTCCGAGTAGGAAATTTTATCTGGAACGCCCCCCGAGGTCAGAATATCCTACTCGGAACTCGGGGAGACCTCACCACCCCCGAGTTGACGATCAAAGATGGCAGCCCCCAGTGTGCACAGTTATTTAGCTCCTGTAATAATCCATTTATTTGCACTTCTGACTAGTGTGTGTTGCTCTAGATCAGCTGTATACATAGTATTGTTAGACTTATATTTACAAAAATACTGCCATAGTGATAATCACATTCTTCATGTGAAATTTGTGAACAACAACGCAGGGCGTGCTAACAACAGCTAACAATAGCCTGGTCGATCGGCACGTTGTTTTTCCGACTTCAACTGGAATGCAGATAAGTCGGAGATGACGTCACTCCCATTTCCCAGCTCCCAGTTCCGAGGTAAATGGAACGCAGCATTTCTGTGCGCTTGCCATAAAGTCTGTAATAATTGCGCACTTAAAATTTTGGAGCGGGTGGCTTGACCACGCGAAATCGAGAGACGGCTGACGTGACCGCAGTAAATTCCTGCAGGACCCACGGTGGATGTATTTACGGCGAGATGGAAGCGCGATGTCCTGGTGATGGTGCAGTACAGGTGGTGGGGGCTGGGGCAGATGCCAACGAATCCATAGCAGCTCGGCAGCGGTGTACTGGAGTAGTCCTGCCACAGGATGATGGCAGGACAGCAGGAGCAACCAGACAAGCATAGACCTTGCTTGCCCGCATGACATGGACATGAATCAGAGCCGGTAGCAGTTGGTGGCAGGCGGGAGAGGCGGGACTTTTCCCGGTGGCTTGCCTCCTTATTGGCCTGCCTGGACAGGCCAGCCACGGACTGGCAGGCCAATGAAAAAAGTTGGTCGGCTTTTTGGCAGACAGGCCAGTGACAGCAGCGCTAGCATACGTCCCCCCTCCTGCCACTCACACAAAGCAAGCGCTCTGAGTTCTGAATCAGAAGGATAGGGATTGGTTAGTGACTTTTTTTTCAGAAGAAATGTGCCGTGATTGGTTAGTTGCTTTGTGGCCCGCCCCTTCATAGGAAACAAGCACTGCAGAGCGATTATACGAGAGCGAGACGAGAGAGGGAAAGCAGTGAGGACTATAGAACACCCTGATAAACCCGGCAGCAAAAGAGGAGAAAAAACAAAGAGAAAAGGTGGACATGAGAGGGAGATGGAGAGGGAAAAAAAGGTCACTCGAGGAGGAAGGGGCAAAGTGTTATAAAATGACACACATGTTTCGTCAACCCCCGCTCAGGTCCATCAATGTACAGTTCAAAATAAATGATGCTGTTACTTCAAGTAAGTTTACAAACAATTGGTTCTTCTCACAAATGCATCATCAGACATCCCCGGGCAGAGAACTTCAGAGGCCAAAATATGATATAAAATAAACGGTTTATTGTTGATTTGCTTGGCTATATTAGAAAACTTTGTTTCATTTTGTCAGATGCCAGTGACATATGAAGAAATATGGAGTTTTTAGTGAAATCAATGAGTGATATTCAAATATCTGAACAGATTCTTAAAGGAATATTACACCCAAACAACGATTTGGCCTCATTTTCTACTCACCCTCATGCTGAACAACACTGTGGAGTAGTTTTGGAACATCTAGGATGCAGCCGGAGATCTGGGGGTATACTCGCTGTCCACTGCCATTGATATCATGACTTAGATACGAGCCCGAACAAACAGTGTCCTTAAAAGTCCACAAAAAGTAAAACACTAACTAAACAGTACTACTTAGCATTTCTATGATACTCTTACGGGTGCCTACGGGAGCCGCGGAAGACCAAACAAAGGAATGCGCACTCTGCAATAACTAGGAGCGTAGAACAAGAAATCCCACATTCTGCTGTGAGCAACGGAGCCGTGGACAGACACAAGAGGGGTCAGCAGAATGTGGGATTTTTTGGGTTCTTGTTTCGTGTTCTACACTCCTAGTTATTGCAGAGTGCACATTCCTTTGTTTCGCATCCGCGGCTCCCGTAGGCACCCGTAAGTGTATCATAGAAATGCGAAGTAGTACTGTTTAGGCTATAAACATGTGCTAAATGATGTCGTTTCGAGTAAATGGTGGACGTTACCCGCTCAGGACACTTGGATTACAGCACACGAGCAGTATGGAGGAATATTGCTGACTTTTTGTGGACTTTTAAGGACACTGTTCGTTCGGGCTCGTATCTAAGTCATCATATCAATGTCAGTGGACAGCGAGGATCCCCACAGATCTCCGGCTGCATCCTAGATGTTCCAAAACTACTCCACAGTGTTGTTCAGCATGAGGGTGAGTAGAAAATGAGGCCAAATCGTTGTTTGGGTGTAATATTCCTTTAAGATACTTTAGAAAGAAGTAGACAGAAAAGGTCTCCAGTATGTTTTAGAGAGATACATCACCAAATCAAATGTTGGCAGAGTTAAAGTGAAATCAAAACAATTAAACTAAGAACAACAGTGTTCTTGTAGAGTAGGGTAAGTCGATATATTCTGTTTAAATTAAAATTAATTTTAATTTGTCTTTCATTGTCATTGGGTTTGCGAATTTCTATGGTGGTCATTCACAAAATGCTAAAATATATCAGTATGTAAGAACTTGTTTCTGTTACACATATTTTTTGTTCACATATTTCAATGGCTCAGAATTTAACAGAAGTAACCTACTACTGATACGTCTCTGTTTGTTAACAATATATTACCTGACACATAGCGCTCATGATAGTTACCACCTTACTTTAGAACAAATGCAGGTGTTCTTAGGCTTTATCCACACTCAGCATCTTTCTATTTGCATCTTGGGCTTGGGAAAGGCCAAAAAAAGTCCACACCACCCTCCAAACTTCTCAAATATTGACTGTTAGACTTGTAAGTGCTGTATGCACACAGCTTAGGCATATAGATTTCTTTTGAAAGCTTGACAGGCCTCCTGTGCATTGTAATGGTTTCTAACCTAGGATTGGACAGTGGCCCTTTGTGGGAAGGGCTTAGCAAAGGGTCACTTGTACCCTCAGAGTTAGACCCTCACCCTTTTAATAACTCAATGAAGTACACACTCACACACCATTTGTCTTTCTATGGCCTTTGCTTTATTCTAACAGCAACATTAACAGCCTTCTCTTCTGGTTGTCAGAGGAAGTTTTATTCCTCATTGTAAATTTCTTTTTCTGTCTGTCTGCTGCAGTGCTGTGGTGCTTTGTTCTGCTTGTCTCTCAATAGTCAAAACATAATATAGTTACTAGACTAGTCACCTGTGTATATTCCAACCTTGGATTATAGGGATCCCAGTATCATAAGCCAAGAGATGGATAAATAAAATATATTATGTATGTACTGCTGTTGATGCAGCTGCCATTTTGGTATATCTGGCATTGACTGTATGGAGCTGCTGCATGGTTGTGTTTAACAGAGTTACTGTCAGTTTAGTAGTGTTCTAATTGCTATAACATAACTGTAAAAGGCATAATTTTGGAAGGAAAAAAATACAAATTTTTGGTGCATTACCCCACATGACACTACCCTCGTGGTGGCGGAAGTGGCCTGACTGATTGGAAATCTCCCAGCCTGAATTTCTTTCCCAGTCCGGCCCTGGTTGGTGGGCAAAAGTTTGCCGGTGAGGAAGACGCAGTCAAAACACCATCTCAGCGTATAATATACAAAAGGTGGGTGCCAAGAACTCACACAAAAGGTGCAGTGTAACTGATTGTGTCGTTAAAACCGTCAGCAATAAAACAAGTTTAAAAGAGTTTAAAAAGTTCCAGAGAGCAGCGGCAGTAAGTCACGCCAGCGTCCACTCAACCGGAAGTTACACATAACTTCGCGTGTTGCATGTTGGGTATTTATAGCCATGGCAAGGCATTATTTCCAATGCAAATCACTGTTCAGCATCTGCCATTTATTCAATTTTTAGCCACATGCTAACCAAACCGAGGATATATGCCTCTGGAGGACATGAACATTGGAACAGCACTTGAGCAGCGACTGATAATGTGGATGCCTGCCCACGCCAACATCAGACCAAGGCAAGGCAAGGTACCTTGGCTTTGGGAAACAGCCATTGTTTTCTAAAGCTGTATTATTTGGTCCCTGTTCAGATTGGAGGGCTGCAGTTTGACGGAGATCAGCTGTGATCACCTGGCCTCTGCTCTGAAGTCCAACCCCTCCCACCTGAGAGAGCTGGACCTGAGTGTAAACAACCTGCAGGATTCAGGAGTGAAGCTGCTGTGTGGTTTTCTGAAGGAGCCGGGGTGTAGACTGGAAACTCTGAGGTCAGATACCACGTTTAAAATCTGTGCTGAGATAAATGTGATATATTAAAGCCAATACCAAGATTTTTAATGATTTATTTATTTATTTCTATTTATTTATTTAATTTTGTAATTCAATTCTTATTGCTTTATTTTTTAATTCTTTCATTTCTTAGATGTATTCATTTTTAAATATATATCTTTTATAATTATCTTACATCTACTTTTTTTGTTTACATCTGCTATTTAATTACATCTAATCTAATCTAATATACATATGTTTTTTATGAACAAGCATTAGGGCCATTTTAGATGGAGAACATAATTTTGGTTTAGCTGGCATTGAAGTCAAAATTTCGAGAATAAAGTTGAGTAATATCTTGATAAAAGTTTAAATGTCGAGAAAAAAATCAAATTCGACAAAAAAGGTGAAGTGTCAAGGAATAAGTCAAAATGTCGTGAATAAAGTCGTCAAATGTGACGACTTTATTCTCAACATTTTGACTTTTATCACAAAGTTGTTATTAAACATTTCAACTTGACTGTCGACTTCCCTAAAATAATTTTCTCCATCTAGCATGGCCCTAATGATCTTCTAAAGTACATCCATTAGGTGGCAGTATGAACAAATAAGGCAGGTTAGACTGTCAGTGAGGAGACATTGTTTTCTAAAGCTGTATTATTTGGTCTCTGCTCAGATTGTATAGGTGCGATTTGACAGAGATCAGCTGTGATCACCTGGCCTCTGCTCTGAACTCCAACCCCTCCCACCTGAGAGAACTGGACCTGAGAGAAAACAACCTGCAGGATTCAGGAGTGAAGCTGCTGCGTGGTTTTGTGGAGAATCCGGGGTGTAGACTGCAGACTCTGCTGACATACTATATGTAGGAACCAGAATTCTCATTTTGCCTGTAGGCGTCAGTATAGGCTGGTGTCCTTCGTCTATTTAGTCAGGTGGGTTAATCAGTGCAGGTGCGCACAGCAGGGAAGCTAAACGGTTTTTGACCGTGCCGTGGTTTGTGTTTTGTGGATTTTGGAATACTATGGATTTATGGAATACAGTGTCATATAATAAATGAACAAAAAGGGACTAAAGTGTGTGTGTGGACATTCGCTTCGTTGGTTTTGGTTGGCACACACGGGACACGTTCAAGCCCTTCAAACTACTGTGCGCCGATAGTGACAAAGGAAGCCGCTATACTGTATGCCTTATAGTTAGTTTAATTCAGTCCTGGAGCAGCTCATGGCTCGTAGTTACGCTGCATCAGGCTCAGACTATTTTGCTTGTGTTTGTGAGATTTGAATCATCAGAGGCCAAATTGGCTCTGATTATGATTACATTATTTTCTTGATCAAAAGAGACCAGGGGTTTGGACTAAAAGGGAGTGAAAATATAAGATATAAATAAAATAATATAAAAAATATCTATGTTTAGGTTTAAGGAGGTGAAAAGATTTGACTCAGTGAAAGTGAAAAATATATAATTTTGATATCACTTTAAAGAGAGGATTTTGAGACCTACAAAGGTGAGAAGTTTTTTAATAAACTCTCATTGTCCCCATTTTTTTTTGTAATTTCTTTTTTATGGGTTTGGCCATTATTTGAAGAATCTATTTATCTCTTTATAAATTGCTTTTAATTGGTTTTTAATTGTTTTATCTTACTCTGTAGTACTTTGAGTTGAGATTCCAACAATGTAAATACAATTAAATACAAGTATTATTATTATTATGATTACTATTATCATTATTAATCATTTCAGTGTTAGAACCAGTGTCATCAGTTCATTGCTGCATAACCTCACCTCGAATATTCGCTTTCACCTCATTTTTGGAATATATTGAAATTATTGTTTTGTGTTTTCATCTCATTTGAAAAAATATGAAGTTCTTATGTGAATATCTATAAAAAATTTTAAAAAAAAAAGAAGAAGTGATGGTGAAGTTCAAGTGAAAAGAAAACATGCAAAGAAAGTGAAAATAAAAACATAAAAAGATTATTTTTTGTTGTGTTTTATGAAAGAATATTCAGTGAAGTGATTCAATGAATGACGCAAGAGCTGTTTTCTGTTAATAAATAAATATGAGCACAATATTGACTACTAACCTATATTTACTACAAATGTATATTTACTACAAACCTGTCAATGAAATACTCAATGATATGAAGTGATGTGGGGCCACATCAGCCCCTCCATCAGTCTACCAGCTCTTTTAATCTTCATATTTAAGACATTTTATTCATATTTATAGAATTACTCTCTGCCAGGGCTGCATAAAGAAAAAACTGGGCCCCTGACAGAGCCTTTAGGGGCCCTTTCTGGAAGATATTCACTTCAATAAACCATGCTGGAGCAGAAAGTCAAGTCCAAATGTCTTTATGTAATTATTTTTAAAAAAGGTCAATAACATTTATATTTTTAAAAAAGGTGGGTAAATGTCTTTGAGGCTGGGCCCCTGAGAGCCCTTTATCCCCCTCTATGGGCGGCCCTGCTCCCTGCACAAAATAAGGCTTTTAATCTGGACCCACCCCAGTCATGTGACCAAGAGTTGGCGCGAGATTACCTGCTTTAAAAACAGGAAGTGACGCGCTCAGGTGCGGCGTTCAAACACAGGGGGAGGCGTCATGGCGCATCAAGGTAGGAGCATTTTCAGGCTGAGAGAGTGAGAATGGATGAAGAGAGGTCTGAAAAATGAACAGAGAGTTCGAGGAGGGACAGGGGTTTGTCTGGGGGAGTGAACATTCCTGACAGAAACAGAAAAACACGCTCCTGAATTCGAAGTGCGCCTGTCCTCATAACTTTACGGTAAATGCTGCGCGTTAAAGGAGGCCGCCTGAGCGTCTTCACGTGTTCCTGTTTTCCCTTCACCATCATTTGAGGGAAACGGGAAACATGAGGTCAGAAATGCCTCTTTGTGCTTCATGAATGAAGCAGATGTGTAATAATAGAACTGTGTTAATCAGCAGAGGTCAGGGGTCATGAATGCATGGCGCGAGACTTAAAATGAAATGAAATCGACTGGTCAATGAATTTGATGTCCAGTAAAACAATTTTCTTCCATTAGTACCACATGAAACTTAAATAACTGCAGAGAATACACTCTGGACTACATGGGCATGCAATAGGAAGTACTTTTACTCTTTGATTTTAGAGAAATCCAAGTTACTAATGGAAGAAAAGTATTTAATTCAACGCCAAATTTACTAAAATATGTGTTTACTTTGTTCTTTAAGCACTCATTACTCATTACCAGCTTAATATATGGTATATGGTTTGGATATATTCTTTACAAAGTTTATAATATTTAATAAAGGTTTTAAGTTAACCCTCCTCTCTCTGTGAATTCATTGCAGTTTGTAGAAAAGGTATACATTTTAAATATTTTGTAATTGTAAAGGTTTTGAGGGCACAAAAAACTTCTAAATTCTGCTTATTACACAGCAGTGGTTTGCAATACTGAAGATTTGATCCAGTACCAACTAAATACAGGGTCCATACTGATTTTTTTTAATATTTAAGGTGGATGCATCATCAAATGTCTTCATCAAAATGAGTTTTCATGATCTTGAAGTGTTTCTGTGGTTTTCAGACAATCTGGAGGGGATCTGATGAAGGTCTAGGACCTGAAAACATCACATTCCTGCTGATAATCCTCATGAAATTTGGCTGACTGCTTGTATTATTTGATCTGAAATAGTATCCTGGTGCAGAAACATTGAATTTTTAACTTAATAATAATCATTGAATTGATACACGGCCGACAGCTTCGTGTCCAACGGGGGCAAAAACTATTTTTGGATGCATCAACATTCAACAAATTAATCTTGAATTAATCTTTAATTACTAAGCCTCAAATTTAAATCTTTTTCCCAGTGATAGTAACTGTCACAGAAAATCAATGACAGCATGTTTTTATGTCAAAAACAAGTTTTCCTCATTTTCAATAAGAAATTTCCATCTATTGTTAATATTTGTGAAACAAACACAAGGCCTTAACTAGACCAGAGATTTATTTTTTAAATCTGGATCATCTTTAACCCTTTAACTCCCAGTTACTGTTTGGCAGAGGTCAATAAATTCAGGAATATTTAATGTGTTAAAAAACATGTCATTGTTTGTTTCTGCCATTGTACAGGATATAGAATAAACTACAAACAAACCAAAAGAACTGATATTTTCTTTGTGTGGGATTTAAAGGTTTAAAAGCTAAAAACCATTATTATTATCAACATTGTTATTATAAATACTTACTCATTTACTAATTTGATTTTTTATATCAAAAGAAAATCTGTTATTCATCTGAAACATTTTCATGTTTTTCAAACTCAATATAATCTGTTTTAAGTTACTTTTGATTTAACTGTATTTACAGACATTTTAGCCTTTTCTAATTAATTTTGCCCAAAATATTTCTTCATTTTTATGTCATCATGTAATGAATTGTTAACTTTTTAAACCTTTAAACTCCACAGCATAATATTTTAGGTTTGTCGTTTTCTTTGTTTCCTGAAATGTGAATTTAATCAGACAACAATTTGATTTAAAACATTAAATTTCTTTTTTTATTGATGACCTCTGCCAAACTAGAGATGGGATTTATGGTTTTGTAAATCTTTTCCTGTTTCAAAAATTCAATCTCATTTGGCTCATTTTTATTTATTCACTTTTAAGAGGTCAGCCTGGGTTTAGTTCATTTATCTTGGGAAATAATCACAAAAAATGATGAAGCTGAGATTTATCAGAATAATTTTATATTAAATAAAACTTAGATTTCACAATATTTGAGTTTGAATTCTTCTGAAATATTGATTCTACCTTCATTTGACATATGCACAAGATTTTAAAGTTTGATTATTCATTGTAAATATTCCCTGCCATATCCTCTGAGTTGATTCTGTTTACCCTTTGTATAAATTGTGTATGTGTGTAAAACTACTTTGACTTATTTATTCATAACACCTAAACATTATAAATACACAATAAAAAAAACAGCAGGCTACAATGAAGTTCATGAAAAGCTTTTAGTATATTTACAAAATATTTTTTAAAATAAATGATTACAATAAATTAGAAAAAATGTGCATCCACTAGTATTACTGATAACTTACAATGGACTAGTGAACTGTCCATCATTTAATTAATTTGTCATTTGTAAAGCACTTTGTGTACGTTTTTTAATATGAAAAGTGCTTTATAAATATTTTTTGATTGATATAGTTGCTTTTTAAAACAAACAAATAAATAAATGAAAACAGAGCTTAATCCTGAGGAGGACTCCTGAATTGGAGTGATTTAATATTAGCCTATATGACCCACAAAACCAAACCAGTCCTTTAGTCTGAACCATAACCCCAATAACAAAATAAAATTAAACAAAATAAATGACCTTCAAAATCATAACGACGACGGACTCCTTGTTCCCTTTTGACTACACTGCCACACTGAGGCACTCACGTGAAGGGCGTGCACAACTTATGTGCACATCTTACTAACCCTCTTGTGCTCTCTGTCTGCCAATTCCGACCAGCTTTTTTTTTACTGAGGCACTAACCTGAAAGCGCGCACAACTCCTGCGACATTTGCATATGAAAAAAACTGCGCTCCTCTATATTTTTCCGTCTCACTCGGTGTAGGGCATCTTGAGCTTTTATTGTGTGGACCATAGGTTGAACTCAAAGAGAAAAGAACGGCTCCCAACCAATCGTGACTCGGCTCCCATCGTTCATGTTAATGAGCCGTTCAAAAGATTCGGTTCGTTCGTGAACGTCACAACTCTATGCCAAACAGTTGAGCTGGTAGTTAAAGGGTTAATTTTCCTGCCAATACTTGAAGCTCTTCCTTTGTTTGTCATAATTATCCTGATGTACATTTATTAAACCTTCTCATTTGTCTTTATGTTTTTACTGTAGCCTGCAGCACATAAAAAACTGTCCTAATATCTGAAATTCAACTTCAACAGTGTGTTCCCATCAAACTTTACTCTGTTTCATTGAACAGAAACGTGCCAAGATCTTTGCCACACAGTAATCAGACATTTTTATCAGCTTAGTAGTTTTGTCACAGGTCATGTCTGCATTTTAAATCTGATTTCTAAGCTCATGATCAAGTGAATTCATGCACCAAGATCCCCATAACTGAGGATGTAAATGTGTTGGATGTATTGTCTTAAATTTCAGAAATCCTCTGAACTCATTTTCTTCACAAGTTCATCTTCTGTTCTTTATTTCTTTTTAGTTGAACCTGAGGTGGCTGTTTCTCTGTCTGCTAAAGGTTTGCATCAACGTGGCTGAAGTCAATGAAATGAAAATGTAATAATCTGTTTGTCTTTATTTTTGTGTAAATGAAACCCTCTCTTTGTCAGATGAAAACCTGTCCTTTCTGTATTTATTTTCTGTTTCCTGAATGTCTCAATAAAGATGAGTTCTTTTTGAACTTGTGGAGATGGTGTCCTCATAACTGAGTATGGAACAATCAAACAGTGCTGCCACCCTCAGTCTGAAGTGGAGACGACAAGAAGACAAGCAGAGAGCTGCAGGAGAGCAGAGAGAACAATGAAGCTGAGATGATCCATTACTCAGACAATGATCTTTGTATTTTAAAGGAATGATGGGGGAAAAACACAATTATTTAGAATTCATACTGTAAACATGCATTCAGTCCAAATGTACAAACATAAAAATACTAAACAAACATTCATATATACTCATGCATACTATCAAATGTTGACACATTTATTCATTTATACAAACATCAAACATTCATACTTGCATACTTTCAAACTTTCATGCGTTCAAACGCTCATATATTCAAGCATTCATTCATACATTTAAACATTCATACATTCATACTTCACTCATACATAAATTCAAACATTGATTCATGGTTCATTTGTCCATGTCAATCCAAAGTCAGCTTTATTTCTGGAGCACATTTAAACAGCCAGTGGCCAACCAAAGTGCTTTACAGTAGAAAAGGCTCTGACACAAGACTGCCTATCTGCCTGTCTCAATCTGTTCCACTCATTTCCTTTGTCTCTGTCCACAGAAGTGCTGTGAAGAAATCTGGGCCAAAATCAGCTTCTTTTTCTTCAAGTCATGAAGCCAACTTCATTCCTCTTAACCCTTTAACTACCAGCTCAACTGTTTGGCAGAGGTCCAAAATAAACTCAGGCCTATTTAATGTTTTATAAAACAGAACACATCAAATCAGTGTTTGCTTCCCTTAACATTTCAGGGAACAGAGAAAACTACAAACAAACCAAAAAACAGATATTTTCATGGTGTGGGATTCAAAGGGTTAAAAAGTTAAACGTTAATTTTCTGATGTTTTAAAATTCACAAATATTTGGGACAAAATCAATTAGAAAAGGCCTGAATGTTTGCAAATAAAATAGCAATAAAATAATTTAAAAATTTCTCATTTTGTAAAATGAGAAAAGTGTAAAATTTTTTCTTGTTCATTTTTCTGGCACAAATAAGCATTTTAAAAAAAATGCACGATTTGCTAGATAGAAGTATGTGCATTCCCTCTTCTGGCCTCTTTTCTACTTTTTACTAGTATCATTATCATATTCTCAATTCTTATTTTATAAAATTATTATTACAATGTATTTTTACTTATTTATTTTATTTTGTTTTTATTTTTTATAATCATTATTATTAGTTTATTCTCTATCCTTGGGGCTATTTTAAGTATGCGTTTGTGTTTTTATTATAATGTCACTATATATTACAACGATTATTATTATTTATTTATCTTTTATTTATATATATTTTTTATTTATTTATATATATATTTATTTGTTTTATTTAATTAATTTTTTATTTAGTTATTTTAGCCATAACTGTTTTACTTAACTCTTCTAACTCTTTTAACTGTATTTTATTATTTCTTTTCTAGTTATTATTGTTATTACTATAACTTTGTTTGTGTACCTATGTGTGTATTGCTAATTATTTTCTTTTTTTAAATATTTTATTCATTTATTTATTTTCTGTTTTTTTGGTAAACTTTATGATATGGCCCCTTTCTTTGGGGGGGGGGGGGGGGGATTTTATATAGGTATATGTTTACAGTTATGTATTTTTATAGATATGCATACCTTTATTCTTCATAATGTTATGATTTATCCTATCCTTTAACTCTCACATAAAGCAAATTTCAAAAACAGCCTTTTTTCATCTACGCAACATCGCTAAAATCAGGCCTATCCTGTCCCAGAGCGATGCTTAAGTCCATGCTTTTGTTACCTCCAGATTGACTATTGTAATTTCTGCTTTCAGGCTGTCCCAGCAAGTCACTTAAGATCAGCTGGTCCAAATGCTGCAGCACGTGTGCTGACTAAACTAGGAGAAGAGACCACATTACTCCTGTTTTAGCTTCTCTGCATTGGCTTCCCATTAAATATAGAATAGAATTCAAGATTCTTCTTACCTATAAAGCTCTCAGTGGACAGGCACCAGTCTATCTTAAGAGCTTGTAGTGGCAATCAGAACATTACGCTAAAATGCTGGACTGCTGTTACCATCAATCTCCAAAAGTAGTATAGGTGACTTCAGTTATCAGGCTTCTTCTCTAAGAATTTACCAACCACAGTTCAGAGTCTGACACTCTCTCTACCTTAAGGTTGACTTAAAACATTCCTCTTTGATAAAGCTTTCAGTTAGGGACCAGCTTATAGGTTATAAATAAATAAATAAATAAATTAGTTCATAAATTAAACTCATAGTTTAGATGTAACAGGCCTAGACTGCCGGAGTCTGGCACAATGGGCTCTCTCTCTCTCTCTCTCTCTCTCTCTCTCTCTTCTTCTTTTCTCTCTCTCTTCTCATCTGCTTTTTTCTCTCTTTTTTTTTTTTTTTTTTATGCTGGTTTGTTTGCTTTGTGTTTGGCTCTTGTCTTGTAGGTGGTCTGATCCTTGGTAGACTGCCTGCTGCTGTGGAGTCATGAAGCCTCAAAAACTACAGTTATAAACATGACACATAGTTGGCCATTTTGTGAACACTCATTCCCATTATCATTATAGCTATTTATACAGATATGCATGATCTCCATATCCATGATCGATACATCTACAGTACCTATATTTTACTACCACATAGGCATGAGGTTTTGAAAATGGGATGTCACATCTCAAGAGGCCAAACACATTTATATTTAACTGAGACAAATATGGTTGGGATGCACTTGTGGTCCACCTGAGTTGCACTACCATAAATTCTTATTTTCATTTTCAATATCTAAGATTATACTTTATAAAATGATCACCACAACACATTCAGACATGAGGATCCTGAAAATGAGATTGTATCTCAAGAAGCTAACCTCTAATAAATCAGACGACAGCTTGATGGTACATGAACCTGTCCCTAACTTTAGTTCTTACTTTAGTCCACTTGTCTCCTCTTACCTTCCTTCCTTCACCCTCACACCAACACAGCATGGTGTGGATTTGCTGTTCATCATGAGACTGGGATCCACATTCAAGATTTCCTGCTGCTTAACAGAAGGTTTTTTCTTGCCGCCATGATAAAATTCATGATTGGCTATATGGATTCATGTTGGTGTTGATGTATATATTGTATATATATGTATATGTGTATTTTATATGTATATATGTATCTATGCATATATGTGTATCCATAAAATGAAGAGCTTTATGCTCTATTGTAAAGTGTCTTGAGATAACACTTGTTATGAATTGGCGCTACACAAATATAGATTGATTGATTGATTTACCAATGTGAAAATGCACGCATTCATTGTAACGAATTGTAAATTTCTGGTAATTATGTGCCAAAAACTCAGTAAAAAAGAATGTTGGAAAAAAATAAATTCTCATTGAAGTTAATTATTTTAAAATATGAGTGTGATAATAAAAACATTTCACTTTTTACACCTTTAAATCCCACACAAAGGAAATATCAGTTCTTTTGGTTTGTTTGCAGATTTTTCTGTTTCCTAAAACTCTGACAAAAACAAACAATGATGTGTTATTAAATATTTCTGAATTTATTGACCTCTGCCAAACAGTTGATGTTGAAGTTAAAGGGTTAAAGCTGATTCTTCATATTATTTCCCTCTTCCTCCCCTTATTATATGATATTTATGAAGGTGTTGCAATCCTAGCTGAATTATTCTGAAATGGTCTGGCATGTCCTCCACTAGTGATGTTCGATACCACCAATTTCCTTTCCGATCTCATACTGAGTAAAATTCCTGCTGGTATCGGTGATAATGATCCAACACTGATACTTTGTGTAAATACACCCAATGTGTCTGGTAAATCAAAAAAAAGTAGTGTATTTCAAATCATAGCTTCACAAAAATACAAGACATCCAAGTCATTTATTTTATCTGTTTCAAACTTGAGGCAGCAGCTTTCTTCTTCTACAATACAGCCAACAGAAAAAAACAGAGGACGCAACCATATAAAATATGTGAAAATGTCTACTCTGCATTTAATGCTGAATCATATTTAGATTTCACTATGTATGTAGTCTCTCTAAATAGCCTACAATAAGAGGATACAAACACCTACTGTTTTATAATACGAGGTGTGAGATTATCTCTGATAGATATTATGAATCCAAGATGAGCTCATGCAGCTATTTGTTGAAGCATGTACTTATTTTGGTACTTTTCATAACCATATTAATTTAAACAACTTCAACAGCAACAGTACCGCTTAGGTTCCACATTTTTCATTGTTACCTGGATAGTGCCCGCCTGCAGCACCAAATGACTCCACCAGAGACGCCTGTTTAGCCCGACCAGCAGCAGCACCTGCAGCTGAGCTTTTCTCTTCTGTCACTTAACGTATATGTACATATATAACGTATATAATCTGTATTTTGGTTTAACCTCAGTGTTTAACCAGGTTTGTTGTGTTGCCACAACTTCTTACTGTTTTCCTTCATACACTCCTGATCAAAATCTTAAGACCAGTTGGAAAATTGCTAGAATTTACCTTTTGCACTTTTGGATCTTAATGAGGTTTATAGAGCTATAATATGTTAAAGCAAGAAGGGGGAGTGTGACAAAAAGCACTTTGGAAAAGTAATTTATTGAAAACAACAACCTGAAATAGGCTGTTTATCAGCTGATCAAAAGTTTAAGACCACAGGCTATTAAAGCCAAAATCCGCTCCAAATGTTCATTTTCTGTCAGGCATTCACACGGTCATGCCCTCCTGATGGCTAAAGCTAAGAAGCTTTCTCTTCTTGAACGTGGTCGGATCTTAGCTGCATAAGCAAGGACAGCGTTACAGCTGCTGAGGTTGGACGAGTAAGACAGTCATTCTACATTTTATAAAGATCCTGAGCATTATGGAACAAAAAAGTCAAGTGGTAGAAAAAAAAAATTACACCTGCGCTGAGCCGAGGATCTGATTGGCTGTCCATCAAGACACAGTCTCGACCAAATTAAGGCCCCTTACTGGTGCCGACTGCAGTTAATAACCATCAGACGGCATCTGCGGAAAAGGGTTTCAAAAACAAAAAGAATTCAAAGACCTCGCTCCTTCAACGCCACAAAACTGCCCGTGTACTTTGGAGCATCAAACATGGGACACTGAAAGGTGGAAAAAAGTTTTATTCTCTGATAGAAAAATGTAACCTTGACGGTCCAGATGGCTTCACATACTGGCATGACAGATCCCACCTGAGATGTTTTCTACCGGCGCAGTGGATCCATCTGGGTGCTTTTCATTCAGTGAACACTGGAGCTTCAGGTGGTGCAGGGTCGTCAACGGTGGCTGGTTACGCAGATGTTGCAGAGGGCATCCTCATGACTGAGGGCCCTGCTGTGTGGTAACAGCTGGGTTTGTCAATAGGACAACGCTGCAGTTCACAATGCTCGCTTGACCAAGGACTTCTTCAGGGAGAATAACATCACTCTTTTGGACCATCCTGCATGTTCCCCTGATTTAAATCCCATAGAGAACATTTGGGGATGGAGGTCAAGGGAAGTTTATAAAAATGGCCGTCAGGTCCAGACAGTTGATGCCCTTCATGAAGCCATCTTCACCACTTGGAGCAATGTTCCCAAAAGCTTCCTGGAAACACTCTCATCAAGCATGCCCAAACCAATTTTTGAAGTGATTAACAAGAACGGTGGAGCTACTCATGACTGAGTCCTACTGAGAAACATTTTTGTTCTGATTTGGAGAGTTTTTTGTCATTTTTTGAACGATGGTCTTAAACTTTTGATCAGCTGATAAACAGCCTATTTCACTTTACTTGTTGTTTTCAATAAATTACTTTTTCAAAGTGCTTTTTGTCACACTCCCCCTTCTTTCTCTTGCATATTGTAGCTCTATTTAAAACCTCATTAAGGTCCAAATGTTCAAAATGCATATTCTAGCAATTTTTCAACTGGTCTAAGATTTTGATCAGGACTGTAGTTTAAATGACCATGTAGTTAGCATAAAAATGAGTTAACAGTAATCATTAGTTTTAATTTAATTACACTGAGAGTTTTTTTTTTCACTGATTTTATGATCTGACTATGTTTATTTGTTTCGATTCTTAGCTTTATATGTTGAGCTGTGTAACTTCAGTTTTAAAGGAGCTGATGGTTCACCTGCTCTGATTTATCCTTATTCACTGAACACCATGTGACTATTTGACTTTTACTCTAACTAATATGGGCTATGCATTTTATATGTGGATTCTATGAATAACTCTTATTTAATCTTATTTAATGATCATGTAAAATCATAATTTCATCTAAAATCACTGCGATAAATGATGACAAATGCCCAAATAATGACTGTGCGCTTTGTTTAATGTGATAACGATATTTGGTGGGCAGAGGAATAAAAGTTGGTTTCCGTTTGTGGGGACTGTTGACTGAGAAAAGAGATGAGATTAAATAAATCCTGGAATTTAGCCTGAAGCAGGCGAGAGCTAAAGAATAAATCTCCATGGTAACAGACATCAAAACATATTCCACTTCCCCCTATCCGACTTTTGTGCAACAGGCCCCTGATATTTATGAAGGTGTTGCAGGTGTTTGTCCCCAGGTGTCAACAATTAGTGGTGCGTTCCAGTTGTACTCGGAAGTGGGAATTTCCACACCATAGTTTGAGTTATAATTCCAAAAATGCTGCCATAGTGATGATCACATTCTTCATGTGATATTTGTGAACAACAACGCAGGACGTGCTAACAACAGATAACAATAGATCGGCATGTTTTATTCCGACTTCAACTGGAACATCGATAAGACGGAGGTGACGTCACTCCCGGTTACCTGTTCCCAGTTCCCAGGTTAATGGAACGCAGCATGACAGGATCAGAATGACGCAGAGGGAAATCGAAAGGTGAGCTCTGAGCTACAGTCTGTGAAAACAGTGCGCAGGAGGAAATAAAAAAGCTAAATAAGGTGAGTATTTATCCTGCAGTCTTCAAATGTGTCCGTCAGTGTCTCTGCTCACTGTTACCCGTGAACAAAGACACCAAGGTGGAAGTGATAATGTGATTTGTCCATGTTTGGTGACAGACTGTCGAAATGTTTGATAGAAACTCCAGGAAGAAGGGCGGGGGAGCAGGGCCACGTTAAAATGATATAAAAAAAGTAAAGTTACGAGAATAAAGTCGAAAACTTACGAGAATTAAGTCATAAGTCTTTTGAAATCAATCTCAGAAACATCTATTTGGGTAAAGTTAGAAAGATATTCACAGATTCGGACTTTGCGGCTCAATAAGTCATCAACAGAAGAACGTAGTTCCAAACCAGCCCCCTCTTTGTGATCACTGTAATGAAGACTGTGAGCTTTAAGATCGTTTTCCTCCAAACGAGACAGACGACTTCAACTGGTCTCAATAATTCTCGTAGCTTTTCAGCTCTATTATTGCAATATTTCGACTTTATTCTCGGAAATTTACGAGACCTTAATCGTAATTTTTCGACTTTACGACTTTATTCTTGAAATTTATGAGATTATTCTCATGACTTTTCGACTTTATTCTCGTAATCTCACTTTTATTTTGTTTTTAATGTGGCCCTAATCCTCCATCATAAGTCAGTAACATAAAGACCTGAGAGTAAAGTGAGCCTCTGTGGTGCTGCACTGCTCTTCTAAAGCTGTTTCCTCTGGCCTTTGTCTCTCTGCATGTGAGTTTTCTCCTGTTCTCTGGTCTTTGACCTGTTTTTTCTCCTCAGATAAGATGAGTGTTCCTGTGGAAGACGAAGACATGGCAGAGTCTGAGGTGTCTGGATGTTTGTCTCTGCAGAGTGACCAGTCCCAAGACTTTAATATAAAGTTTAATGATCGACCTGGAGCTTCAGGGCCAAAGTAAGAGATCTTAGAGGAACTAAGTGTGTAATTCTGTCGTCCAACAGCCCGTGTTGATCATGAAACACAGGCTGATCTATCTATCTATCTATCTATCTATCTATCTATCTATCTATCTATCTATCTATCTATCTATCTATCTATCTATCTATCTATCTATCTATCTATCTATCTATCTATCTATCTATCTATCCAGATTAAGTTAAAACAGAATATTTGAGGAGTCCAGAATTCTGACTTTATTTTCAAATTTTTGAAAAATTGAAATCTCCCAAAAACATTTTTTTCTGAGGCCTCTAATTCCACAATGGTGTCTTAGTGCCACTTCAAGCAATAAAAAAAAATGAAAACTCGAAATTTTTGAGGAAAAACTTGAAATTTTTGAGTTTATAAAGTCGCAAATTTGTGACTTTGAAAGCTTGAAAATTTGGGAAAAAACTCATATTTTGGTAATTAACCAATGTAGTTTCAAACCTGAGGCCTCATTTAATCAATATGATAGAGACTGTGAGCTACAACCTCGTTCTCCTCCAAGAAGCGTATTAGGGCCACTTAAAGAAATAAACAAAGAATGGAAACTCAAAATTTTCCACTTTATGAAGTCACAAATTAATGACTTAATAAACTTGAAAATGTGCGATAAACTTATATTTCTGGTCAATAACTCGGCAATAAAACAACGTAGTTCCCTTCATTTTAATCAGTGTGACAGACTGTGAGCTACGACCTCGATTTCCTCCAGACAAAACTATCCAGACCGATTTGTTGAAACTCCTGCGTCTTCATGCATCCGCTCACCATTGTTGTTTGAAAAAGTTTTTGTTCTTCATATGTTTGTTGTAGCAGCACTGTTTCTCTGTAAACCTACATCACCATCTACTGAAGCAGCATGAACACTACAGTGTTTTCAGTTGTTCTGGCGTCTCCATGTGAACATGGGTTGCATTTAAAAACTCAAATGAAGAACCTGTGTGTTTCAGGTGAGAGTATCTCTGTGTAAACAGGGCCTCAGTTGGTAGGGACGTCGTCTTTTAAAATGAAATCCAGGAGTTTGATACAGTCACATGTCAGTGTTTGCTCAGACAGGATACTTCCCCTCAGTTTCTCCCACCTTTGAATCATGTGTGTTAATGAATATGAAGCCATATGAATGTGATCAGCTAATAATATGGACAGTTTCTACATAATCCACCAGCGTAGTGTTCTGTACAAGGTGTGTGTGACCTGCTGAGCTTGAGGTCAAGGGTCATCACAAAAAACTAAGGTGATATTTTCTTTATTAAAAGGAGGCTCGACGCAGCAAGACCTGGGCAGCAGACAGATGGTAAGACACCACATACACACGTTTTATTTTACAACCAAAGAGAATAAACATTTACAACACACAATCTGAGAATAAACACTTATTTACAACAACATGCCTGTTCCACATTCATATGTATTGTTAATTTTGACTGACTTAAGCAAATGATAATTTTTTAAAACAGCAGGGAATTGTATGTAAGTAAATGATGCTTGTCCAAAAGCATTAGCGATTTGTAGAAAGAATGAGAAACTGACACTTTGATGTGTAAAAATGACTAAATGTTGTGGAGGTTGAACTAACAGTTCAGAGAATTTAAATTCTGATCTGAAAAATGCATCAAAACAACTGAGTAAAAAATAATTAGAATCTGAGCTGCTTCTCTGTGCTCAGGTCATAAAGACATTAAACCAGTTCAAGTTTATCTAATGCAATATAAAATGCACTGAGGGAGTGTGTGTATGAACTCTATTTCCAAAGAAGTTGGGACGCTGTGTAAAATCTACAAAGAGGAAACAGAGTACAATGACCTGTAAATCCTTTTTAACCTCTGTCCCATTGAATGGACTGCAAGACAAAATATTTAAAACTGAAGCTGATAAACTTTGTTTCTACCAAATATTCCATAATATCATGAAAGAGAACCCATGAACATCAACAGCATGGCAGAAATCCAGCACTGAATGCCTGTAACCTTTGACCCCATGAGTGCATTTTCATTAGAATTTGACATATGACCCACAGCACACACCAAGTCAGGACGCGTGGCTCCTCTGGATTCATGCTCTGACATTATTTCAGCAGGAGAGGGCGCTACAGGACACAACCAGAGGATTATGTTATGTGGAATTTTGATTGAAGCTGCAGGACACAAAATGAACTCAAAACATCAACAGAATTCTTTCTTACGTTATGTCTCTAAATTCAGAGCTTTAGTATAAACTAGAAGGGATGTTTGATCATTGAGATGACTTTGGAGTCAATACAGTTAATAATAGTTTAGTTATTACAGTTTTTTAGTCATTACCTATTTATCAATATACATCAATATAAAAATAATAATATAAAGTACATTAACACCTATTTCTCTAAAGTCAGACATGAAGTATTAACTGGAAGAGATGTTACTTAGGTACAGACATAAACAGTACAGTTATTACAGTTTTATAGTCATAACCTACTTATTAATATATGCCAATATTTAAAAGAAAATCATATAGAACACATGAAAAACTATTTCTTTAAAGTAAGTGCTGTAGTACAAGGCAGAGGAGATGTGTGATCATCAGGCAGTTTGGTGTCACTGTAACGTAAAACAGTTATTACAGTTTCTATCATTATTACCTGTAAACGAGTATCCATCAATATTTAAAAAATCGTCTAAATTACATTAAGAATAATTTCTCTTAAAATGAAGATGTAGTTTAATATTGAAGAGATGTTTGATCTTTAGTGTTGCTTTTGTGTCACTACAGTTACCAACAATAAAATCATCACAGTTATTAATTTACATACATATTAATAAACACAATTAAATATACAAAACATCATTTAAATCAAATCAAAACATTCTTCTTCTCATAACTTTATGACTTTATTCTCATAACCTTACTTTTTTTTGTTTTTGACGTGGCCCTAATCCTCCATCATAAGTTAGTACCATAAAGACCTGAGAGTAAAGTGAGCCTCTGTGGTGCTGCACTGCTCTTCTAAAGCTGTTTCCTCTGGCCTTTGTCTCTCTGCATGTGAGTTTTCTCCTGTTCTCTGGTCTTTGACCTGTTTTTTCTCCTCAGATAAGATGAGTGTTCCTGTGGAAGACGAAGACATGGCAGAGTCTGAGGTGTCTGGATGTTTGTCCCTGCAGAGTGACCAGTCCAAAGACTGGATTGACAGCTTTAATGATCGACCTGGAGCTTCAAGGACAAAGTAAGATCTTATTGCAGCCCTATTCATTTAGCGACCTGTGGGCCGCATGTGGCCCAAAACCAAAGTGATTTGGACTTGGGTCGGGCAAAAAAATCAGAAAAACCTTTGACAACCACTGACAAGTTCTTACAACAATTTGAAAGTTATTACAGACATTGAATGCAACACATTCTGAAAGGTAGCCGTTCACCTTAGGACTGCATTAGGCTTCCACTCTGCTACATTCAGAGCGGAGATTCTCCACGACAGTTTTGAACCGTTGAAAAGTGAATTCGGCCCAGTCTTCTTTGTGTATTGTTTACCATAATGCAAAGCACCAACAGGTTTTTTGGTCAAATCCGAACTTTTCATTGCGTATTTCATGGGAACAGTGCCTGAAGTGGCTGAATCTGCATACTTTTGTAACCAGGGTCCAGAGTTCAGCGTTTTGAAAATGCATCGTGGCCCGGCTTCATGTAAACAGGATTCACCGCATGTGCAGTACTGTTTCACATGAAGGCTGCACTCAAATACCAGGAACAACAGCTTTAGTGTCTACAGAGTAACATGTGAGCTGCTTACTGTGCTCAGTTTGTTATCCAGACAAAACTATCCAGACAGATTTGTTGAAACTCCTGCGTCTTCATGCATCCACTCGCCATTGTTGTCTTTGAAAAGTTTTTCTTCTTCGTATGTGTGTTGTAGCAGCACTGTTTCTCTGCAAACCTACATCACCATCTACTGAACCAGCATGAACACTACAATGTTTTCAGTTGTTCTGGTGTCCCCATGTGAATGTGGGTTGCATTTAAAGCGTAAATGAAGAACCTGTGAGTTTCAGGTGAGAGTATCTCCGTGTAAACAGGGCCTCAGTTGGTAGGGACGTCGTCTTTTAAAATGAAATCCAGGAGTTTGATACAGTCACATGTCAGTGTTTGCTCAGACAGGATACTTCCCCTCAGTTTCTCCCACCTTTTGAATCATGTGTGTAAATAAATATGAAGCCATATGAACGTGATCAGCTAATAATATGGACAGTTTCTACATAATCCACCAGCGTAGTGTTCTGTACAAGGTGTGTGTGACCTGCTGAGCTTGAGGTCAAGAGTCATCACAAAAATCTAAGGTGATATTTTCTTTATCCAGAAACAGGAGCCTCGTGTCCGACACAGCAAGACCTGGGCAGCAGACAGATGGTAAGACCTGCACTTTACAAAGACCAGACAACAGCTTGCTGATGTTTGTTATAAATGTTAGGGCTGTGCCTCTTTGCTTTGGGATATTTTTTGGTCTGCTGCTCATCGACTGTCTCTCAAACACTTGGATTATATTTCCTACAGCAGGGATGAGCAACTTTGGCTCCTATTGCATTACTCTCAGCTTCAGATTGTTACATATAAAAGGGTGCAAGCAGTTAAATTTGAATAAAACTTTTAATTTAATATCAAAAAATCTGTATTTTACTGGAATCTGTATTCAATAATTCACACTCAGTGCCAAGCAGTAAAGCAAAATTTCATGAGATAAATTTGGAATTGTGTCCAGTTAAAGATGTGTATCATTGCAATTGACAAGAACTTGTTGT
Organism: Scarus forsteni; assembly: GCA_036419115.1. Taxonomy (NCBI): domain Eukaryota; kingdom Metazoa; phylum Chordata; class Actinopteri; order Labriformes; family Labridae; genus Scarus; species Scarus forsteni. Next base: position 190,118 of record JAZDUH010000100.1, on the reverse strand, counting down.
TTTCCTTAAATGAGTTGAATTGTTTTACTATAAAACTTTGCACACAAAGATCATCAGGCTGTTTATGTCCCTACGTTCCCTCCTCCCAACCAAAGACAGCAAACCAGATTATTGTCTTACACCATTATCTTTAAAGATGATCCTGTGGTCTGAGGTGTTAGGAGTCAATTCGTCCTGATAATCAGCTCAGAAACAGGTCGAGCCAGACAATTGTAAATATTAAACTTGTTCAGTATTTAAGACCAAATTCCTTATGTATGAGGAAAGCAACAGAGTTTTGACTACATGAATGCAGCCAATCAAGAAATGCACGGACTGAGGAACAAGGAAGCAGGTGTAAAACAAAAACAAACATGGTTGACCTGAAACATAAAGTTGGGTCGAGCTCAGAATGGAGGAACGGCTCACTTATTCACGATGTCTTTTTTCCACAGTCTTTTCTTTTTGTTCATCCAGGATTACTCTGTCAAAAGCAGTCCATAGACCCCCATCATCCCCTCTTCTCTGCCCACTTCCATGTTGTGTTTTCAGTTGATGCTATGTTTCTTCTTCTTCATTTTGTTTGATCTTGTTTGATCAGATTTCTGTCTTGGAGGACTAGATTCTAGATCAGTGGTGGGACAGAATGGTTATGAGCGCTGAGATTATCAGAGCACAGCACATAACGTACAATTAAAATAGTTCAGTGTCTGATTTTTTTATTTTCCTGTTAAGGCCATCTAACAAATAAAATTCTCTTCAGATTTGTGAAATCCTGATATTGCGGCTGACTGGCGATCTAACCAAAAAAATCGACACGCCGCGGGGGACTAAGCTTGGGAGTTAACCAGTGACGCGCACAAACACACATCCACTTCTAATGCTCATTATACTCTTTATTTCAGCCAAGGCGCAACTGACATACAATACGTCGTTCAATATAAAGTGCAAACAACAAAACTAATGTGGTGTTGGCTTATGATAGCGGTCAACAGAAACTTTCGCTCCCAACTCACCCTCCCTCCTTAACAAATCAAACCAGACTGCAGGTGAGTGGGATTATTTGTAACTGCTGAGCACACACCCACAGTGACATACCCGCCACCCAAGTGCCAGCAGAGTGTGTCCACGCCCATCACGTGAATACACAGCACTTACCAACACATCACACAAAAATAAACATATATGGCTCCTACATTCTGGCCCCTAATTATGCTATGGCATTAATTACACATAAATAACCTGTAGGAGACAAAACATGAAAACATCAGTTTGCAACTTTACATTCAAATATTAATCCCCTGAGTCCATATCCCCCCCAAAGTCCGATGCAAGGCCTAAATGAGTTATTCTAGCAGGAAATTTCAGACAAAGTTTACAAACACATCCATAGCAAATGTCTGAATCACGAAAAACAGGAAAGTCCACATCTGCAAGACAGCTCAAAAGTCAGTTTAGATCCTCATCAGTTTTTCTTCATTTCCTTAGGCTGACAGACACAACCCACAAACTCACTTTGACTGTCTCATCCGCAGCATTTCTGCACCAAGCTTTTCGTTTTCTCTGGCTGCCAGGTTGTCTAGCAGTACTGTTTTTAAAAACTCAAAGGAACTCTAGCTGTTTCAGGTGCCTGTATCACCAATCAGCTCAATATTGTTCAACTCCGTGCGTGTGCGCCGCCTTTGCCCAGGAGTTTGATATCATCGAACTCCAGTGTTTGCTGGTGATGATACTTCCCCAGTATTTCACCTTGTTGAAATAGGAAGAAAGTTTTATCAGTCAGCTACGCTAATTCGTTCTCCCTGCTGGTGCAGGATTCTTCTTCGCTGAGAAGAAAGATCGCTTCCCTGAGGCCCTGCATGAGCTTGAGGTCAATGAGATCACAAGAAAGTAGTACTCTGCTCTGATCTGGAGGCTTGACGAACGCCTACCAGAATCAGGGCAGGGACAGATGGAAGACGGGCGCCAACAACCCATGCACTATGAATATTTGGTGATTTTAGACTGACCAAGCCCTGCAGTTTTCCAAGCGCAACAAAACGACAAGAGGACATGCTGAACCAGTTTGTCTACAAGATGACATCCTGAATTTCCAAAACGCTTTCCACATGTCAGTTACTCCAGAGACTCCTAGAAAACTGGCACTTTGTATGCAAACAAAGTGCATGTGTATCCACACTTAGTGATTTTACTTCATTGTTTCCGAACATTTAAATAAAACTTCAGCTGTCTGCAGAATCCCAAACTAACTGTTGAATTTCTATCGCCGGTTCATTGAAACTACAGCACTGTTGCTAAGCAGCAAATGAGCCTACCTCTGGTCTCCTGATGCCGAGGCGGCTTCCGACCCTGAAGGAGAAGTTCATCTCTGCGACCCTGAACTCCAGTTCCTGGTGGAAGTGGACGACTCTGATGCAGAGATGGTCCAGCCTATAGATCGAGCTTACTAAGTCCTTTCATCAAAACTGACATTGGCAACCGAGAACTCCTGGCTGTGCCAAAGAATGGAAGACACTGGAGGACCAAGGATCCTTTTGGTATGGACTGACCATAAGAACCTCGAGTATATTAAGCAAAAAGGCTCAACTGAAGCCCGATGAAACTGTTGTTTAATTTCACCCTGTCCAAAAATTCCATAATTCAAGAACGCCAAAACATCCTGATGCCAATGGACAGAAATCAGTCACTGAATCCAAGCCTAACCTTTGACCCTTGAGTGCATTTTCGCTGGACATTTGACACCCAGGATCACCCTCAGCAGCACACCCATCCTGCTCTGAGGTTCTGCAGTGTGACATCGACCTCTGGATTCATGCTCACAAAGATTTCAGCAGGAGAGCATATGGACACAACCAATTATGTGTCCTTTGGTACTCAAAACATCAAGCATGCGGATTCTCTCCTCTTAACATCCTTCACAATCCATGGATTTTGTCTAAACTAGAAGGATTCTGATGGACAGAACAGAGAGTCGACAGGCCCAGAATGTAAACAATAGTTTATGTTATTATCTAGGTTGTAAACTGAACTTTAGTCCTACCGTTTCTTACATGGACGCGATTCATCAGGACCCACATTCGGGATTGTTGAAATGACTCGCCAAGCTCAGGCTCCAGAAATAAACAGTAATCAGGAGATAACCTTACCGTGTAGAACCCAACATAGCTGCAATAAGGAGCTGACGCGAAGCGGAGCGATACAAATGTCCCCGGCTCATCGTATGGACTGTGGACCTTTTGTACAACCCAAAAACGCTGCATCTGAGAACGGTGAGAACTTGGGATGACAAAAACAACAACTGTGTGCAAAATAATACGCTACCAGGTGATTCTCCTCCTCAGTGAACAACCACCTGGCAGTTCCTGCTCTATCAGCGAATACAGTCACTGTGGGCTGTGTCCACTAACTTCATGTACTTCCTTGTTGAGAGTTTTAATCCTCCTGCCAGTGAGGCTGGCTCTCCTCCTCGCTCCAGCCATCACACCTCACGTCTGAACCTCTGACCCTCTCTGCCTCCTCTCCCTCGCTCACATCCTGCCTTCACCCGCTTTCCATGGAAACACATTAGGGAATTCTGCTCATTACCCAGATGTTTGAAATCAGAACTGACCACTATGTCATTATGTTCTGTTAACATCTGCATCTACTGTTGAGTGTTGATCATACTTGAAGATCAGAAGTATATGAAGAACTGTTACAGGCTAAATATTATAGTTCACAGTTCAGACAGGTTCCAGCTCTGCGTTTTTGTTTTCTTTCATCCCCTTGTTACAACAACAAAAGCACTTTTTATTGAGATTTATGTTTGTATTTGCACTCCTAAATAAGGAAAAAAAAACTACAATTTTGTTTTTTCAAAGAGCATTTAGGTCTACTACTGATGCAGCAATATTTTTGTATGTCTGCATTAGGAAGAAAATAAAGAAAATGACATTTTCCACAACTTCCTACTGTTGGGATTTTCCTTCATCTTTATTTAAATTATCGTAGATATCCCTTCACTCAGTGGGCCCTGTTTCGTGCCATTGGACACTTGCTGTACCACCTGTCACCTGTTATTACATTACCCATGTGTTCCATCAATATAAAAAATAATATGAGTACATTAACATGTATTTCTAAGTACTGAGACCTATATTAACTGGAAGAGATGTTGCCAGAAGAGACTTAAACAGTACAGTGTTTTCTTAGTCATAACCTCACTTTAGCTCCAGAAAATCCAATAATTCATAAAAAAACTTTGCTTTAAAGTTAGAGCTGTTTGCAGAGAGATTTGGTCATCAGGTGTAAGTAAGTAAAACTGCCTGGTAACTGACAGTCTTATTATTTCATCAAACCTGTAAACCAGTATCCATTAATGTCGGCTACAATTTCTCTTAAATGGAGATGTAATATTGAAGAGATGTCTTGATCTTATGTTGCGAGTCACTACAGTTACCAACAATCGATTATTAATTTACATACATTTTAATAACCAATTAGATATACAAAACATCATTTTAAATCAAATCAAAACATTCTTCTTCTCCAAACTCGACTTCTAACCTTACTTTTTTTTTTGTTTATAATGTGGCCTAATCCTCCATTGTAAGTTAGTAACATAAAGACATGAGAGTAAGTGAGGCCTGGTGGCTGCTCCTATTTCCTGTTTCCTCTGGCTTGTGCTGCTCTGCTGGTCTGAGGTAACTTTGTTCTGGTCTTTGACCTGTTTTTCTCCCTCAGATAAGATGAGTGTTTCCTCCTGGAAGATGAAGACATGGCAGAGTCTGAGGTGTCGGATGTGTGTCACTGCATACTGGCATGTGTAAGAGATCTTTGTGATCTTGCTTCTGGTGTCTAACAGTGTCGTTGATCATTATCACAGACTTATCAGTATGTATCTTTAATATCTAATAGCTGACTATCAACTCTATGAGATCTATCTTTATATCTGTATCGATCTACCTGATCTATCTATCGCTCAGTATCTATCGAAAAGACTACACACAGTCCTTGTGTCAGTCTGGTTGAACTTCAGCCAGCTCCAGGACATGGTGTGGACTGAAGCAAGACACTTGAGTCTCTTAGTGCATGTGGTGAAAGACTGTGTAGTGTTAAAAAGCTCAGAAGACTAACATAGAACAATCGCTGTGATGTGACATCCCCAGGCTCATGGTGTGATCATACCATGGTGTAAGCTGTGCATTTGAGTAGTCATCTAGAAAAGTGCTAATAAGCTCAAGTTTCCATTGTTTGCCATCCAACTATTGAGCTTCATGCGCTGGTCACCTTAGACTGCATTAGGCTTCCACATCATTATCAGAGGTTTGTGGTCTGAGGTGTTAAGAGTACATCTCCAGGTAACTGCATTAGCATTGATAGCATGACAGGGTGATAATGTGAATTTAAGTCTTAGTTAAGTTACATTTTGTCTAGGTGTTCTCATAATGCAACTATATTTTGGCAAAATCAGTATGCCCTGTTAGTGAATTGTGAGGAGGCCTCAAGACTTAGTGTCAGTTCTTTTTGAGGTGTGGTGGTTCAGGTGGTGTTTATGGCTCTGTTTTTAGTCGAAACTTTTCATTGCGTGTTGCCTCACGTTTGCTAACGATGCCTCAATCTGCAAATTTTTGTAACCGAGGTCCAGAGTAGAGCATTCTGAAAATTGCAGTGGTAGTGTTCTGTGCAAGGTGTAAGATGATATTTTCTTTATCCAGAAACAGGGCCTCATGTTTGAGCCTCATGGGCAGCAGATGGTAAATTGGCCAAAGACCAGACAACAGCTTGCTGACCTGTTTTGTTATAAATATTACCACACAAATGCTCTTTTGTCTCTCAACAATTTGGATTATATTTCCTACAGCAGGGATGAGCACTTTGGCTCCCCAATAACTACTCTCAGCTTCAGATTGTCACAAATCAAGATTACTATCAATAAAATGATAATAAAATGTTTGATGTTAAAAGCGAAAAAAATCTTATTTTGCTGGAATCTATAGTCAATAATTCAATGCGGCTGCAGTGAAGCTAATAATAAATTATATTGCTACATCAATTGAAGACTTTTTATTGCAATTGACAAGTACTTATTTTTTCTAACTCACTTAATTTAAACTGTGTTTTACTTTAAAATTTATCACGGCAAGGATTATCAGGCTGTTTTTTCGACTTTTCCCCTCCCAACCAAGGACAGCAAAACCATTATCTTTAAAGATGATCCTGTGGTCTCAGGTGTTAAAGTTTATGCAATAATCAGCTATTGAATCAGACAATAGAACAGAGCCTTGTTATCTTTTAAGCGCTCATTTGTGAGAAAAGCAATAGAGTCATGACTCCATGAATGAAACCAATTCAAAAAGCGAGCAGACTGAGGAACAATGAAGCAGGAGTAAAATAAAAACAAACATGGTTGACCTGAAACACAAAGTTGGGTAGAGCTCAGAATGGAGGAACGGCTCACGTGTTCACTCAGTCTTTTTTTCCGCAGTCTTTTCTTTTTTGTTCCAGGATTATTCTGTCAAAAGTAGTCCATGACCCCATCATCCCCTCTTCTCTGCCGTCTTCCATGTTGTGTTTTCCAGTTGATGCTATGTTTCTTCTTCTTCCTTTTTGTTTGATCATGCTTGATCAGATTTCTGTCTTGGAGGACTAGATTCAAACCAGATCGGAGGTGGGACAGAATGGTTATGAGGGTTGAGATTATCAGAGCACAACACATAACGTACAATTAAAACAGTTCAATGCCTGATTTTTGGCTTTCTTTTGGGGCCTTTTAACAGATAAAATTCTCTTCAGATTTGTAAAATCCTTTTGCAAAAATGGAAACATGAGCATGTTCTGAAATGGGTTAGAAATGGAGAGGGGAAAGGTGTGTTCTTTCTTGATTCTTATGAACAATAAAACAATGGTCATGATGCTATTTTTGTCTCTGTCTTTGTCTAAAGGAGGCCTGCAGGAGGTTGTGGATGCCCATAAGACCAGTCTGAAGAAGAGATGTGAATGTGTGACTGAAGGATCGGGTGAAGAAAGAAGCAGAGCCCTCCTCAACAGAATCTACACTGAGCTCTACATCATAGAGGGGCAGAGCGAAGAGGTGAACACTCAACATGAAGTTCAGCAGCTTGAAAAAGCAAACAAGGAAAAAACCCATGAGACTCCAATCAAGCCCCATGAACTCTTTGAAGCCTTCCCCGGCCAACAGAAACCCATCAGAGTGGTTATGACCAACGGCGTTGCTGGTGTTGGAAAAACGTTCTCAGTGCAGAAGTTCACTCTGGACTGGGCAGAAGGTCAGCAGAACCAAGACATCAAGCTGGTGGTTCTGCTTTCGTTCAGGGAGTTGAACTTGACCAGAAATGAGAGTTACAGTCTTCTTAATCTTCTCTGGGTTTTCCATCCAACTTTAAAGGGGCTAACCGTGGAGACTCTTGCTCTCTGTAAGCTTTTGTTCATCTTCGACGGCTTGGATGAAAGCAGGCTGTCCTTGGATTTTGACTCTTTTCTGGCCGTGTCCGATGTCACACAGAAATCTCGGCTGAGTCTCCTGCTTGTGAATCTCATCAAGGGGAATCTGCTCCCATCTGCTCTCATCTGGATCACGTCCCGCCCCGCAGCAGCCAATCAGATCCCTCCATCATATGTTGACAGGATTGCAGAAGTTCGAGGCTTCACTGACGCCCAGAAGGAGGAGTACTTCAGGAGGAGGTTTGGAGATGGTGATCTGTCCAGCAGGATCATCTCACACATCAAGTCGTCCAGGAGCCTCCACATCATGTGTCTGATCCCGGTCTTCTGCTGGATCACAGCTACAGTTCTGGAGCACATGATGAGTGCAGAACAAAGACGGAGCTGCCAAAAGGGGTTGACCGACATGTACTCACACTTCCTGCTGGTTCAGACGAAGAGGAGGAAGCACAAGTACGAGGAGGGTCAGGACACGAGGTCTTTGGAGCTGATGGACTCTGATAGGGAAGTTCTCCTGAAGCTTGGGCGGCTGGCGTTTGAACATCTGGATAAAGGAAGCATCATGTTCTACCAAGAAGATTTGGAGCGGTGTGGTCTGGATGTCACTGAAGCTTTGGTGCACTCAGGAGTTTGTACTGAGATCTTCAAAAGAGAGAGCGTGATCTTTGAGAGGACAGTCTACTGCTTCATTCACCTGAGTGTTCAGGAGTTCCTGGCTGCAGTCTACATGTTCCACTGCTTCACAAACAAAAACACAGAAATACTCCAGGATTTCCTGCAACTACAGGAGAATTCAAGGCAGGTGTTTTATGAAGACAATTCTTTGCACAACGAAGTTGACAATTGGAGTCGTTCATCTTTGGATGTCTTCCTGAAGAGAGCCCTGCAGAAATCTCTTCTCAGTGAGAACGGTCACTTGGACCTGTTTGTTCGCTTTCTTCATGGCCTTTCACTGAAGTCTAACCAAAGACTCCTACAAGGACTTCTGGGCCAAACAGACAACAGCCCAGATATCATTCAAAGAGTAATTCAGTCCCTAAAAGAGATGACTAAAGATTATGTCTCTCCTGACAGATGCATCAACATCTTACACTGTCTGACAGAAATGAACGACCACTCCGTACATCAGGAGATCCAAGAGCTCCTGAAATCAGACAACAGATTGAAGAAGCCTCTCTCTGACTTTTATTGCTCTGCTCTGGCCTACATGCTGCAGATGTCAGAGGAGGTTGTGGATGAACTGGACTTTGACAAGTACAAGGCCTCCTATGATGGAAAACTCAGACTGTTTCCAGCAGTGAGGAACTGCAGAAAAGCTCGGTAAGTCCAGATCTGATTCCATTAAAAGTTAGTTGTGCTTCTCTTGAAGGACTTTCAGACTATGGTGCCTCAGCTTTGTTCCTCTACATTCCCTCTAAATTGGTCAGCCTGTATCAAAGATGACTTTTTGCTGCAGTCAAATTTTCCATTCCAGTGTATCTTTTGTAATGTCAAATAAAAATGTGTAGCCTACTGTCAGTGTTCATGAAGTGACAAAAGAAGAAGATTTGTAAAATATTATCAGACACAAAAACAAAGAAATGATCCCTGATGTGAACTGAAGCATCAACATATGGAGGCGCATTTCATCCACTTAAAAGGAAATTAATTTGGGGGAAAAAAAGAGTCATAATTATGAGACACAAAATCAAAGGCATGTGGCTCTGGAAAAGTCTATGGGCGTGGTCCACATGCACGAATGGTGTCTCATGATTTAGACTTTTTATCTCAGAATTTTGCCTGTTTTTGTCATAATTAATCTCATAATTTCAACTCTTTTCCTCATAATTTTGACTTTTTGTCTGATTAATGTGACTTATTATCTCATAATCATGACTAAGTATTTTTCTTTTTATTTCCCTAAATTCCATTTTTAAGTGGGTAATTGTCTTTCATATCATCAGGATGGTCCACATGGCAGTAATTCCATGATGTTTTTGTCATCACAGACTTTCTAACAGCAGACTGTCAAACACTCACTTTGAGATTTTGGCCTCGGCTCTGAAGTCCAACCCCTCCCACCTGAGAGAGCTGGATCTAAGCAACAACGATCTCAAGGATTCAGGAATGAAGCTTCTCTCTGGTGGACTGGAGAGTCCACACTGTAGACTGGAGTCTCTGAAGTGAGTTCATAAACTGTGTTCTGGTTTGTTGGTCTCTGCTCATTGACTGAGGCTGGGGTTTGTCCATAATGAGGGAAAATTCACATTTCTTTGTGTTGATACTTGAGGGTTGGATTAAAGTTAAATTCAGGAACTGTAATGATAAAGGAATGGGCTAGAGCAGGGGTGGGACACTTTGACTATCAGGAGGGCCACATCCATTTTTTTTTTCAGTGCATGAGGGCCGCATTGTTACAAATTGTTGAAAAAAATATATAAATGAAGAAATAATAAGAACTAAGTGAATCCAATTTTAGCTTCTTTTTAATGCAATAAAATTAGGAATGTTTCTTTAAATAAAGCACAAATATATTACCTTTATCTTTGTTTCCAAATATAGCTTTTACTAATGATATATATCATATTTTATGGCCTGGTAAAATATATTAAGAGACAAAATTATATCAAAATTCTTTAGTGACTTGTAAAATAAAAAAATGTACCATCACTCAAAGGTTGGTAGAAATATTTTATCACCTCCATAATCTGTGCATTATGCAGTTCTGCTTACTCATGATAAATCATATGCAGCAGTTGATGTTATGTTTTCTTCATAATTCCATTTTTTTCTGTTTTTTTGTTTGTTTTTTGGAAATGATTGGTGGGCCACATGGAGTGTAGTGAAAGGCCTCTTGTGGCCACTGGGGCACCAGTTGCCCACCCCTGGGCTAGAGGAATGTCAGAATATTTGTAACTGTAGTTATTTAAGCTCCATATGTCCACAACAGCAGCAATGTAACTACACACAGTACACACCCCTAAGAGAAAAGTCTCATCTCCAGGTTGAATGTCCCCTCGGAGGATCACTGCAGTAAATATTTCTCTGTGTTCATTTTCAGGTTGAGCGACTGCTCTTTGTCAGACATCAGCTGTTCTCCTTTAGCCTCAGCGCTGAAGTCCAACCCCTCCCATCTGAGAGAGCTGGACCTGGGTGGAAACGAGCTGCAGGATTCAGGAGTGGAGCTGCTATGTGGCTTTCTGAAGAGTCCAGACTGTAAACTGGAGACTCTGAGGTCAGACATCATTTCTTTCCCTCTGTGCTGAGATGAATTTGATATGATGGAGTTGTGTGAGGCCACGTGTGACCATAGGGAACATTACAGCTTGAAACAGCAGGTGAATGGGGTTATTGACTACCCTGCTGAAACCAGTCTGCTGCACGGTATGTTCACACGCAGACAAAAATGTTGGTACCCTTCTGTTAATGAAAGAAAAGCCCACATGGTGACTGAAATAACATTCATTTATATTTCAGTGTCCAAGGGCCACACTGTTACATATTGTTGGCACCTTCAATAAAAAATATAAATAAACAAAAAACATCAGCGATAAAGCTTAACAAAGGATTATACCAACACTTATATATTCTAAGTCAAACACAATTAAAATTCATGATCTAATGAGCATGACACATAACTCAAACTAATTCATATGTTTTTAATGGAACAGTAGAATGTTTACCCATTGTTAAAGCACATATATGCTCCCATTACCATTATTTCCGAATATATTTTATTCATTCAAGTCTCAACGCCTGCATGAAGCTAAACCTCACCACGTATCAACCAGACTACAAATCCATCAGCAAAACCATGCAGCACCACAAGTCGCATTAAAGGTACGAAGTACCCATCATTGGTTAGTAACAGCATAACAATGTTATTAAAAACATTTCAGAGACTTATAGGACCCTAAAAGTGTTGGTACTACATAAAAAGCACAAATTTACTTTTATTTAGTTTGAAACATATTTTATGTCTCTCACAGAATTACATTTAAAAATATGTGGTGTTCACGGATCTCTCAGCCAAAAAGGTTTCCGACCCCTAGTCTAACCAGTGATTTGTTCATACTGCCACCCAGGGCAGTTGCTCGGAATTCCGTGCCCCCTGAAAGAATATTGGTGTGGGCCCCTCTACCCCGTTCATTACAACCTTTGATTTTCCTGTTTTTCAGTGTTCTTGACGGTGCCTGGTGTAATAACACCCAATTTGTTTCCTTTTTTACAAGTGGCGACTGAACAAGCCAGAGTATTATTATGTAAATTATGTGTTATTGGTTGTCTTATTCTCATTTAACTGATTTGCAACATGCTATTACACCTCTGATTGCAAATAAACTTTCAATGGGCCACTCAACAAATAGGTAGCTGCTGATTCTGGCGCAGCAGAGCATAAAGGTGTATTGTTCCATTGTGTATATTACATTAAATAAACATTACATATTATGTTTCATGGAAAACCTGATGTAGAACTAACCTATTCATGGAAAAAAATCTAAATGGGCTTCTTAGTAACATGGTTCTAAGTGGACAGCTTCACTTTCCCAGAGAAAAAATATTTGTAAACAATTCAAAAGTCAGTGTTAACTGTCCAAAATTCTAAATAGTCTTTTTTCTTTGTTGCTGTCAGCTATTATGCTGTCTTTTGTTTTATGCTGCTATGAAAACAAACAACAACAAAACTTTGAACATTCATTTTTTTGTATTGAGACTACTCAAATGTCCCACTAATAACACATTTACAACACCGCATTGAACACATCATGGTAACGTAACTGACCGTCGTCAGATGCTCATAATAACTGAGCTGAACCTGAATGCATCATAACCCCACATCAAAAAAACTGAGCTGTCCCTTTAACTGACACTGTTTAGTGGAGATGTTAGCAAAGATGACAGCCTGGAGTCTCCAAGGGGAGACTAACTGTTCCTCTAGTGCATGCCAGGAAACCAGTGCCTTAGGATTAAACCAATTTATCAAAGGTCTTACTGAGAAAGACCAAAAATAAAACTTACAATTTGCCAGTCCACCATCTAACCTCTTCTGTTGCATAGTAGATGTTTCAATTCTAGGCTGTTTATTATTCCAAATAATTTTAGAGATAGTTGAATGGAGTTTCTGCCAGTACCCATTAGGTGGAGGTAAGGGGAGCATTGAGCTGACAAAGTTAACTCTGGGTAATGTATTCATTTTTATAATTGAAATACGAGTCTGTAATGAGATTGGCAGGCTTGACCATCTATTAAGGTCCTGCAGCACCTTATTGTACATGCCTATGTAATTATGCTTTACAATGTGATTTAAGGTGGGGAATATTTCTGCTCCAAGATATGTGAAATGCTCAACCTTGGAAATATCAGCTGGAAGGGGAGCCAACTTGGCAGTCTGTTTGAGAAGTAAAAATGCAGATTTTGGCCAATTAATCTTGAAACCTGAGATATCACCAAATTTTTCAAACACATTAAGTAAATGAATAACAGACGAGGAAGGATTACCCATAAAAATCAATACATCATCCGCATAAAGGGAGATGTGGTGAGATGTGCCAACTATACATATGGGGCTGATATTCTGTGATTGTCTTATGAATTGCGCTAATGGCTCAAGAGTTATTGCAAACAGCCCAGGGCTCAAAGGGCATCCCTGTCTGGAAGATCTTCCAACTGGAAAGGGTGATGAAAAAATTTTAGCTGTCATGATCATAGCTGTTGGAGCAGTGTAAAGCACCTTAACCATATGAATAAATCCATTCCCTAGTCCCATCGTCTCCATAACAGCCCACAGATATGACCACTCAAGTCGGTCAAAGGCCTTCATTGCATCCAAAGACACGACTGCTGTTGGTGTTATAATATCTTTCCTAGCGTCAACTATGCACAATAAGTGTCGAAGGTTATCAGAGGCTAGGTGACCTTTTATAAAGCCAGTTTGGTCCAAATGTACTAGAGATGTCATATATTTCTGTAATCTAAGAGCCAAGACTTTGGTGTAAATTTTTACATCAGTACCAAGAAGACCCAAAGGTCTAGAACTACTACAGCCAATTGGATCTTTATCCTTTTTTAGAAGTACATAAATGAGAGCCATATTGACGTCTCTGGAGAATCTACCCTGTTGAATTGAGTATTTAATCATAGAAAGCAACAAGGGGCCTAAGATGTCCCAAAAGGATAAATAATGATAAAAATGATCATGTTCAGTGAGACTAGCTCCGCATGCATAGCATCAAGCTTATGAGCCACCTGCTACATGGTAGACTCCAGCTCATCATGCAGTGAGGCTCTGACTACCTCAACAATGGACTTAATATTGTTGTCTTTCAGAGTTTTAGCTGCCTTCCCCTTCGAATCTGGCATCTTCATTGACTCTTGTAGCATTCAACACAGAACAGTGCCTGTTTGGCATAAAATTACTATAATATTTATAAAATAATGGGATGTTGCTGGAGAGCTCTTAACTCAGACAGCCATTACGTCCGCATGGTTGCTGGGAGTCGCCAACAATTTTTGAAAATTAAAGATTTGTCTACAAGCCACATGCAGCCATCAAAGAGCAATATCTGGCTAGCAAGCCATAGGCTTCAGACCCCAGGGTTAGACCAAGGATGTGCAACAGAAAAGGGCCACTTTTATTTTTTCCAAAGCCCGAGGGCTGTCCTGTTACATGGTGTTGGCGCTTTTAATAAAGAAAAATATAAATAAACAAAAAACAGCAATGATAAAGCTTAACAAAGGATCATACCAACACTTATATATCCTAACTCAAACACAATTAAAAAATCATGATCTTATGAGCATGACACAAAACTAAAACTAATTCAAGCTTCTTTTTCATGCAATAAAAGAATGAATGTTTATCTGTTTTGAAGTACATATATGTTCCCATTACCATTGTTTACAAATATGGTTTTTACCAACACTATAAATAATATTTTAGTGCCTCATAAAATATTTTAGAGATACAATCATGGCATGGCAAGAAATTGAATTACTTGTAAAAAAAAAACAAAAACAAAGCATGTAGCAGCAATCTAAGGTTAGAGAAAATATTTTAGTAACTATCTGAATTTATGCATGACGTGGTACTGGTTACTTATGATGAATCAGATTCAGAACCTGTTGTTTTGTTTTCCAGTTTTATTTATTTATTTACTGGGGGGGGATTGACTGGTGGGCCACTTTGAGTGAGGTGAAAGGCCACATATGGCCCCTGGGCTGCCAGTTGCCCACCCCTGTGTTAGACTGTCAGTGAGGAGACATTGTTTTCTAAGGCTGTATTATTTGGTCTCTGCTCAGATTGGTTATCTGCAATTTGACGGAGATCAGCTGTGATCACCTGGCCTCTGCTCTGAAGTCCAACCCCTCCCACCTGAGAGAGCTGGACCTGACTAACAACTACCTGCAGGATTCAGGAGTGAAGCTGCTGTGTGGTTTTCTGAAGGAGCCGGGGTGTAGACTGGAAACTCTGAGGTCAGATACCACGTTTAAAATCTGTGCTGAGATAAATGTGAGATATTTAAGCCAGTACCATGGTATTAGTTGATTTATTTGTTTTCTTTATTCATGTATTTTGTGTAATTTATTTTTTCTTCAATTTTTCTATATCTATTTTTTTGTATTAATTTCCCATCTCTTGTTTTTACATCTGCTATTTAAATCATAATTTCCCTGAGGGAGTTTCCCAAAGAGATTAATGAAGTGTTCCTTGTTTAATCTAATCTTGTCTTGTCTTGTCTAATTTAATATAATATCATATAATATAATGTATTTTATACAGCATACACATGTTTTTTTATGGACCAGTATTTAGGGCCATGTTAAACCCTGAGCCCTGAGCCCTCATTGACTTCAGTCCCTGCACCTGGAAAGTAACTGAGTGCATGAGGCTGCAAGGGCTTGAAGTGCTATAGACAGGAATGGGACAGCTCTTTGTTTTTAGCAATCATGCAAGAGATAACATAAACTGCCACATTTTTTTTATTTATGTGAAACACATACACCAATATGCAAAGATTTTTGACATATACAAACTGCATATACAAACTTTACATTATATACATATTATGTACACTTATACATACATAGCTCAAAACACAAATCAGGTTTACTCGAACAATCAGGAAGAGAATTTGAAATGGTGTCACATTTAATAAATCCAACACCTTTTGGCTGAGAGCCGTTACTATTACTCTCTTTTCTTCTGAGCACGGGGCAAGCAGAGATGAGATGTCCAGGTTTGTGACAGTAAAAGCACTCTCTATCATTTTTATTGCACAGTTTTTGCTGCGTGTTTTGCACGGCCGGAGCACGGGGCTTTTCAACAGAGCCTGACTGAAATACGGACCTATGCGTAAGAGCGTACTCATCGGCCAACACAGCAGCAGAATTTAGGGAGGATACTTTCTGTTCATTTATATACATAACAATTCATTCTGGTAAACATTTCTTAAATTCTTCTAACAGAATTAACTCCTTGAGTTTGTCAACATTATCGGCTTTTTTTCAAAAAAGCCGATAATGTTTTTTCAAAAAGGGTTTTCAAAAAGGGTTCCCTTTTCCCGAGCGAACTCCACATAAGTTTGATGAGGGGCCTTTTTGTGATGCCTAAATTTTTGCCGATAGGCTTCGGGGACTAATTCATATGCCCTCAAAATGGCAGTTTTCACTAACTCGTAATTTAGGCTGTCCTCTAAGGACAGAGTGGCCACAGCCTCCTGGGCCTTCCCACTCAGTCTGCACTGAAGCAGGAGTGGCCACATCTCCACAGGCCACTGGAGAGCAGAGGCAATACGCTCAAAAGCGGCAAAATAACAATCAACCTCTGTCTCACTAAAAGGAGGAACTAAATTAATGTGCTTACCTATTTCAAAACTTTCTGAAGGTGAGGAGGTGGAAGGGGTGGACTTCTCCGCAACCGCAGTTGCACTCGGCGCAGGAGTTTCCCTTTGTCGGGATTCCAGCTCCAGCTGACGCAGACGGACTGCTGTGTCAGCCTCGATTTCCAGCCTCCTGATCTCAAGCTGGAACTGCAGCTGCGCCTGCCAGCTCTCGGCTTTTTCCTGAGCCTCCATTTTAATGCGGGTGAGCTTTACTTTGAGACTGGCGTCCTCTCTGGAACCAGAGCTCACCGAGGACATTGGATCATATGGAGGGAGTGTGAACAGGGTTTTCACCGGCACACTCTCCTCACCAGGCTGCCGTAGCTCAGCGGCCTCCTCCGTGGATGACACCCCCACGGCACCGTGGGCATCCGCCCCTTCAGGCTCAAGCGCAGCTGCTTTAGTTTGCACCGGTGACACAATCACACCTAATTCCACCAACTTACCTATGATTAATACTTTTAAATCTCTCTTGAGAATCGTTTTTGCAAACTTAAGGCCATAATGAACGGCAATTTGAACCAAGTCGTCTTTTCGGCAACGATCAAGCTGATCAAGAGAAGGATCCGCAAGAAAATTATCAAAATCGAAAGACGACATAATTTTAATAGCCAATCACAAAAAAATATACTTACGACCTTACCTTAATTAAATAACTTTTTGGATCCGGGAATCCTTTAACAGATAAATCCCGGACGAGCCCCCAATTATGTTACAAACCCAGCTTGTTGGGGAAAAGGCAAATCACATAAAGAACCAGATTTAGAATGGTTTAAATAAAAGTTATTTATTTATAAAGCAAATCAGGTAAGAATAACAAACTGAGGTCGAAAAAGGGCAAACTAAGTAACACTATTAGAAATAAAATACACAACCAAAAACCAAAACTCAGGACCACAATAGAAAATTCTAACAAAGATAAACGGGTCCAAAAAGGCTTAAACTGAAATACACACAACGAATAATAATTAAACTAATGCCCTTGAAAACGGGACCTCCGAATTTTACACAGAAGGTACAACACAAATCTTCGGTTCTAACAAAAGGTTCTCTAGGTGTAGGCTCTGTTGAGAAGCTCCCCGTCCACCATCTTCTGGAGCTTCTTTATAGTGAGGCGGCCTTCCTCTGGCAGGAAATTGGTTGCCGCCTCCTCCACAGCTGCTCCAAATCGCCCGGCGATCTTTGATCTGGCGTCACTCACGCACACACACACACATACAAGCGTGACAGAGATTAGCGAGAGAGGAGGGGGCGTGGCGGCCATAACACCATAGATACAAAAGTACAAGAAGCATCTCAAATATGATCAAACTTAAAGGATTCCATAATGTTCAGAGTTTATTTGTTCTTGTCTTCCATTCCTTTAAGTGAGCTCATAAAATATTCCATTTCCTTTTTGAGTTGTTTAATTTTTGTGTCCATTTACACTGACGTAAATTTAACATTTCCCATATAGTATAACTAAATAAAGAAAATACATCTTTTGACAGTTTCTATTTTCACTCATAAAAATATAAAACATCCTTTTCTGTAAGTTGAACTGTGGACCTGGTTTGTGCATTAAAGTCTACACCTGACCAAAATGCACGGCTATATAAACATTCAAAAAACAAATGGCAAATAGTTTCAATTGCATCGTAACAAAACGCTGCATCTCTCATGACTCCACGACTAGCAACATCTTGAAAAGTTGGATTTATTATTACTTTTTTAATTTAAGAATAAACTTCATTTTATTTTTGCAAAATATAATAAACAAACACTCTTGATGGGAAACAAAGGTGCTTTGTTACCTCAACAGCTCAAATACAAACAAGTATAACAAATTAACAATAAATTAGATTTTTAAAAAAGAAAAAAAAAACATTCAGCACATGGCACTTCAGTCCATGAGACCTCAAGCTTTTCATTTAGTATGATCAGTCCATTATGTTCTCCAAGAAAAGCCAACCCCTCACACCTGACAGAGCTGGACCTTGAGTGCAATGAGCTGCAGGATTCAGGAGTGAAGCTGCTGTGTGATTTTCTGAAGGAGCCGGGGTGTAGACTGGAAACTCTGAGGTCAGATACCACGTTTAAAATCTTTTCTGAGATAACTGTGATATATTTAAGCCATTCCCAAGATTTATAGTTGATTTATTTATTTTCTTTATTAATTAAATTTTTGTACTTCATTTTTAAGTACTTTGTTTTAATTTATTCATTCATTCATTTCTTAGATTTATTCATTTTTTCATATCTGTATATATTTTTTTATTTGTCGTACATCTACTTTTTTTTTTACATTTCCGATTTAAAGGAGGTATATCATGCTTTTTCCATGCCAGACTAGGATGCCTGTAAAGCATTTCTGCCCTCAGTACAAGTTATTTAGCTCCTTCATTGCCCCACAATAGCGTTCTCAAAATCCTCATTTTAGACGATTATGAAGCTCTCGTCCAAGCGCTCGGTTTCCAGGCTGACCTACAGTTACCTCGCAATGTCACAGCCCTTTGTGCTCTGATTGGTCAGATCTATCAGGGGCAGAGCCAGCCTGTCCTTCTTCTTCTTCTTCTTCTTCTTCTGCTCAAAGCAGCGACCGCATATTGGGTCCCCCTACAGGCCAGAGTTGGTAATGCATGAGTGTGAGCTAGGGAACTATATACCCCTGCTGGTGGACGAATGTGTTCCTCGGTGACGGTTTTGTGGCTAACGGACATCACAGAGGAGGAAGTGTTTTATCAGATTACTCCAATAAAAAGAAATGTACCTCGTGCCGTCACGACGATTTAAATCTTGCGGACATCATGCAATGACCTATTTTCAGAGACATCAAATCTCGTTCTAGGATATCAGAAAAAATACAATATCTCATTTTTGGAAAATTAAGGGGGTGTAAGGTCTTGTTTTCAAATTTATTATATTATATATAAGTATTATCATACTATCATGCATCAGCATATATGATATGTCTCCTTTAAATCCTAATTTCCCTGAGGGAGTTTTCCCAAAGGGATAAATAAAGTGTACCTAATCTAATCTAACCTAATATAATCTAATATAATGTAATCTATTATATACAGCAAACATATGTATTTTTATGGAAGAGGATTAGGACAATGTAAGATGGAGAAAACAAATTGGGGGTAGTTGACATTAAGTCGAAATGTTGAGAATAAAGTTGACATGCATTTGTACGTCAACTTTATTCTCATTTTGACTTTTATGTGTACTGTAATGTACTGTACTTTGTAAAGTGTCCTTGGGTGCTTAGAAAGGCGCTTTTAAATAAAATGTATTATTATTATTTTATCACAAAATTGGTATTCAACTTTATTCCAGACATTTTAGTATGTCCACCAGGTGGCAGTATGAACAAATAAGGCAGGTTAGACTGTCAGTGAGGAGACATTGTTTTTTAAAGCTGTATTATTTGGTCCCTGCGCAGATTGGCTCACTGCAGTTTGACAGAGATCAGCTGTGCTCACGTGACCTCTGCTCTGAAGTCCAACCCCTCCCACCTGAGAGAGCTGGACCTGAGTGACAACAACCTGCAGGATTCAGGAGTGAATCTGCTGTGTGGTTTTCTGAAGGAGCCGGGGTGTAGACTGGAAACTCTGCTGACAGACTCTAGCTCCTATGATTAGTTGATTTCAGTCCTGGAGCAGCTCATGTCTCGTCATTCTGCTGCATCAGGCTCAGACTGCCAGGGATCTTTTTGTTTGCTCCTGCTCTCCTCTCTGGCTCTTGTCTTGTTGGCAGCTTTTGATGACTAAGCTTCAGTAACTACAGCCTTTCCTTTAGCCCCATTCCTTCTTCATGACCGTCCCTGATATTAACTTCAGATCAACAACATTAAACACATGGTAGTTCCTGCAGACAGCACACATATATCAGTGTGACCTTGACACACGATCATGGATGACCTGCTGCTGTGGACCTCCTCCACTCTGTGAGCTTTACAAATATGCATATTCACTCAGAAAGGCCCTGACCAACAGGGAATTAACCAGCAACCTTCTTGCTCTGAGGCATGTGTTTTTTTTGTCGTGCATAAAACACCACCAAACATTTATATGTTGAATTTCCTCCAAACAAAAAGAGCTCTTTATTATTGTAACTATTGTTTCTGTTTTGTTTACCGTCATTATTCCATCTTATCAATGCATATTTGTTGGGCTGTTCTGTTTGTTTACATCTGTTTTAGTTTATTTAATTTATATATATCATATATCATATATCAGTGTGACCTTGACAAACAGTCAAGATGACCAGAGGCCTATATCACAAAGCTCGGTCAACTTATCCCCGGTAACTCACATCTATCCAGGATTGAGTAACAAACAACAATGGCAATCAGGATAATCGATAGCATGACGCAGATTGTCAACATGGTAACTCAATCCAGGATTGTCTTATCAAGAGCCGTGAATGCGCACGTATAAAGGGAGGGCTCAGAGGCAGCTGACCAATCGTAATCATGAGCGGAAAACACGCTGAGAAGCGAACACACTGACAGAGCTCCATATTTTACATGAGAAGAGCAGCGTCTGATAATGTTAAGATGTTAGGATAAAAAAACAATATAATAGAGAAATTAAACATCGTAGCAGCTGTCAGTCATAGACAAAGTTTCTTTATATACTTGCTTTTTATGCCTGCTTTGAATGCACTTTTTATTTATACTTCATGTGCTCTTTGTTTGTGACTCATAAGGTGACCTTGAGTGTTGTAAAAAGTACCCTGAAATAAAAAGTATTATTATTATTATTGTTAAAATGCATGGTGGACCGTGAAAATGTGCAAAGTACTTATTATGGGCTATATCTGACACTGATCACTCTCATGAACCCATGAAGCAATATACTGTGAAAATGTGTTGCATGTCTGACAATTATCACCCCATTCCCTCAGATAATCCCTCTGTCGTGAGGAGTTCATGGGAGCAGATTAAAAATAAAATTAACAATTTAAAAATCAGCAAGAAAAAAAGAACCCTCAAACACATGAATAAAGTGCAGGAATGACATGATGGACATGATGGAATAATGTGCTGTTTCACATCAGAATTACATCCCTTTTATATGTCAAGCACTTAATGGAGCATTTGAATGTATGAAAGGGGATATAGAAGTGAAGTTTATATTGCAGGGCGATACAAAATAACAGCGGGACAGTTCGTGCACCGCTCCTGCGGGTCACACGGGGAATAAATGGCTCCAATATACAGTATCACCCAGGTAAAGATGATTCCGGGCCAGGAGAACCGGTGTGTCTCATATCACGTCGTCAGGTTGATCTCGTGGGTCAAATCGGTATTGTGACACTCTCTCATCTTCATGCTCTTCTCAAGAGTTGTGCGCCTCCTTCTACCGGGTTCAGGAGAAGAGGGCAGGCCACTGATTTGGAGAAGCTGATTGGCTAGTGCGAGGGTCATTTTGCAGGATCAGATTCAATCCCCAACTTACCCTGCTCCGAAGCAGGATAGCCGTTCAGAGTAAGTCACCATGGTGATCTACTCTGGTAAGAAATGATCAGGCATCGTGCTTTCGGTAAATCAGGGTTAACCCTGAAGTTATCTTGCTAAGACATTAATCCTGCTTCGTGATATAGGCGTCAGGAGAACAACAAAAACATGAGGCCATGGTCACTAATCATCAAACAACACAGAGCAGTTCAGCACCACGGAGAGTGACTATGTCAATTGAAAGTAAATTATGGGGGCATAAAGTGAAGCAAACCAAGAGAACAACAAAAGCATGAGGCCATGGTCACTAATCATAAAACAACACAAAGCAGTTCAGCACCACGGACAGTGACTGTCAATTGAAAGTAATTTATGGGGACATGAAAGTAAAGCAAACCAAGAGAACAACAAAAACATGAGGCCATGGTCACTAATCATCAAAAAACACAAAGCAGTTCAGCATCACGGACAGTGACTATGTCAATTGAAAGTAAATTATGTGGACATGAAAGTAAAGCAAACCAAGAGAACAACAAAAACATGAGGCCGTGGTCACTTATCATAAAACTATCCTTGTCACTATTGTTTCTGTTTTATTTACCGTCATTATTCCATCTTATCAATGCATATTTGTTGGGCTGTTCTGTTTATCCTTATTCACTGAACACCATTTGACTCTGACTTTTACACTAACTAATATGGGATGTGCAATTTATATGTATTCTATGGATAAGTCTTATCTAATGATTGCAAAATCATGTAAAATCATAATTTCATCTAAAATCACTGCAATTAATGATGACAAATGTCCAAATAAGGACTGTGGGTCTTGTTTAATGTGATAACGATGTGCAATGGGCAGTGTTGGTTTAAGGTTGTGGTGCTGCTGACTGAGAGAAGGGATGAGAATAAATAAATCCTGGAACTTAGCCTGATCTGGAGCAGGCTTGAGCTACAGAATAAATCTCCATGGTAACATATGTCAAAACACGTTCTATTTCCCCCTGCCCGACTTTTGTGCAACCAGATCATGGACTAATTGATTCAGGATAACCAAAAAATCCCTGCTTAATCCCTTATCCTACTTTCGTGCAACAGGCCCCAGTTCAGCACCACGGAGAGCGACTATGTCATTTGAAAGTCGATCAAGTGGACATGAAGTAAAGCAAACCAAGAGACCAACAAGAACATGAGGCCATGGTCACTAATCATAAAACAATGCAAAGCCTTTCAGCACCATGAAGAGTCACCATGTCATATGTCTGCCAATCGAGAACATGAGAACAACAAGAACACTAATCATAAAACACAGAGTAGTTCAGCACCACAGACAGTGACTATGTCATTTGAAAGTAAATTATGTGGACATGAACTAAAGCAAACCAACAGAACAACAAAAACATGAGGCCATGGTCACTTATCATAAAACTACAAAAAGCAGTTCAGCACCACGGAGAGTGACTTTGTCATACATAAATTGATAAAGTGGACATGAAGGAGAGCAAACCAACAGTACAACAAAAACATTAGGCCATGGTCACTAATCATAAAACAACACAAAGCAGTTCAGCACCAAGGAGAGGGACTATATCAATTGAAAGTCCATCCAGTGGACATGAAGTAAAGCCAACCAAGAGAACAACAAAAACATGCGGTGTTACGGCCCTGGACGTATTTTTACTAAGAATTGTAGTAAAAAATGCTTCTCCCTCAGCCGATCGACTGAGGGAGAAGCAGCCCTCCCATTGGCCTCAGAGCAACGGCTCCCGTTCAAGAAGCCGCAGGGAGCAGATGGAAGTTGGCGTTCTCTGACAGCAGCTGTTGAATCACTGTCGGCCTCCAAACTCTTGATTGTGAATTGTGTAACTTTGTAATTTGCTAGTTTTCGGTGATTGTTTTGTATTCGATAGCTTGTTAATTGTTTTGGGTTAATCCTTAGTTTGCGTGCCAGCCTTTGCTGCCTTTTGTTTTTGTACCCGTTTTCTTCTTGTAAATCTCGGCTTTTTAGTTTGTTGATTGTATATAAACTTTCTGCCTTTGGCTTGAATTTTGGTTTGTAAATAAATTGTGAAATTTTGATAATTGCCTTGTTTGTATTTTTGGAGACCGAGAGTGATTTTTCCCTTTTACCCTGTAAATTTGTTACGTGCCTTACCCCTAGATGTGTGCGTAACATGCGGCCACGGTCACTCGTCATAAAACAACACACAGATGTTCAGCACCACGGAGAGTTTCTACATCAATTGAAAGTCGATAGAGCGGACATGAAGGAAAGCAAACCAAGAGAACTAAAACATGCGGCCATGGTCACTAATCATAAAACAACACAAAGCAGTTAAGCACCATGGAAAGGGACCATGTCACATGTAAGTCAATCGAGTAGACATGTAGTAAAGCAAACCAAGAGACCAACAAGAACATGAGGCCATGGTCACTAATCATAAAACAATGCAAAGCCTTTCAGCACCATGAAGAGTCACCATGTCATATGTCTGCCAATCGGATGGACATGAAGTAAAGAAAACCAAAAGAACAACAAAAACATGCATCCATGGTCACTAATCCTAAAACAACACAAAGCAGTTCAGCACCACGGAGAGCGACTATGTCATATGTTAGTCGATCGAGCGGACATGAAGTAAAGTTTCTCTGCATGTAGTCTTGAATGATCATGAGCTATGCCTGACCACTGCAAACCCCCCACCCCCTGTTGAGAACCACTGGGGATCTGGATATGAATAAAGTTATTTTAATCCATTTCAACCTACACAATACTAATTTATGTCTTGGATCTTTAACCCCTTATCCGAGTACTTTCATCAATTCAAGCAGACTACACTTCCCAGTCTACAAGCTCCCGAGTAGCCTGGTGTGTTTTCAATTCTTTGTTTCCATCTTCAAGATAAAAACTCATCCCTCCTACATTTGATTACTTTTCAGTTATGCTGACCAATATTCAAACATGTGGAATGGAAACAGTACCTCTGCAGACCAAACAGATGAAGGCCTGTTTGAATTCCAGCCAAACAGGAGACGAGTTGCGACTGAGGCTCACAGTGTTTTTGATGTTTCTTCATCCAGCCCTTGTGATGCATCCAGCAGTTCCTCCACTTGGTCCCGTAGCCTTTGGACATCTTCATTTCTGCATTTGGCACATTGGGCATATTGTAGGTGAGTTTGAAAAATTCAAGCCATTTAAGAAACAGGTATACTGTGTATAGTTTAATTCAGAATGATTGCATTGTAAAAGTTTGAGCTATGACAAGGACAAATAAATAAAATGGAGACACAATGATGTGATTGGTGGTTTACCTTAACAGTGGTCTAAACCAAACCCCGAAGGAAACCCAGAATGGCTTGAAGTGAACATGCAAAGTCAACATAAAGAGTCCTTTGGGCAACTAGATGTTCCCACCCCAGACCTTGTTGGTGTCTGGGCAACCACTGATCCACAGTGGCACCCAAGGCACAGAAAATAAGTACAATGTCATAAGCTTTGATTTCAGTGCTGCACCCTCCCCACTTATAATACCTGTGACTTGAAAGACGCCTGCACCACTGCTGGAAAGTAGAGGTCTTGATGGCAAAGACTTTTTGTGCATTTTGTTTCCAGTACATTGATCCTTCAAAGAAGAAATGCAGAAAAAAGACACAAAGAGAGCAGTTAAGAAGAGTATAGAGTAATGTACAGCCTCTACTTTCTGACCACTGATGTTTTGCTGTTTTTTTATGCATTTGGAGTAGTCTAAATGAAGATCAATAAAATATTCTGTTTACCTGTTGTCCCTTCTGAATCAATAATTTCAATGCCATTGGGGTCAGTAAGGGTGTAATCTTCATCATCTGCCATGGGGACCTTTAGTTTTTGCAGGATGCATGAGACGGTTGCCTCTGCTTCTGTAAATCACACCATGACCACTCTTGTTGAAAATAGCTTCCCCTCCATCACCTCGGACACATGAAGGGCCCTTTAATGCACAAATAATAATGAAGAAACCGAGCTACATAACTACATTAATTTGGTCAAACAGCCCGTGTGAGCCCATGCTAAACTCTAAATGCATCATTCTTCTGTTTTTGTCTTTAGTAATATGTCGTTTACATCCAGTATGCTCAGTTTGCTGAATATTACATCTAATTTCTATAAAACATAAATGAAGAGCTCTTTTCAAAAACACTATAAATCAATTTTAATTAAGAAAAATGACATTATTTACCCAGATCCACCATTGGGTTGGCTGGAGAACTGAACTTTGAAATACAGTTTAAACAGGGATATAGAGCTTTCTGGCATTAAATACTGATAGGGCAGGTAGTACAATCAGTAAACAAAAGAACAGCATTGAGTAATATATTTTTTTAATTTAGGCTTTTATAGCATTTAGAAAATAATTCTTCAAATATAATTACCATTATAATTTGTCCTTTTAGTAAGAGCTTTCAGTTACCATATGTCCCTACCTTTGAAATGACCTTGGCGTGGAAACCGATCTTCCAGTATGCTCATGTTCACAGTGGTCCAAATTGTTGAGATGTGGATGGCGGTGTTGTATAGGCCGGTGCTGCCCCTGTCCCTGGATTCTCCCCAGCTTCTCCATGGACTTCATAATGATCATGGTCATGGAGGTCCAGGGAGCTGAAACTGCCATCCTCAACTGGAAAAATGGCAACGTTTGCAGGATCGATATCGGTATCTTTTCAATTCAATACTTCATATAAAATCAAAATATGAAGTGATGTTCCAACTCTGCTGATCCAGACTTGTATGTTGCTCAGCGGTCGTGGAAAAGCTCAGTAACTGATGCTCTTGGTGGAGGTCTGCGTGCTCGGGCTGCTTTTGGAGTTTTAATCATGAAGTGACAAGTTTGAATCTGTGGCTTCTTTCATTTGCAGGATTTCTTCATCAAGATTCATTGTGTGAATTTGAGCTGCACTTGATAAAGATTTATGAGAAATAAAGAAAAAACACTCCTATTGTTATTGTTAATTATCAAGACAAATGTCAGCACATTTAGATTTCACTGTCATGTTAGATGCTTCTGGTCTTAAATGATCCAGTCTGCAGATTATAAAAACATAAATCAATATAATGCAACACAAAATAAAACTCATTTCTACTTTGGCTGCTGTTTTTTTAATGTACCACCAGTCACCACTTTTGGTGTAATTCTCCTTCAATGCCAATATATGTACATATAATATTATAATAATGTCCAATAAAAACACTTTTCTTCCATCAGTACCTCATAAATCTGAAATCATTGTGAGAGCCCATCCGAGCAAACAATATGAAGAACTTTTAATGTGTGTAAACCTCTCTCACACCACACAGTATATTCCTAAAATCAGACACTGACACTCACTTCAATGGTCAATAAAATGATTTTTTTCATTAGTATTTAATAAATCTAGAATCTTTGTCAAGAGTACATCCTGGACTGAAGCCCATAGCAATATAAAACATTTTTACAGTGTAGGTTTCAAGTAATGTGTGCTTAAAGTACAAAGACTTAAAAAAATACATGTTTCAATCTGTGGCTTCTTTCATTTGCATGATTTCTTCATCAAGATTCATTTTGTGATTTTGAGGTGCACTTGATAAAGATTTATGGGAAATAAATAGACAATAATTTTGTTGTTATTTACCTTTTAGAGACAAAAACAAAGAACATTAATGTTTCCTTGTCATTTTAGATATTTCAGTTCTTAAAAAATCCAGTCTGTTATTTACAACTTAATATAATCCAAACCATATACCATATATTAAGCTCTTTCACCGTGTTGTTTACAAGTAATGGGTACTTAAAGAAAAAAGTAAACACATATTTTAGACATGTTTTATGATATTTGGTGTTGAATTAAATACTTTTCTTCCATTAGTAACTTGGATTTCTCTAAAAGCAAAGAGTAAAAGTACTTCCTATTGCATGTCCATGTAGTCCAGAGTGTATTCTCTGCAGTTATTTAAGTTTCATGTGGTACTAATGGAAGAAAATTGTTTTACTGGACATCAAATTCATTGACCAGTCGATTTCATTTCATTTTAAGTCTCGCGCCATGCATTCATGACCCCTGACCTCTGCTGATTAACACAGTTCTATTATTACACATCTGCTTCATTCATGAAGCACAAAGAGGCATTTCTGACCTCATGTTTCCCGTTTCCCTCAAATGATGCTGAAGGGAAAACAGGAACACGTGAAGACGCTCAGGCGGCCTCCTTTAACGCGCAGCATTTACCGTAAAGTTATGAGGACAGGCGCACTTCGAATTCAGGAGCGTTTTTTTCTGTTTCTGTCTGGAATGTTCACTCCCCCAGACAAACCCCTGTCCCTCCTCGAACTCTCTGTTCATTTTTCAGACCTCTCTTCATCCATTCTCACTCTCTCAGCCTGAAAATGCTCCTACCTTGATGCGCCATGACGCCTCCCCCTGTGTTTGAACGCCGCACCTGAGCGCGTCACTTCCTGTTTTTAAAGCAGGTAATCTCGCGCCAACTCTTGGTCACATGACTGGGGTGGGTCCAGATTAAAAACCTTATGTAGTGCAGGGAGCAGGGCCACCCATAGAGGGGGATAAAGGGCTCTCGGGGGCCCAGCCTAAAAGACATTTACCCACCTTTTTTAAAATATAAATGTTATTGACCTGTTTTTAAATAATTACATAAAGACATCTGGACTTCACTTTCTGCTCCAGCACGGTTTATTGAAGTGAATACCTTCCAGAAAGGGCCCCTAAAGGCTCTGTCAGGGGCCCAGCTTTTTCTTTATGCAGCCCTGCCAGAGAGTAATTCTATAAATATGAATAAAATGTCTTAAATATGAAGATTAAAAGAGCTGGTAGACTGATGGAGGGGCTGATGTGGCCCCACATCACTTCATATCATTGAGTATTTCATTGACAGGTTTGTAGTAAATATACATTTGTAGTAAATATAGGTTAGTAGTCAATATCATGCTCATATTTATTTATAAACAGAAAACAGCTCTTGGCGTTCACATATACGAATCTGCTTAAAGAGATAATTCATTCTTGAACTTCACTGAATAATCTTTCTGATCAAAGTGTCATAAAACACAACAAACATGTTTTATTTTCACTTTCACTGCATCGGATCTTTTCAACAACTTCAAATCAAACCATAGATATATTTTTTTATTTGCATTTTTTGTTTTTATGCCATTTTTTGCATAAGAACTCCATATTATTTCAAAATGAGAAAAACAAAACAAAATGTCAATGTATTCCAAAAATGATGTGCAAAGTGGAATATTCAAGGTGAGGTTTTTACAGCAATGACTGGTCAATAACTGATGACACTGGTTCTGTGTTGTTTTGTAATATTGATAATATTATTATTAACAATAATAATAAATTGTATTTCTATTGTGCTTTACATTTTTGTAATCTCAAAGTGCTACAGAGTAAGATAAAAACAATTTAAAAAACAATTAAAAGCAGAAAAGGCGTTTGACTCGGTTAGATGGTCCTTTCTGTATAAAGTGATGTATAAATTTGGATTTCACAAGACATTAATCGATGTACTTGCTGCATTATACAACAAACCATCTGCTAAGATAAAAATTAATGCAGAGCTATCAGACTCATTCACTTTGGAAAGAGGAACAAGGCAGGGCTGCTGTGTGTCGCCGCTTCTTTTCACCCTCTTCATAGAGCCATTGAGTCAATGGAAAAGGCAAAGTCCAGACATATCAGGAATTAAGATGACATCTGGTGAGCTAAAGCTATCCTTGTTCACGGATGATTTACTGTTAACTCTAACAAACCCAGTTAAAACCTTACCTACATTAATGGAGATGATTGAGGAGTATGGCTCACTGTCAGGTTACAAGATTAACATTAATAAGACTCAGGTTTCAACACTAAATTATAACCCACCAAACATAATTAGGAATTTATACAGATGGAACTGGGAAGCAGAATCCATTAAATATTTAGGTGTCATACTAACCAAAGAATTTTCCAGGATTTTTGATGCCAACTACGGACCCCTAACCTCAAAATTAAAATCAGACATACAGAGATGGAACATGATTCCTTTTTTGAATCTATACTCCAGAGTTGAGTCAGTTAGGATGAACATCCTTCTGCACTTGATATATTTATTTCAATGTTTAACAATCCAGATTCCAGAAAAACAATTTTTAGTATGGGACAGATTAATATCACAATACATTTGGCAAGGGAAAAGGGCTAGAGTAAGGTACAAAACTCAGCAGATGAAGAAGGAGAAAGGTGGGCTGGGTCTTCCCAACCTGCAGGACTATTACCTTGCATCTCAACTAAGACCATTAACCCTTGTGGACTGTTAAGGCTGAAATCAGCCACTTTGAGTAACATTTTCTCAGTTATTTGACCATAACTTTTCTTGTATTGAAGCAAATTGAATGAATTTTGGGCAGGAAGCTTATTTTTACATACATTATGGAAATACGATTTCAAATTTTTCAAAAGGTCAATAGGTCACTGTGGACAAATTTACTGTACACTCATACTGTTATGGCTGTTGTCAGCCACTATACTTTTAACTGCTCTAAAAACAGATCAAATCTTTTTTTTTTTTACTTTGTGGCTTATATATCTTCATTCACTTCTGCCCTGCTCAGAACTACCAAACATTGGAAAATTAATAAAACATTTAACCTCTTAATGCCCATTTAAATAATTATGGGATGGATGATGGGAAGGCTGCAGCATCAAATGACCTATTTTTCAATATAAAACATGATCAGAGACAGAAGATTTTTTACGGGGCATTATAGTCTTAGATATGTCAAACATAAGTAGCATCACTGATTTTTAATCATTTTTCTTTTATTTTGTAGCATCAGTTTTTTTCAAAAAGTTAGGCATTTACTGTTATGGCTGTTTTCATCCACTATACTTTTAACTGCTCTAAAAATATATCAGATCAAACTTTTGTTCTACTTTTTTCCGTTAAACCTCCTAATCCACTTCTGCCCTGCTGCAAACTACCAAGCATTTAACAAACAATAAAAATTGTAACCTCTTAAGGGCCATTTCAAGAAATAAGGTCTCTTATCATGGGAGGGGGAAAATACGAATCAACCCATCTTCAATATAAAAAATATAAAGAAGTTTTATGTGCCCTTAAGGTGTTAAAATTTGTTATTTATTTTTCAATGCTTGGTAGTTTTGAGCAGGGCAGAAGTGGATTGAGAGATTTATGTGAAAAAAGTAGAAAAAAATATTGATCTGATATGTTTTTAGAGCAGTCAGAAAAGTTAGTGGCTGAAAACAGCCATAACAGTACCAGTGTATAGTATACTTGAACAGTCCACAAGGGTTAATCTGCCTGTGTTCTCCACAATACAAAGCTGGATGGAAAGATATAGAAGGTACATCAGTGGAAGGAATGCCTCTCATATCTGTTTTAATGGATAAAGAATTACAAGATGAGTTGAGGACGCCACATGACTTAATATTATACACATTGTTAGATTCCTGGAAAAAGATAGTTCAGACTTGTCAATTAGGTGATAGGATGAAAATACTCAGGTGGTGCACCTATGACTCTGCTATGAAACCAAACAAGAATGATGAGAGATTCAAGCGATGGATCCCAAAAGGATTAACCACCTATTACACATTTGTCCATAAGCGGGTGTTTCAGAGTTTTGAGGAACTTCAGAGGTCTAATGGGTTGGTAAAGGATGATTTCTACAGATATCTGCAAGTTTAGATCCTATTTGAATCAAAATCTACGAGATACTTGGGAAACAGCTGAACCAGGATTCTTGGATGTGTTTTTGTCATTGTTGAAATCAGGTTCATGCACTAAAATTGTTTCCAAGCTGTATAATGGTATTCAGTTATCCAAACAGGGTGACACAGATTACATAAAGAGTAAGTGGGAAAAAGAAGGAAATCTAATTATTTCAGTTGAAAGCTGGGAAAAGATTCATAAATTTCAGTGGATGACCTCAAGCTCCAACTCACTGAGGGAATTTGGTTGGAAAACCATGGTTGGATTTTTTGTAACCCCTGCCCAGAAAAAACATCAAGGCAGTGGAGACACCTGTTGGAGACTCTGGAAGACAAATAATGCAAATCACTACCATATCTTCTGGGGTTGTCCAGGGATCAATCCATTCTGGGAACAGCTGTGTGAACATTTAAATAACATTTTCACAGAGAAAATTCCTTGCAAGTGTGAAGCCCTGTACTTTGGAGACATTTCTTGTGATAACTGGACTCTGACAGATAAAAAACTGCTGTTCATACTTCTGGCTGCAAGCAAAAAGACTATTACGAGAAAATGGTTTAAGATGGAAGCACCTACAATTGAGGATTGGATCAAAATCGTACAGGATATTTACATTCTGGAAAAGTTGTCTTTTTCTATTAAAAGGTCAAAGGGAATCTTTTTTCAGGATCTGGTCAAAATGGACGGACTATGTAAAACCGGTAATTTCTGTGAACTGAGAATGACTGTAATGTGAAACCTTGTCATGATATACATTTTTATTTTGTTTCATGTAACCACACACACTTTATTTGTTTTTCTGATGTGAAAAGAAATGGAGTAATGGATTTTATTTATATTTACATTTGGGTATATTTATAAAAAAACATTTCGATCTATTTTTCTTTTTATATATCTTTTTATCTGTAATAATCAACTGCTACTGATTCTTAATTTCCCTGAGGGAGGATTTCCCCAAGGGATAAATAACGTACAATCTAATCTAATTTAATCTAATACACACAAATGCATCCAGAGATTGATCCATCCAGGCAGAGACAAAGGGACTAAAAAAGGATTTAGGATAGCAACAAATCCAAAAGTCCAGATCATAAATCTGTCCTCATCACATTTGTCTTTAACATCAATTTATTAAAGGTGGCATCTCAGTGTCAGAGGGACCTCACGTCTATATGGCTGAAAAGAAAGATACTATGGAAGTCAAATCAACCATGGACAGAGAGATCAGTCTGATTACATTAATATCAATCAATCAAAGTTTATTTATATAGCACAGTTCAGACAAATTGAATTGCAGATCAAATTGCTTTAGACAAAAACAGATTGAAAAAAGACATATATACATATACATCCATATGATAATCACTTTCTTTAAACCACTTAGCAAATAAACACTCAGCAGAGGTCCGTCTACTAAGAATATTCCTCTGGAGTTGTCATGAATAGTTGGTAGGATGTCAAGAGGATTTGGAGGCAAATGCATACAAGAAAAAGCAAAACAATAAAACCAAGAAACATCAGACTAATAAATAAAACTCTAAAAATACATTTAAACAAATACATTTAAACATGTTGAAAGATTAAAATTAAACCTTAAATGAATATAATCTGCAGAGGAATGATGTTGATTAATGTAGCAGCGTCTACCTGAACTGCTATTAAAATGGTTGAACTGGTCTAAAAGTCTGAATTGATGTTAAATGATGTTTCTGTTGATGGTTGATGCTCATGGAGTGGAGCAGGTCATCATGACTGTTTGTCAGGGTCACACTGATATATGTGTGCTGTCTGCAGGAACTACCATGTGTTTAATGTGGTTGATCTGAAGTTAATATCAGGGACAGTAATGATGAAGGAATGGGGCTAAAGGAAAGTCTGGAGTTACTGAAGCTTAGTAATCAAAAGCTGCCAACAAGACAAGAGCCAGAGAGGAGAGCAGGAGCAAACAAAAAGATCCCCGACAGTCTGAGCCTGATGCAGCAGAACGACAAGACATGAGCTGCTCCAGGACTGAAATCAATTACGATAAGAGCTATAGTCTGTCAGCAGAGTTTCCAGTCTACACCCCAGATTCTCCAAAAAAACCACGCAGCAGCTTCACTCCTGAATCCTGCAGCTTGTTTCCTCTCAGGTCCAGCTCTCTCAGGTGGGAGGGGTTGGACTTCAGAGCAGAGGCCAGGTGATCACAGCTGATCTCCGTCAAACTGCAGTATATCAATCTGAGCAGGGACCAAATAATACAGCTTTAGAAAACAATGTCTCCTCACTGACAGTCTAACCTTCCTTATTTGTTCATACTGCCACCTAGTGGACAAACTATAGAAGAGTATTAGGGCCATGTTAGATGGAGAAAATTATTTTCGGGAAGTCGAAATTCAAGTTGACATTTCCAGAATAAAGGCAACTTTTTGAGAATAAAGTTAAATTTTGTGTTGAAAGTCAAAAGTTGACATACAATGTATGTCGACTATATTCTCAACATTTCAATTTTTTTTCCTTGACATTTTGACTTTTCTATTGGCATTTTGACTTTATTTTGACATTTCAACTTTTATGACAAAATCGTTATTTAACTTTATTCTCAAAATTTCGAGTTTAATGTCAACTTCCCCAAAAGTATTTTCTCCATCTAATATGGCCCTGATGCTCGTCATAAAAAACACATGTATCCTGTAAATAACAGAATATAATAGATTAGATTAGATTAGATTAGGTACACTTTATAAATCCCTTTGGGAAACTCCGTCAGGGAAATTAGAATTCAAATAGCAGAGGTAAAACAAAGTAGACTATGATAAATAAAAAATATATAGATAAAAAATGAATGTATCTAAGAAATGAATGCATGATCTAATCAAAATAATACCATACTCAAAGTTTAAATTCAAAAATTAAATTAATAAAGAAAATAAATGAATAAAAAAACTGGCATAAATAAATCCCATTTATCTCAGCACAGATTTTAAACGTGGTATCTGACCTCAGAGTTTCCAGTCTACACCCCGGCTCCTTCAGAAAACCACACAGCAGCTCCACTCCTGAATCCTGCAGCTCGTTTCCTCTCAGGTTCAGCTCTCTCAGGTGGGAGGGGTTGGACTTCAGAGCAGAGGCCAGGTGATCACAGCTGATCTTCGTCAAACTGCAGTCAACCAATCTGAGCAGGGACCAAACAATACAGCTTTAGAAAACAATGTCTCCTCACTGACAGACTTACACAGGGGTGGGCAACTGGTGGCCCAGGGGCTATATGTGGCCTTTCACCTCATTCAATGCGGCCCACCAGTCTACCCCCCCCCCCCCCCAAAACAAACAAACAAACAAACAAACAAACAAACAAACAAACAAACAAACTGGAAAACAAAAAAAACCCCAACAGTTGCTGAATTTGATTCATCATGAGTAACCAGTACCACGTCATGCATTAATTCAGATAGCTGATAAAGTATTCTCTCTAAGCTTAGATTGCTGAAAAGTGTTTTCTTTTTTTTAACAAGTAATTACAGTTCTTACTATGCTATGATTGTATCTCTAAAAATATTTTATGAGGCATTAAAATATACTTTATAGTATTGGTAAAAACCATATTTGGAAACAATGTTAAAACGGGTAAACATTCATTCTTTTATTGCATTAAAAAGAAGCTTGAATTAGTTTTAATTTTGTGTTATGCTCATTAGATCATGAATTTTTAATTGTGTTTGAGTTAGAATATAGAAGTGTTAGTATAACCCTTTGTCAAGCTTTATCATTGATATTCTTTGTTGATTTAAATATTTTTCTGGATTGAAAATGCAAACAATATGTAACAGTGTGGCCCTCAGGCACTGACAAAAAAATGAATGTGGTTCTTTTCTGTGGAACACCCTACCACTAACCTGTCTGATTTGTTTATACTGCCACCTAGTGGACATACATATGTATACTGTATCAATTAGATTAGATTAGATTAGATAGAACTTTATGAATCATTCTTTCTGTATGTCACTGTTTTAATTGATGACTTTCATTGTTTTCCTCACTTATTCGTACTGTATTGAGTCTGTGTGACTGTTTGTTGAAACTGTGTTTTGCTGCCATTCTTGGTCAGGACTTCCTTGGAAAAGAGATCTGCTGATCTCAATGGGGATAACCAGGTTAAAATAAAACAAAATAAAATAAAATAACATCCCTCAAAGAAAACAGGATTCCAAAAGCAGGTAACCAAAAGGTAGGTAGATAAATAAATACAAAGTATAGATATAAAAAATATAAGTAAATTTAAAAAATGTAAGGATGAATGAATGAATAAGAAAATTAAAAAAAAAAAAAAAAAGATCAACTAAAAATCATTGTACTGGCTTAAATATATCACATTTATCTTAGCACAGATTTTAAATGTGGTATCTGACCTCAGAGTTTCCAGTCTACACCCCGGCTCCTTCAGAAAACCACACAGCAGCTTCACTCCTGAATCATACAGGTAGTTGTTAGTCAGGTCCAGCTCTCTCAGGTGGGAGGGGTTGGACTTCAGAGCAGAGGCCAGGTGATCACAGCTGATCTTCTTCAAAAAGCAGTAAATCAATCTGAGCAGAGACCAAATAATACAGCTTTAGAAAACAATGTCTCCTCACTGACAGTCTAACACAGGGGTGGGCAACTGGTGGTCCAGGGGCCTGTGTTAGACTCACCTCACTTCAACCCAAATCTACAAAAAAACCCAAGTAAAAAATAAAAAAATTAAACTGAAAAACAAAAAAACAGTTGCTGAATTTGATTCATCATGAGTAACCAGGACCACGTTATGCATAAATTCAGAGAGCTGATAAAATATTTTCTCTAACCTTAGATTGCTGCTACATGCTTTGTTTTTACAAGTAATTATAGTTCTTACTATGCTATGATTGTATCTCTAAAAATATTTTATGAGGCATTAAAGTACAATTTATATTTTTGGTAAAATATATATTTGGTAACAATGGTAATGGAAACGTATATGTGCTTTAAAAATAGGTAAACATTCATTCTTTAATTGCATTAAAAAGAAGCTTGAATTAGTTTGAGTTATGTGTCATGTTCATTAAATCATGACTTTTTAATTGTGTTTGAGTTAGAAAATATAAGTGATGGTATAATCCTTTGTAAAGCTTTATTGTTGCTATTTTCTATGTAAATAATTTTCTTTGTTGAAAGTGCCAACAATATTATTTGTTCATACTGCCACCTAGTGGACATAAATATGTATACTGTATATATTAGATTAGATTAGATAGAACTTTATGAATCATTCTTTCTGTATCTCACTGTTGTAATTGATGACTTTCATTGTTTCCTCACTTATTCATACTGTATTGACTCTGTGTGACTGTTTGTCGAAAACTGTGTTTTGCTGCCATTCCTTGGAAAAGAGATCTGCTGATCTCAATGGGACTAACCTGGTTGCATAAAGGCTAAATAAATGAATGAATGAATTAAAAAAATAAATGAAAATAAAATAATAAAAAAAAAAGATCAACTAAAAATCATTGTACTGGCTTAAATATATCACATTTATCTCAGTACAGATTTTAAATGTGGTATCTGACCTCAGAGTTTCCAGTCTACACCCCGGCTCCTTCAGAAAACCACACAGCAGCTTCACTCCTGAATCCTGCAGCTTGTAATTTCTACTCAGATCCAGCTCTCTCAGGTGGGAGGGGTTGGACTTCAGAGCAGAGGCCAGGTGATCACAGCTGATCTCCATCAAACTGCAGTCCATCAATCTGAGCAGAGACCAAATAATACAGCTTTAGAAAACAATGGGTGCTTCCCAATGTGCCAAAATGCAGTCTCCTCTCTCCTTCACGACACCAGAAGTACTTTGTGAGCAGCCATATTGAAGGACATTCAGCGAAATGCTAAGAGAGGAGGAGACTGATCTGGAGGAGGCATTCGACACAATGCAGGCTTTGGAATCTTTTCACTGACAGACACGGTTGTCATCAGCAGCCAGCTGTAAAGAGTCAGTTGCTCACATGTGTGAAATGTAAACATTACAGCGCAAAAGGTAGTGTTAAAGTGTAATTAGCAACTTCCTTGGAGTCATTTTAATGAGTATATCTGAAGGGTTTTCTGCCAGCCACCAGGGGGCAGCGTTATATTAAGTTCCTTGTCTTGCCGTGCAGAGTGAGGTGACAAAAAGTGTGAGGTGATGCAAGATGGCTGCTGCTGCACGTTTATGAGACACTTTGAGACAGGCATCCATTGCATGGAGTTTAAGCTGTTTTTCTTTTATTATTTAAGTGTGGCTGCTTTTTTGGGTTTTTATTATATTATACAGCATAGTATTGAGTTTACTCTGACTCTTGTTAAAGAATATTATGCCTTTATAATCCTTTTGAGATCAGCCTGTAATTGTTGTTTTCTGTTTTTTCTGCAGGGCTTCTTTATCTCATTAAAACTTATATTGGCATTGAGAGTGTATTTCTTCAATATCCACATTTCACACAACAGATGTGAAATATGTTTCAAAATGTGAGCAGTTACTAAATTTCAGTGTCTCTTTTATCTCTTTTTATTTTCCTCACTGTGCAAAAACATTTGACTCATCATTTAAAAAAGAAATATGCTGGACAGATTGATATCACAGAAAATATTGAACACTATCATAGCAGTTCTTTCAGGTTTTCATCTGTTGTCTGTCCTGATTTATCTGTGTTGTTTGTGTTTATGTCTGTAACTGTGAGGCTGCTACAGTGGACAGGTCTGTTCAGGAAAACACATTTTACATTAGATTGGATCAGACAACTTTATTTATCCCAACGGGGGATTCAGTTTTTGCAGTCTACCCAGACCATACATACATTTACAAACAGCAAACATGGACAATAACAAATAAAAAAAGAGATGCTCATTGACAAATATCAGCACCCAATAGACCCTGGGGTCAGGCAGATTATAATGCACATTAACGAAAAGCATGTTTTATGTAGTTTCTGATCTAATCAAGCATAAAAAAGGAGAGAAAGTAGTGAATTGTACATTGTTATCTCCGGCCTTTACTATATAAATGTGCATGGAGGGGGTTTAAGTGCTTATAGCAGAATAAAAACATTATTTATGAACACAAAGTGGCCGCAATATAACAATTTAAAACTCCTATCATTCCGTACCTGGGAACACTTGACATTTTTCTTTTTCATTCATGTACATATTCATGTTAAATTGATGTAAAGTTAATATGAATTTACCGCGGTCGAGCGCCCTGGAGTTTACTTTATTTTCCTTAATTCAGTTTCTCCTGTGCGCTCAGACCGGTTTATTCAGCTGTGACGCCGTCATCACTAAAAGACGTCGCTTCATGTGACGCTCCGGAGGAGAGGACGTCTCAATGCTCTTAAAATGAATCTCCTCATCTCCTCTCTCCTCTCTTCGTTTCCTCGCGTCTCTGTTATGCATCTCTGGTGGGCGGGACTAAGACGCAAGTGAACAACGCAAGTGGAGGAGGCGAGGAGACGCCCAATGTCTCCTCACTGACAGTCCAACACAGGGATGGGCAACTGGCGGCCCAGGGGCCATTTGTGGCCTTAAACCTTTCTCAAAGTGGCCCACCAGTCAGCCCCCCGAAAAAAAAAAGGAAATAAAAATTAATTAATTAATTAATTAAAAAAATAAAGCAAACTGGAAAACAAAACAACAGTTTCTGAATTTGATTCATCATGAGTAACCAGTACCACATCATGCATAAATTCAGATGGGTGATAAAATATTTTCTCTAACCTTAGATTGCTGCTATGTGCTTTGTTTTTACAAGTAATTAAGTTATTATGGTTGTATCTCTTATAATATTTTATGAGGCATTAATGTAATTTATAGTATTGGTAAAAAAAAAAAAAACATATTTGGAAGCAATGGTAATTGTTGGTAATGGCAACATGTGCTTTAAAAAAGGGTCAACATTCCTAATTTTATTGCATTAAAACGAAGCTTG
The DNA here is from genome assembly GCA_036419115.1 of Scarus forsteni. Lineage (NCBI taxonomy): Eukaryota > Metazoa > Chordata > Actinopteri > Labriformes > Labridae > Scarus > Scarus forsteni. Next base: position 150,696 of record JAZDUH010000100.1, on the reverse strand, counting down.
AATTAGTTTTAGTTATGCGTAATGCTCATCAGATCATGTTTTTTTTTTATTGTGTTTGCGTCAAAATGTATAAGTGTTGGTATAATCCTTTGTTAAACTTTATTTTTACTATTTTTAGTTTTTTATGTATTTTTCTTTATTGAGAGTGGAAACAATATATAACAGTGCAGCCAATCAGGCATTGAAATATCAATGAACTTGGCCCTTTTCTGTTAACCACCCTTGTCTTATTTATTCAAACTGCCACTTAGTGGACATACACATGTATACTGTATGGATTAGATCAGATTAGATTAGATAGAACTTTATGAATCATTCTTTCTGTTTGTCACTGTTTTAACTGATATCTTTCATTGTTTCCTCACTTATTCGTACTGTATTGAGTCTGTGTGACTGTTTGTCGAAAACTGTGTTTTGCTGCCATTCTTGGTCAGGGCTTCATCTGAAAAGAGATCTGCTGATCTCAATGGGACTAACTGGGTTGAATAAAGGTTAAATTAAATAAAAAATAAAAGAAACTATGCCTTTGGGAAAGTCCCTCAGGTGAAGTAGAGTTCCAATATCAGTTTACAAACAAAGCAGGTAGAAAACATATGAAAATATAAATATGAAATATAATAATAAATCTAAAAAAATAAAGCGTGAATGAATGACTGAAAAAAGAAATTTAAAAATTACAAACTGAAAATCCTGGTACAGGCTTAAATATATCACATTTATCTCTGCACAGATTTTAAACGTGGTATCTGACCTCAGAGTTTCCAGTCTACACCCCGGCTCCTTCAGAAAACCACACAGCAGCTTCACTCCTGAATCCTGCAGCCTGTTTTCTCTCAGGTTCAGCTCTCTCAGGTGGGAGGGGTTGGACTTCAGAGCAGAGGCCAGGTGATCACAGGTGATCTCCGTCAAACCACAGTGAACCAATCTGAGCAGAGACCAAATAATACAGCTTTAGAAAACAATGTCTCCTCACTGACAGTCTAACACAGGGGTGGGCCACTGGCAGCCCAGGGGCCATATGTGGCCTTTCACCTCACTCAATGCTCAATGTGGCCTACCAGTAACCCCCCCCCCCCCCCCCCCCCCCCAAAACAAACAAACAAACAAACAAACAAACAAAAAAACTGGAAAACAAAACAACAGTTGCTGAATCTGATTCATCATGAGTAACCAGGACCACGTCATGCAAAATTCAGATAGGTGATAAAATATTTTCTCTAACCTTAGATTGCTGCTACGTGCTTTGTTTTTACAAGTAATTAAAGATCTCACTGTGCTATGATTATATGTCTAAAATGTTTTATCAGGCATTAAAATATAATTTATAGTATTGGCAAAAAACATATTTGGAAACAATGGTAATGGGAACAATCTTTATTGAAAGTGCCAACAATATGTAACAGTGTGGCCCTCAGGCACTGAAATATAAGTGAATGTGGCCCTTTTCTGTTTTTCACCCTTGGTCTTACCTGTCTTATTTGCTCATACTGCCACCTAGTGCACATACATATGGATAATGTATTTATTAGATTGGATTAGATTAATTACAACTTTATTTATCATTCTTTCTGTTTGTCACTGTTTTAATTGATGACTTTCATTGTTTTCCTCACTTATTCATACTGTATTGAGTCTGTGTGACTGTTTGTTGAAACTGTGTTTTGCTGCCATTCTTGGTCAGGACTTCCTTGGAAAAGAGATCTGCTGATCTCAATGGGACTAACCTGGTTGATTAAAGGTTAAATAAAATAATTAAAAAAATAAAAATCTCTTTGGAAAACTCCCTCAAGTTAAACAGGATTCCAAACGAAGTTTACAAATAAAGTCGGTAGAAAAATATTTAAAAATATAAATATAAAAAATAACTATTAATCTAAAAAATAAAAGGATGAATGAATGAAGTAAAAAAAAGATAAGCTAAAAATCATTGTACAAGCTTAATTATATCACATTTATCTCAGCACAGATTTTAAACGTGGTATCTGACCTCAGAGTTTCCAGTCTACACCCCGGCTCCTTCAGAAAACCACACAGCAGCTTCACTCCTGAATCCTGCAGCTCGTTTCCACTCAGGTCCAGCTCTCTCAGGTGGGAGGGGTTGGACTTCAGAGCAGAGGCCAGGTGATCACAGCTGATCTCTGTCAAACTGCAGAGAGCCAATCTAAGCAGGGACGAAATAATACAGCTTTAGGCTACGTTTACACATACACGGGTATTTTTAAAAACGGAGACATTTCCCTTCGTTTGTGCCTTTCATTTACACGCAAACGGCGAATTCGCCTCGGAAAACGAATCTTTCTAAAAACTCCGGCCAAAGTGGAGATTTCGGAAAACTCCGTTTTTGCGTATTCATCTAAACTGAGAAAAACGGAGAAATACAGGCTGAATCTCAATCTCCTCCCTGAATCCTGGAGCCTGAGCCCTAGACATTATATAATGTGAAGCGCCTCATATTGCTGGACCCATGAATGTATTATTTTTTCTCATAATACATCCATGGCTGGATCATCGGGCGTAGTAGCCATATTGGAGGGGTCTCTTCACTCTGGTCTAGCACCAGAAACAAGTGGAGTGAACGCATTTATGCTCGTGTTTTGTGCAGCCCAAAACAGCTGAATAAAAACGTATTTAAGGTTTAATACGCATGTCAACATGATTTATATAAGATGTCTGGTTTGTGTGTGCGAGCGCACGTACATTAGCCTGTGCCTGAAATAGTTGCATTGAATATTCTTACAGCACACAAAAACAAAAATACGAAAATAATAATAATAATGCTGTTGTTGTTGTAACTACTATTACCATTACTATATTGCCATTATTACTTAATCATCAGACTTATTTATTTTCTTGATCCCCTTCTTATTATTGTACACACACACACACACACACACACACACACACACACACACACACATATATATAATTGTAATTATTATTATTATTATTATTATTATTATTATTATTATTTTCATATTTTTGTTTTTGTGTGCTGTGAGAATATTCAATGCAACTATTTCAGGCACAGGCACATTTACTTGCGCTCGCACACACAAACCAGACTTCTTATATAAATCACGTTGACATGTGTATTAAACTTTAAATATGTTTATACTCAGCTGTGTTGGAATAAAACTAAAAAAAGTCATCTGCTTTCAATATTGCGCCGTTTACTGTCACTTTAGGCTGCACAAAATACGAGCATGAATGCGTTCACTCGACATGTTTCTGGTGTTAGACCGGAGTGAAGAGACCCCTCCAATATGGCGGCGACGACCGATGCGGTCCAGGCCGCAATGAGGCGTCTACGTACATATGTCTATGGTGGTCGATATGAGGCTTCTGATTGGCTTGCATGGCTTTCTCCTTCTTCCTACACTGCCACCCATAGGCTTGGCGAGTTATGACGGGCCGACGGCGATGTTATGGCGGGTTGATGTAAACGGAAACTTTTTTGAAAACGATGCCGTGTGCACGATGTTATTTTGGAAAACGGAGGGAGGGAAATATTCGTTTCTCAAAATACCCGACTACGTGTAAACGTAGCCTTAGAAAACAATGTCTCCTCACTGACAGTCTAACACAGGGGTGGGCAACTGGCGGCCCAGGGGCCATATGTGGCCTTTCACATCACTCAAAGCAGCCCACCAGCTCCCAGACATGAGGTTGACGTCTTCATGTTTTGTTACCATGTATGTGACATGTATGTCTATATAAGCGGTGGTTACCTATTGCTCTTGGTCAGATTACTGCTGAACCGGCCGAATAAACAATCAGATAAACCTCCAGTCTGGTAGCATATCCTTTTGCCTTAGAACATCTGATAACGATTAGAATATACAAGTGTTGGTACAATCCTTAGTTCAGCTTTATCGTTGCTATTTGTCGTTGATTTATATATCATTTACCTGTATTAAAAGTTGCATTTATATGCAACAGTGCGGCCCTCGGCACTGAAATATAAATGAATGTTATTTCTGTCACCATGTGGGCTTTTCTTTCTTTAACAGAAGGGTACCAACATTTTTGTCTGCATGTGAACATACCGCGGCAGACTGGTTTCAGCAGGGTAGTCAATAACCCCATTCACCTGCTGTTTCAAGCTGTAATGTTCCCTATGGTCACACGTGGCCTCACACAACTCCATCATATCAAATTCATCTCAGCACAGAGGGAAAGAAATGGTGTCTGACCTCAGAGTCTCCAGTTTACAGTCTGGACTCTTCAGAAAGTCACTCAGCAGCTCCACTCCTGAATCCTGCAGCTTGTTGTAACTCAGGTCCAGCTCTCTCAGATGGGAGGGGTTGGACTTCAGCGCTGAGGCTAAAGAAGACCAGCCGATGCCTGACAAAGAGCAGGACCTCAAACTGAAAATGAACACAGAGAAATATTTACTGCAGTGATCCTCCGAGGGGACATTCGACCTGGAGATGAGACTTTTCTCTTAGGGCTGTGTACTGTGTGTAGTTACATTGGTGCTGTTGTGGACATATGGAGCTTAAATAACTACAGTTACAAATATTCTGACATTCTTCTAGCCCAGGGGTGGGCAACTGGTGCCCCAGGGGCCACATGAGGCCATTCACCTCACTCCATGTGGCCCACTAATCATTTCCAAAAACAAACAAAAAAAAACAAAAAACAGAAAACAATGGAATTATGAAGAAAACATAATACCAGCTGCTGCATATGATTTATCATGAGTAAGCAGTACTGCATAATGCACAGGTTATGTAGGTGATAAAATATTTCTACCAACCTTAGATTGCTGGTACATTTTTTTTTACAAGTCACTTAAGAAATTTGATATAATTTTGTCTCTTAATACATTTTACCAGGCCTCAAAATATAAAAAAATAGCATTAGTAAAAAAAACTATATTTGGTAGGGGTGTCCCGATACAACTATTTCACCTCCGATACGATACCGATATTGCAGCCTTGAGTATTTGCCGATCCCGATATCAATCCGATACGATATCAGCAGGAATCATACAGACTTTTATTACCTGTTTTGTACTATAGACTGTAAGAAAAGGCTTGATCAGGTCAGATTACTCAAACAGAGAACAGTAGTCAGCAATAGTAGGTATGAGAAAAACTGCCCCATTTGTTATTAACCAATAGGTTCAATAAATTTTAACCTTAAACATAAGAATATACTACAATTAAAACAACATGAATAAAAAAATATTAGAAGACCCTGAAAAGTGACCTCAATAAATCAAACAAAACATATTTCACCAATTGCAAAATAACCACTGTGTTGAACTTAAACATAAGCATATTCTACAACTGAATAAAATAAAAAATAAATATATTAGAACGGACTGCTTGTATCAGAGTGCTGGTATCAGAAAACTAGGATGCAGGCCGATATAATCCGATATTTGTTTTTTTGACCGATATCAATATCGGATCGGAACATCCCTAATATTTGGAAACATTGATAAAGGTAATATATTCGTGCATTAAAATCAAAGAAACATTCCTAATTTTATTGCATTAAAAAGAAGCTTACATTGGATTTAATTTGGTGTCAGACTCACAAAATTGTGAATTTTTAATTGTGTTTAAGATAATGTTGGTATATTTTTTTAAGCTTAATATTTGCTATTTTATGTTTATTTATACATCTTTTCCAACAATTTGTAACAATGCGGCCCTCATATACTGAAAAAAATGGATGCAGCCCTCCTGATAGTCAAAGTTGCCCACCCCTGCTCTAGCCCATTCCTTTATCATTAAAGTTCCTGAATTTAACTTTAATCCAACCCTCAAGTATCAACACAAAGAAATGTGAATTTTCCCTCATTATGGACAAACCCCAGCCTCAGTCAATGAGCAGAGACCAACAAACCAGAACACAGTTTATGAACTCACTTCAGAGACTCCAGTCTACAGTGTGGACTCTCCAGTCCACCACAAAGAAGCTCCATTCCTGAGTCCCAGAGAGTGACGGAGCTTAGATCCAGCTCTCTCAGGTGGGAGGGGTTGGACTTCAGAGCCAAGGCCAAAATCTCAAAGTGAGTGTTTGACAGTCTGCTGCCAGAAAGTCTGTGATGACAAAAACATCATGGAATTACTGCCATGTGAACCATCCTGATGATATGAAAGACAATTTACACACTTAAAAATGGAATTTAGGGAACTAAAAAGAAAAAAACTTAGTCATTATGATGAGATAAGTCTTAATAATCAAATAAAATGTCACAATCATGAGATATAGAGTCATAATTCTGAGGAAAAAAAGTTGAAAATAAGAGGTAGTCATAATTATGAGATATAGTTATAATTATGCCAAATAAGGCAAAATTAGGTAATAAAAATTTGAAATCATAAGATAAAAAGTCACAATTATGAGTTAAAAAGTCATAATTATGACATATAGAATAAAAACTAGAGAATCTGCATTTCCTTGCAGCAAATGCGTTGAAATGCTGAGTCTGAATGCTGGAACTGTGAAATGAAATTTCTAAAGACAGTGCAAATACAGCTGAAAATGTGACATAAGCAGTTGGAAACAGTAAAACAAAGCTCGCAACTGGCTATGCTAAATAAAAATGTTAAAAGTTGTGAAAGTAAGCTAGAAACTGAATAAAGGTGAAACAAATTTGCATAAAGCCGCTGATATGTTTGCCCACCCTGGGGGACTTACAATTTTTAAAAGAGGTAAATGGATAAGACCTAAAATGACAAGGACTGTAATCAGTAGCAGAAGTTTTAAATATGTTCTGAAATAAGCATTTTAAAGAAAGAAATAGAACCGAAAACATTGCAACACACTGCAGTAAAAGGTATTATATTAATCTGTTTATATTTTACTTCCATGCCCCCTCTAAAGAATATTTTTACAATTTTTTCTTGAAGGGTTTTACAACAAAATCAATAAAAATATTTTAAACATTTTCCAAAGTTCAATTTCTAAGACTCATCAAAATCAAAATCCAATCTCTTCTTGTAAAATGAATTTCACTGATTATATAGATCTCAGAGTTAATGAGTTATGAAATTGAACATATATTTAAAGAATAGTCATCATAAAATGTTAGTTGATGACTCAATATCCTTTATTTTTTACAAAACACCCAGTGTTTCGGTTGTGACTGCACCGTTTCGGTTGTGACTGCACTATTTTGGTAGTGACCACTATTTTTTTGTTTGCAAGGTTGTATCATATTCACTCCACCTTATTGCTTAATATGAACTTCAAACATGTCTTACATTGGGAATATTATGAACACAAATGTTTATAATCAATCAAATGACATTTACTTTGAAGGCCAGCATTAGCCTACTCAAACATCACAACGCATCTACTGTAACATTAAAAAGTAGTTTAAGCAGTTAAAGCAGTTTTTTCTGTCACAAATAAACAATGATTTTTTGTTTTACACATTAAACATTCCTGAATGTATTGACTTCTGCCAAACAGTTGAGCTGGGAGTTAGAGGGTCAAACATGAGTTATAATTATTGAACATTCTGAAGATATTGCTTTTAAAGGTGCTATGAGGAGAATCTATTACTGGCGACACTAAGACTCTGCTACCCATGAGCACACGCGGCGACTGTCGTAATGCTGCATTCCAGTAACCTCAGAACTGGGAGTGACATCATCTCCAACTTATCGGTGTTCCAGTTGAAGTCAGAAAAAAACATGCAGATCTACCAGGCTATTGTTAGCTGTTGTTAGCACGCCCTGTGTTGTTGTATGAAGAATGTGATTATCACTATGGCAACATTTTTGTAAATATAAGTCTAACAATGCTATGGCTGCGGTCGAATAGTCACCTCCTAAGTCCTTTCCTATCTACTTTTCCTTAACCCTGATGGAAAATGTCATGAGGTTAAGGAAAGGAGAAAGGAGAATTCAGAAGGACTTAGGAAAGGAATACTGCTGTGCAGAGAGAATCCGACTACACTTTCACTACGCTGCGTCATCATGTGACGCTGGATGTTACTGTTGCGGTGAAACTATAATTTTCTGAAGGTGGACTACAAAAGATGCATCATTGAAGTGCTCATTAATCATGACAATGTTGTTCCTTTAGACAACATTGAACATACAACCTGGTAAAAATGACATCTGCATAACCGATGTTGGAAGTGAGGATTGAAATAAATCTGTCCTCTCATTATCAACATGAACACCAATCAGTGCATGAAAATAAATGAACTGAAGCAAAGAAAGGCATACATTGTTAAGACCGCAATCTAATAGAGTACAAATGATTCATATTGAACCAAGTTTAAAACATAATCAACATCAAATGTCTCATATCCTGCTCTCTTCAGAGAATCAGACTGCTGGAAAGTTAAGGCAGGTTTTGGTAAACTTTAGAAAGGATGAACAGCAGAGGGAACTCACATGGTCTGTGGGATTTGTTCGTCATTATTCGGTTGAATTCAGAAGCAGTCGGAATACGCGCTGTTTATAAAAGCTTTTGCGGGGTTGAATTGTGGGAACAGAATAATCTCCTCTCCTTTCGTAAAGGATGGTCTGGTGTATCCTATGCTAAAGGAGATAAAGGAAGCATTGAGCCACCTTCCATATGCATTTAAACTATTCAAACAGCTCTAATCATGAACTACATCCGGTTCGTCTCACTCCGTTAGGAACCTTCCTAAGCAAAAATGACTTTTTGACCGCAGCCCCTGTATACAGCTGATCTCGAGTAACACACCCCAGTCAGAAGTGCAAATAAGTTGATTATTACAGGAGCTAAATAACTGTTCACACTGGGGGCATCCATCTTCTATTGTCAACTCGGGGATGGCGAGGTTTCACCGAGTTCCCAGCAGGAAATTTCCACTTCGGGAGACGTTTCAGTTGTAGTTTCTTACTCGAAACTTAGAAATTCCAACTTCCGACTACAACTGGAACGCACCACAAGCCAAAGCGTGTGTTTGTTGTGATGCTAAATTAATGCAACTCGGACCTTCCTCAGAACTCAGCATTGCTTTACAACTTCTTTTTTCGACAACTTACAGGATGCAAAGCCACGAGGTAATGTATCTCTTTCTAGTTACGTAGCGGTAGTTTTTGATGTGTGACAACAAGCAATTTTTAGAAAACTTAGTATTGTAGTTTTGTAGCCGGCTATATATCACTACTTACAGCCCGGTGCTCTAAGACGTGTCTGAATAATATAAATTTGCTCTAGTTTTAATTGTCTTGTTCCTGAAGTTGAGTATCCAGGCCAGTCCAGCTCTGTCCGACCCGACCGGAAGGCTAAGGAATAGCATTTATAGATAACCTATTTTGATGCTGTAAAACTCATCTTAAAGTGTGTATTTCCATCAGGCATATATCTAAAAGGGAGACTTTTTGTAATTATTTAGAAACTCCTCACAGTCCCTTTAAAACATCTTTTTTTAAAAAAATACACACACCAGAAAGTGTTACGCAAGAACTTTAATGAACTTAAAACAAAACAAACAACTTCTTAAGAATAACGTGGTCGACACCCTTGGGCTAAACGTCTAGTTTTTCAAATATTTTGTTTTGCCATATTGGTGTTTTTTTCATTTCTCCTGTTGCTTTCTTCTGATGCTTTATAATATAAAACATGAATCAGCATTATCTACATGTTTTAAGAGGTAATAATGATCAAACACTGACTTAAGTGAGTGGACCATTACATGTTGTCACAACCGAAACTCTACCATCTGTTTCGGGTGTGACAATTTTAGGTAATTTTTGCTAATAAATAAAAAATTCTACTAGGCACATGGCCAGCAAATGGATGTTTGAACAGGTGTACACCCATAAAACATAATGTGTTGCATTAAACCCCCAAAAGTTTACCTAATTACAGAGAATATGTGTTTGGTAGTGACAATTAAAAATGTTCCCGACAGATTTTGGAACACGTTTACTCCAAAATGATGAGAGGTAACTACTCACCATGATGCCATGAGGTAGAGGGATGCTGAGTCTCTGCCTGATCAAAAATGCAGGGGTGTGGCTAAAAACAGGCTCAACCTATGTGGTAAAACTATCTGTGTTTCAGGAGTGACATGAAAGCGTGGGACAACATTTTTTGAATGATCTTTTTAAATTAAAAAATAAACCCACAATACATCCAAATCTTTTCAATGCTGTTTAAAAGAAATCAACAAGATATTTTAAAAAACATCATTGAAAAAAAAATACAAAATTGTTTTAAGTCTTATTTTCATAGGTCGAAATTTAGGGCTTAGGGGTTGGGACAACCACTCCCCAATAGAAAGTACACTATAAATGATGATTTTGTATATATTTAGCTTATTACTATCTATTTGCTGTCTTGTGTGTTAAATAGATCATAACAGAATCTTAGTAAATATGTAAAGTCTGAATTCTTTATTGTTTTTGTTACATAGTTTTTTTAGTGTTGGACCACAGTTTGGACAAATTCGATAGAATGGCCCATATATGCATTTGTGCATGTATGTTTGTATGATTGATCTATGCATATATCAGAGTATGTGCATATGTAAATGAAAAGGTATCTTTCATTATGGGTATATTTCTGTTTATGTGTGCATGTCTGAATTAAATGATGCATATGTATATATGTATGCATCTGTAAAATGACAGAGTGACATTAATGTGTTAAAGCAAAAATGCAGTATGTAGGTGAAACTATGCCAAATGTGTAGAGCTCAGAAGTTGAAGCAGTTTCAGCAGGACTGTATAAATCTCCCATTTATATCAATGTAAAACATCAGCAGAAGAGTTAAAAATGTTCAAAAATAAGCATTATAAAGAAAGACAGTGAGAATTGATACATTTCTGTGGACATATGTTTGCATATGTGTGGATAAATAATTATGTTCAATTTTCTCTATATGCATTTGTGCATGTATGTTTGTGTGATGTTATTTATTTATGTATTTATCAAAGTATGTGCATAAATTAAATGGTAGATTTCATTATTGGTATATGTCTGTTGATGTGTGTATGTCTGTCTAAAATGATGCATATTTATGTATGTATGTATTATGCGTCTGTAAAATGAGTGAGAGATAAATGCATTTGTTAAAGCAAGAATGGAGTCTGTAGGTGCAAGTGTGCCAAATCTGTAAAGCTTGACAGATGAAGCAGGCCTGCCTCGTGTCTCACCAAAACCTCCGCTAAATGATTCGGTTTCATGGAGGCTTTGTACGTCAGCTGCGGGTCTGTTCCTCAGTGCTGAGCCGAAGCCGCTAGCGCTAAGATAAGCTAAGCTCCAACTTTCACAGTCAATGTATGCAGGGGCTGAGGGAAAAGAGCTGGGTACTTCCGGGTAAACGAAGGCTCGCTGTGCCAAAACCGTGGTAGATATCAGAAAAGGGATTGCACTGTGAGCATCCCAAGAACATGCTGAAGCTATGGGTGTAATTTTTATGTCCATAAAGTAAAGAATGTTGACATAGTGGCGAGTTAAAAACGGGCTTCAAAGTGAAGCGCCCAGCTGTCCCGAGGTAAAGAATTGCATTACCGCAGATGGAAGATTTTGAGGCATACCGCAGAAGCTGAAGCTCACCGAGACAAAACAATGTCAGATTAAACTTTGAAGCGGATTTCACGTGTAAGAGGAGAAGGGTAGCGACATTTTGATGCATAAATCATGTCTGTGGAGGACGTTTTGACGAAGTTAGAACAGGATAATTCTGCTGAGTCCGCGAGAATTCTTGTGTCCGTTCCACTCTGAGATCCCGTGACAATCGCTCTAAGACCATTGATTTCCTCAAAACTTAGTGTTGCTTAAAAAATTATATTTAAAAAACTGTAGAAGCCAGCAAAAAGCTGAAGATGTGTAAAAATTGCTGAGAAGTCAGTGCAGATTTGAAAGCACGAATGAAGTCTGTAGGTGGAAGCATGCCCAATCTGTGGAGCTTCAAAGTTGCTGAAGTTTTCAGCAGACCTGCGGAAATGTCCCATTGATTTCAATGTAAAAATACATGCAGAAATTATTTTTTACTGTAAAAAGTATAACTGTTAAAGCTGTGAAAACTACAAGCGCACTTCTCCTGAACATGCTGCATATGTCAATTTTTTTCTGTGAAAATCTGTGCAAATTTGAAGCCTGTGAAAGGTGCTAAAGTCTGAGGAATAAGAAGAAGAAAAAGAACAAAATGGAGTTTAGGGAGAACAATATGTTGAAATGCTGACTCAGCATTTCAACATAATTACGAGATATGAAGTCATAATTCTGAGGACAAAAAGTCAAAAATATAAGATAGTACTTATAATGACATATAGTCATAATTATGACAAAACATGCAAATTTATGTGATAAAAGGTTGAAATCAGGAGATAAATTCAAAATTATGAGATAAACAGTCATAATTATGAGATAAAAGTCAAAGTTATGACCTGAAGATGAGACTTTTCTCTTAGAGGTGTGTACTGTGTGTTTAGTTTTGTGAAGTTTAGACAACTCCATTTATCCCAAAAGGCAATTCTGATTTTGCAGTCCACCTAGGCTACACATACATCTACAAACAGCAAAAAGAGACAACAATGAACAAAATATAGATAAAATAAAGTCAGTACATGACAGAGAGCACATCGATACACAGCAGCCTTCAACAGACCCCTCCAGTAACCAGGGTCAGACAGATTACAATACACATCAACAATTAGTGGCAGGTCAAAGAGAACATGGAGATACCCAACCCCAACCCCATTTAAGATCCCATACAGTTACAACAACAAAAAACAAAAAAGTGCCAATATGCCAGTCTAACAGATTGCTATCAAGGTTAAGCAGCCTGATGGCAGAAGGAATGAAAGACTTTGAGTACCGGTTTGTTCTCCTACTGGGGGCGATAAAGCGTCGGCCTGAGGGCATTCAGGTAAACTCTGAATACAAGATGTGGTCATGTTGGGAAATAATTCCTTTTGCCTTTCTGACCACTTGTCTCTTCCATAAAGATCACAGATCTCTCTGCTGGACTCCTATTATTTTGGAGCAGATTTTAACAATGCTGTACAGGCTGTTTCTGTCTTTGGCAGACAGACCATCAAACCAACAAATAAAAGAAAATGTCAAAACTTTCAATGAAGGACTTGCAGAAAATACTCAGCATTTTGACACAGACATTAAAAGACTTCAACTTCCTCAGTAAGTGGATTCTTTGTTGACTTCGACAAGCAATGCTCTCACTGTTAATGTTGAACTTCAGCTGGAAGTCAAACACAGTACCTGAATACTTGTAAGATTCAGCAATCTCCACATGATTACCATGAATGGAGCTGGCTTCAGGTTCAACACAATTTCTTCTAAAATCAACAATATGCTCCTTTCTTTTTGACACATTTAAGTCAAGGAATTTGTCATCACACCATTCTATAAAAGCCAGAAGGGCACTACCATGGTCAGACTCTGAACCTTGGAGGAGGGATGACAGCAACAAAACAGTGAGTAGTAATCTCTAGACCTCCTGCTATCGGCTGTCTCCCTCCTCGCTAAACACACAGACAGCTCTCCCCTTCTGAACTCTGACCCACTCGCCCCACCTTTCTGGCCCCTTCACTGACAGTCAACTCATAGGAAACATTAAAATCCACATTGAACACATAACAAACAGTAGAACTGCTCCACTATGTTTGTGTTAAGTCTGCATAAAAAACACAATATTTGATTTTTGCATCTCGGTCACGAGATCGCGAGTACAAGCGGCCGAAATGGGTTTTCTTCGCAGGGTGGCTGGGCTCTCCCTTAGAGATAGGGTGAGAAGTTCAGTCATTTGGGAGGAGCTCGGAGTAGAGCCTCTGCTCCTACGCGTTGAGAGGAGCCAGATGAGGTGGCTCGGGCATCTGGTCAGGATGCCTCCTGGACGCCTCCCTGGTGAGGTGTTCAAGGCACGTCCCACCGGTAAGCGGCCCCGTGGTAGACCCAGGACACGCTGGAGAGACTATGTCTCTCGGCTGGCCTGGGAACGCCTCGGGATCCCCCGGGAAGGGCTGGACGAGGTGGCCGGGGAGAGGGAAGTCTGGGCTTCCCTGCTTAGGCTTTTGCCCCCGCCACCCGACCACGGATAAACGGAAGAAGACGGTACAGTACGGTACGATTGTTGCATCGACTGTTGAGTTGACAGAATTTGATCATACTTGAAGATCAGAAGTATATGCACTGTTATAGGCTGAAGGTTATAGTTCACAGTTCAGACATTTATAGGTCTAAACTGCAGCTCAGAGGACTGCTATTTGTTTTCCTTTTCATTCAACAATGTACTTATCCTGATTGTTACAACAAAGCACTTTTCATTGAGGTTTTATGTTTGTATTTGTACTGTTGTCCAAATAAGGGGAAAAAAACTACAATTTTGTTTTTTTCAACGAGCATTTTTTTTATCCTTGTGGTATCGAAAATAGTATCGAGTATCGAATATTTTCCTGAGTATCGGTATCCAGTTGAAAATTTTAGTATCGTGACAACCCTAATCCACATGCAATTTTATTTTATATCTCATAATTATCTCTTTTTTTAGTTACCTAAATTCATTTCTTTTTTTAAGTGGAGGAAACAGGTTTCTATATGTTGATGTTTCAGTTCACATCAGGGATCATTTCTTTGTTTTTGTTTCTGATGATATTTTACAAATCTTCTTCTTTTGCCACTTCATGAACACTGACAGTAGGTTATGCATTTTTATTTAACATCACAAAAGATATGCTGAAATGGAAAATTTGACTGCAGCAAAAAGTCATCTTTGACACAGGCTGACCAATTTAGAGGGAATGTAGAGGAACAAAGCTGAGGCACCATAGTCTGAAAGTCCTTCAAGAGAAGCACAACTAACTTTTAATGGAATCAGATCTGGACTTACCGAGCTTTTCTGCAGTTCGTCACTGCTGGAATCAGTCTGAGTTTTCCTTGAGGGGAGGCGTTGTACTTCTTTAAGTCCAGTTCATCCACAACCTCCTCTGACATCTGCAGCATGTAGGCCAGAGCAGAGCAGTCAAAGTCAGAGAGAGACTTCTTCGATCTGTTGTCTGATTTCAGGAGCTCTTGGATCTCCTGATGTACGGAGGGGTCGTTCATTTCTGTCAGACAGTGTAAGATGTTGATGCATCTGTCAGGAGAGACATCTTCCCTTGTCATCTCTTTTAGGGACTTAATTACTCTTTGAATGATATCTGGGCTGTTGTCTGTTTGGCCCAGAAGTCCTTGTAGGAGTCTCTGGTTAGACTTCAGTGAAAGGCCATGAAGAAAGCGGACAAACAGGTCCAAGTGACCGTTCCACCTGAGAAGAGATTTCTGCAGGGCTCCTCTCAGGAAGACATCCAAAGATGCACGACTCCACTTGTCACGTTTATTGTGCAAAGAAATGTTTTTAAAATATAACCTCTTTGATTTCCTCTGATGTTGCAGGAAAGCCTGGAGTATTTTTGCTTTTTTGTTTGTGAAGCAGTGGAACATGTAGACTGCAGCCAGGAACTCCTGAACACTCAGGTGAATGAAGCAGTAGACTGTCCTCTCAAAGATCACGCTCTCTCTTTTGAAGATCTCAGTACAAACTCCTGAGTGCACCAAAGCTTCAGTGACATCCAGACCACACCGCTCCAAATCTTCTTGGTAGAACATGATGCTTCCTTTATCCAGATGTTCAAACGCCAGCCGCCCAAGCTTCAGGAGAACTTCCCTATCAGAGTCCATCAGCTCCAAAGACCTCAGGTCCTGACCCTCCTCGTACTTGTGCTTCCTCCTCTTTGTCTGAACCAGCAGGAAGTGTGAGTACATGTCGGTCAGCGTCTTTGGCAGCTCCCGTCTTTGTTCTGCGCTCATCATGTGCTCCAGAACTGTAGCTGTGATCGTGCAGAAGACCGGGATCAGACACATGATGTGGAGGCTCCTGGACGACTTGATGTGTGAGATGATCCTGCTGGACAGATCTCCATCTCCAAACCTCCTCCTGAAGTACTCCTCCTTCTGGGCGTCAGTGAAGCCTCGAACTTCTGCAATCCTGTCAACACGTGATGGAGGGATCTGATTGGCTGCTGCGGGGCGGGATGTGATCCAGATGAGAGCAGATGGGAGCAGATTCCCCTTGATGAGATTCACCAGCAAGGTGTTCAGCCCAGATTTCTGTGTGACATCGGACACGGCCTCAGAAGAACCAAAATCCAAGGACAGCCTGCTTTCAACCAAGCCGTCAAAGATGAACAAAAGCTTACAGAGAGCAAGAGACTCCGCGGTTAGCCCCTTTAAAGTTGGATGGAAAACCCAGAGAAGATTAAGAAGACTGTAACTCTCATTTCTGATCAAGTTCAACTCCCTGAACGAAAGCAGAACCACCAGCTTGATGTCTTGGTTCTGCTGACCTTCTGCCCAGTCCAGAGTGAACTTCTGCACTGAGAACGTTTTTCCAACACCAGCAACGCCGTTGGTCATAACCACTCTGATGGGTTTCTGTTGGCCGGGGAAGGCTTCAAAGAGTTCATGGGGCTTGATTGGAGTCTCATGGGTTTTTTTCTTGTTTGCTTTTTCAAGCTGCTGAACTTCATGTTGAGTGTTCACCTCTTCGCTCTGCCCCTCTATGATGTAGAGCTCAGTGTAGATTCTGTTGAGGAGGGCTCTGCTTCTTTCTTCACCCGATCCTTCAGTCACACATTCACATCTCTCCTTCAGACTAGTCTTATGGGCATCTACAACCTCCTGCAGGCCTCCTTTAGACAAGGACAGAGACATAAACAGCATCATGACCATTGCTTTATTGTTTTTAAGAATCAAAAAGGGCACACCTTTCCCCTCTCCATTTGTAGCCCATTTCATAACATACTCATGTTTCCATTTTTGCATCAGGGTTTTATAAATCTAAAGAGAGAATTTTATCTGTTAAAAAGCCCAAACAGGAAGATAAAAAAAAATCAGGCAATTGAACTGTTTTAACTGTCAGGTACGTTGTGTGCTGTGCTCAGATAATCTTAACACTCATAACCATTCTGTCCCACCACCAATCTAGAATCTAGTCCTCCAAGACAGAAATCTGATCAAACGTGATCGAATGAAGAAGAAGAAACATAGCATCAACTGGAAAACAACATGGAAGAGGGCAGAGAAGAGGGGATGATTGGGGTCTATGGACTACTTTTGACAGAATAATCCTGGACGAACAAAAAGAAAAGACTGTAAAAAAGATGGAGTGAACATGTGATCCGTTCCTCCATTCTGAGCTCTACCCAACTTTATGTTTCAGGTCAACAATGTTTGTTTTTATTTTACACCTGCTTCCTTGTTCCTCAGTCTGCTTGTTTCTTGATTGGCTACATTCACGTCCCAATTCATGGAGTCATGACTCCATTGCTTTCCTCATACATGAAGATTTTTGGTCGCAAATATTGAACAAGTTTAATATTTACGATTGTCTGCCTCGACCTTTTTCAGAGCCGATTATTGGGACGAATTGACACGTAACCTCAGACCACAGGATCATCTTTAAAGAGAATGGTATAAGACAATAATCTGGTGTTTGTTGTCTTTGGTTGGGAAGAGGGAAAGTAGGGACAAAAACAGCCTGATAATCTTTGTGTGATAAGTTTTAAAGTCAAACAATTAAATTCCATAAATTTGGCCTAGGGGAAAGCTTTATTCAATGGGTAAAGATTTTTATATGCATTCCCTTCATCTTCTGTTATCACTAATGGACTTAGATCTAGGTTTTTCAATGTTGAGTGAGGTACTGGGTAGGGTTGCCTCCTGAGCCCTCTACTGGTCGCCCTAGCTATGGAACCTTTTGCTGCTGCCATCAGACAAGACTCTAACATTAAAGGGATTTTCTGAAATTGCTATCATCATAAAATCTCATTGTATGCTGACGATGTATTAATCTATCTAGACTCACCTAGACAATCAATTCCCCTGTTTTTGAAGTTAATGAATGGATATGGTTCATTTTCAGGTTGTAAAATACAATTTTTAAAGCGTGTGTAGCCATGACACTTTGTTCCAAATCTAACAATCCTAATATTTCTCATCCATTCAGTTGGTCCCCTGCTGGCTTTGTATATCTTGGTATAAAAATCTCCCCACACTTGAATGATCTATACAATCTAAATTTCTCCCCTTTCTTAAAGTCTATTAAACATGACATGGACAGGTGGTGCAGTTTACCTCTCTCCCTGATAGGTCGCATCCATCTGATTAAAATGAATTTTCTTCCTCGTCTTCTCTACCTTTTCCAAATGCTTCCCATCATGCTTTCAAAATAGTGCTGTCAGGCGATTAAAAAAATTAATCTAATTAATTACAAGATTTGTAATTAATTAATCTAATTAATCGCATTTTAATCTCACATCTGCTTTAAGTCCCCACATAAAGAATTTGAATTCTAGGATATTACAAAATCGTAGCGGATGATTAATCAAATGAATAAACTAAAAAGAGAAGATTATAAATCTAAATTTTTATTGGTGATTGAATAAAACCAAAGTCAGGGCATCTTGTCCAGAAAATTCTAAGCTCAATCAGGCAACTCAAATTACACTTTAAGCGTGTTTCTTAAATACAATTAAAAGATAAGAAAAAGGTGGAGGACATCCAGCAAACCAATTAGGCCTGATGCATTATTTAAGAATGTAGTACAAATATAGATTAATAAATTTAAAAATAAAATAAAGCGGAGTCTCAAATATACCATTCCTGTTGTCACCTGGGCTTTGTTTGGTTTGACTAGAGACGCGTCTGTGAAGTGACGTGCGATTAATTAATCTTGCGATTAATTTTTTTAATGCATTAATTTGCATTGTAATTAATTAATCTAATTAATGCACTAAAGTGACAGCCCTATTTCAAAATAATGTCTTGCTAAGGTCAACAGTTTTATCATCTCTTTTATCTGGTGCAAAAAAAGTCAAGATAAAAATATAGCTGTCTTTGTCTTCTGGTTAATAATAGTGGTTTAGCAGCACCATCAATTCAACGTCACCAGTTAGCCATGCAATTCAAAATCCTTAGGGAATGGTTTATCAATGACTCTAACTCTACATGGCTCAGTGGCAAATCTACTCTGTTGGGTAAGATACCTTTACATAATTTACTATATACAGTGTCTCACAAAAGTGAGTACATCCCTCCCATTTCTCCAAATATTTTATGATATCTTTCCACGGGACAGCAGTGAGGTAATGACACTTTGACAGTGTACAGTAGTAAGTGGGCAGCTTGTTCAACAGTTTAAAGAGACTGTGAGGAGTTTCTAAGTGATTACAAAAAAGTCTCACTTTTTGATATATGCCTGATTGAAAAACACACTTATTGATGAGTTTTATAGCATCAAAATAGGCTATCTATAAATGCTATTCCTTAGCCTTCCGTTCGGGTCGGACAGGGCTTGACTGGCCAACTTCCGGAACAAGAAAATTAAAACTAGAGCAAATTTTTTATTATTTTATTACTTATATTACAAGTCTTAGAGCACCGGGCTGTAAGTAGCGGTATATAGCCGGCTACAAAACTACGATAACAAGGTTTCCAAAAAATGCTTGTTGTCACACATCAAAAACTACCGCTACCTAACTAGAAAGAGATACATTACCTTGTCGCTTTGCATCCTGTAAGTTGTTGAAAGTCGAAGTTGTAAAGCAATGCAAAGTTCTGAGGAAGGTCCTTATTGAATCCATTAGCCTCAAAACATTCTCGCGTTGTGGATGTAAACGTCTGCGGTGCGTTCCAGTTGTAGTCAGAAGTAGGAATTTTGAGCTCAGGGTAGGAAACTGCAACTGGAACATCCCTCAGAGTCAGAATTTCCTACTAGGAACGCGGTGAAACCTTGCTACCCTCGGGTTGACAATCAAAGATGGATGCCCCCCAGTGTGAACAGTTATTTAGCTCCTGTAATAATCCATTTATTTGCACTTCTGACTGGAGTGTGTCGCTCTAGATCAGCTGTATACATAGTATTGTTAGACTTATATTTACAAAAATGCTGTCATAGTGATAATCACATTCTTCATGTGATATTTTTGAACAACGCAGGCATGCTAACAACAGCTAACAATAGCCTGGTAGATCGGCATGTTTTCCGACTTTGTAACTGGAACGCTGATAGCTCTGAGATGATGTCACTCCCAGTTCCGCGGTTACTGGAACGCAGCATTACGACAGTCGCCGCGCTGACTCATGGGTAGCAGAGTCTTTTACGTTGCCGGTAATAGATTCTCCTCATAGCACCTTTAAATTCACTGTCCCTTCAAAACAACTCAACACACAGCCATTAATGTCTAAACTGCTGGCAACAAAAGTGAGTACACCCCTAAGTGAAAGTGTCCAAATTGGCCCCAAAGTGTCAATAATTTGTGCGGCCACCATTATTTTTGGAGATGGAGTTCACCAGAGCTTCTTATTTTGCCATTGGAATCATTTTCCACTTACTAACAACCACATGATGGAGCTGCTGGATGTTAGAGACCTTGCTCTCCTCCACCTTCCTTTTGTGGACTTCACACAGATGCTCAATAGGGTTTAGGTTTAGAGACATGCTTGGCAAGCGCTCTTCTTCTTCAGTTCAGAGGTCAGTACTGTCACACAACATGTTTGGAGTGACACAGACTGTCGTGGAGGAGTAGCCCAAACGGACCATGATGGAATATTGGTGAAAAAATGAGTTTTTGGACGATTAATGCAGTTTTAGGAGCGGCGCTGTATGCCCTATGTGCTACCATTATACAGATGTCCGCTGCTCGATTTTGGATCTAAATATCTCCTGAAGCACTGTTTGGATCAGGAAAGCCTTCTGGGTGAGTATATTGTTCTACTTTATTCTATAAACAATGTTAAAACTGTAGAAACCAAACTTATCCTTTAAGGCACTGTTGAAAAATAATGGTGGCCGCACAAATTCTTGACACTTAGGGCCAATTTCGACACTTTCACTTAGGGATGTACTCACTTTAGTTGCCAGCAGTTTAGACATTCATGGCTGTGTGTCGAGTTGTTTTGAGGGGACAGTGAATTTAAACTGTTTAACAAGCTGCCCACTCACTACTGTACACTGTATCAAAGTTTCATTACCTCACTGCTGTCCCATGAAAAGATATCATAAAATATTTGGAGAAATGTGAGGGGTGTACTCACTTTTGTGAGACACTGTATGTCCCATGGAAAGGTTGCATCTTTAATTAAAGACAATATAATTCTTAAGAATATGTTGAATATGTGGAGAAGAATTAGAAAAATGGAAGGGTACAGTAATTCTCTCTCGCCATTGACCCCTCTACGCGACAATCTCGACTTTTATTCAATTCCTGTTTATTTTAAACTTTGCAAAAATGTTCAATAAAGATAAGGTTAAACTTTGCATAAAAAAAACAATTAAATTCATTTAAAAAACAATGAGTACTTGTCAAATGCAATAAAAAATGTCTTTAATTGGATACAATTCCAAATGTATCTCATGAAATTTAACTTTACTGCTTGGCATTGAGTGTGAATTATTGATTATAGATTCCAGTAAAATACAGATTTTTCTGCAATTTAATTAAACATTTTATTATCATTTTATTGATAGTACCCTTTTATTTATAACAATCTGAAGCTGAGAGTATTGCCAATGGGAGCCAAAGTTGCTCATCCCTGCTGTAGGAAATATAATCCAAGTGTTTGAGAGACAGTCGATGAGCAGTGGACCAAAAAAATATCTCGAAGCAAAGAGCCACAGCCCTAACATTTATAACAAACATCAGCAAGCTGTTGTCTGGTCTTTGTAAAGTGCAGGTCTTACCATCTGTCTGCTGCCCAGGTCTTGCTGCGTCGGACACGAGGCTCCTGTTTCTGGATAAAGAAAATATCACCTTAGATTTTTGTGATGACCTTTGACCTCAAGCTCAGCAGGTCACACACACCTTGTACAGAACACTACAACTGTGATGCATTTTTCAAATGCTCCACTCTGGACCTCGGTTACAAAAGTTTGTGGATTCAGGCACCATTCCCATGAAAACAGGCGGCAAATACGCAATGAAAAGTTTGGATTCCATCAAAAAATGAGCCGTGGAAACACCACCTGAACCACCTCCCCCTCAAACAAGAAATGACACAAAGTCTCCAAGTCTCCTCAAACACTAGCAGGGCTTACTGATTTTGCCAAAATGGAGCTGCATCATGAGAACACCTAGATAAAATGTAACTTAACTAAGACTTAAATTCACATTATAACCCTGTCATGCTAACAATGCTAACGCAGTTACCATGGAGATGTACTGACCCCTGTTACCAACCTCTGACCTGTTGGAGCATATCACTTTGTGCCCCATCTGTGCTTCATGATCAACACTGACTGTTGGACAACAGAATCACACACTGAGTTCCTCTAAGATCTCTTACTTTGGCCCTGAAGCTCCAGGTCGATCATTAAACTTTATAATAAACTCTTTGGACTGGTCACTCTGCAGGGACAAACATCCGGACACCTCAGACTCTGCCATGTCTTCATCTTCCACAGGAACACTCATCTTATCTGAGGAGAAAAAACAGGTCAAAGACCAGAGAACAGGAGAAAACTCACATGCAGAGAGACAAAGGCCAGAGGAAACAGCTTTAGAAGAGCAGTGCAGCACCACAGAGGCTCACTTTACTCTCAGGTCTTTATGTTACTAACTTACGATGGAGGATTAGGGCCACGTTAAAACAAAATAAAAGGAAGGTCACGAGAATAAAGCTGAAAAGTTACAAGAAGAAGAATGTTTTGATTTGATTCAAAAGATGTTTTGTATATTTAATTGTGTTTATTAATATGTATGTAAATTAATAACTGTGATGATTTTATTGTTGGTAACTGTAGTGACACTAAAGCAACACTAATGATCAAACATCTCTGCAATATTATACTACATCTCCATTTTTAGAGAAATTGTTCTTGATGTATATATATATTTTAAATATTGATGGATACTCATTTACAGATAATGATGATAGAAACTGTAATAACTTAACTGTTTTATATTGCAGTGACACCAAACTCAGCCTGATGATCACACATGTCATCTGCCTTGTACTGCAACTTTAGCTTAAAATGAAGTGGTTTTCCTTTATTTTATAAGATTCTTTAATATTGACAAATATTAATTTATAGTTTATGACTAAAAAACTGTGATAACTGTTTACCACTGTAGAGACACCAAACTCATTATTTTCTACAAATCGCTAATGTTTTTGGACAAGGATCATCATTTACTCGCATACAATTCCGTGCTGTTTTAAAACATCATTTGCTTAAGTCAGTCAAAATTAACAACACATATGAATGTGGAACAGGCATGTTGTTGTAAATAAGTGTTTATTTTCTTTTGTGTGTTGTAAATGTTTATTCTCTTTGGTTGTAAAATAAAACGTGTGTATGTGGTGTCTTACCATCTGTCTGCTGCCCAGGTCTTGCTGTGTCGGACACGAGGCTCCTGTTTCTGGATAAAGAAAATATCATCTTAGATTTTTGGGATGACCCTTGACCTCAAGCTCAGCAGGTCACACACACCTTGTACAGAACACTACGCTGGTGGATTATGTAGAAACTGTCCATATTATTTGCTGATCACATTCATATGGCTTCATATTCATTTACACACATGATTCAAAAGGTGGGAGAAACTGAGGGTAATCCTGTCTGAGCAAACACTGACATGTGACTGTATCAAACTCCTGGATTTCATTTTAAAAGACAACGCCCCTACCTACTGAGGCCCTGTTTACACGGAGATACTCTCACCTGAAACACACAGGTTCTTCATTTGTGTTTTCAAAAGCAATCCTCGTTCACATGGAGATGCCAGAACAACTGTAAACACTATAGTGTGCATGTTGGTGTAGTAGATGGTGATGTAGGTTTGCAGAGAAACAGTGCTGCTACAACACGAAGACACAGGAGTTTCAACAAATCTGTCTGGATGGTTTTGTCTGGATAACAAACTGAGCACAGTAAGCAGCTCACATGTTACTCTGTAGACACTGAAGCTGTTGTTGTTCCTGGTATTCGAGTGCAGCCTTCATGTGAAAGAGTACTGCACATGCAGTGAATCCTTTTTACATAAAAACGGGGAGAGATGAATTTTCGAAACGCTCCACTCTGGATCTTGGTTACAAAAGTTTACAGATTCAGGCACTTCAGGCACTGTTCCCATGAAAACGGGAGGCAAATTTGCAATGAAAAGTTCGGATTGGACCAAAAACAGAGCAGAGTAAACACCACCTGAACCACCGCCACCTCAAACAAGAACTGACACTAAGTCTTCAGGCCTCCTCAAACACTAGCAGGGCAGACTGATTTTGCCAAAATATAGTTGCATCATGAGAACACCTAGACAAAATGTAACTTAGCTAAGACTTAAATTCACATTATCACCCTGTCATGCTAACAATGCTAATGCAGTCACCATGGAGATGTACTGCCCCTGTTACCAACCTCTGACCTGTTGGTGCTTTGCATTATGGTAAACAATACACAAGATAGACTGGGCTGAATTCACTTTTCAACTGTTCAAAACTGTTGTGGAGAATCTCCGCTCTGAGTGTAGCAGAGTGGAAGCCTAATGCAGTCCTGAGGTGAACGGTGTTACCTGTGGCATGTACAGGGCTCAATCGGACTGATTGAGTCTCAATCCTGAAAGCTTCCTGTGGAAACTGACAAGGACATATCACTTTGTGCCCCAGCTGTGTTTCATGATCAACTCAGGCTGTTGGACGACAGAATCGCACACTGAGTTCCTCTAAGACCTCTTACTTTGTCCCTGAAGCTCCAGGTCGATCATTAAAATTCAGAGGAAAGCCTTTGGACTGGTCACTCTGCAGGGACAAACATCCGGACACCTCAGACTCTGCCATGTCTTCGTCTTCCACAGGAACACTCATCTTATCTGAGGAGAAAAAACAGGTCAAAGACCAGAGAACAGGAGAAAACTCACATGCAGAGAGACAAAGGCCAGAGGAAACAGCTTTAGAAGAGCAGTGCAGCACCACAGAGGCTCACTTTACTCTCATGTCTTTATGTTACTAACTTACGATGGAGGATTAGGGCCACGTTAAAAACAAAAAAAAAGTAAGGCTACGAGAATAAAGTCGTAAAGTTACGAGAAGAAGAATGTTTTGATTTGATTCCAAAAGTTGTTTTGTATATTTAATTGTGTTAATTAATATGTATGTAAATTAATAACTGCACTCATAATTAATGACTGCAGTGACACCAAACTCTGCCTGATCACACACCCCCTCTGCCTTGTACTACAGCTCTCACTTTAAAGAAATAGTTTTTCATGAATTCTATGTAATTTTCTTTTAAATATTGGCATATATTAATAAATAGGTTATGACTATAAAACTGTAATAACTGTTCTGTTTATGTCTGTACCTAAGTAACATCTCTTCCAGTTAATACTTCAGGTCTGACTTCAGAGAAATAGGTGGTCCCCCTGTGTGACCTTTGTAAAGGTGCAGTAGTCTCATAGTTGAGCCTCAGTGAGGACTAGCTGTTTGCTGAGCAGTGTGAACTTCCCAGTAAAATGGAGCTAGTGGTTTGATATCACTTCCTGGAAGACAGAGGGCTCTAATTTCGTAGACCAGGCGCGGTGCATCTGTCCTGCGCCGCGCTCACGGTATGTGTCCAGCGCACTTTGCAAGTTTTTTTCAGGGCGCTTAGAGGGGCACAGAAGCGCATCCACGCCTCCGTCCCTGCTCCCCACACAGATGCCAGAAAAGGAGGAGAGAAGGCGTGAGGGGGTTGAACACAGCCGAGTGTTGTCTTCACCAATCAAATGAATGCCTCTCCTTGTCTTTAAATGCGCTGCTGCCGAGGCGCAGTGACAATTTCAATCTCTCCTCCATTGATTCCAGCCTTGGCTGGCAGATGCAGCCGTCCTCCCCTGGTCTGAATCCCAGAACCCAGGCTCTCTCCTTCCTTCTCCAACCAGCAGTCCAAGAAGGGGAAGAGGAATGAGACGCATTTTAGATTTTAAAAAAAAGCCATGAATGATTGTGCTCCGCGGGCTTATGATATAAAAACAGTCCATGAGGAAGTTACTAATATTTCCAATCAAATTTGCCCAAGTATGTTAAGATGTCCAATGTAACAAAGGGTTTTAAAAATGTAAGGAGAAGGGCCAAAACAAAGCTGTCAGGTTAAAGACGGCACAGAGCGGTCCCTTCAGCAACCTCAGGACATCATGTCCTCTACCCTCTGATAAACTTTAAGGGCTTTGGTGGGGTTGAAGTTGGGATTAAAATTTAGGCAAAAACGTTTTTCTTCAAAAACAGGGGAGAACTGCTCTCACTCGGCTCCCCCCTTCCCCAACCAGCAGTCCAAGCACTGATATAATTATGACTACTTCCTCTTCCAAGGAGGAAGAGGAAGGAGACGCGCTGAAATACATTTTTTTTTTTTGTATCTTTAACGTGAATGAGAATAAATTGTGGCAAAAAACATGTAGAAATGGGAGGAATTTAAGCACATTTTAGGACAGAGCTGTGGAGCAACGTGGTCCCCTTTTCTCCCCTGTGCTCTGCTGCTCTCCCTGCTGATACGGCACACACAGTTTAGCCTCTCTGTCATAAGTCCTGTAATGTCTCTTCCATGAAAGCAGAGTCACATCCATGGTGTAAGGCTGTGTTATGTGGCAGGCAACATGGGACAAAGAATGCACTGACACTCTAGAAACCTGCCTGTGAGGCTTTGTTGATTGTGCACATGTGCGCCTGTCACCAATTTACAGCTGCAGAGAATGCATTTTGCCTGAGCTGAGATTAAACCAGGTTGGAGCAGGCGAGCTTTCAGCACACCTTCTCCACAGATTTTTGGCACAAGACTCTCAGTGCGCTAACCTGAATCTGTCCGCACCAAACCCATCTTGGCGCGGACGGTCTACCAAATTGCCAAATAGGCTGCGCATGGTGAGCCACGCGAAATTAACACTTCCCCCTGCACTGCGCCACAGAATTAGGGCCCAGAAACCCCACCTTGACTCCTGGTTGCACCTTGAAGGGGCCTGTCATGCATTATAACTTAACCCATTTTAATGAGGATGTGTCAAAGAGCCAGACTGTCTATGCAGAAGAAAGATGAACATTTTAAAATTGATGCCTCATAGCCCAGAGAATCCCCCAAAAAAGATGTTGTTATACTCCAACACCGATAATGCCAGTGTCAGTACAGCTGGTGTTCTGTGTTACATGAGCACCCTCTGCTCGAGCCCAGCATCTCCCTCCAACAAGCAATCAGTAAAGTTCTTTGTATTTTATTTAATCATAGTAATCTTGAACAAAATGACTTGAGAAAATGCCCACATAACATAAGATGTTTTGAGTTCATGTTGTGTCCTGTAGCGCCCTCTCCTGCTGAAATAATGTCAGAGCATGAATCCAGAGGAGCCACGCGTCCTGACTTGGTGTGTGCTGTGAGATCATCTGTCAAATTCCAGTGAAAATGCACTCAAGGGATCGAAGGTTACAGGCATTCAGTGCTGGATTTCTGCCATACTGTTGTGCATGGGTTAATATTTTTGGTAGAAACAAAGTTTATCAGCTTGAGTTTTAAATATTTTGTCCTTGCAGTGCATTCAATGGGATAGAGGTTAAAAAGGATTTACAGGTCATTGTACTCTGTTCCCTCTTTATAAATTTTACACAGCATCCCAACTTCTTTGGAAATAGAGTTGGTACACACACTCCCTCAGTGCATTTTATATTGCATTAGATAAACTTGAATTGGTTTAATGTCTTTATGTCCTGAGTACAGAGAAGCAGCTCATATTCTAATTATTTTTTACTCAGTTGTTTTGATGCATTTCTCAGATCAGAATTTAAATTCTCTGAAATGTTAGTTCAACCTCCACAACATTTAGTCATTTTTGCACATCAAAGTGTCAGTTTCTCATTCTTTTCTACAAATGCTTTTGGACAAGCATCATCATTTACTTCTTGCATACAATTGCATGCTGTATTAAAACATCATTTGCTCAAGTCAGTCAAAATTTACAATCTTGTGAATGTGGAACAGGCATGTTGTTACACATAGGTGTTTATTCTCTTTTGTGTGTTGTAAATGCTTATTCTCTTTGGTTGTAAAATAAAACGTGTGTATGTGGTGTCTTACCATCTGTCTGCTGCCCAGGTCTTGCTGTGTCGGACACGAGGCTCCTGTTTCTGGATAAAGAAAATATCACCTTAGATTTTTGGGATGACCCTTGACCTCAAGCTCAGCAGGTCACACACACCTTATACAGAACACTACGCTGGTGGATTATGTAGAAACTGTCCATATTATTTGCTGATCACATTCATATGGCTTCATATTCATTTACACACATGATTCAAAAGGTGGGAGAAACTGAGGGGAAGTATCCTGTCTGAGCAAACACTGACATGTGACTGTATCAAACTCCTGGATTTCATTTTAAAAGACGACGTCCCTACCAACTGAGGCCCTGTTTACACGGAGATACTCTCACCTGAAACACACAGATTCTTCATTTGTGTTTTTAAAAGCAACCAATGTTCACATGGAGACACCAGAACAACTGAAAACACTGTAGTGTGCGTGCTGCTTCAGTAGATGGTGATGTAGGTTTACAGAGAAACAGCACTGCTACAACACACGTATGAAGAAGAAAATCTTTTCAAAAACAACAATGGTGAGCGGATGCACAAAGACGCAGGAGTTTCAACAAATCTGTCTGGATAGTTTTGTCTGGATAACAAACTGAGCACGGTAAGCAGCTCACATGTTACTCTGTAGACACTGAAGCTGTTGTTGTTCCTGGTAGGCTATTCGAGTGCAGCCTTCATGTGAAAGATTACTGCACATGCGATGAATCCCTTTTACATGAAGCGATGCATTTTCAAAATTTTCCACTCTGGACCCTGGTTACAAAAGTTTACAGATTCAGGCACTTCAGGCACCGTTCCCATGAAAACAGGAGAATACACATTTTAAAATTCGGATTGGACCAAATACTGAGCCGTGGAAACACCATCTGAACCACTGCCACCACATCAAACAACAACTGACACTAAGTCTTGAGGCCTCCTCAAACACTAGCAGGACATACTGATTTTGCCAAAATAAAGTTGCATTATGAGAACACCTAGACAAAATGTAACGTAGCTAAGACTTAAATTCACATTGTCACCCTGTCATGCTAACAATGCTAATGCAGTTACCATGGAGATGTACTGCCCCTGTTACCAACCTCTGACCTGTTGGTGCTCTGCATCATGGTAAACAACACACAAGGTAGACTGGGCTGAATTCAGTTTACAACTGTTCAAAACTGTCGTGGAGAATCACCGCTCTGAGTGTAGCAGAGTGGAAGTCTAATGCAGTCCTGAGGTGAACGGTGTTTCCGTGGCATGTACAGGGCTCAATCGGACTGATTGTGGCTCAATCCTGAAAGCTTTCTGTGGAAAACTGACAAGGACATATCAATTTGTGCCCCAGCTGTGTTTCATGAGCATCACGGGCTGTTAGACGACAGAATCACACACTGAGTTCCTCTAAGATCTCTTACTTTGGCCATGAAGCTCCAGGTCGATCCTTAAACACCACAATAAGGTCTCTGGACCAGTCACTCTGCAGGGACAAACATCCGGACACCTCAGACTCTGCCATGTCTTCGTCTTCCACAGGAACACTCATCTTATCTGAGGAGAAAAAACAGGTCAAAGACCAGAGAACAGGAGAAAACTCACATGCAGAGAGACAAAGGCCAGAGGAAACAGCTTTAGAAGAGCAGTGCAGCTCCAGAGAGACTCACTTTACTCTCATGTCTTTATGTTTCTAACTAACACAGCCCTTCCTGGAGTTTCTATCAAACATTCAGACAGTCTGTCACCAAACATGGACAAATCACATCATCACTTCCACCTCAGTGTCTTTTTCACAGGTAACAGTGAGCAGAGACACTAACAGACAGATTTAAAGACAGCAGAATAAATACTTACCGTTAGCCCTTTTTTATTCCTCCTACGTACTGTTTTCACGGACTGTAGCTCAGAGTTCCACTTTTGATTTTCCTCTGCGTCATTCTGATCCTGTGTCATGGTCTGCCTGCTCCTCCCCTCCAGTGCTGTCAGGGGGAAATGCAGAGCAGCAGGAGGGGCAGTGGAGGACATGCCAGACCATTTCAGAAGAATTCAGCTAGGACTGCAACACCCTCATAAATATCAGGACTTTGAACCGTCTGTTTTGATCCAGCTCAATAATAGAGACAAAGAGTAAAACAAGAATAAAAGGAAAAAGAGACTAAAAAACAGAGGGAAAGGAAGGTAAAAGACTAAAAAGACATCACATTAAAGCAATTCTGTAAAAGTGAGTTTTTAAAAGTGACTTAAAAGAAACAAGAGACTCTGCAGCCTTATCTCCTCTGGCAGGTCGTTCCAAAGTCGAGGAGCTCTGATGGAGAAAGTTCGATCACTTTTAATTCTGAGCCTCAACTTTGGAACAACCAGGAGGCCTTCGCCAGAGGATCTAAGGCTGTGGGCTGGCTGATAAGGAATCAAAGCACTGAAATATAGCTGGGGGCCCATGAGTTCTTTAGAAGTAATCGATAAAATCTTAAAATCAATTCTAAAACTGACAGGAAGTCAGTGGAGGGAGGTTAAAACTGGAGTGATGTGATGGCGTCTACTAAATCCAGTTAAAAGCAGAGCTGCTGCATTCTGGACCAGTTGGAGGCGAGAAAGAGTTTTTTTATTTAAACCAGAGAGAAGGGAGTTGCAGTAGTCCAGTCTGGAAAAAATGAAAGCATTAATTACTATTTCGAGGTTTGGAGGGGGGAGTATATGTTTGATTTTTGAAATGTACGCAGGTGAAGGGAACATGATTGGATGGTTTTATTGATGTGGGTGGAAAAGGTGAGATCTAAATCAAGCATGTCTCCTACATTTCTGGCTGATGGTTTGATGTTTAGTGATATAGGGCCAAGACTAGACTGTATGAGAGTTTTTTTATGTTGAGGATTATTTCAGATTTTGAGTTCTTCAGTTGCTGGAAATTTTCTGCGAATCCAGCAATTGATGTCCCTAAGGCAGTCCACGACAGCAGCTAGGCCTTGTTGGTCCTCAGGTCTCAGGGGAACGTATATGTGTGTCAACTTGGTGGCACTGAATTATTTGGCCAAGGGGCAGTATTTGGATAGAAAATAAAATCTGACCTAAAACTGAACCCTCTGGTACACCACAGGCAACGACGACAGTAGAGGATCTGTGACTGCCTATGTTGACCGCAAAGGTTGGCTCTAAAAGATAAGACTGAAACCAGCTAAGTGCAGTGCTTTTGATACCCACCCAGTTTTTAAGACGATCGATTAAAATGGCGTGATCAACTGTATCAAAGGCTGCACTGAGATCCAAAAGGATTAAAACTTTCTTTCTTTCTTTCTTTATTAAGATCCCCATTAGCACTAGCAAAAACATTGGCTATTCTTCCTGTGGTCCGACACACAAAGTCAGACAAAATACACACAACACAAACAAGCAAGATCAACCACAAAAGACACACAGCACCTCATTAAGTATACAAAACATATACATAGAAAAGGTAACAAAAATGGTCTTTCATTTACAAACATGGTGCAGTAAGGAGGTTATAAATACAATTTAACACATCAAACTTTCTGTGACCCCTCATTTACACACAATAAACTCCAAGGGAAAAAAGAGGTGAAAATACATTTCATAACATTTATTGCTAATCATTAAATGGTACTGTTTCAACAGAGATTTAAACCTTTCCTTGGTATTTGCCTGAATGATCTGCAGTGGTAATGAATTCCATCCAATCATGACTCTGTATAGAACTGATTTTAGGATTACACCTGATCTCACTCTTGATAGGATGAACCTGTTTTCAATTGCACTTCTAGTTTGGTAGTGATGTTGAGCAAACTGAGAA
Source organism: Scarus forsteni (assembly GCA_036419115.1). NCBI lineage: Eukaryota > Metazoa > Chordata > Actinopteri > Labriformes > Labridae > Scarus > Scarus forsteni. Next base: position 118,853 of record JAZDUH010000100.1, on the reverse strand, counting down.
GATGTTCTTAGGTATAATAACTTTGGAGACTGGGATACGACTATACATCTAAAAAAATATATAACAAACTATAAGTGAATCTTTGTCTCACAGTAAGCCAGCCAAGTCTACTGTACATTTCAGATACACTGGTTCTGTAATATCTATAATAATATCTGGAGGTAAACTTTTTGACACTCTTCTCACAACTGAAACGCCTCTACCCATTTTACTGACAACATTATTGATATGCTTCGACCATGAGAGATGATCATCCAAAGTTATACCCAATAATTTAGTTTCACACACCTGCTCAATAGGTTTGTTGTTAATAACTTATTTTAGTGCCTGTTCAGATTTTAACTGATATTTTGAGCCAAATTTAATTGACTTTTCTTTACATACATTAAGAATCAATTTATTGCTTGTAATCCATTCTGCCGCTGATTTTAATCCATCTGTAAAATATTATTTAATTCCCCTAATGAAGTAGCTGCAGCATATATTGTTGAGTCATCTGCATACATGGTCACATGGGCATTATCCAAAACAAGAGGTAGATCATTTGTAAAGACAGAAAATAGTAGTGGTCCTAAGCAGCTACCTTGAGGCACTCCACATGCAACCGGTGTCAGTGTTAGCATACTTCTATTGAAGAAAACAGTCTGCCTCCTGTTTGTCAGGGAAGCTCTCCATCCATTTTAAAGCACTCACAGTAAATCCATAATATTTCAGTTCACCTAATAATAAAGAGTGATCAATAACATCAAATGCTGAGCTGAGATCCAGTAGCACTGCTCCCACTACGTTCCTGTTATCTTGCTCCCTCTGACTGAGCCACCCCTCTGTCTGTCTATTGCTAAAAGCTCATTGGTCACTCTGGGGAGGGCCGTCTCAGTGCTGTGACCTGCTCATAAACCGGACTGAAATTTCTCAGAAAGGTTTTCTTCAGACATCAAACCAGAGGTTGCAAGTAGGGATGATCCGATCGACCAGCCACCGATCATTATCGGCAGATATGGACCCAAAACGGATCGATTGTTTTTCTGATTGGGGCTTTGAAAGCCCCAATCAAAAAAACAGATCACATTTATGTTAAAGCAGAGTAAACAAGACATTTTTGTTTGCGCGAGGCAAATTACCCAAGACTGTCTTCCACTTCTGCGTGTGAAGTCGATTACATGAGCCCTTTCTCTCTGCGCTGCCGAGGAAAATGAGCCTTCTGGTCTGGGATTACTACACAGTCTCCGAAAGACATATAAAACTCACTGTCTGCAAGATATGTGACACCAAAGGGACTCAACAACAGTTTAACACCACAAACCTCATTCACCATTTGAGAACTCACCACACAACATAATACAGCGAGTATGAGAGACAAGCAGAGGGGGAAAAAAAAGACAACACTTACTCAGCCTACAGTAAGTGAAACCTTTAAACATCAGGAGCCCTACAGCAGGGGCAGTAAAAAGTGGATGGATATAACGGCTAAGCTTATGGAATTTATTGGACTTGCTGAGCAGCCTCTATCTCTGGTGGAAGACACGGGGTTCTGACGAACTCCTGGAGCCACGCTATGTCCCGCCTGGACATAAACACCTCACAAATGTATGTCTCCCTAAACTTTATGAGACTGTTTACACACACATTGAACAAAATGAAAGACAATGTAACATCAGCTTTACAACTGATGTTTGTTCTGCAAGTTCATGTTTCACCTCTGTAGTGAGGACTTTCATGCAAATAGAGCACATTGTGTGTAGTCCTTTTGAAAAGACTGTTTGAAGGCCAGTTTCGGTTTCAGGATTATGTTAAGAATGTAGATGTGATGTTATAATTAGAGGAGAATTTATCATAATTTTGGTCTTATTCTGTTCAGTCATTAGCTGCAAATGTGTCTGGTTTAGGTTAAACTGAAAGTGCTAATAGGTTTCATGATTAGGGTAAGGATAGCAAAGAAAGGATAGAGTTTTTTTTTGTTTATCAGAAGTATGTCTTAATTTGATTTATTTATTAATTTTAGTTATCTATTTTCATTATTATTTTATTAACAACTGAATATAAAATTACCTCTTTTTGTTTAAAATGATTTTGAAGACTTTTTCACCTTACTTGGAGAGTAAGACAAGTACATTTTATTTATTTTAATTTCATTGTCCTCTATTGCACTTGACAGGGCATGTAATGTTACTTGTTTATTGTATTTATTTGTTTTAGCACAAATAGTTTTGCCACCTAAAATGGTGCACAAGGCTAGACTATAAATACAGAAGATGTAGTATGATTGATTATTCTCTCATTCTGTGATTGGTATTAGTGTAGGGGCTGTATGCTACCATGGTGTTGTTCACATTTCTGCTGGCATCAGCTGTTAGTTTTGGCACGTTTGTGCATGTCACCTGGGTGTGAGCTGGGTGTAGTGGTTAGCGGATGAATGAATGGCTACATAATCACCTGTTCACGGCGGCGGCAACATGGAGAGGGGGTGAGTAGGGAGATTGTATTTTTTGTTGACCGTTTAGAGCAACTAGGTGCTTTCACATCGTGTCGTGCCTTTGATTGTTTGTTTGCTGTTGGAGAATAAATATGAACGCAATTCCAACCCGGAAATGGCTTCCTCATCTGTGCAGCGCGTCAGCAGTGCAATGCTTCCTTACTTAGCCTCTCAGTGACTTCGTGATTGGTTTTGAGTCACTACAACTTTGTCAACAAAAAATACACCTATTCAGGATTTGAGGACACAAGGATCACGCCACACTGAGCGTTACTGCCGCGCCAGAGGACTGATCTGAACGCGGACTTCAGACCGGTAGGCCTGTATCACTCTGATTCATTCATTCTGTGCATGGTGGATGGACGCAGCTTGATTGACAGCGTGTCTATTGGAGAGCGCTCCCTGTGTGTGAAAGTCCGCTGAGACACATTGTCTTGCTCAATGAGAGTGATTATCTGTGATGTTTTCCTGTGTTTCTGATGGATATGAAACAAGTACAGAGGAATGAAATGAAGTTTTTCTTGGTGTATTGTTGATCCACTGCGCCAATCACTGGGTTTGATGAATGTGAAAATTCAATGCATGGAAAAGGCAAAGCTGTGCTTAATGCTTTCTTGATTCACTGCGCAGATTTCTGAATTACTGAGCTCCAAAGGGCAATATGAGTGAAATAAATGAACAGTTGGAAAACAATGAACCTGAAACAATATCTGCTAAACGAAATGTCAAACTTACTGCAAAGGCCTTGGGAAATAAAATTGAGAGCATGCAAAAGGAACACGTGAATAAAATAAAAGGCTTAATACCTGCAATGAAAGAGCATAAACGAAATGAAAATGCACAAAAGTTGGATTCTCAGTTGAAAACTTTCACTCAGCTCCTTGACACTGCTGTAAACCTGCATCAAACAATTATTCCACTGTTACCTGAGGATGAAAAGGTCAAACAAGATGAATGGTTCTCCAGTATTGAAAAATACAGCAGTACATTCAAAGATTCTGTGATGCAGTGGTTGGATGAAAGGGCACAAACTCCCAATACTGCTAGACACAATGTGGTTACAGCAACAAAGGATGTGTGGCCATTTCAAATGGAAGATCCCTCACGGGCAGCAACACAGGACAAAGGCCCGATCACACCACATGAAGGCCCACAGGATGATGTGAAACCAAGTGACAGCATATCAAATGTGCAAAGCAGAAGATCTGCACAAAGTGCTGCAAGTGGAAAAAGCTCTGGAAGTGGGAAAAAGTCCTGTGCATCAAGCACTTCCTCTGCTCGTATTAAGGCAGAAGCTGATCTAGCTGCATTGATGGAACGACAAAGGCTTTTACAGGACAAGCATGCTTTGGAAGAGGAAGAGCAGCAAATACGGAAACGCAAGGAAAAGCTCATTTCATTTCATTTCATTTTATTTATTTATTTCGGTCACGTCAACACAGTTATACAGCATCACACATTGTCAATAGTTGATCAAATATTCATGTCCGAAAGGGTAGACGGGAGAAGCAGAGCTTATCTAGTCCCGTCCCCATTTTCTCAATATTTAGAACTTAGTCTCCTTTTTTCCACAAATTAACAAATTGTTATGCATTTGTATTTATTTATAGAGGTCTTACTTAATTCTAGACTCCCTTTTAGTGTCCGTATTTGACATATTCCATAATCCTTCGTTCCACATAATCCTTTGTTGTTGTTGTTGTTGTTAGTCCCGGTTTGTGATGTTGGGGTTGTGATGTTGTAGATGGTAATGTTGGAATGGTGTGCCCTCGCTTTTTCTTTCTTCACTTTTCAGACGTGTTAGACGCGTGACTCCTCGTCACTCTCCTCTTCCCCAGGCGTGCTCCTGCACTGTCGTCCCGGGCTCTGCTGTAGTTTTCAGCCATGCGGGCGTTTCCGCCTCCCAGTCGGATTTTGTTGAGGGGTGCGCGAGCCATCTTTCTCTGACCACCGGCTCTCTTGATTTCATCGCATGCTAGCAGCATCACCTCTTTCGTTGCCAAAAACTCAGCCTTCATGCGTCTCAGCCTCCACATAATCCCTCCGAGGCCCAGACCCATGATTGTAATCGCAGCTCCGATTATGCAAACAAGAACACGCCTTCCACGCCTCCACCTCCAGGATTGACAGCCACACCACTCTCCATTTGTTCCAGCTGTCCATTGCATACCCAGCTAGGAATGTTCCATCGGGACATTTTGGTTCTCCCGGGCCAGCTTGGCGGGTTGAGAAGACCTTATCGATTGCGTTGAGAGCCCAGCTTAGTGGATCCATTTTGAGACTGTCTGTTTCTCTGCAGTAGTTTGATATGATATACGGCCTCACTTCACTTACATCATCAGGTCATTCACTATCATTGTTTTGGTACATTTCGTCTTTCCTGCTGTCTTACAGACCAAACAACCCACATGTTTTGTTTTATCAACCACCAACATCCTTGAGTTCTGTACATGTTTTGTATAACCACTCCTAGATGTTTACATATTTATATGCGTCAAAGTATCTTCTCAGTATTCTTTTTTTAAATTCTGGAGTTGGATGAAGAAATTGCTGCACATTTGGCTAAATTGAGTGTGTTAAGGGCTGCTAGCACTTCTGGCTCTAGAGGCACTGCAACAGATCAGTCAAATGCAATGAATTCCTATCTAAACAAAGAACAGAGAAATACAACAACATTCAATTTTGAAGCTGCTCCTTTTAATCCTCAGAGGCTTGAAACGTATAAGCAGCAACCAGACATCATGGTCAGTGACTTAGTTACAAGGCCTAAGGCTGATAGGCTGACCCAACCTACTTATTTTCAGCCTCTTGTTTTGAAACACAACCTATCTGAACCCAATCGTCAGTCCAGTACTCATCATCATCATCATCAGACGCCACATGGAACCACTCTTAACACTGAAGGCTCAGCAGACAATGGAGAACAAACCCATGTTCTTGACATCATGAAAATACCTTGGTGTTTGGTTGGAAACTGATCTCTCTTTCAAAACTCACATATGTGCTACTACCTCTAAGCTCAATTATCGTTTAAAAACATATCAATCTATAAATTGTTTTAATTTTCAGGTCAGGAAGAGAATAGTTACCCAACTGCTGCTTCCTATTCTGGATTATGCCGATGTATCTATGCTAATTCTACTGACTCCTGTCTACACTCCACTGATGTCGTTTTCAACAGTCTATGTCGTTTTGTCCTCCGCTGCCCTTACAGGACACACCACTGTGTCATGTATGAGCAACTGTCCTGGCTCTCACCCTCTGCCAGAAGACAATATCATTGGCTGCAATTTATTTTCAAAAGTATTTATCTTAATTTTCCCAATTATTTAAAGCAACATCTAGTGCTCTATAACTCGCAGCATAACCTACGACACGATGAACAAATGTTCTTTACAGATCCAAGAGTTAAGCGAGAAGTAGGTAAACATGCATTTCGTGTTCGGGCCCCTAATGACTGGAACAATCTTCCTGTATTTATTCGCTCTATAACTTCATTAACTTCATTCCGTAGGGCTCCATTAACACATCTTCAAAATACCTGCCATTGTTTCTAGTTTGCTCGAATGGCCTTAAATGACTTTTACAGATTTTAACCTTTGTTGAGATTACTTTGCTTTGTACGTCCATAAACGAACTTGGTCATGTGATTTTTCACTTTTGTTGTAATTACTTTGCTTTGTCTACCACAAATGAACTTGGTCATGTGACTTTTCACTTTTGTTGTAATTACGTATTCTCTTTTTTATGTTGTAAATAAGTGTGTATTCTCTTTCTTCTGTTGTAAATAAGTGTTTAATCTCTTGTTTGGTGTAAACAAGTGTGTATTCTCTTTTTTCTGTTGTAAATAAGTGTGTTCTCTCTTCTGTTGTAAATAAGTGTGTATTCTCTTTTGTTTGGTGTAAATAAGTGTGTTTTCTTTTTTGCTTGGTGTAAATAAATGTGTATTCTCTTTTGTTTGGTGTAAGTGTGTATTCTTTTTTGTTTGGTGTAAATAAATGTGTATTCTCTTTTTTCTGTTGTATATAAGTGTTTATTCTCTTTTTGTAAGGGAGATGGATTACTAGGGGAAGATTCTTTTAGGCTGACCCAACATCCAGGATGGGTGTTGGTCAGGCAAAGGAAGAGGGAAGTAGGTCAATGACTCTTCAGACTGTGCTTTATTACGCCCCGCCGGTCTTCATAAATCAGATCTGAAAGTAACAATTATAAACAATATTACCCCCAGAGTCTCTCTCTGTGTTTCTGCTTAACAGTTATGTGAAATATATACAATTATTCTTTATCATGCACATGTTCAAGCTTCCTCTTGGGTACAAAGACATTAATATAAACACAGAGGTGCATAGGGGAGAGTGGGGCAAGATAAGCCATTTTTTACTTTTGTTGTCACTGAGGCAAGGAAAAATGCAACAGAGATAAAATGAAAACGGAAATTCTTATTTAAGAATGTTTGCTATCAACTGAGATTGTAAGGACGTATCAATGTCAAAGAGCCTGGAAACTGTGGCCTTTCAAAATAAAGTTCTCCTGTGGCTCAATTTGCCCCAGGTCAGATGGAAGTTAAGCCAAGTCTGTGGGTAAATTGACCATGTGACTTCATAACTTTAAATCTGAGAATGATTAAAAGATAATGTACTGTTGTCATTTCACAAGAAACTGTTCTCTTCACAAATAGTCACATTTATTTTCTGAACCCTAACTTAAACACCCTATAAAAAAATCAGTGATTTTGAAATTTTAATGCCATAAATTGACACATTTTGCATTTTTGGGGAAAATTAGAAACTCACATGAAGTAAAATGAGGGTCAGCAAAGCTTTGAACAACAAACAGAAACAAACCAGTACTTGGCAGAAAGAAATTATTCCTTCTAGAAAAGTTACATTTACTTGTATGCTTTAAAGTTTTTTCAAGTTCATACTTGCTAAAACAAACATCCTTCTTCATCATTTACCTCTGCAGGTTTGACCTGTCAGTATTTCACTTCTTTTCAACAGATTTAATCGACTTTCTAATCATAACTGCCTTCATTACTTTTCTCCATCTCTGCAGGGGTTTCAGCCCCAGATAGTTTTCCTCTTGTTCACTCCTAGCCTGATTTTCTTCTGTTTAACATTTTGATCAGACAAGTCAGTTGGTTAACATAACTTTAAATAAAATTTTATGATTCAGCACATTAATATAACTTTTCAAATTTGTGGTGGTAAAAAAGGAACCAATGGCTCAATTTACCTCACTACATGGGGCTCACTTTGCCCCATAGACAACATTTTGGAAAAACGTTGCCAGCTTCGCTATTCAGACTAATCTTTGGCCAAATGACTCATTGGTTAATTACAAATATGCATGACAAACTATTTTAGACCTGGATAAATTTGATTTGAAACAAAGCTCAATATACCTGACATGCAGAAAATTTACTTTGCCACACGAAAAACAGTTTTTGTGTTAAAAAGTACCAACCATTTGTGCCAGGTGCCTCTTTTCAACAGAGGCAGGGAGAAATTATAAGGGCTTTCTGAGTTTAGGGCCACATGACAAAAGTTGTTAACCGTTTCCCAGAAACAGGGGATGGGTCAACTTACCCACTGGCTCAGTTTACTCCACTCTCCCCCACGCACCGCCCGCCATTAACGACGCGGGTGTAGAAAGCGAGCGCACACAACGACGCAAACATCTGACATTCAACAGTTTATATGAGCAAAACACACTTATAATTACCAAACTGCTATGCTGGAACAACTTTACAGCTCCAGGACTCATAGTATGTCTGGCTAATGAGAACAATAATAACGATACTCACGTTGGTCATTCACTGAAACACGTAGAAGCCACAAAAGGCACACATCCAAAGGGCAAAGCTCTCGACCCGCAGGTACACAATATCTTCTCTGTTAACTTCTCCGACCTCTTTACCCGTCTCACTCATCAACAACATCAACTTCTGGCAGACGGAAGTGATTTTCGGAGGCACAGGAAAAGAGCGTTACCATGACAATAGTAAACACTAGCCTCAAATACACTTTGTTTGAGGTAAAAAAAAAAAAAAAGTATTCTCTTTTCTGTGTTGTAAAAAGAGAGTGTATTCTAATCTGTTTGTTGTAAATAAGTGTTTATTCTCTTTCATTTGTTGCAAAAAAGAAGTGTGTATATTCTTCTTGTGTGTTGCAAATAGGTGTTTATTCTCTTTTTCCACAATCCTGTGAACAAATTAGAATTATTCAGTGTCTCAGTCACTTCCCTAAATACAGTAATGTGTTAATTCACTACAGTTTTGAAACAGCTGTGCATTAGTGCTGTCTGAGCTGAGGGAAAAGAGGAAACGAAAGAAGGGAATAAGAGGAGAGGAAAGGAATGGAGAAGAAAGGAAAGAAAGGGAGGGAAAAGACGAAAGGAAAGAAGGGGACAAGAGGAGAGGAAATGAGGGAAAAAAGGAAAGGAAAGGAGGGAAAAAGAGGAAATGAAAGGGGGGGAAGAGGAAAGGAAAGGAGAACTGCATCCAAAGATGAATCTGACTGCATTGACTGACTAAATTAAGATTGATGGAAATGTGAAAGCTACGGAGCCCCAGACATGACATGGGAGAAAAATTATTAAATTGTGGCCACAATATAGACAGAACGTGTGCACGAAATACTATTTCGTTCCCATGAGATATTAATTCGTTCCCTCGAAATAATTAATTTGTTCCCACGATATACTATTTTGTTCCCACGGAATACTAATTCGTTCCCTCGATTAATTCATTCCTGCAAATTGACAGCTACAGCACAGCACGGTGGTACGGAGCCCCGGAGGATTTGTTGTAGCCTACTGCAGTAGCCTATGGGATGTCGTTCAGGTGAGTATCGTTTCTTATTATGCTCTTGTCAATACTGTAACGCTTTGCAGAAAAGGTCCGACACAGGACTGTGCTTCTTCTATCATTTACTTTTTTTCCGTCACAAAACCTTTTAATCCCTGCTCCATTCCAGATCCATGTATGGATCACTTGGACATTTAGGAATGTTTGATGGCATCGTTATGGCACGGCAACACCTGCTGGTCATCTAAATGCCTACCTTCAGCGTGCCTCGTCGATCTTGTCTTGTACGTTTTATCGCCGATAAATGGGCCCCTCTCTCTCTCTCTTTCTCTCAATAAATAGATAGGTTATTTCTGTGTAAAACCTACTGTGTACACGACTGTCGTTGATTTGGAATAAATGCAGGCAGTGCACTGAAAGACTGGTTCTCCATGCCTGCCAGAGAAGGAGTTTTATTGTGAAGGGCACAGCACTGTCGGGCTTCAAAGCCCCGCTCACCAACAAAATGGAATATTGAGGGGAATTTTCTTTTTTTTTTTTTTTGTCATTAAAGTTTTTTTATTTATTTCTTCAAACATAAAAAAAACAAACAAACAATAAAACAAACAATAAAACAGACAGTGTTACTTTGAATTACTCAACATTTAAAGGCCTGCGATAAATACCTAAACACAAAACACCCAAAGTCCATACTGAACAGTTATACTGACGTGTATGTAGTCAGTTACCTCATCACATTGGTACAGCAGTGTTACAGGAAAGAAAGCAGTTCCATGACCTCTTAAAGTTCTCAACATCATCATTGATCTTAGCCAGCATGTGTTCATATGATACAGTCTCTAACATTAATTCCATCCATTTTTTAATATCTGGAGAAGACGTACTTTTCCATAATCTGAGGATCACTCGGGCGGCCGTGACTACTCCCACTTTTATCACAACAAAGTCGTATTTTGATATATTAGGCAATTCTGATTGGTCACCTAGTAGGCATAATCTTGGTGACATAGGTATGGCTGAGCCCACATGTTTTTCTATGTATTTTATTACCTTTTTCCAGAATGGATTAACCAGTCTACCTTCCCAGATTGTATGCATAAATGTTCCCTTTTCTGTTTTACATTTCCAGCATAGATCATTAGTTATCACTCCCATCCTGTAAAGCTTTGAAGGGGTAAAATAAAATCTATGTATTAACTTATACTGGGTAAATTTCCCTTTAACCTCCTTTATAAATTTCCCAGTATTTAATAATATTTTCAGCCAAATCTCATCATTCAAGTCACACCCCAGATCCCTTTGCCAAGTGAGCCTCAGATTTTCACAGATATTTTTTTGTAACCCATTAAATATTTTGTAAAACACAGCTGCCTTTTGCGCTATGCAAGGTAACTCCATAAATTCCAACACTGGGTTCTTGTTCCATATAACCTTGCATTTACTTATGCAATCTCTGATCTGTAAGTATTTCCAGAAACTGTCTTTACTTTCTAAATTATACTTTTGCTTTAGTTCAGAAAAGGAAATAAATACTCCTTCCGAGTATAAATCCCCTATCATGTGTATCCCTTTTGTAAGCCATTCATTCCAGTAAACAGTCTTTTTCCCAATCCGTATGTGCCATATAGAGGCATATGGTTGTCTTAAATGGGACAGTCCACACATCCTGTGTACCTCTCTCCAGGTTGTCCTTGAGTGAGCCAATATCGGGTTTGAAAAGTAATCCTGTTCCTTCATATTTGAACCAAATGAAAGCATATCCAAAGGCTTGAAGGGGCTTACTAGCTCTTGCTCAATTTTGATCCAGCTCAGTTCTGATTCAGTGTCCTTCCAGTGATTAGTCAGTCTATACATTTCAAATGATACACTGTATAGTCTTACATTAGGTAAAGCCATCCCTCCTATGTCCCTTGATGACCACATTTTCTTAATGTTGATCCTTGGTCTTTTCTTGTCCCACAAAAATTCTCTGATAATCCTGTCATACTGTTTAAACTGCTGTGATGATATGCTAACTGGTAACATCATGGAAATATGACTGAATTGTGGGGCCACCACCAGTTTTATCACATTGATTTTTCCCCATAGTGTAAGCCTCAATTTTCCCCATTTATCCAGATTCATCTTTATTTTGTGGAGGAGAGGTTCCATATTTGACTGCATTATTTCATCCAGGTTCGGATTCAGTTGAATGCCCAGATATTTCATACCTAAGGGCTTCCATTTAAAATTAAATGGAGTTACATGTTTGGAATAGCAAGTATTTGATAGAGGCATAGCTTCCGATTTGTGCCAGTTTATCTTAAAACCTGACACTTTAGAATATGAGTCAATACAGTCTAGTAACACAGGTAGAGAGCTGGCAGGGTCTTTTATCACTGCCAAAATATCATCGGCATACATAAGCAGTTTGTGTTCCCTCCCCCCTGCATGTATACCTTTGATTCTTACATTAGCTCTGATTGCTGCAGCCAGAGGTTCGAGTGTTATTGTGAAAAGCAATGGGGAAAGAGCACATCCTTGTCTAGTACCCCTAGAGAGGCAGAAAAAATTTGATATTATCCCATTTGTGAGAACGGCTGCTCTTGGATTGGCATAGAGAATTTTAACCCATTTACAGAAGTGAGGTCCAAATCCGAATTTTGAAAGTGCCAACATAAGGAACCTCCATTCCACCCGGTCGAAGGCCTTTTCCGCATCAAGTGAGAAGGCTGCAATAGGTACCGGGTTAGAATGATTCATATATGTGAGATGTAGAAGTCTTCGCATATTATCAGCCGAGGACCTGTTCTTTATAAAGCCCACTTGATCACTGTTTATAATGTCTGGCATCATGTTCTTCAAACGTGATGCCAGTGTTTTTGTCAAAATCTTAACATCTACCCCAAGCAGACTTACAGGTCTGAAATTAGATGGCTCTGATATGTCTCTGTCTTTTTTGGGGATAAGAGAGATTAATGCCTCATTAAATGTACAAGGTAAAGTACCCATTTCAAATGATTCTAAATACACCCTAAGTAATACAGGGGCTAATACATCAACATATTTCTTATAATATTCAATCGGGAAGCCATCCAGACCTGGTGATTTCCCACTTTTCATAGATAAAATAGTAGTTCTGATCTCTTCCTCTGTTATAGGAGCTTCAAGTTTTTCTGTTTGTTCCCTAGAGATAGTGGGTAGGTTAAGACCTGAAAAAAATGTCTCCATCTCTTCCATGTCGGGTGTGCAGCTGGATGTATAAAGGTCTTTGAAAAAGTTTTCAAAAACCACATTTATTTCTTTTGATGAAGTTACTACCCCATTATTCTTCTTTATCATTGGTATGTTATTAGCATTGTCCTGTTGTTTCAATTGCCGAGCCAGTAGTCTGCCACTTTTTTCCCCTCCTTCGAAAAATTGTGTTTTGAGTCTGAATAAAGCGTATTCAGCTTTTTTATTATATATTTCATGTAGCAGATATTTCATATGGTAAATTGTCTGATATAAATTATCAGAGTAATGCCTCGCTAACTCTTTTTCCAGCTTATGTATCTCTTGGTCTAATCTTTTTTCTTTCACTGCCTTCTCTTTTTTCACTTTTGAGGAGTGGGCTATACATTTCCCTCTTATAAAGGCCTTGGATGCTTCCCAGACCGAGGATATTTTTTCTGTAGAACCGATATTTATTTCAAAAAAGGACTTAAGATCCTCTAATAATGTGTCGCTAAATGATTTGTCTTGCAACAGCATCGTATTAAGCCTCCAACGACCTCTTTTAATCTTATCTGTATTTAGGTCAATATGTAACTCCACTGTGCCATGATCACTGAGGGCAATGGAACCTATCTCACAGTTCGCAACTGAGTCCACTAAAGTGCTTGAAATCAGGAAATAATCAATCCGTGAATATGACTTGTGGCAGTGAGAATAAAAGGTGTATTCTCTCTCACGCAGATTGACTAACCTCCATATATCTACTAAGCCCAGATCCTCTGCTAGCATCTTAATTGAAGTTCTATCCCTGGGTGCATGTTTACCTCTAAGCTTACTCTTATCAATCATTTCATCCATTACCTGGTTGAAATCACCTGCCATTATAATCTGACCCTCCATATTTCCCACTATTCTATTAATTTCATGAAAAAAATCAGGCTCCTCTTTGTTTGGTGCATATAAATTGCATAACACTGTCCTAATTCCATTAATCAAGGCCTCGATGCAGATAAGTCGTCCTTCAATATCATTATGTTTTTTCAGCATGACGAAGCTTAGATTTTTATTAATGAGAATCATCACCCCATGTTTTTTGCTTGAGTATGAGCTATGAAAGACTGTCCCTACCCATCCTTTTTTAAATTTCATTGCTTCCTCATCCCCCATTACATGAGACTCCTGGATAAATGCTATGTCTGTGTTTTTGGATTTCAAATATGTCAGGATCTTTCTCCTTTTAATTTGATTCCCACATCCATTTATGTTCCATGATATAATATTGATGTACCTGTTAGCCATACCTTTTTTCTTTGTAAGAGTACTGTGGTTGTGGCTGTCTTTTACACCTCATTACTTTAAACTTAGTGAAACAGATATTCTTCAAGCTATCCAAATCATTATCAGGCCAACTTAAACACAATGTCTCTGTATAAAAAAACGAACAAAAACACCAAACATAAAAAACATAAACCCTTAATCGAAGCAACACTGAACTTCTGCTTCTCAACAATCTCCTTTCGTCCTGACTGAACATGGACTTAACTAAAACTTTACTCGGTCCGTGAGGCGCGTTGGTGGTTACCCCGGCAACCCAGTCCTCTCGTTCCCGACAACCCCATCAGAGAAAAAAAGGTTACCTTATCTCCAAAGATTCACACACACTTCTTCATCTTTCAATATTGGGTCCCATGGTCTTCTATTTAGCGTTTCGCACAAACCTCTCAGCTTCCTGGCTGTCTCGAAATGTTTTCTTTTGTCCCTTCCATGTAAAGATAAGCGTTGCAGGATATATCAGCTTGTGTCTCACATTCAGCTCGTGCAGACGTTTCTTCACCGGAATGAAGGTCTTTCTTTTCTCCGCTAGTTCTCTCGTCAGATCTTCAAAGAAAGACAGCTTGCAGCCTTCCCACTCTATTCCTCTTTTCTCTTTGGCCATCTGTAACACTTTGTCTCGAGCTGATGATCGTAGGAAGCGCATCATTATGGTCCTCGGCGGCTGGTCGGGGTCGGGCATAGGAGCGAGGGAGCGATGAACGCGTTCAATCTCAAATTCTTGACCAGTGAGATGGAGCCCCTCAGAGATAATCCTCTCCACATACTGCCTTATTTTGCCCGTTTCCTCTTTGCCCTCTTTCAATCCCACCATCCTGACGTTGTTCCTCCTGCTCCGGTTTTCGAGGTCTTCCACTCGTGTCCACAACGCTTCCAGTCTTTTGTCACATTTTTCCATGTTTTTGCCAATTTCTGCGTTTCTGTCCTCCATGTCTGATATTCGTTGTTCTGCCTCACCAAGTCTTATCTGGATGTTCTCCACGGAGTCTTTCAGCTCCTTCGTTGTCTCCTTAATTAAGACCACATCCGCCGCAACTGTCTGCAGAGTAACGCTCATCTTTCGTATTTCTTCAAGCATGTTTCGCCTTTCTTTCTTTTCAATGCAACCTTTGGTTTTACTGGGTGGAGTGTTTCCCTCTGGTGTCTCCGTTGTTGCTGCGTTCTCATGTGCGGAGTTGCTATTTGCAGCTAGCTTGCTTCTCGTCGCTGTTCCTTTGAAAAAGTTTGCTCTCTTATCTGCCATTTCGTCAAGAGGCTTCAAGTTGTTGGTTGGACACCAGCCGTACCACTACTCAAAGAGGACACTAAAATTATGTCAAAAAAGCGAAGTGTGTGTTTCCAAATTTACGAAGTTAGCTGATGGTTTGTCAGGAGCTCCCCTAGTATGCTGCCATCTTTCTCCGCGGTCCCACGTGACTCCGGAATTTTCATTTTTTGTGTCAAACCGAAAAGAAAACGGGCAGTTTGTTTCTTTTTTCAAAACAACCTGATTTTTTGTTTCTGCTTGTATCTTTTATACCCAGGAAACATACCCAAGGTAATGGGGAGTTGATGGTACAGTTTTGATCATAACAGGCCGATAGGCTATTTACATTATAGCGTTTTTACATATGTGATCATTTATTAATGCGGCGTTGCATAGCCTACCTGAATGATTGGCATGAAACAGAACTGTGACAGAGCTTTGTCAACCAAATCTCCAGAGAAGAATCCCTCATCCTTCAGTTCTCCTAGAGCCGTGATCCAGGGTTCGATTCCTTCTCTTCTCATCACTCCCCACCAACTCTCAATTCTCTGGTTCGCAGTACTTGCCCCTGTGACGTAACTTCTCTCAGCTGCTCTATCATCCACGTGATTTCTCCATAGATACCGCTGAATGTCTCTGATCACCACGTTCTCAGTGCCCATGTCTGTCCGTACGAGCCTGGGGCAGCCCCCACAGCGTTCCAGTGCCTCCACAAAGAACCCCCCGATGACTTTCGGGTCGCTGTTGGTGAGGGCGGCCCGCAACCAAATAATATTGCGCGAGAATCCGTCGATGCAGCCATTAATGCATATCCCATATGGCTTTAGTTTGTCATACGAGTCTATGTGCCACACAAAATTAGGTCCTTGAGCAAAATATAGCCTCCTTCTGAGACGTCTGGTGCGGCGAACTTGGGAACCGATGGGGTCCAGCAGAGAGAGAAGGATCCTGACGTCTTCTTCTCTGATGCGAATACCATGTTGTATACACTTTGTCCACATCCACCGATACCCGTGGTCCTTTCCAGAGCCTTGCAATTGTTCAACAATGAAATTTATACCAGCATCCAAATCGTACCTCCTCCAATGAAGCGACCTCGCTCTCAGCAATCTATTTAAATGCCTCTCGCTAATAATGAATCCATGCACTGCCAGGCTTCTCAGAATGTCTTTGTAACTCATCCCCAGTCTAAAGCAAAACTCAAGAAGTGTTTCCCTGTCCATCGTGTTGATTAGTTACTCTTACTCCGTATCCTACCGTGGTATTCAACTGTTCAGGAATAATATATATAATTCGAGGGAACGAATTAGTATTTCGTGGGAACAAATAAGTATTACAAGGGTACGAATTAAAATCTTGTGGGAACAAATTAATATCTCGTGGGTACAAATTAGTATTTCGTGGGATCAAAATAGTATTTCGTGGGAACAAATTAGTATTTCGAGGTAACGAATTAATATCTCGTGGGAACAAATTAGTATTTCGTGGGAACAAAATAGTATTTCGAGGGAACAAAATAGTATTTCGTGGGAACAAATTAGTATTTCGAGGGAACAAAATAGTATTTCGTGGGAACAAAATAGTATTTCGTGGGAACAAAATAGTATTTCGTGGGAACAAATTAGTATTTCGAGGGAATGAATTAATATCTCGTGGGAACAAAGTAGTATTTTGTGGGAACAAAATAGTATTTCGTGGGAACAAATTAGTATTTCGTGGGAACAAAATAGTATTTCGTGGGAACAAATTAGTATTTCGAGGGAATGAATTAATATCTCGTGGGAACAAATTAGTATTTCGTGGGAACAAAATAGTATTTCGTGGGAACAAATTAGTATTTCGAGGGAACAAAATAGTATTTCGTGGGAACAAATTAGTATTGCGAGGGAACAAAATAGTATTTCGTGGGAACAAAATAGTATTTCGAGGGAACAGAATAGTATTTCGTGGGAACAAATTAGTATTTCGAGGGAACAAAATAGTATTTCGTGGGAACGAATTAGTATTTCGTGGGAACAAAATAGTATTTCGTGGGAACAAATTAGTATTTTGAGGGAACAAAATAGTATTTCGTGGGAACAAATTAGTATTTCGAGGGAACGAATTAATATCTCGTGGGAACAAAGTATTTCGTGGGAACAAATTAATATCTCGTGGGAACAAATTAGTATTTCGTGGGAACAAAGCAGTATTTCGTGGGAACGAAATAGTATTTCGTGGGAACAAATTAGTATTTCGTGGGAACAAATTAGTATTTTGTGGGAACAAAATAGTATTTCGTGGGAACAAAATAGTATTTCGTGGGAACAAATTAGTATTTCAAGGGAACAAATTAGTATTTCGTGGGAACAAATTAGTATTTTGAGGGAACAAAATAGTATTTTGTAGGAACAAAATAGTATTTCGTGGGAACAAATTAGTATTTCGTGGGAACAAATTAGTATTTTGAGGGAACAAATTAGTATTTCGTGGGAACAAATAAGTATTTTGAGGGAATAAAATAGTATTTCGTAGGAACAAATTAGTATTTCGAGGGAACGAATTAATATCTCGTGGGAACAAAGTATTTCGTGGGAACAAATTAATATCTCGTGGGAACAAATTAGTATTTCGAGGGAACTAATTAATATCTCGTGGGAACAAAGTATTTCGTGGGAACAAATGAGTATTTCGAGGGAACTAATTAATATCTCGTGGGAACAGAATAGTATTTTGTGGGAACAAATTAGTATTTCGAGGGAACGAATTAATATCTCGTGGGAACAAAATAATTTTTTCGTGGGAACAAAATAGTATTTCGTGGGAACGAATTAATATCTCGTGGGAACAAAATAGTATTTCGTGGGAACAAATTAATATTTCATTGGAACAAAATAGTATTTCGTGGGAACAAATTAGTATTTTGTGGGAACGAATTAATATCTCGTGGGAACAAATTAGTATTTCGTGGGAACAAAGCAGTATTTTGTGGGAACGAAATAGTATTTCGTGGGAACGAAATAGTATTTCGTGGGAACAAATTAGTATTTCGTGGGAACAAAACAGTATTTGGAGGGAACGAATTAATATCTCGTGGGAACAAATTAGTATTTCGTGGGAACAAAATAGTATTTCGAGGGAACGAATTAATATCTTGTGGGAACAAAATAGTATCTCGTGGGAACGTTATATCTATATTGTGGCCACAATTTACTTATTTTTTCCCTATGTCATGTCTGGGGCTCCGTAAAAAGCTCATATATAACATCAATAAAGGAAGCAAGCACCACAATTACATGTTTAATATTCAGCAACAATGTTGGCAATTATAGAGAACAAATAAATGCTTAAAGTGCTTTATAAATGATGAAATGTAACCGTTTATCTGTCCACCAATTTAAAAATGATTAAAAAAAGAAATGAACTAAAGTTCATGTCTTTTAAGCACTGACTTTGAAGCATCTCTTTTTCAAGAGATTTATTTTTCTTGCAAAAACGGTTAAACAGCAGGGATTCTTGAGATAAGGGACTAAACAGCTTTTCATATATATATATATTTTTTAATTACAATATCCAAAATCTATAAATACATCTTTGTTATATGATGTTTTGCTACCAAACCCTGTTTTGGTTCAACCTCCCAGATGAACAGTTTTTATATAATTTGTATATTTGCTGGATCAGCATGTACATTTTTGTCAACACCAGCATAAAAATATCTGTAAATTTGTTTAAAAAAGTATATTAACACCAATATTTTCTCTCATCAGTGTTCCCAATTCCTCATTTATGCACGTCTTGAAATCAGTAAAATAATATTTAATTAATTCCTTTTATCTTTTATGAAAGTAGGCCTAATTCAATTAAGTTATATGGATGAATTGCATTTGTCAACCTTCTCAACAGCATTTTTAAGCATAGCAATGCAAATAAGCATTAGAAAAGCATAAGTCTCTTAATAAATTTCATTCAACGAATCAAACAAGCCCCCTTTTTTTGAGAAAAACAACAAAAACACTTCATGCACATACAATTTATCCTCACAGTCCCACAAAACTCGTCCTTTCTCCATTGTACTTTTCCGTAAACATTCGGTTACTTACCCTTCTCTTTCCCTTTCGTAAAGGACAGTCCACGGTGTTTCCAAAACTTAAGCAGTGAATAAAGAACAAACGAACTTCCTTTCCTTGACTTTTTAAGAAACGTACAACAGCTTTACCCCAACTAAAAGAAAATATATCATTCAAGAATATAAGAAGGAGGAAATTAGGAAGTTAAGGAGGAACTATATTTCATACCCACTGCCTCCGAAAATGAAAGAACTGTAAAATCTTATCCCACAAACCAGGATGAGATTCAACAATGAGTTGAATAACTGTATTTTTGTGAAAATGACACCGAAAATGTGGATCGTTTTTTTTTTTGAATGTGATAAGACACAAGGCGGCTATTCTGGTTCATCCTGTGGAGATGTCTGCAGTGTAAGGAGATTTTAAAAAACGCCTTTATCCAAAACAGATATTAAGTTTAGTATCTCTTTCACAGCTAGAAACTTGGAGTTTACTTCACACATTGATTTTACTTGGAAAATTCTCGATGGTATTTTAAAACTAAGCCCACTGCAAATCATCGGAAGAAAAAACTTTAAAGTGAATCGTTGAAATTTGCTGAAGAAAAAAAAGTCATGAAGTTCCTGTCATTGCTGATTAATTTTAATTTAGCCCTTGGCTGTTAATTTGTTCGTTTTAAAATTTCTGGTTGAAATGTTCCTTTATTTATTTTCATAATTGCTCAACCTGTACTTTAGTTTGACGGATTGTATAAGGGGCTCCGAACTAAAAATGGCTTTCCGTCCGCACCCAAAGTTCCCAAACAAAGGAAATCCCTCAGTAACACTCATCCTGTAATTTTGTTCATGCAAACCAGCGCGCAGAGGCACTGATAGTCCGATTATAAGAAAGCAGGATAAATACTCACCCTCTACAACTGCTAAGTTCCTCCCTCGCCGCCGTTTTCAGAGCCTTCAGCCTGAATTTGTAACTTTGGGTTTTCGATTCTCCTCCGCGTCCTTTCGGTCCTGCGTGATGGTGGGCCTTTTGCTCCCTGTGATGTTCAGGAGGTGTAACCAAACACAGCAGCAGGAGGGGCAATCGAGGAAGCGAGGGCCTGTCAAACTAAATCCAAAAATCCAGGAACACAAACCAAATGATTTCAAAATAATTCGGCAGGAGCTGCAACACCTTCTTGAATATCAGGACTCTGTTTTGATCCTGACGAATAATAAAGATGATTTTTTATTATATTTATATTTGAGTTTAGAGCAAAGGTGGTGAAAAACACAGAATTGGGCTTAAGTAAGTTTAATCAGACAAAGTAGAAGGGTGTATAACCAGAAGGTAAAATTAAATAACAGATTATAAAACAAATTCTCTGACTTGGAGAACCGGACTTTCAGTGTATTGCCTGTATTCTAAACCAACGCGAGTCGTGTACAAAATACAGGATTTACACTAAAATAATCTATTGATTAAGAGAGAGGGGCCTCTTTATCGGCGATAAAACACACAAGACAAGATCGACGAGGCACGGTGAGAGTAGGTACTTGAATGTTCAGCAGGTGTTGCCGTGCCTTGACGACGCCATCAATCATCCCTAAATGTCCAAATGATCCATCTGGATTAGAGCAAGGATTCAAAGGTTTTGTGACGGAAAAAAATGTAAATGATACTTCAGATTTTTTATCTTGAATCATGAAAAACACAAAAATGGTTTCAAATTAAATGTATATATTCATATTTTTTGTTTGTTTAGTTTTTTTTCCCATTTAAATCAATTATGATTTACCCCCGTAGGCCTATATATCCTAACAGCACTGACCTATATTGATGTTTTAATCAGTTTTGTGATCATCAAATACCCCTTTAAATACCAAACAAATAGGCACATCTTGTCAAAAATAACTATATAAACTAAAAATAGACTATATTACACTGATTGGGCTAGAATTTTTGCTGAATTGTTGTCACTATGCTGAAGTTAGTATTTGGATGTCAATCTTGCTCGTTTCATAAAGGTCATCTCTGAAAGAAGTTCTAATGTTGAATTTTACGCTGTAGTTTTAATGTCATTGTGATAGAGTTTGGGACTCTGGAGTCCTGGCTTCATGGCTCCTTTAAAGACGGGGCTCCGATCAGAGAGCAGGAGGCAGAGAGAAACTTCCAAGATAATTTTAATGATCATGGGATGGACATTACAGGTCAGAGGCAAATACGTTTGCAGGGAACATTAGCAGGTAGGCATAAAGGTGTGTTTGTGTGTATGGTTCTAGAGACACAGAAATTAAATTTACAGTGTTATTTTCTCAATAAAGCTTTCATACATGCTTTTGAGTCATTAGTATTTATCCAGAATAAATAAGTAAAAGAGATAACATACAGACGTGGACAAAATTGTTGGTACCGTTCCATTAAAGAGAGAAAAACCCACATGGTCACTGAAATAAGCTGAAACGGACAAAAGTAATAATAAATAAAAATTTACTGAAAATCAACTAAACAAAATCAGACTTAGCTTTGAATTGTAGTCCAAGAGAATTATTTTAAAAAACAAACTATTGAAACTGGCCTGGATAGAAATGATGCTACCCTTAACTTAATATTTTGTTTCAACCTTTTGAGTCAGTCACTGTAATCAGGTGATTTCTGTAGCTCTCAGTGAGACTTCTGCACCTGTCCACAGGTATGTTGGCCCACTCCTCATGAGCAAACTGCTCCAGCTGTCTCAGGTTTGAAGGCTGTCTTCTCCAGACTGCATGTTTCAGCTCCTTCCACAAATGTTCAACAGGATTTAGATCAGGGATCATAGAAGGCCACTTTAGAATAGTCCAGTGTTTTGTTCTGAGTCATTCTTGGGTGTTTTTAGCTGTGTGATTGGCTCATTATCCTGTTGGAGGACCCATGACCTGTGATTGAGACCAAGCTTTCTGACACTGGGCAGCACATTTCACTCCAGAATGTCCTGATAGTCTTCAGATTTCATTGTACCTGCACAGATTTAAGACACCCTGTGTATAATGCAGTGTATCACGTCAGTTGTGATCAAGCAACGCTGTACGTTTGTCGCATAGAAGACCAAATGTTGATCTCAGTATTGTTTAACTGAAAACATTTGAGCTGATTGTTTTATCGCAGTATTGTTGGTAAAAACAGGTTAGATTGTTAGCCATACACTCATTCACCCTGGCCAATTGATTAATGTATATACAGTATCTGTATGTTTGGTTTATAGTTTTTACCACATGCATTTCAATTTGAAAACATCAACAGATGAAAAGCCACTCGACCAATCAATAGTGGAACAAATCAGAGTAAGCTCATGAAAACATACTATTGTAATTTTACAACATCCACATGCCCACAATACTGGGGCTTACAAGCTTCAGCACCACGGAGAGAGCGACTATGTCATTTGAAAGTCCATCAAGTGGACATGAAGTAAAGCAAACCAAGAGAACAACAAAAACATGAGGCCTTGGTCACTAATCACAAAACACAAAGCAGTTCAGCACCACGGAGAGCGACTGCATCATTTTGGCACCCACTTAATATGTTGGGGAGTGGCAAGTTTTGGACGGGAGCGGATTCCGGGGGGGCTCAGTGAATTTTCATAGACAACAGTGTTCAAATGAGTAATCCTTTTTAATCTGGAATTCTTGGCCATAAAAAAAAAACAGACATCCAGACTTCGTTGGTGTCTGGACAACAACTGATCCACAGTGGCACCCAAGGCACGGAAAATAAGTACAATGCCATAAGCTTTGATTTCAGTGCTGCACCCTCCCCACTTATGATACCTGTGACTTGAAAGACGCCTGTGCCACTTCCTGAATGTAGAGGTCTTGATGGCAAAGACTTTTAGTGCATTTTGTTTCCAGTACATTGATCCTTCAAAGAAGAAATGCAGAAAAAAGACACAAAGAGAGCAGTTAAGAAGAGTAAAGAGTAATGTACAGCCTCTACTTTCTGACCACTGATGTTTTACTGTTTTTATTCATTTGGAGTAGTCTAAATGAAGATTAATAAAATATTTTATTTACCTGTTGTCCCTTCTGAAGCAATAATTTCATTGCCACTGGGGTCAGTAAGGGTGTAATCTTCATCACCTGCCATGGCGACCTTTAGTTTTTGCAGGATGCATGAGACGGTTGCCTCTGCTTCTGTAAATCACACCATGACCACTCTTGTTGAAAACAGCTTCCCCTCCATCACCTCGGACACATGAAGGGCCCTGTAATGCACAAATAATAATGAAGAAACCGAGCTACATAACTACATTAATTTGGTCAAACAGCCCGTGTGAGTCCATGCTAAACTCTAAATGCATCATTCTTCTGTTTTTGTCTTTGGTAATATGTCGTTTACATCCAGTATGCTCAGTTTGCTGAACATTAGACCTAATTTTTATATACTATAAATGAAGAGCTCTATTCAAAAACACTACAAATCCACTTTCCATGTAGAAAAATGACATTATTTGCCCAGACCCACCATTGGGTTGGCTGGAGAACTGAACTTTGAAATACAGTTTAAACAGGGATATAGAGCTTTCTGGGATTAAATACTGATAGGGCAGGTAGTACAATCAGTATACAAAAGAACAGCATTGAGTAACATATATATATTTTTTTAATTTTGGCCTTTATAGCATTTTGGAAAAGAACTCTTCAAATATAAATACTGTTATAATTTGTCCTTTTAATAAGAGCTTTCAGTTACCATATGTCCCTACCTTTGAAATGTGGCGTGGAAACCGATCTTGCCAGTATGCTCATGTTCACAGTGGTCCAAATTGTTGAGATGTGGATGGCGGTGTTGTATAGGCCGGTGCTGCCCCTGTCCCTGGATTCTCCCCAGCTTCTCCATGGACTTCATAATGATCATGGTCATGGAGGTCCAGGGAGCTGAAACTGCCATCCTCAACGGGAAAAATGGCAATGTTTGCAGGATCGATATCGGTATCTTTTCAATTCAATACTTTATATAAAATCTAAATATGAAGCGATGTTCCAACTCTGCTGATCCAGACTTGTATGTTTCTCAGCGGTCGTGGAAAAGCTCAGTAACTGATGTTCTTGGTGGAGGTCTGCGTGCTCGGGCTGCTTTTGGAGTTTGAATCATGAAGTGACAAGTTTGAATCTGTGGCTTCTTTCATTTGCAGGATTTCTTCATCAAGATTCATTGTGTGAATTTGAGCTGCACTTGATAAAGATTTATGAGAAATAAATAAAAAACACTCCTATTGTTATTGTCAATTATCAAGACAAATGCCAACACATTTAGATTTCACTGTCATGTTAGATTCTTCTGGACTTAAATGATCCAGTCTGCAGATTATAAAAACATAAATCAATATTCATTCATTCATTCAAACCTTTATTTATTCTCGAAAGGACATTGAGGTTTCCCTCATTTCCAATGCCGTCGAGATTACAGCCACATTAAAACCACAGCACAATAAACAAGTACAGAATACTCACTGTGAACAATAATCTCATCAGTGACAAGGTGGATAAAATAAAATCAGGTAAAACAGTTGCAATGTGAAACACAGTGGTTAGAAATCAAAGACCTGAACTCTGAAAGAGAAGGAAGAACCTGAATTTTTAGAGAGTGTTGGAGGATGTTCCATGAGCTTGGGGCATCAAAAGAAAAAGCTGTTTTACCAAGTTCAGTACATGGTCGAGGAACTTTAAGAAGTAGCAGATCAGAAGAGCGAGTTGTATAGCTACCAGCATTCCACTCTAACAAGGTTGAGATGTAAGGTGGTAATTTTCCAACAAGGGCCTTAAAGATATATAAAAGCCAATGTTTGCTGCGCCTCTCTTCCAGGGAGGGCCAACCAACCTTCTCATATAGAATACAATGATGAGTTCTGTAGCCGTCAGCAGTAATAAATCTAAGAGCAGAGTGATATACACTGTCCAAACGCTTTAAGACTGAAGCTGCAGCATGTCTGTAAATCACATCACCACAATCAATGACAGATAACAACACAGCTTCAACAACTCTTTTCCTACAGGATAAAGGAAACCTGGATTTGTTTCTGTACAAAAAAACAATCTTCTGTCGTGTTTTAGTGACAAGATTGTCTACGTGCTGTTTGAATGTTAAATCCTCGTCTATCCAAATGCCAAGATATTTATATTCAGTGACTCTTTCAATTGTAGAGCCTTCTATAGTAACCAATTTCAAAGTTTCATGGTTAATATTTCTGGCTCTGGAGAACAGCATGTACTTTGTTTTTGTTACATTTAAAAGAAGTTTATGATTTAAAAGAGATTTTTGAAGCTCATTAAAAGCAAGTTGCAAATTGTTGATAGCCAGCTGTACCGAGTCTGCAATACAATAAACAATGGTGTCATCCACGTACAAATGGGCATGGCAACCACTTAAAGAGGACACAATATCATTAATATAAATAGAGAAGAGTACAGGGCCCAAAATGGAGCCCTGCGGCACACCCCTATTGATAAACAAAAAGTCAGACTTGGTGTCACCTGATATCATACACTGACGCCTCTCAGACAAATAGTCATGAAACCAGGCACATGCACTTTCACTCAGACCTATGTTGAACAGTTTACTTAACAGTATGTCGTGATCAACTGTATCGAAGGCGGACAGATCCACAAAAACTGCTGCACAGTTGCTTCTTGTCCAGTGCTGATATGATGTGATTTGTGACTAATGTGATGGCTGAAATTGTGCTATGATTTGTTCTGAAACCAGACTGGTGTGAGTTAAGTACAGAGTAGGTTGAGAGGAATGACTTTAGTTGATTGTTTACCAGAGATTCCATCACTTTTGCTAAACAGGATAGTTTGGAGATTGGGCGATAATTGTTCATGTCATCTCTTGAGCCGCCTTTATGCAGGGGAATTACATGCGCAGTTTTCCATAAGGTAGGAAAATTTCCTGTTGTCATTGACAGATTAAATATATGCCTTAATGGCTCAGCAATAATTGGAGCAGCCAATTTTAGGAGGAAGGAATCCAAATTGTCTTCTCCAGTGGAATTCCTGGGGTGTAAGGCTTGCAGTGCATCGAGAACCTCTGCATAATGGAAGGGGCGGAAGGAAAAACAAGAAGTGTGGCTCCCTGCAGTCAAACAACCAACATCAACTGACAGGAGGTCAGGATATTCTTTTTCAAATAAATATGCAACATCTGAAAAGTGCTTATTAAAGGCATGGAGAATGTCTGACCTGTTAGAAATCACACAGTCATCAGTTCTTATACTAGTGGGCAGTGTATTTGAGGTCTTCCTTTTTTCTAGGTTCACTGCTTTCCAGAACATCGTTGGGTTTGAGTAGGAGCTAGTGATTAGGGTTAAAAAATATTCAGATTTAGCTTTTCTTACAGCCGACGTGCATTCATTCCTAAGTTGTCTGAAGGAGAGCCAGTGTTGAGGGTCTCCTGAATGTCTAGCACGACTCCAGGCCTTGTTTCTGTCATTGAACAAAGTTGACATTAGTTTATCTGATGTGTTGTTTAGCCAGTTCAAATTAAAATCACCCATAACGAATCCTCATACATTGAAATTAAAAATTAAAATCAAGTCAATGGACTTGAATCAGCAGATGGGGTCTAGATAAACACCTATTACCACCAAGTGGAGAGGGAGACTGATTTGCAGACACTACAGCCCAGGGGCATTTGAATCTATACTGACAGATTGCAGCACCTCATCTGACCTCTCAGCTCGATCCACTCTAAACAGAGTGTAGCCTCTAAAGCCACATCACAGTCTTTAGCTTTTTTCAACCATTTTCAACTAAGATGTCAGGATTCGCTTTGTAGCATTAAAACATTGATATAATCTAATTTTTGAATTAGACTTGATGTTCAATCCAAGGCCAATCTAGATTTTGAATGTCAGGATTTTTGAGCATTAGAACATTGATAAGGACATTGTATTAGTGTTGGCTATCAATCAAGGTTTGACTTTTGAAGAGTGAGGTGGTGACAAGTGGGGGTCTAGAGATTTTTAAGTGAGTGTTCCTGATCAGAACTGGAATATAACCAGGTTTGAGGTGGTGTGATCATAGCACACAGGTTTCTGTGATTTATATGTTGTATATTATAAGTCAATGGATCAGATGGAGCCCACAGAGGGCAGTGGTGAGTAGGGCAGAACTATGAGCTGCCACGGGGGCAGATGGAGGACAGAAGTCAGGAGTGTGTGTGATGTAAACACCTGAGCTGCCAGGTATGTGCAGCAGGGTGTGTGGCAGTTTGCAGAGCATGCTGAAGGGTAAGCTGTGCAGTTAGGCAGTTTGCAGAGCATGCTGAAGATGCTGCGTTGGTTGGGGTGTATTCCGGCCCTGCTTATAAAATGAGTGACGGTTCCAAAACAGATTAAAATTGTCGATGTAACCCAGATCATAGTCTCTGCAGGCAGAAAGCAGCCAGGTATGGAGGCTGAGAAGTCGGCTGAATCGCTCAACTCCACGAGCCAGTGTTGGGATTGGGCCAGATATGAACACCGCTAATCCTGTGGGGCGCAGCAAGCTAAAAAGGTCTCTAAAATCAGCTGCCAACACAGACTGCTTACGGGTGGTGTCATTACAACCAACATGAACAACGATCCTGGAGACTGTGGAGGGCAGGGAGTGAAAAAGCTCCGGGAGTTTATTTAGGATGACGGGCACAGTCACACCAGGAAAGCAGCTAGTGACTGCATTGAAGTAGCGGACATTCCTGATGATGGAGTCCCCCACAATTAATGTGGTCGGAGGGAAGAGGGGACGAGCGGGAGCCGGTTGTGTCACACTATGATCAGATGGGGACCGGGTGCTCTCTGGATGTTGCGGCTTGGAAGCTGCACGGCGAGAAGAGGATCCCAGCGAGTGGCATCGCACCGCGTCCCTGAGCAGCCTGCGCCGCGCCGACGAGCCAGCGGGGCGGGATGCACTGCGCCCCTGCTCAGGGCACTCAGAGGTTGCAGGGATGGAGACGACCGCTGGAGCCGCGAGGGTGGAAACACCAGCTGGAGCCGTAGTGAGGGAAGAGCCAGCCGGGGCAGCCGGGAAGGGGCCACCAGCCAGCGCCAAGAGGAAGCACCAGCGGGAGAGCCCGTGATAGGAACAGCCACCGGATCCGACTCTCTGGTAAGCGGCGGAAAGTCATCCAGACTCAGGGCATCATACCGTTGGATAGTTGGAGTTCACAGGGGATTGCTGGCTGGTTTTCCAAGCCTTCCTGCCAGATGCCACGCAGGACTCATGCAGTGGAGTGGAGCTCAGTGCTCTGTGCTTCGGGTTTGGAGTAGAAACCACTGCGGCAGCACGCACGAGCTTAGGTTTTGCACCCAGCAACCGCCAGCAGTCCTCAGGTTGGAGATGTGGCGACGGGCCGAGGTAGCCAGCCCGATGAAGCGGAGCCCGGGACCGGGGCAGGATGGGAGACAGAGGCCGAGGCAGGACTCTCCGAGGCCGGCGGATCAACGTCAGTAGCCGGGATGGTGAGGTCCAACTCCTCTGAGTTGGCAGGCGGACCTGCGCCCAGTTTGACTACAGAGTCCAGTAGTTTTTCTTCCTTATGGATCCAGTAGAGGTTGGAGATACGACGTTCAAGATCAGCAATTGATCGGGATTTTTGGAGACAGCCATCACACCCATGTAGAGAGGTAAGTGGAGCCGCAATGGAGGCAGCCATGGATGTAGCTTTTTAGCTTAGCTTAGCTTAGCTTAGCTTAACTGAGTGGGGAAATCACAGCAGTCGCCAAGTAGGAGAAACTTCGATGATGTTTTAATCCAGAGTAGATGGTAAAGCCAGGTAAGATGAGCAGAAAATCACAGTAGTTATTTTTGGTAGTTAAATCTTGCTTTTCTACAACTTCTGACTTATTTGACAGCCTCTCTTCGGAGCCTCGAGCCAATATAATGCAACACAAAATAAAACTCATTTCTTCTTTGGCTGCTGTTTTTTTAATGTACCACCAATCACCACTTTTGGTGTAATTCTCCCTCAATGCCAATATATTTACATATATTAATATTATAATAATGTCCAATAAAACTCTTTTCTTCCATCAGTACCTCATAAATCTGAAATCATTGTGAGAGTACATCCTGGCAAACAATATGAAGTACTTTTAATGTGTGTAAACCTCTCTCACACCACACAGTATATTCCTAAAATCAGACACTGACACTCACTTCAATGGTCAATAAAATGATTTTTTTTTTCATTAGTATTTAATAAAACTAGAATCTTTGTCAAGAGCACATCCTGGACCGTAGCCCATAGAAATATGAAACACTTTTACTGTGTGGGTTTCAAGTAATGTGTGCTTAAAGAACAAAGACTTTAAAAGAATACATGTTTCAATCTGTGGCTTCTTTCATTTGCAGGATTTCTTCATCAAGATTCATTTTGTAATTTTGAGGTGCACTTGATAAAGATTTATGAGAAATAAATAATCAATAATATGGTCATAATTTACCTTTTAAAGATAAAAAGACAGAACGTTAATGTTTCGTTGTCATTTTAGATGTTTCAGGTCTTAAAGATCCAGTCTTTAATTTACAATTCAATATAAGCTAACACAACATAAAACTCATTTCTACTTTCACTGATGATTTTTTAGAAAATATCACCAATTTGGCTGTTAATTTTTTTTTGTAAAGAATACGTCCAAACCATATACCATATATTAAGCTCTTATACCGTGTTGTTTTCAAGTAATGGATACTTAAAGCTATGGTCTACGATTTGGAAGCTTTGTACATATTAATAACACCGTTTATAAGGCTGTTATGGTCCTATGGTCCTATCTACACAGTATAAAGACCAAAAAGAACAAAAAAAATCCATTCAATATATCCGCTGAAAAGCTGCATACTAGCTGACCAATCAAGCCTAAGAACCTGCAACTATTAATTGGTCCGTGAGTTAGTCCATGAGTCCATCCAATCCTCGTCTCCCTCACTACGCACTACGCAGCATCTTGCCCATGGTCCTGCCTCCTCCCCTCTACCTCCGGTGAGCAGCTAGCAGCGTTAGCTACTGAACTATCATGGAGCCGGAAAAGCCTAGCGCCGAACCGAGAATCCGCCTCCCTCTCCCAAGACAGTCTGGCAGCAGACCACCCTTCTCCTCTCCCTCTCTCCAGGGCCCAACGGAGCTCTGCACGCCGGGTTGAGGCCTGTTAGCGGCTAACGGCTAACGAATAGCCTCAGCCGGCCGTCAGACCTTCAGCATCGGTCGTTTCGTCCCTAGTTGATCAGGTAATGGCTTTGTTTACTGCAGTGTGAGATGTCTGCTGAATAACTCTGGTTAGTCTGTGCCTGTCACCGCTAATAACTTGTAGGGGAGCGGGTTAGCCTGTTAGCTGCTAATCGTTAGCACTGTAAGCTGAGCTGGGGAGGACAGGCTGAGAAAGATTAATCCTCCCCCACACTCGGCTCCGCTCTGGCGGCGCCAAACCCGCATTGCCGCCGGTCCAGTTCAAATGGCTACTGCTGTGTGTTATAAGGGAGATGTCTGTCGTGTTTGATACTTTCAGTTGAGCTGAGCTGTTTTTGATTGAGTTTGCTGCTGATATATTGTGCTAGTCGCTCGTAGCTCTGCCGGAGGGGGCTTTAAGAGGCGACACGAGCTGGGGGCGGGATCTTGGAACACGGAGGGGAGAGGTGAGGGAAGGAGGGGCAGGCTGCGGTTTCAAATCGTAGACCACAGCTTTAAAGAACAAAGTAAACACATATTTTAGACATGTTTTATGAAATTTGCTGTTGAATTAAATACTTTTCTTCCATTAGTAACTTGGATTTCTCTAAAAGCAAACTGTAAAAGTACTTCCTATTGCATGCTCATGTAGTCCAGAGTGTATTCTCTGCAGTTATTTAAGTTTCATGTGGTACTAATGGAAGAAAATTGTTTGACTGGACATCAAATTCACTGACCAGTCGATTTCATTTCATTTTAAGTCTGGCGCCATGCATTCATGACCCCTGACCTCTGCTGATTAACACAGTTCTATTATTACACATCTGCTTCATTCAGGAAGCACAAAGAGGCATTTCTGACCTCATGTTTCCCGTTTCCCTCAAATGATGCTGAAGGGAAAACAGGAGCACGTGAAGACGCTCAGGCGGCCTCCTTTAACGCGCAGCATTTACCGTAAAGTTATGAGGACAGGCGCACTTCGAATTCAGGAGCGTTTTTTTCTGTTTCTGTCAGGAATGTTCACTCCCCCAGACAAACCCCTGTCCCTCCTCGAACTCTCTGTTCATTTTTCAGACCTCTCTTCATCCATTCTCACTCTCTCAGCCTGAAAATGCTCCTACCTTGATGCGCCATGACGCCTCCACCTGTGTTTGAACGCCACACCTGAGCGCGTCACTTCCTGTTTTGAAAGCAGGTAATCTCGCGCCAACTCTTGGTCACATGACTGGGGTGGGTCCAGATTAAAAGCCTTATTTTGTGCAGGGAGCAGGGCCGCCCATAGAGGGGGATAAGGAGCTCTCGGGGGCCCAGCCTCAAAGACATTTACCCACCTTTTTTAAAAATATAAATGTTATTGACCTTTTTAAAATAATTACATAAAGACATTTGGACTTAACTTTCTGCTCCATCACTGTTTATTGAAGTGAATATCTTCCAGAAAGGGCCCCTAAAGGCTCTGTCAGGGGCCCAGCTTTTTCTTTATGCAGCCCTGACAGAGAGTAATTCTATAAATATAAATAAAATGTCTTAAATATGAAGATTAAAAGAGCTGGTAGACTGATGGAGGGGCTGATGTGGCCCCACATCACTTCATATCATTGAGTATTTCATTGACAGGTTTGTAGTAAATATACATTTGTAGTAAATATAGGTTAGTGGTCAATATCATACTCATATTTATTTATTAACAAAAAAACAGCTCTTGGCGTTCACATATACGAATCTGCTTAAAGAGCTAATTCATTCTTGAACTTCACTGAATAATCTTTCTGATCAAAGTGTCATAAAACACAACAAACATGTTTTATTTTCACTTTCACTGCATCAGATCTTTGCAACAACCTCAAATCGAACCATAGATATATTTTTTGTCATTTACTCCTTTTAGTCCAAACCCCTGATCTCTTTTGATCAAGAAAATAATATAATCATAATCAGAGCCAATTTGGCCTCTGATGATTCAGATCTCACAAACACAATCCAAATCTTTTCTCAGTCACTGTCACATCACTTTTAGAAACATCCCTATTCACCACTGAAACTCTGTGTGAAGAAGCTCTGCTGCCCCTGGTGGTGTGGGGGCGCCATCACACCTACAACCTGCTTTTCCATTGTTTTGAAGTAGAGGCTCAGATTTATTAGGCATCAATCAATCAATCTTTATTTGGATAGCAACACTTGTTATCTCAGTAACTTCAGAATAACTTTTCAAATGTAGGACCAACAGATTGAGAAACTCCTTTGTCCCTCAAGACATCAGACTGTACAACTCCTCACTGGAGGGGAGGAGGAGTGACAGGAAGACAGAGGATGGGAAGGAGCAGCAGCCAGCCTGTAGCACTATATTTATAGTTTTATTTGATTTTAATTATATTTACATTTATGCATATTTATCAATAGTTTTATTTAGATCTATTTTTCTTTTTTATCTATCTTTTTCTTTGTAATAATCAACTGCTACTGATTCTTAATTTCCCTGAGGGAGGATTTCCCCAAGGGATAAATAACGTACAATCTAATCTAATTTAATCTAAAACACACAAATGCATCCAGAGATTGATCCATCCAGGCAGAGACAAAGGGACTAAAAAAGGATTTAGGATAGCAACAAATCCAAAAGTCCAGATCATAAATCTGTCCTCATCACATTTGTCTTTAACATAAATTTATTAAAGGTGGCATCTCAGTGTCAGAGGGACCTCACGTCTATATGGCTGAAAAGAAAGTTACTATGGAAGTCAAATCAACCATGGACAGAGACATCAGTCTGATTACATTAATATCAATCAATCAAAGTTTATTTATATAGCACAGTTCAGACAAACTGAATTGCAGTTCAAATTGCTTTAGACATAAAAAAGATTTTAAAAGACATATATACATATACATCCATATGATAATCACTTTCTTTAAACCACTTAGCAAATAAACACTCAGCAGAGGTCCGTCTACTAAGAATATTCCTCTGGAGTTGTCATGAATAGTTGGTAGGATGTCAAGAGGATTTGGAGGCTAATGCATACAAGAAAAAGCAAAGCAATAAAACCAAGAAACATCAGACTAATGAATAAAACTCTAAAAATACATTTAAAACAAATACATTTAAACATGTTGAAAGATTAAAATGAAACCTTAAATGAATATAATCTGCAGAGGAATGATGTTGATTAATGTAGCAGCGTCTACCTGAACTGCTATTAAAATGGTTGAACTGGTCTAAAAGTCTGAATTGATGTTAAATGATGTTTCTGTTGATGGTTGATGCTCATGGAGTGGAGCAGGTCATCATGACTGTTTGTCAGGGTCACACTGATATATGTGTGCTGTCTGCAGGAACTACCATGTGTTTAATGTGGTTGATCTGAAGTTAATATCAGGGACGGTAATGATGAAGGAATGGGGCTAAAGGAAAGGCTGGAGTTACTGAAGCTTAGTAATCAAAAGCTGCCAACAAGACAAGAGCCAGAGAGGAGAGCAGGAGCAAACAAAAAGATCCCCGGCAGTCTGAGCCTGATGCAGCGGAACTACGAGACATGAGCTGCTCCAGGACTGAAATAAATTAATTATGTAAAAAAGGCTATGTCCGCAGAGTCTGCAGTCTACACCCCGGATTCTCCACAAAACCACACAGCAGCTTCACTCCTGAATCCTGCAGCTTGTTTCCTCTCAGGTCCAGCTCTCTCAGGTGGGAGGGGTTGGACTTCAGAGCAGAGGCCAGGTGATCACAGCTGATCTCCGTCAAACTGCAGTAATCCAATCTGAGCAGGGACCAAATAATACAGCTTTAGAAAACAATGGCTGCAGTCGAATAGTCACCTCCTAAGCCCTTTCTTGTCTACTTTTCCTTAACCCGGATGGAAAACGTCATGAGGTTAAGTAAAGGAGAAAGGAGAATTCAGAAGGACTTAGGAAAGGAAAACTGCCGTGCAGAGAGAATCTGACTATACCTTCACTACGCTGCATCATCATGTGATGGCGGATGTTACTGCTGCAGTTAAACTACAATTTTCCAAAGATGGACTACAAAAGACGCATCATGCATCATGACAATGTTGTTCCTTTCAGACAACACTGAACACAATAACCTGGTAAAAATGATGTCTGCATAACCGATGTTGAAGTTCAGATTTAAATAAATCTGTCCTCTCATTATCAACATGAACACCAATCAGTGCATGAAAATAAATGAACTGAATGAAAGAAAGGCAGAAACTGTTAAGACCACAATCTAATAGAGTACAAATGATTCATATTGAACCAAGTTTAAAATATAATCAACATCAAATGTCTCATATCCTGCTCTCTTCAGAGAATCAGACTGCTGGAAAGTTAAGGCAGGTTTTGGTAAACTTTAGAAAGGATGAACAGCAGAGGGAACTCACATGGTCTGAGGGATTTGTTCGTCATTATTCATGTTGTTTATAAAAGCTGTTGCCCTGGAGAATTGTGGGACAGAATAATCTCCTCTCCTTTCATAAAGGATGGTCCGGTGTATCCTATGCTAAAGTAGATAATAAAGGAAGCATTGAGCCTCCTTTCTTTTGCATTAAAACTATTCGAACAGCTCTAATCAAAAACTACTTCCGGTTTATTTCACTACGTTAGGAACCTTCCTAAGCAAAAATGACTTTTCGACCGCAGCCCCAGTCTCCTCACTGACAGTCTAACGTAGGGGTGGGCAACTGGTGGCCCAGGGGCCATATGTGGCCTTTCACCTCACTCAATGAGGCCCACCAGTCACCCCCCACCCTGAAAACCACCAATCAAAGAAAAGCAAACTGGAAAACAAAACTACAGATGCTGAATTTGATTCATCATGAGTAACCAGTACCACGTCATGCATAAATTCAGAAAGGTGATAAAATATTTTCTCTAACCTTAGATTGCTGCTATGTGCTTTGTTTTTTACAAGTAATTAAAGTTCTTACTTTGCTATGATTGTATTGCTAAAATATTCAATGAGGCATTAAAATATAATTTATAGTATTGGTTAAAATACATATTTGGAAACAATGGAAATGGGAACATATATGTGCTTTAAAAACAGGTAAACATTCATTCTTTTATTGCATTAAAAAGAAGCTTGAATTAGTTTTAGTTATGTGTCATGCTCATTAGATCATGAATTTTCAATTGTGTGAGAGTTAGAATATATAAGTGTTGGTATAATCCTTTGTCCAGCTTTATTGTTGCTGTTTTTTTGTTGAGTTGTATATATTTCTTTTTTGAAAGTTCCAACAATATGTCACAGTGCGGCCCTTGAGCGCTGAAATATAAATTAATATGGCCCTTTTCTGTTGCCCACCCTTGGTCTTACCTGTCTGATTTGTTCAATTTTTGTTTGTTGAAGTATAAATATGTAAAAGTTAAAATATCACTGTAGGAGGTGTGGATAAAAGGGGTAGGTTTAAATAAGTTTAACTTCTTCCTACTCCTTTTCGAGCATGTAGATCTGTAACACATGCAAGTTGTTGCTGCAGTCTTTGCTTTCTTTTAATTTTGGTATGCATGTGTTTGTTTATGGTGACAACCTATTTTCCGTTTTCTTTTGCATGTTCGAAATAAAATTCATTCATTCATTCATTCATTCATTCATAGTGCCAACTACTGGACACACATATGTATACTATATATATGAGATTAGATTAGATAGAACTTCATGAATCATTCCTTCTGTTTGTCACTGTTTTAATCAATGACTTTCATTGTTTTCCTCACTTATTCATACTGTATCGAGTCTAGTTGACTGTTGAAACTGTGTTTTGCTGCCATTCTTGGTCAGGACTTCCTTGGAAAAGAGATCTGCTGATCTCAATGGGACTAAACTGGTTGAATAAAGGTTAAATAAAAAAAATAAAATAAATATTAATCCCTTTAGGAAAGTACCTCAGAGTAAATAGGATACCAATAGCAGTTTAACAAAAGCAGGTAATATATATATATATATATATATATATATATATATATATATATATATATATATATATATATATATATATATATATATATATATATATATATATATATATATATATATATATATATATATATATATATATATATATATATATATATATATATATATATATATATATATATATATATATGAATAAATCTGAAAATCAATGAATGAGGGAATGAATGAATAAATAACATGGTACAAATTTAAATCTATCACATTTATCTCAGCACAGATTTTAAACGTGGTATCTGACCTCAGAGTTTCCAGTCTACACCCCGGCTCCTTCAGAAAACCACACAGCAGCTTCACTCCTGAATCCTGCAGCTTGTTGTCTCTCAGGTCCAGCTCTCTCAGGTGGGAGGGGGTGGACTTCAGAGCAGAGGCCAGGTGATCACAGCTGATCTCCGTCAAATAGCAGTTAAACAATCTGAGTAGGGACCAAAAATATACAGCTTTAGAAAACAAAGTCTCCTCACTGACAGGCTAACCTGCCTTGTTTATTCATACTGCTACCTAGTGGACATTCAATGGAGGAATATTAGGGCCATGTTAGATGGCGAAAATTATTTTTTGGGGAAATCGACTTTAAGTAAAATTTTGAGAATGCATATGAAATTTCTAAAATCTCTATCTCAAATCTCAATTCTCAAAATATAAAAAAATGGCTCTTACACACCGGCCCCCAATTGGTTCTGACATACGACAAACCAATTCAAACTCAGATCACATAAAGGAGCCATTCCATTCAAATTGGAAAACTGGACACAGCAGAAAACTGTCTCAAATGATCAACTTTAAATGTAATGTTATACTGTTCTTCTATGAAGACAAAAGGTATGGTTACCTTGACATGTTTTGTCGTTACTTTGTCGTCTTATTCAGAATCTGTCATCCTGACAGCTGTGACATGTCTTTATCAGCTGTTTTCTCTGGAAGCAGCCAGCAGGACAGGTTGAGCAGCGTTATCTGTCCCACTGGCTAAGTCTCCCACTGCCTGGTGGATATGAATATGATTCAGCGTCAATGCTTCAAGGTCATTAGGGTCATCTGACAATTTTTTTATTAGGCGTCGGTTAGGATAGCCTCAGCTTCACACAGCACTGTGCAAAGTCCTTCATAACTCAGATGCTGCTGTTGGAGCACAGTGTTAAGAACTTTACGGATGATGCGCTCCCATACTCTGCCATAATTGGATGCAACAGGAGGGTTGATTTCCTCTTGAGCCATGGTTCTTGAATTTTGTGATCTAGTGAGGCCAATGATTCCCTAAGCTCCTTCTCCACCACTACAAAGTTGGTTCCATTATCTGATCGCATGGTAGAGACTTGTCCTCTGGGACAGGTGAATCTGCAAAGCGCACTGATACATGAATCTGTCTCAAGTGCATATGCAACTTCTAGATGAACTGATCAACTAGACATGCATGTAAAAGAATTCCATAGTGCTTTAGAGTAGAACGTCCTCGTTTCACATTAATTGGACCAAAATAATCCACACCAACATGTGTGAATGGTGGAAAATCTGGAACAACTCTTTCAGTGGGGAAGTCTACCATCTTCTGTTCACCCATCTCTCCTCTCTGAAGTCTACAGGCATAGCATTTGTTAATAACTTTTCTTGCAGCAGAATCTGCAATAGTAATCCAATACTTTGAAGAAGATTGGCTCCAAGTTACCCTTGCATGGGTTCCCCCCCCCCGGATCCAGGTCTGGGGTGGGGCTTGCAGGTGAGCGCCTGGTGGCCGGGCCAATGCCCACTGGGCCCGGCTAGGCCCAGCTCGAAGGAGACGTGGGACCCCACTCACATGGACCCACCACTCATGTGAGAAGACTGCTAATGTGAAAGTTTCGTTTGAGAGTGAGGAGGTGAGCCGCAATGTTAGTTTTGGCATGGGAAGGGGTCAGACTATTGCTGCATTATTTCTTGGTAGGGGCAGGCCATTGGCTACTGGTATTAATGATAGCACTGTGAATCATTCTGTGTTAAGCCCTCCATTGGTTCCTGCAGCCACTTCAACACCTATTGCCGAAACCCATTCTCATCCCACACAACTAGTCCCTGCTGAGGTTTTGGAGCCTATGATAAATGACATTGCCAAACAGATAGCTGAGAGTATTACAGCAAGCCTCGCCACCATACACCAGCCTGACCACACATCTGACCAGTCTTGTGCTGACCGACCTGTGAGCCTCGGTGAGCCATCCCAGCTGAAAGTTGTTGTTCAGTCTGAGACAAAAGCTCCTCCATACTTTAAAGGTGACCAGAACAATGCAGTATCTATCCAGGAAGGAGGATGAACTGTGAGACACACGCTGACATGTTTGACCTGAAATTAACAGGTAGGGCAAGAGACATAGTTAAAGTCTCGCTCCGCTGTCATCTTGATCTGCTTGGTGATGACAAGATTGCTGCTGTGCTTGATATCTTGAAGTGCATACTCAAGCCTGCCCATGGGAGACTTTTAAAGCACTTTTCCTGTTTCAGTGAGAAGTAATGGGTGTTGTGGTGATGTGCTATAAGCATACCTGAGGTGAAGATATTTTGTCAGTGGCTCATAGGGGCTGAGATAGGCATTAAGGCAGAAGAAGTAGATCCCAGTTGATCGGTTTTGCTTCCACGAAGTGTGAAAACGAGAGTCAGAGATATGAAGGTCAGACATGCATGGATGGCGAGAAGGGTCGAACGAGGAGGAAGTCGGGGTGAATTCTGAGCATCTCAGGAAGCCAAAGAAGGCTAGCAAAAACATGGACTCTAGGGTTGAGTCGACCATCGGTGACATGTCACCTGAGCGCAGGGTTTGGATGCAGAGGCTCAGAAGGTCGGACCTGATCTGTAAGCATCTGGTTGGAGATTCAAGCTCCTGTTTTTAAGCCTTTCATTAACATGGTGATGTGAGAATGAGAGATGTCTGGACAAGAGCCTGTGACTAGTTTATGGAAGAAGTTAATTCCTGCTATGTAGGTCTAGATACTGGATGCTTGTATGCTTAAGATGGAATGAGCGTGGGTGATGAAGTTGCAGATAGATGTAAGGTCTAGTGAGGGAAAAGACATCTGGTAGGAGGTGTGAAATGCTTTAAAGCAGTTCCAGCCAGTTAGATATGCAGAGAGTGTGCTGGGAGCAAGGATGTTAAATATGGCTTCTTGTGAGGCAATTGAGAAGTTCTTCATCTTTGGAGCTAATTGAATACTGTGGTTGAAAATGGTGGGACTGTGGTAGGATGAAGATCCGAGTCTGGAGCCAAGTGTCTGAATTTCTGAAACAAGAAGTGAGATAACGAGTCGGGGATGCTGTTGCGATGACCAGGAACATGAGCTGCTTGGAGAATGAATTGTTGTTGAGCCGAGATTAATGTGAGTCTGCGCATGGCTTGCATCATGGTGGGAGACTGAGAGCGTCCTTTGTTAATGATCTCTACAACTGCTGTGTTGTCAGAATGGATGAGTATGGACTTTTTTGACCATTCGTGCCCTCAAAGCATGGCAGCTATAATGATGGGGTACAGCTCGTGGGATGCAGATGAAGGAGAACGGGACTGCGAGTTAAGAGAACTAAACTCTGAAGCGAACCACCTCCCTCCGTAGTAGCCACCGAAACCTATGGAGGGAACTGCGTCTGTATATAGATGGATGTCCTTAGGTTGAGTCATCATAAAAGAATGAAATACCATTCCAGGAGGACAGGAAATGCTGCCACATGTCCATTTCCATTTTGCAGGAGTAGTCGAGGATGACTCTGTCATGGAGTGAAGGAACGGATGTTGCCATAGTCAGGAGGCGAGAAAGGAATGATTTTGCCTGGGGAATTATGCAAATAGCATAATTAAGGTGGCAAAGAAGGGAAAGCAGCTGGCGTTTGGTGCATCTGTTTGCCAGAAAATAGTTGGACAGGAGCAAAGTAATGTGCTGGATTTTTCAGATGGCAGAAGAATGAAATGAGACTGAGTCGAGGGAGATGCCCAGGAACTCGATTGATGTGCCCTGCCCAGAGGTTTTCTCATCAGAAAGGGAACGCCAGGTTCCGAAAAAGCTTTGACAAGGGTAGAGAGCCCGTGGCGAGGGAGTGATGATGGTAGAGTGACGATGAGAAAATCGTTGAGGAGATGTAAGACGTGAGGGAGTTTGTGGTTATTAACTAAGATCCAGCACAGGGCTTCTGAAAGTGAGTTGTAGATTTTGGGACTGCTTCTGTAATAAAAGTAATAGCTACCTTTCCAGCAGACTCAGAATAAAAACGCCAGTTGTCTGAGTGAATGGGCAGGTCTTGCATTGCATTCGTGATGTCAGTTTTGGAAAGCCAGGTTCCACGACCTGCTAAACAGATGAGGGTGATGGCGTGGTCGATGTTTGCATAATGCATTGAAAAATCTGGCCATGGTATAAGGCTGTTGATGCTAGGCGTATGTGAGAGCCATGAGGTGATGACAGATCAATGATAAATCTCTTTTTGCCTGACTACCTCTGAGTTGGGACACCTATGGGACTGATGTGGAATATGGGAAAAGGGGGGCTGTGAAAAGGCCCGATCATGAAACCCTCTTTGACTCCCTTAACCAGCAGGGTGTCAACGGTGTGCAGCTCAGCTAGAGCAGACTGGAGGTTGTGACAGATGTGAGAAGTGTTGGGAAGTACTTCAACCCCAGGATGGAAACCATGTGTGAAGTCATTGATAAGGAAATCAACAAACAGTCTATCAGGATGATGTTCTAGAGCAGTGGCAAGAATGTTTACCTTGATTGGTATGCCGAAGTGCCGTGCTAGTCATGGTGCATGTGTGGCTGGGTTGTGAGGGCAGGTGGTCCTGGCTTGTGCACCGCCACAGAATGAACAGGCGATGCAGGAGACGGCAGTTGGAGATGGAGCAGCCCAGGTGGTTAAAATTATTGCAAACCATCCTTCCTGCTTGGTATGGGACTGGGCGCCCTCGCCTGTCCATGCCTGAGTGAGGGACATGAGTCTGCGGGCTTGGGAACAATGGGAGGTGGAGGTGCTCCTACCGATAAGTGGTTGAAAACAGAGGTGTCGCGTGAGGAAGTAGGACGTGATCGAGGTGGTGGGACACTGACTGTACACGCAGTGGCGGGGTGAGAAAGGGTTCCGCACAACTCACAGGAGAGGGATGTGCAAGCAGCGAAGATGCGGCAGTGTAACTCGGAGTCAAGAGTACCCCAGTATGTTCCCTGATTGAACTGTTGTATGCAGCCAGCTGCTTGATTAGCAAAGTGAACATTATAAGTTTAAAACCCTGTCCCTCCAAACCGTATTGCCGTGTCCAACACTATGGACAGGTAGTCGTCTAGCTCAGGTCTCTGCATGAGCAAGGCTGAGCAGATGACCTCTCTGTACCATGAGAAAGTGAGGGCAAATTCAGTAGGAGTCAAGTCTTTGGATCGAGAAGGTACAGGGTAACGGGGCTGCATGGAGCCGGAATGAGTGAGAAGTTCTCTGGGCTGACTGGTATCAACGATGGATGGCTGAAGGAGTTGGGCTAGATCGACATAATTACCAGTCAGGATTTGCTGCTGCAGTGTGGAAGAGACGGGAGGAGCGTGATAGAGTGCGGAAGCTGGTTGGCTGGGTGGAGCTGCTGTGGCAAGAGTGTAGTTAGTTACACAATCAGAAAGAACATTTGGGTGCTGGGGAAGCGATGGGATGGGGAAGAGGAGGGGAGGAAAGGGACAGACCAGTTGGAAAGAAGGAAGAAGGCTGTGCAGCTTGTGGTGGAGCCCTCTGGTTGGCTGCATTGAACTTGTGACCTGCTGCTTCTGCTGAAAAAAAGAAGATGGAGGAGCAGAAGCCATGTTGCTTTGAATGCCTGAAGGAAGGGTTGAGGAAGGGATGATGGGATGAAAGGATGCATGTGCATGGGATGATTGTGCAGCCTGCGAGGACAGGGATAAAAAGAAATCAGCTGAGTTGAGTCTCAGCTGATAAGAGATAAGACTGTCCTCAGCTAGGGAGAGCTAATGTTGCAGGCTGTGGTTGAGGCAGGGAGACCCAAGTGTCAAGGCCTGACGATGCTGGTGGTTGGCTCGGGTGTCGAAGCAGGAAGCCCAGGAGCGGTGATGGTGGCTGTGTACAAGTGAAACAACGTAGCTTTGTTATCAGTACGATGAAAAGGTATACCTCTCTCCCTTAGGCTCCTTTGGAGATGGGTGACTGTTCAGTTTCTTGCGTGAGGTGGTGATTGTGTGCGAGGAGACTGCCAGGCTGGAGTTGGAGACGGAGTGCGAGGGCGATGGGAGGCTCTTCGCCGACATGCGGGAGGCTGTCGCTGGGTAGGAGATAGAGAGGGATGACGCTGGCTTCCTCCAACCCGACCGTGGCGACCAATGTTCGGATCCTTTCTGGTCGTGAGATCTCGTTGCTGAGGCTCGGCGGGATTGAGGTACCCTTACCACTGAGCGCATGCTATTCCTGAAGGATGACTGGTTGCGGTCCGGATGCTGCTCCGGGGGAGGAAAACTGGTCTCAGGCAGATGGTCAAAAAGATTGCTGTCGGAGTCCAGTGGGTTGATATGCATTTCAGCTTCCACGGTGAGTAATAACTACTACTCTGAATGACTCAAAATGAATATTTGCGAGCTGTGCGTGCTATGCACTGTTTGTCAGAGGCTCTGTTGAGAGATCTGAGACTGACTAGGCCGGATGGATTAGCCAGGTGTTTGTAGACTTGTCAGGTGATTAGAGCCATGGTTGAGACGTGACCCTGCTCCCGAACCTAAGTTGACATATTAACTTCATTAAAGAAACCTCACCAGCGAAACAGACTCTCATTTCGTGTATGTAAACTTGTAGAAACTTACCTGCTAGCAAGACTGTAATAGTTGTAGGATCCCAAAGAGCTGAAGGAGC
Organism: Scarus forsteni; assembly: GCA_036419115.1. Classification (NCBI taxonomy): domain Eukaryota; kingdom Metazoa; phylum Chordata; class Actinopteri; order Labriformes; family Labridae; genus Scarus; species Scarus forsteni. The sequence continues at coordinate 75,777 of JAZDUH010000100.1, read as the reverse complement.
ACGTGAGTTGTTTTATGCTCTGGTGGTAGTCAGTGAACATTCCACTCTGAGAGAGATGCTTGATTCAGGAAGCATGTCATGTACTCTGAGTGAAGATGCAGATGTTGAGCTACAAAGACATCTTCTCTAAAGACAAGCTGGACTGTGGTGAGGCTAGAGGATTTGTCCATCGCATTTAGCTCAGTGATGACTGCCCCTTTCAACTGCCCTTCCGTTGAGTTCCTCCTTGAGTTCCTACTACCTGAAGCTAAGAAAGGTGCTCTCTGACATGGAGATGAAAGACATAATCAGCAAATCCATCAGTGAATATGCCTCTTCACTTGTTATGGTCTGGAAGAAGTCAGGAGAATTGAGAATCTGCACTGATTTTCACTGGCTGAATGCCAAATCTGTGAAGGATGCTCGCCTGTTGCCTCATCAGGCAGACTGTCTGGCTGCCTTTGGTGGAAACACCTTTTTTAGTACTATGGATCTAACATCAGGACTTTATAATGTCCCCCTCCATGAGTCTGACAGACATAACACAGCCTTCACTACACCTCTTTGCCTCTACGAATACAACCGACTCCCCCAAGGCCTGTGCAACAGTCCAGCGTCTTTCATGCGAATGATGCTCAGCATTTTTGGTGATATAAACTTCTCAAGCCTTATGTGCTATCTTGACGACCTGTTTGTGTTTGCACCTTCTGAAGACGAGGTCCTCAAGAGATTGGAGGTTGTTTTCTCTCATTTAAGGAACAGTAATCTGAAGCTGGCACAGAAGAAGTGTAATTTCTTTCAGCAGTCTGTGCGGTTCTTGGGCCATGTGGTTGATGCAAATGGTGTGTCTGTCGACCAGGAAAAAGTGAAGGTTATCTCCAGCTTCAATAAAGAAGATCTCATAGACACAGACAGTTGCACTCCCTCTCAGCAGAAAGAGAGATCCTTTCTTGGAATGGTGATGTTCTACCAGCATTTTATTCCTGACTGCTCTCGGATTGCTAAGCTGCTCTTTGCTTTGACTGCAGGTCAGAAGAGGAGAGTCAAGGGTTCCAGAGGTCAAGGGGAGAGAGCTGGAACACTTCGTGAGCTGACCCCACAAGACTGGACTTCTGCTTATCAAAGTGAATTTAAGGAGCTCAAGAATGCACTCCTGAACTGTGTGGTGCTGGCACATCCTGATTTTGACAGACCCGTTTCTCCTGTCGACTGATGCATCTATGAATGGCCTTGGTGCTGTACTGTCCCAGGTCCCAGCAGGTGAGGAAAGGGCAAGACCAGTTGCTTTTGCAAGTAAGTCCCTTGGCAGTCCCAAGTCAAATATCCTGCTCACAGATTTGAATTCTTGGCTCTGAAGTGGGCTGTGTGTGATAAGTTCAGCCATTGGCTCAAGGGCCACAGCTTTGGCCTTGTTGTGTGGTGTGTAAGGCACCTCATCTTTATCTAAAGAGTACTCCTCAGATTTTACTTAGGCACCAGGCTTATCTCTGGACTCTTGACCAATTCTATGGGAGCTTTTAATGGCGGGTGTTCCACTTTGTGGTTTCCTGTCTAAAGGCCAGTAGTTTTGTGGTGGACATGTTTTTAACTGAGTTTGATTATTTGGTGTTATTCTAGAGCGGTAAATGTAACAGGGTAAATAATATGTTCATTATTTTGATATAATTACAAAAATTATACTGTACCTGTGTTTGTAAGTATGTATTTTAGAGTCTCCTTGTAAATTTCTGGGTATTTTATTTTGTAGAGCCTGGTCCTCCCGTCAGTTTCTTCTTTGTCACTTTGCTGATCTTTATATTTGGATCGACCCCTTTCACTTCCACTTTCTATGTTATCCCTGGGAAGAGGCAGGTATCTGTTGTCTATCTTTATTCCTTTTTTAACCTATTTATTTATTTTAAGTATGTTTTGTGTTGTTTGTGGCACATTAATCTGTTTCTGGATTACATTTTATTTTTATTAAGTCTGAATTTTGTGTCCAAAAAGTTATTTTGTTTGTTGCGAAGTAGCTGTATAAACAATTTTTTCTATGCTGGCATGTGTTTTGTCTGTGTAGAAGCGGATACGGGCTGCATATTTATGTACAAGATACTGAGACTCTTAACTATATTTTTCATACAGGCAGGATTACTGTGATTTATGTTTAAATATATGTAGTTGTTTTGCTTTGTTACTGGCAGCCACCCGGTCCCCTTTTTATGTCTTATCCCTGGGGAGAGGAGCGGATATGGGCTGCATATTTGTGTACCAGATGCTGAGACTCTTAACTATATTTTTCTTACTGAATAAATCTTGAAGAGAGCAAGATCCTGTGTTTGTCATCCTGCAAGAAAAACTACACAACACAGAGTCAAACCAGTAATATCAGCACAGATTTTAAATGTGGTTTCTGACCTCAGAGTTTCCAGTCTACAGGCTCATTCAGAAAACCACACAGCAGCTTCACTCCTGAATCCTGCAGGTAGTTTACACTCAGGTTCAGGTCTCTCAGGTGGGAGGGTTGGACTTCAGAGCAGAGACCAGGTGAGCACAGCTGATCTCCGTCAAACTACACTGAGCCAATCTGAGCAGGGACCAAATAAAACAGCTTTAGAAAACAATGTCTCTCACTGACAGTCTAACCTGCCTTATTTGTTCATACTGCTACCTAGTGGACAAACTACAAAAGAGTATAAGGGCCATGTTAGATGGAGAAAATTATTTTGGGAAGTCAACATTCAAGTTGAAATTTCAAAAATAAAGATGAATGACAATTTTGTGATAAAGAGATGAAATAATAAATAATGAGAATAAAGTCAGCATTATAATGTATGTCGACTTTATTCTCCACATTTCAACTTTTTTTCCACAACTCTTCCAATCAAAATTTCGATTTATTTTGACATTTCAACTTTGACCACAAAAATCCTCATTCAGCTTTATTCTCAAAATTTCAAGTTGAATATCAATTTCCCCGAAATTATTTTCTCCATCTAACATGGAACTAATAGTCGTCTATAAAAAACATATGTATGATGTAAATAATAGATTAGATTAGGCACACTTGATTAATCCCTTTGGGAAACTACCTCGGGGAAATTAGGATTCAAAACTAGATGTAAGATAAATAAAAAAATACAGATAAAAAAAAATATGATCAAAGAAATCTAAAAACTGGGCGGACATTAGCTCAGTTGGTAGAGCGTCCGCCCATGTACGGGGACTTCCAAACCCCAGCAGCGGCAGTAGGTTCAAATCCTGGCCACAGCCCTTTGCTGCATGTCAAAATTTAATTAATAAAGAACATAAAAAACTAAAAATCATGGTACTGTCTTAAATGTCACATTTATCTCAGCACAGATTTTAAACGTGGTATCTAACCCCAGAGTTTCCAGTCTCCACCCCGGCTCCTTCAGAAAACCACACAGCAGCTCCACTCCTGAATCCTGCAGCTTGTAGTTTCTAGTCAGGTTCAGCTCTCTCAGGTGGGAGGGGTTGGACTTCAGAGCAGAGGTCAGGTGATCACAGCTGATCTCTGTTAAACTGCAGAGAGCCAATCTGAGCAGGGACAAAATAATACAGCTTTAGAAAACAATGTCTCCTCACTGACAGTCTAACATAGATGTGGGAACTGGTGGTGGCTATTATGACATGGCCTTTCACCTCACACAATGCGGCCCACCAGCCAGACCCCCCCTTAAAAATAAAACGAACTAGGGAACAAAACAACAGTTTCTGAATTTGATTCATCATGAGTAACCAGTACCACGTCATGTGTTAACTCAGATAGTTGATAAAATATATTCTCTAACCTTAGATTGCTGCTATGTGCTTCGGTTTTTACAAGTAATTAAAGTTCATACTTTGCTATGATTGGATCTCTAAAAATATTTAAAGAGGCATTAAAATATAATTCAAAGTATCGGTAAAAACCATACTTGGAAACGATGGTAATTGGAACATATACGTATCTTCTTTAAAACAGGTAAACATTCATTCTTTTATTGCATTTAAAAGAGGCTTGAAGTAGTTTTATTTATGTGTTATGCTCATTAGATCATGAATTTTTAAATGTGTTTGAGTTTGAATATAGAAGTGTTGGTATAATCTTTTGTTAAGCTTTATCATTGATATTTTTGTTGATTTATATATTTTTCATTTTTGAAACTGCCAACAATAATTGACAGTCTGGCCCTCGGGCACTGAAATATAAATGAATGTTATTTCAGTCACCATGTGGGCTTTTCTTTCTTTATCAGAAGGGTACCAACATTTTTGTCTGCGTGTGAACATACCGTGCAGCAGACTGGTTTCAGCAGGGTAGTCGATAACCCCATTCACCTGCTGTTTCAAGCTGTAATGTTCCCTATGGTCTGCGTGGCCTCACACAACTCCATCATATCAAATTCATCTCAGCACAGAGTGAAAGAAATGGTGTCTGACCTCAGAGTCTCCAGTTTACAGTCTGGACTCTTCAGAAAGTCACACAGCAGCTCCACTCCTGAATCCTGCAGCTTGTTGTCACACAGGTCCAGCTCTCTCAGATGGGAGGGGTTGGACTTCAGCGCTGAGGCTAAAGAAGACCAGCCGATGTCTGACAAAGAGCAGGACCACAAACTGAAAATGAACACAGAGAAATATTTACTGCAGTGATCCTCTGAGGGGACATTCAACCTGGAGATGAGACTTTTCTCTTAGGGGTGTGTACTGTGTGTAGTTACATTGCTGCTGTTGTGGACATATGGAGCTTCAATAACTACAGTTACAAATATTCTGACATTCCTCTAGCCCAGGGGTGGGCAACTGGTGCCCCAGGGGCCACATGGAGCCTTTCACCTCACTCCATGTGGCCCACCAGTCATTTCCAAAAAAACAAACAAAAAAAAAGAGAAAAAAATGGAATTATTTAGAAAACATAACATCAACTGCTGGATATGATTCATCATGAGTAAGCAGTACTGCATAATGCACAGATTATGGAGGTGATAAAATATTTCTACCAACCTTAGATTGCTGGTACATTTTTTTATTGTACAAGTCACTATATAACTTTAATATAATTTTTTTCTAAATATATTATACCAGACCTTAAAATATAATATATAGTAGGGATGCACCGAAATGAAAATTTGTTGCAGAAGCCGAATATAATATAAACGCTTGGCCGAATACTGAATATCCAATGTGGAGTCAAAGTAGTTCACTTTATTTTTAATAGTTCATATATAGATTACAATAAATGTTATACATGTTTTAAAAATAAAGTAATTGTTTATTGAATATTATGAAATTTTTTAATATTACAGTAGCCTTTGCTTTTCAAAAAAAGCAAAACAAAGTTTTTCATTCATAATAAGCCTTAAACAAAACAAAACATGCATTTAAAAAAACTAAAGTGTACTGAAGTGCGCAAACCAATAAACCAATAATACCAACAAATAAATAATTGTCCTTTTGACACAAGTCTGCTTTAGCGCTGTCACTTTAACGATATTCGATTAACCAATCAAAAATGGCAATAAATTGTAAATAAATATTTGAATATAAAATATTGAGTGTGGCGGCACATCAGGGTGCCTGGAGCAGTGGACCATTCCGTCCAACAGAGAGCGCTCTGAGGGGAGCTTGACCCTCAGATACATCCGCTGCTCTCTTGACCTCAGTAAACAAAGAGTTTCTGCTCCAAGCAGAAATTAACAGCTCCGAATCATCTGAGGAGAGCTCTGTGGAAGTAGTTTTGGTTCTGCACCGTTGATGGCAAACTTCAAGACCAGGCTGTGTGTTATGTGAAATGCAGTTTAGTCACACGTCCTTCGTCGTTTTTTTTTATCCAAGCTATACGGCCAGTGCAGTTAAGTAGTGCAGCTGCACTTCGTCAAGAGTTTAACCCCCTGTGACCATGTTCTTTTCTGCAGGGTCTTGACCCTGTCTCTGTGTCTCTGTCCCTTACTGTGGGGTGGGGGGGGGTGGGGGGGTAATTGGATATCTTTGATTATTGGGAGCATGTTTTAAAACCATTTGAGTTTGATTTTTAGGAAAAGTGACAGCTCTGCTTAGCCAGTCACAGGCAATGATGTAGTTGATTTCGTCATTACAGCAGACGGTACTGTTCGGCCTTGCTATTACCTCATTCCACCGAAGGCCGTATATGGCTTTTTCTGCATTCTTTGGGCAAATATATTCGGCCACCGAATGTTCCGTGCATCCTTAATATATAGCATTAGTAAAAACTATATTTGGAAACAATGATGGTATGGAATACAGACTTGTGAGGAGAAAATGGAGGAACTCCATCTTAAATGCTGAACCATATACCACCTTCAGCTCGGTTTGTTTCAGACCATCGTGTGGTCTCTATGAAGGTGCGTCTGAGCCTCAGGGTTCGAAAGCCCAGTCCCAAGATCCTCAGAGACTAGAAGGCCTTTGCATCCAATCCTGGCCTTCAAGCCAGGTATACGGGGGAGGTCAGGAGGAGATTCCAGCCGCTGGACAGGGGGGCAGAGCCCAGCAGCGAGTATGGGAGATTTGCGGCTGCAAACGAGGAGGTGGCTAGACTGCTCGTGCCCCTTCAAGGCAAAGCCAGAGCCCCACTGAGGTCCAAACTTCCTGAAGTTGTTGCGGCACGGCATAGGGTGGAACAGGCACGCCACAACTTCGAGCGTCAACCAACCCCGCAGAATTGTGGAAAGCTGAAGGAGGCCAAACAGCTTTGTAAGAGCCATTACGTGTGTGTGTGTGTGTGTGTGTGTGTAGGACACCAAGTCGTCCACTAGGGGTCACTGTCATATTTGGGGCTACTTAGATCGGTGCTTCCCATCAGGTAGCAACAACATTTTTGTCTGCGTGTGAACATACCGTGCAGCAGACTGGTTTCAGCAGGGTAGTCAATAACCCCATTAACCTGCTGTTTCAAGCTGTAATGTTCCCTATGGTCACACGTGGCCTCACACAACTCCATCATATCAAATTCATCTCAGCACAGAGGGAAAGAAATGGTGTCTGACCTCAGAGTCTCCAGTTTACAGTCTGGACTCTTCAGAAAGTCCCACAGCAGCTCCACCCCTGAATCCTGCAGCCTGAAGTTTCTACTCAGGTTCAGCTCTCTCAGATGGGAGGGGTTGGACTTCAGCGCTGAGGCTAAAGAAGAACAGTTGATGTCTGACAAATCGCAGGAGCTCAAACTGAAAATGAACACAGAGAAATATTTACTGCAGTGATCCTCTGAGGGGACATTCGACCTGGAGATGAGACTTTTCTCTTAGGGGTGTGTACTGTGTGTAGTTACATTGCTGCTGTTGTGGACATATGGAGCTTAAATAACTACAGTTACAAATATTCTGACATTCCTCTAGCCCAGGGGTGGGCAACTGGTGCCCCAGGGGCCACATGAGGCCATTCACCTCACTCCATGTGGCCCACCAGTCATTTCCACAAAAACAAACAAAAAAAAGAGAAAAAAATGGAATCATGAAGAAAACATAACATCAGCTGCTGCATATGATTCATCATGAGTAAGCAGTACTGCTTAATGCACAGATTATGGAGGTGATAAAATATTTCTACCAACCTTAGATTGCTGGTACATTTTTTTATTGTACAAGTCACTAAATAACTTTAATATAATTTTTTTCTAAATATATTATACCAGACCTTAAAATATAATATATAGTAGGGATGTACCAAAATGAAAATTTGTTGCAGAAGCCGAATATAATATAAACGCTTGGCCGAATACTGAATATCCAATGTGGAGTCAAAGTAGTTCACTTTATTTTTTAATAGTTCATATATAGATTAGCATAAATGTTATACGTTTTTTTTTTAATAATGTAATTGTTTATTGAATATTATGACATTTTTTAATATAATAAATGCTAATGCTAGACGGTGGGAGCACGTATAGTTTTTGACCGTCACGCCCGACATGCTGGGCTATTTGACCAATGTATGGATGAAATGGACACTTTTGTGGGATTTTGGCATGTTTTCATGGTGAGAAATAAACCATTCATAAATTGCAAGGTGGACTTTCGTTTTTGGAATGCACAGCAAGCAGTGGAGCCGTGTTAGGTCAGGCGTCAATTGAGTTTAGCCCGTTAAGCCCCTCAGTGGCTTTTAGTTCTAAGCTTAGCCGCTATACATTAAGTCAAAAAACTGTTCCAAAGGACGCTGGAAGAGCTTCATCACAGCGGCTTTAGGCGTCAACAGCTTCAGCGGAGTGAGCGCTGAGGGCGGACATTTGTTTACGAGTGTAGCTGAAATACCTGGCTGGTGCTAACGGCTACAGGACGCCACGGACAGCTTCCAGCTCGGAGAGGCAACCGCGTTTCTTCCCTCGGATCAAGACCCTTCGTCCAGTGTGTGGACACCCGGAGCTGATCTTCAGACGCCGGCAGAGGACAAATTTACCGGGATCATTCATGGCGCCCAACGGAAGGTATGTGTAGCGCTACATGTTTAAAAATGGCCATTCTTGTTTGTGTGCACACTTTTTGGGGCGTAAATCCAATGCATTGGTGGACGAAGGTGAATGATAATTGACTTGTTCGTTGCGTTTTTGAGCGTTTGGATTAATTCGGATTCATTCTGAATCATGGATGCGCGTGAAGCTGAGGACAGGTCCGTCGAGGCTATTGTGCAATCAGCTGATTCGAACCTTAACTCTGATGGCGATCATACGCGAAGGGACAAAGAAAAACGTGCTGTAAAATTAACTGCTAAAGCTTATGCTGAAAAGTTGGAAAAGTTGTAGCGTGACAGAAAAGCTAAGTTAAATAAGGCAAGTAATATGAGAAAAAAGATTCAAGAGTTTATGTTAAAGGGTGATCAATCAGAGGTACAAAATGCTCTTGATGAGTTTGTAAATGTGTGTGCTGAAGCTAAAGGTGTTCATGATTCTTTAATGGGTTTGTTACCTGATGATGAAAATGAAAAGCATGACATTTGGTTCAAAGCAAAAATGATAGGTAATGATGAATTAATTTCTGATGTGAAGGTGTGGTTTAAAACTTCTGAACAACCAGTGGTGTAAAAAGTCCTTGAAACCCATACTTGAGTAAAAGTAAAGATATCTTATATAAAATATACTCAACTAAAAGTGAAAGTCACTCATTAAAAAATCACTTAAGTAAAAGTCTTAAAGTAGCTACTATTAAATGTACTTAAGTATTAAAAACTTAAAGTACAAACAAAGAGAACAGGTAGAAATAGTTGTTGCTCTCCCAAGCTTTATTGTTTGACTCTTCCTCCCTCCCTCAGCTCCCTTCACCTCTTACTCCCTCTCTCCATTCCGCCCTTATGTAAAGTTCACAAACTCGCGGTTCATCTTTAGCAGAAGTTGATTTTCAAAATTGCTTGGGATCGTTCGTGCTCTTCGCGGGCTGAACACAAGTCCTGCAATGCTTAACAGTCGTTCACAGGCTGCAGGCAGAGGTGTGTTCAGCTTCGCTCAAGAGCACATACAGTACGTACGATCCTCTTCAAAATATAATGTGAAAATAAGTGTAATTTATATTCACATTTTAATATGTAGCGAGTAACTAAGTTGACAATTTAAATGTAACGAAGTAAAAGTATCATTTTTTAATTTTTAATGTAGTGAAGTAAAAGTAAAAGTTGCAAAAAACATATAAACTCAAGTAAAGTATAGATACTCCCAAAACATACTTAATTACTGTAACTAAGTACTATTGCTTCGTTCCTTTACACCACTGTGAACAACATGAAGTTAATGGCCAAGAAAACAAGGTTGATGATGTAAATCCAGAAGACAGTGTGTCAAACGTTGCAAGTAGACACACAAGCAAAAAAAGTGCATGCAGTGGAAAATCAAGCACTACATCTTCTGCAAGAATTAAAGCAGAGGCAGACAGAGCTGCGTTGCTTGCCCGTGTCGCAGTTTTAAAGAAGATGCATGCTTTGGAGGAACAACAGCAACAGCTACAACGACAACGAGAACAAATAGAGCTGGAAGCTCTGCTAGCAGCATCCACTGCTAAATTAGCTGTTTTACAAGCCTCTGACGTTTCCAATGTTTCAAAATCATCCAATGCAATGAATTCTTACTTGGAAAGGGAAAAAAGGAAAGAAACAACAGCAAACAAGCTAAATCCCTTGGCAAAAGAATACAAACCTCAAAACCAGGACAAACTGCAGCAAAGTAGGGACTGGAAATTACGTACAATTCATCCAACACCAACTGTAACACAGCTTCCTGCTTTCAGTACTCAGCCTGTGGATGAAAGGCAATCATCTACGTTCAATGCTCAGTCTATGGAGGAAATGCAACTGCCTCGCTTCAATTCTCAACCCAATGATGAAAGACAGACTGGAAATATTTACACCATAATGCAAAGACAAAATGAAATAACAGCAGCTCTGGTCCAGCAACAACGTTTAACAGCATTACCAGCAAGAGACATTCCAATTTTTGATGGAGATCCTCTACAATATATCTCCTTTAAAAGAGCATTCGAGCAAGGAGTGGAGGAAAAGTTCAGCAGTACTGACTGCTTATATTATTTGGAACAATTCACAAGAGGACAACCAAGGGAATTGGTACGTAGCTGCCAACACATGCTACCTGGTCAAGGCTATGATCAAGCAAAAAAACTGCTACAGGAACACTTTGGCAATGAGTACAAGATTGCTTCTGCATATATGGAAAAAGCAATGGCTTGGCCCTTAATAAAATCAGAGGATGTGAATGCTCTACAAGCCTTCTCTCTTTTTCTGCGTTCATGTTGCAATGTTATGGAGAAGCTTCAATACATGCAAGAGTTAAATATGCCAAGTAACATGAGAGCAGTGATGTCTAAATTGCCATTCAAGATGAGAGAGCGATGGCGAACTGTTGCTCATGACATATTGGAGACATCTAAAAGCAGAGCTTTGTTCAAGGACTTGGTTGCATTTATTGAAAGACATGTAAGAATTATATCAGATCCCTTATTTGGTGACATTCGGGATCAACCATCAGGAACAGCTGATTCAAAGGTTGTAAACAGATTGAAGCCACCCTCAGGAAACAGAATTAAGGGAAACAGCTTTGCCACTAATATTGCTCCTGTGCAGCCAGTGGAGAACTTCAGGGACCCAAAGGCACTCCCAGATCCTCGTGGCTCTACAGTGTCTAAACGAACTTGTGTGTGCTGTAATCAAACTCACTCACTGGAAGAATGTCAGCAGTTTGGAAGGAAAAAACACAGAAACAAAATACACTTTCTACAGGAGAAAGAACTGTGTTTTGGCTGCTTACGACTTGGTCACAGGAGTCGTGACTGCAAAGAGCGTTTGACCTGCAGGAGTTGTGGTCGAAGCCATCCAAGTGTGCTTCATGTTGATAGGAGAGATGAAGCAAACACTAACACTGAGCATTCTAAAGAGCCAGTAGCATGTAACATCACAGCATCTCATACAGCTTGTGGTCGTACAGGGGCCGGAAAGGAGCGTTGCCTTCTTTCTATTCTGCCAGTCCAGGTCAAGTCAGTCAAAGGAGACCGGATAATACAAACTTATGCCTTTTTGGATCCTGGCAGTACTGCAACCTTTTGTTCAGAGCATCTTATGCAACACCTCAATCTGACAGGTAAGCAAACCCAAATTCTTTAACAAACCATGGGGCAGGAAAGAGTTGTCCCAGCCCGTGAATGTACAGACTTGGAAGTGTCTGGTTTGGAGCGAACCTCTTTTACAAGCTTCCAGAAGTCCTCACCCAGAAGAAAATGCCAGTAAGTACAGATAACATCGGGACTGAAGGAGATCTGAGAAAGTGGTCACACTTGTCAAAGGTACAAATACCTAGCATTAAGGCTAATGTAGACCTGCTGATTGGGAGCAATTCACCCAAGATGTTGGAGCCTTGGGAGGTCGTTAACAGCCAAGGGGATGGCCCATATGCTATAAAGACAGCACTTGGGTGGGTCATTAATGGTCCTTTGCAAGAAAAAGGGAACAGTGGAATTTCAGAGCTCACTGCAGCAACTGTCAACAGGATTTCTGTGTCTAGATTGGAGGAAATGTTGAGGAAGCAGTCCAATCACGATTTTAATGAAAGAGCTACAGAGGAGAAAGGCTTGTCAAGAGAAGATATCAAGTTCATGGAAGCTGTGGAAAACTCTGCAGTGCTTGAGGATGGTCACTACAGCCTGAAATTGCCCTTTAAGAAAGAAAATGTGTTTCTGCCCAACAACTTCTCTGTGGCAAAGCAAAGGGTACTAAGTCTGAAGAGGAAGTTCCTGAGCAATGGGCAGTTTTATGAGGAGTACACTTCATGTCTCAAAGAAATGATTAGCAAGGGCTATGCTGAGAAAGTACCTACCCAGCAGCTGGATTGCAATAGTGGCAAGGTGTGGTATATTCCCCACCATGGTGTATATCATCCCAAGAAGAGGACACTGAGGGTGGTGTTCGACTGTGGTGCTTAAGGGAACTTCACTAAACCATCAGCTCTTGCAAGGCCCCAACCTCACAAGTACATTGCTTGGAGTCCTCCTTCGATTTAGGCAAGAACCTGTGGCAGTCATGGGGGACATTCAGTCAATGTTCCATCAGGTCAAGGTGGCAGAGGAGGATAGAGATTTCCTACGGTTTTTGTGGTGGCCAGAAGGTGATCTGAGCAAGGAAGTGGCAGAGTATCGCATGACGGTCCATCTGTTTGGTGCGGTGTCCTCACCAAGTTGTGCAAGCTTTGCTCTCCGGAAAACAGCGGATGACAATCAGTCCAGTTTCCCAACCGAAGTGGTTCAAACTGTCAAAGAGAACTTCTATGTTGATGATTGTCTAAAGAGCATGGCCTCCGAAGAAGCAGCTGCCTTCATGGTCAAAAATCTCACTGCTCTCTGTCAGAAAGGAGGATTTACACTGACTAAGTGGGTTAGTAACAGTTGCACCATGTTGCAAACTCTCCCTGAACAACATAGAGCCAAGGATCTGAAAGAACTAAATCTGGACAGGGACAGCCTTCCTGTTGAGTGAGCTCTTGGTTTGCAGTGGTGTGTTCAGACTGATTCCTTCAAGTTCAAGATGGAGATTCCTCAGAAGTCTTGCACCAGACGTGGAATGTTGTCAGTGTCAAGTTCTGTATACGATCCTCTTGGTTTTCTGGCACCAGTTGTTTTGCCTGCCAAAATCATGCTGCAGGAGCTTTGCCGAAGAAACTATGGATGGGACAAGACTGTACCTCAGGACATCTTAAACCAGTGGACAAGATGGATGAAGGATCTGAATATGCTTTCTGAGTTCAAGGTTGAAAGGTGCGTTAAACCCAAGAGCTTTGGACCTCCCATTCATGCTCAACTTCATCACTTTTCTGATGCTAGTGAAGCAGGGTATGGAACAGTCACGTACCTCAGGATGCAGAATGATGGAGGTGCTGTTCATGTTGCATTCCAGATGGGAAAATCCAGGGTTACACCTTTAAAGATGATCACCATTCCTCGCCTCGAGCTGTCCTGGCTGTTCGCGTCGACCTGATGCTAAAGGCAGAGCTAAGGTTCGAGCTGCAAGACTCAGTCTTTTGGACCGACAGCACTTCAGTGCTCAAGTATGTAAAAAATAAGGACAAGCGTTTCCATACTTTTGTGGCAAACACGGTCACAACCATCAGGGAAGCCACCAAAACATCCCAATGGCAGTATGTTAGCTCCAAGGAAAACCCAGCAGATGATGCATCCAGAGGAGTGAGGGTTGGAGATTTTATTCAGGACAGTAAATGGATTCATGGTCCAAGATTTCTGTGTAGACCTGAAGAGGAATGGCCGGCAAGGGTGGTGGAGACTGCGATAGGAGCAGATGATCTTGAGATCAAGAAGGAGGTCATGGTGAATGCTATTGAGGTGGACAGCTCACCTGATGCCACTAGTTGGCTGTTGGCCTGCTTTTTCAGACTGGAGGAAGCTAAAGGTAGCAGTTGCCTGGTTCCTTAAGCTGAGAAAGACTCTTGTGAAGATGAGTCACTTGAGACGTGATCCAGACGCCTCTGATGTCAGCAAAACACTGCTAGACAATGTCATGCAGCAGGAGAAGCAGTGTCCAAAGGGAAAAAGTTTGTCATTTGAGGATCTTCTAGAAGCTGAGCTTGCCATCATTCGATACTGTCAGCATCAAAAATTTCAAGAGGAAATTTCTGTATTGTCATCTGGGAAAACTACAGTGAGCAGGCAGAGTGCCATCTACAGGTTGGATCCATACTTGGATAAAGGACTATTAAGAGTTGGTGGACGGTTAACAAAGGGCTCCTTGCCAGAAGAAAGTAAACATCCACTAATCCTGTCGAAGGATCAACATGTAGCAACTCTTCTTCTCAAGCATACCCACCAACAGCTTGGCAATAGTGGTCACAACCACACGCTGTCTACACTGAGGAGAAAATATTGGGTGACAAGTGCCAACTCAGCTGTGAGGAGAATGATAGCTGAATGTAGCTTTTGTAGGAGGTACAATGGCAGATTGGTGGAGCAAAAGATGGCAGATTTGCCAAAGGAGAGGATCCTTCCTGATCATCCACCATTCACTAATGTGGGAATTGACTACTTTGGCCCAATTGAGGTGAGGAGAGGAAGAGGCACCATTAAGCGCTATGGAGTAATATTTACCTGTCTTGCCAGTAGAGTAGTTCATTTGGAGGTGGCTAATTCTCTGGACACAGATTCCTGCATTAATTCTCTGCGTCGCTTCATCTCAAGGAGAGGTCAAGTGGCTCAAATACAATCAGACAATGCAACCAACTTCATCGGAGCAGAGAGAGAACTTAGGGAGGCTCTGGCAGTTTTGAATCATGCACAGATCCAAGGAGTGTTGGGGCAAAAAGGAATCAAGTGGTGCTTCAATCCTCCAGCAGGCTCACATCACAGTGGCGTTTGGGAGCGTTTAATCCAAATGGTGATAAGGATTCTCAGTTCAGTTCTCCGACAGCAGATTTTGGATGATGATGGGCTTCATACCGTCATGTGTGAAGCTGAGACCATTTTAAACGATCGGCCTCTCACAAAACTGTCAGATGATCCAAATGATCTTGAGCCACTCACTCCCAACCACATCCTCTTGTTGAAAGGAAAACCATCGCTGCCACCTGGATTGTTTCAACCACATGACCTGTATGTAAAACAAAGGTGGAAGCAAGTTCAGTACATCTCAGATCTCTTCTGGAAACGCTGGATAAGAGAATACCTACCCTTGCTGGAGGAGAGGCAAAAATGGATCCAGACAAAGAGAAGTCTGAAAAGTGGAGACGTTGTCGTCATAATGGATCCCACAGCCCCCAGAGGATCCTGGCCACTTGGAAGGGTCTTGGAGGCTTTCCATGATAAGAATGGATTTGTGCGCTCAGTGCGTTTACAGACAAAGTCAAGTGTAATTGAAAGGCCAGTGACTAAGCTTTGCCTTTTACATGAGAACAAGGGTTAGCAGGTCATTTGAGATATTCTGTGTATTTAAATTATGTGACTGAAAACAGGGTAATTCATGTTTATTATTTGGTTATGGCTTCTTACTTTGTAAATGTTAAAATTGTCATGCCTGTGAGTCATTACAATTAGGGGCCGGTGTGTAAGAGCCATTACGTGTTTGTGTGTGTGTGTGTGTGTAAGACACCAAGTCGTCCACTAGGGGTCACTGTCATATTTGGGGCTACTTAGATCGGTGCTTCCCATCAGGTAGCAGGTGTGCTAGACGGTGTGAGCACGTATAGTTTTTGACCGTCACGACATGCTGGGCTATTTGACTATGGAAGCGTATTGCTGCCAATACTAAAATGAAAATGCAAACATGAAAATGAAAATACAATACACTAAATGCATTTTCAATTCAAGATTGAAGGTGCATTATTTGCGTCAAAATGAAAATTAAATGTCAAATATACCATTAGCATTTTCATTTTCATCTACAAGACTGCAAACTGTGTGACATAATTCAAATTTAAATGAAAAAGGGTGTTTGCATTTTCATTTTCAAGAAATGGTCCAGTATATTCATGACATAATTCAAACGAAAATGCAAACATGAAAATGAAAATGCAATACTGACTTAACATTTACATTTCAGGATCAAAGGTGCATTATTTGAGTCAAAATGAAAATTAAATGTCAAATATACCATTAGCATTTTCATTTTCATCCTCAAGACTGCAAACTGTGTGACATAATTCAAATTTAAATGAAAAAGGGTGTTTGCATTTTCATTTTCAAGAAATGGTCCAGTATATTCATGACATAATTCAAATGAAAATGCAAACATGAAAATGAAAATGCAATACTGACTTAACATTTACATTTCAGGGTCAAAGGTGCGTTAAGTGTGACAAAACTCTAATGAAAATTCAAATGACTCCTTGGTTGTACATCATACTCAACACTAGGTGGCAGTGTGTACATACGGCACTGTCATCAATCCAACAAGTAGCCTACCAAATATGTCATACTTGGGCAGAATTAAACTTTCCATTAAGGAATTGGCTCTTTTGGTAGAGCAGAATGAAATCGCCAAATCAGATGTCTGATAGTGTGTCTCAAATCGCATACTTCCATACTCAAATACTCAAAATCTTGAGTATACTGCGTCAAAATGAAAAACAGTCTGCGACGATGGCAGCGGTGAGCTGTGGCTCTGCGCTGACTACACTGGATGTGACTGCGCTGCACAAATGTAAGTTATAAAAGCGTGTTGTTTCCACCAAGCACCATACGCTGTTGTCCTTTTGAGTGCATTTTTTGTGTTCTTTGTTTTTCTTGTTTGTTTTGTGCCACGAATGGTCGGCTATCAGTTATGCTAACGCTAGTTGGACTAGCAGCTATCTCGAATGCTAACGCTAGTTGGGCTAACAGTTGCCGAGGTCCGAGCATTACCCTGAATAATCGAGTAAATAAAATTAACCAGCGGGCTATATCCTGCACAGGGACTATATGATAAGAAGCACCACTCGGACATCTCTGTTTATTGCTGTATTTTAATTGTCGCGGCGCCCCTCGTAGCTCTCGGCTGCCTCAGTCAGCTGCAGATACCTGTAAAACACAGGTATCAGTAAAACACTGATATCTGTTAACTCTACACCGCTGTTTGTGATGTGGTTAATATGGGATTAATGTTTCTCTTCGCTGTAGAGGATACTGATGTTAGAAGTGTGGGGAGAGCTCTATCGGTCATAAAAACTCGTTAGACACGGCAGCTGTTAGCTACCTTTAGCTTGGCAGATAGCCTGTGAATAAAGCCAGTATCCGCCACGGAGGTTAATCTGTAGCATATCATGTCATTACTGTCATGTTTCCCCTTCGATGTCTTATCTGTAACGTTAAATGTTTTGCTCTTTCTAGGGACGGATGAGTAAACCAGGGGCCTGATAGCCTGGAGGGTTGCTGCCTGTTCACGGGGAGGCATAATGCCACAGATACCTGCTATGAGTGACAGCTCAGGTTATAATACAACACGATTGTTATGGTTTGTATTTAACTTTTTGAACAACATCCTGTAGGGGGTTCATTGCAGAAAGGGGGCTGGAGGGGAAATTCACCCCAGCCCTTGTCAGTAAAAAACATGGGTAAACTTTGGTTTGCTGTGATGTGATCAACAAGTGGATTCTGTATGATGTGAGTGTGCAGTCATAATTACATAATTCTGTTTTCTGTATTGTGTTGTCCTTCCTGCACAGGACCCAAAGTGCCCCAAAACCAAAGATGGACCTCCACCTGGTCTTTGGGGTACCAAAAGCTCTCTCCACCACACATCTGGCCCTGGACAGGTGACCATTAAATCGCTGGTTTTGGAGAGGCTGTCCGTGGGGGGTGATGAGGGCACTGCTTGAGGCAGGGGTAGCCACCATCACCAAGTATGCAGAAGCCTGGCTGAGGATACTTCTGCTGCAGGTAAATGGGGCTGTGCTTCAGCACCCTCTTGTTGTGCTGACCTGGAAAGCCCACAAAAATGTCCTGAAATTTTGTGATCTCACACAGCCTGAAACTGAACTGATTTAAAAAATTTAATGTGCAGGTAACATGCTCCATGCTGGGCTGATGGCTTCACCCACACATCAATGCTGCCAACAACCTTTCTGAAGGCTGCTGATCCAGCCAACCAGGTGAAACCTGCACCCGGTTGAAGTCGGTCCTCTGCTGATGGTCCCTTTGGGTGCCGAGGGAACCATCAGACCCCCAAAGGACTCCCTGGTGAGGTGAAGTCTGGCAGCAGGTCACTCTCCTAATCGAAGAACATCGGCAGGAGTGTCACTAAGCTTACAGTGCAGCCTGGGGTTTTGAGGCTGGGGAAATGCAGCACTAATGTCTTTAAATAAAATAAAAATAATATTAATGGTGGTGTGTTTGTCATATTCTTTGTGGTACATTTAACATGCTGATCTAACACTGATGCTTCAATATTAAGCCTTTACTACCAGCTCAACTGTAGAGAATAAGACATAAAGCGATCTATATCTATGTATTTCATAAATGTATATTCTATTTCTCATATATATATATATATATTTATATGTATATATATATATATATATTTATATATATATATATATATTTATATATATTTATATATATATATATATATATATATATATATATATATATATATATATATATATATATATATATATATATATATATATATATATATATATATATATATATATATATATATATATATATATATATATATATATATATATAAATATATATATACGAACAGTTTCTAAGTAGTTGAAGGTTAATTCTGATCAAATTTTTCATGTTTACTATTATTATTTTAATCTGTGATAAAGGTCTGCATTGTTTTTCCCATGCACCTTGACTGTCGTCCTGGAACTTTTGAATACATTTCACTGTGTGTATACATATATATATATATATATGTGTGTATGTATATATATATATATATATGTGTGTGTATATATATATATATATATATATATGTGTATATATATACACATATATATATATATATATATATATATATATATATATATATATATATATATATATATATATATATATAATTTTTGTTAGTATTTAATCAAATCAAATTGCCATGCTTTCATATATGTCATATTTCATTATAAAATAAAATCGATGATAGGTGGTCCCAGACTGTCATCCTGGAGATTAATTATGAAACATGACTAAAATAATCAGGCATCTCAATCCAATTTGAACAGATTACTCCTAAAATAATGATTAAAAAAACCTATAACGTTAATGCTGTTAAACAGTTAAGAGACGACTGTCAAGAGAGCAGGGGAGCTAGAATCCAGTTACCCTTGTCATCTATCATCTATTCTTTCAACCATATAAACTACTTAGAAACTGTTCGGTAAAATCTACTGAAAATCTCCAGGATGACAGTCAGACACCAGAGAAAAGAATCCTGTGTGAGATCTTTGTCACCTATCACAGGTTTGGTTTTTTGATCAGAAATGAGAAAAATATCAGAGCTCTCATTGATATCTGACCGGACTGAAAGAAGTAATATGTTAAAAACTTTTTGGACAAACAGCTTTAAATGTGAAGGTCTTTATTAGTTGATTTGACTGTTTTGTTTCACCTCCGTGTCATATTCAATAATAATGTTTCGAAATACGGGACAATATTCATGCTGTTTGGCCGTCGTGAAAAAGTTTTTTACGTGCTACCCCAGGTGCTCTGAGTATGAAAAATGCACAGAAACATACAAAGGTTCATGGAATTAAAATCCAGATGAGCGATCCACTCGGTGTGGCCGCACGAGCCGATCCTTGTGTGAGTGCGGCCAAAACAAATGAAGAGTAGCAACACGAGAGCATTTCCGGTCGTGACGTCATCGTTGGAAAATAAAGTGTATAACATCTATAAAACCGTAGCAGCGGTTTGTGACGAAGCACTAACAAACGGCACCATTTCGGGTCCGTTTGGAGGAAATGGGGGGCTGGGTGAACTCTGGATGACCTATAAAGTAATATGTAATAACTTAAAAAACATAGCAGCACAAACGCCAATCTTACAGCACAAACCAGCACAAACGAAGCACTAACTTAAAACTGACAATTTCCAAATTTTATGCGTGGGGGGCCAGCTTCACGCAGGTGATAGCAGAGTATTCTGCCAAGTTTTCAATCAGCATTGACACCCGGTCGTGGACATCTGATTTGGGGATTTCATTCTGCTCTACCAAAAGAGCCAATTCCTCAATGGAAAGTTTAATTCTACCCAAGTATGACATATTTTGTTGCTGACTTGCCATCTCTCTGCCTGTCCTCTTTCCGCTCGCGGTAGAACTTGGCGCTTCCTTTTCTCATCTTTTGGTAGGCTACTTGTTGGATTGATGACAGTGCCGTATGTACACACTGCCACCTAGTGTTGAGTATGATGTACAACCAAGGAGTCATTTGAATTTTCATTAGAGTTTTGTCACACTTAACGCACCTTTGACCCTGAAATGTAAATGTTAAGTCAGTATTGCATTTTCATTTTCATGTTTGCATTTTCATTTGAATTATGTCATGAATATACTGGACCATTTCTTGAAAATGAAAATGCAAACACCCTTTTTCATTTAAATTTGAATTATGTCACACAGTTTGCAGTCTTGAGGATGAAAATGAAAATGCTAATGGTATATTTGACATTTAATTTTCATTCTGACTCAAATAATGCACCTTTGATCCTGAAATGTAAATGTTAAGTCAGTATTGCATTTTCATTTTCATGTTTGCATTTTCGTTTGAATTATGTCATGAATATACTGGACCATTTCTTGAAAATGAAAATGCAAACACCCTTTTTCATTTAAATTTGAATTATGTCACACAGTTTGCAGTCTTGTAGATGAAAATGAAAATGCTAATGGTATATTTGACATTTAATTTTCATTTTGACGCAAATAATGCACCTTCAATCTTGAATTGAAAATGCATTTAGTGTATTGCATTTTCATTTTCATGTTTGCATTTTCATTTTAGTATTGGCAGCAATACGCTTCCATATTTGACCGATGTATGGATGAAATGGACACTTTTGTGGGATTTTGGCATGTTTTCATGGTGAGAAATAAACCATTCATAAATTGCAAGTTGGACTTTCAAGCAGTGGAGCCGTGTTAGGTCAGCGTCAATTGAGTTTAGCCCGTTTAGCCCCTCAGTGGCTTTAAGTTCTAGGCTTAGCCGCTATAGCTTCTTTTCGGGACCTACGATGCCTGATGGAGAACTGATGGAGAAGGTGCAAAGGGTGTGAGCTGTGCAGGGAGAAAAACAGTATGGGGAAGCCTGGAGGGTCATTAGCGACATGACAGGGCAGAAGAGGACCAAAGAGGGAAAGGTTGAGGGACACAGCCCTGAGGAGAGGGTGGCAACCTGGTTCCACCACTTCCAAAGTCCGCTTGGAACAACTGTCGATGCAGTCGATGAAGACATACCACCTGTCCTCCAGAGCCTTGACATTGATGACGGACCCTTCACAGCCGACAAACTTGCCAGGGCAAAATCCTTGTTGAGAGCTGGGAAAAGCGCTGGGCCAGATGATATACTCCATGAGGTCATAAAGAGCTGTGATCTTGATGACATCATCTTGGATTTTTCAAACCTCGTGCTACTGCAAAACAAGCAACCTGAAATATAGTCTCTGTCCAACATCATCCCCATGCCTAAATCAGGGGACCTCTCAAAGCCTGACAACTACAGAGGCATCAGCCTGACGTGTCATTGCAAAAGTATACAACCGCATGATACTAAACAGGATAAGGAGCGCCATCGACCTGCACCTGAGGGAGAACAAAAACGGCTTCAGGGAGGGGAGAACTACCACTGCCCAGATCTTGGCACTGAGGAGGACTATTGAGGAAGTGAGGAAGGACAATCTATCCACAGTCATGTGTTTTATTGATTTTAAAAAGGCATTTGACTCGATCCACAGAGGTACGATGATTAATATCCTTAGAGCCTACGGTGTTCCTCCCAACCTACTCCGAGCGATAGAGACCACATATGCAGGTACAAGGGCCAGGGTAGTGGCCCCAGATGGCAACAGTGGGTAGTTTGACATCCTGGCAGGAGTGATACAAGGGGACAGACTAGCCCCATTCCTCTTCATTATAGTCCTGGACTATGCTCTCAGGAAGGCCATCAGTGGAAGAGAGCAGGATCTCGGCTTCACCCTTACACTTGGAAGTCGAGACGACAGCCCCAGTGGTCCTGACAGACCTTGATTACGCGGATGACTTCAGCCTGCTCTCCAACAACATTGAGCAAGCGCAGGAACTCCTGAACAGAGTGGAGCTAGAGTTGGCCTTAGGCTAAATGCCAAGAAAACTGAGGTCATCACCTGCAACATCTCTCCCGAACATCAACCCCTGACTATAATCGGAGGGGCTGTGCTGAAAGAGGTTAAGGACGTAAAGTACCTGGGCTCTTGGATCAGCTCAACCGAGCAAGACCTAAAAGTGAGGAAGGCACTTGCATGGATGGCGCTGAACGGTATGATCTGCATATGGAACTCCACCATACCCCATCAAATAAAACTTAGCTTCTTCTTCCTTACAGTAGAAACTGTTCTACTCTATGGTAGTGAATGCTGGACCCTGAAGCCGACTCTGCAGAAATCTTTAGACGGGTGCTACACCAGGATGCTGCGTGCGGTACTCAACATCAGCAAGGACGCACATGTTCCCAACAAAATCCTGTACAAAGGTATTCCGAGGGTGAGCGACAAGGTAGCAGCCAGGAGGATGAGACTCGCAGGACACTGCCAAAGGCACAGAGAACTGATAGTCTCCAAACTGGTTCTATGGGAACCAACGCATGGGCACCGGTCACGAGGATGCCCCACATTAACCTATGTGGGGGTACTGAAGGAGGACAAAGGAGCTCAAAGTACCAGTGAACTGGCCCAATGTATGAAAGACAGAGATGACTGGAAACAACGATGGAAGGCTTATCTGAGGACGACCTAGAGATAAAGGTAATACATTTGTGCTTTAAAATCTGAGAAACATTCCTAAGAGCAGAGGACTCAAGAGTAGAGGTGGGGGCTCTGTATTTATGTGCATGAGGATTGGTGCATCAACAGCATCGTCATAGAGACTCACTGCTCCCCTGACATTGAGTACATGTCTGTTAGATGCGGCCTTATTTTCTCCCCGAGAGAGCTAACTGTTGTGATTGTCACCGCTGTTTACATCCCACGGATGCTAACGCTAGCACAGCACTCTCTCTTGATAAAGGTCATTAATGAACAGCAGCGGGCCCACCCTGATGGCGTTCATGTTATAGCTGGGGACTTTAATAAGGCCAATTTAAAGACTGTACTCCCTAAGTTTCACCAGCATGTCAAGTGTCCAACACGAGGAGGCACTCTTGATCATGTGTACTCAAACATTAAGCACGGCTACAGAGCAATACCCCTCCCCATCTCGGACAGTCATACCATCTCTCACTGCTGCTCACTCCTGCATACACCTCCCTCAGATGCAGATCCAGGCCCACCACGAAGACTGTAACAACATGGCCTGAGAATGCACTCAGTGAACTTCAGGACTGCCTTCAGCACACAGACTGGGCCTTATTTCAGCATCAGGACCTGGAAACATACACAGTGACAGTACTGAACTACATCAAGTTCTGCATGGGAACTGTGTCTGTGGACAAAGTCATCCGGGTTTTTCCAAACCAGAAACCCTGGATGACCAGCCAGGTCCGCTCCCTCCTCAAAGCCCGCGACTCCGCTTTCAGGTCAGGCGACAGAGCTCTGTACAGTGTGGCTCGAGCTGACCTGAAAAGTGGAATAAAAACAGCCAAAGCGGACTACAACAGGAGGATAGAGTCCCACCTCGCCAGCAACAGACCACGAGAGGTGTGGCAGGGACTGCAGAGCATCACTAACTTTAGAGGATGTGATGTGACGTCAGGAGACCTGAGTGTGTCACTGGCAGAGGAGCTGAACAGTTTTTTTGCCTGCTTTGAAACACCGCAGTGATACTCATCCGTTTGTTATTGTTGACCCAGTGTAACTTGCTTGTTGAACTTGGAATCTGCCTGCGTTCATGCTTCTTTGACCCGCGAGAGCACACGTTTGAACTAGACCGTATTTACATTAGTTTACCTTAGCTGCCATTTCCGCGCAGAAGTTACAAGCCAACTCATTCGATATTTACTGCCATTGAAGAAGACACAGCAAGCTGAACAGTTTTTTTGCCCGCTTTGAAACATTGCAGTGACACTCATTTGCTCCAGCCCTGTCCCCACCCCCACCAGGCCCCACCACCCCCCCACTAACTGTAGGAGAGCACGATGTGAGGCGTGTGCTCCTAGCAGTGAACCCCAGGAAAGCCCCGGGCCCTGACGGTGTACCTGGAAAGGTGCTCCAAGCATGTGCACACCAGCTGTCCGGAGTCTTCTGCAGGATTTTCAACCTCTCCCTGGCCCAAGCAGTCATCCCCACCTGCCTGAAATCCGCCACAATTATCCCCATCCCGAAAAAGTCACTCGCATCCAGCCTCAGTGACTAATGCCCTATTGCCCTCACATCCATCATAATGAAGTGCTTCGAGAGACTGGTCCTTCAGCACATAAAGGACTGTCTCTCAAGACTTGACTCCACACCAGTTCGCATACTGGGCGAACAGATCCACAGAGGACGCCATCGCCATAGCCCTGCACACGGTGCTGAGTCACCTGGGTCAGCAGCACAGCTATGCCAGGATGCTCTTTGTGGATTACAGCTCGGCCTTCAACACCACCATCCCGGACATACTGACTGACCATAAAACTGGGCACTCTAGGCCTCCCTAGATCAGCTGGATCAAGGACTTTTTGACCAACGGACCCCAGACTGTGAGACTAGGCCCCCACCTCTCCTCCACCTGCAGTCTGAGCACCGGATCACCACAGGGCTGCGTGCTGAGCCCCCTCCTGTACTGCCTCTACACCTACGACTGCAGTCCGGCCCATGACAACAACATCATCGTCAAGTTTGCTGACGACACCACAGTGGTCAGACTGATCTCACAGGGAGACGAGGCAGCCTACAGAGAGGAGGTCCAGAGGCTGATGACCTGGTGCTCTGACAACAACCTGGCCCTGAACACGCAAAAAACTAAGGAGATCATCGTGGACTTCAGGAGGAACAGGAGTGACCCGCCCCCCCTCTACATCAACGGCGAATGTGTGGAAAGGGTCCACACATTCAGGTTCCTGGGAGTCCAGATCTCCGATGACCTCTCCTGGACAGCCAACATCACGGCTGTCATAAAGAAGGCCCCGCTGCCGCTGGCCTTCTACCGCTCGTCCATCGAGAGCCTGCTGACCTACTGCGTCTCCACCTGGTACGGCTGCACTGAGGCTGACAGAGGAAGGCGTCAGAGGACAGTCAAGGCAGCACAGCGGATCATCGGCTGCTCTCTCCCCTCCCTGATGGACATCTACTCCACCCGGTGCCTCAGTAGAGCTCGAAACATCATCGAGGACAGTTTACATCCCGGTGCCCAGCTGTTTGACCTGCTGCCCTCTGGCAGGCGCTACAGGTGCATCAGAGCAAAAACAAACAGACTGAGAAACAGCTTCTTCCCGAGAGCCATCACCACCCTGAACTCGGGCATACAACGATTCCGGTCATTAGCATAATGCAAAATGTGCAATATTTATATCACTGCCACTGCGATTGCTGCTACGTTTTAGCACTACCTCGAAAACTTATATTTATTTAACAACTCATGTGCAATACAATTATATGTGACTTTTACTCATCTGTATATACCATTCATCATTTGCACTAAAAATTAATACATATTCTGGTGACTCTGCAATACATATCTGCTTCCTGTGCAATACTATGTGAACAACATAGAAATACTAAGATCTGGGAATTGGACTATTCTTCATCAATATTTATCATCTAAATCATATTGTACACTGAGACTCAATTGTGCTGTGCACAAGTCTGCGTCTTATCTTGTATAAATCTTGTATATCTATTATACTATCTTTGTATACTTTTTTAACTTAACTTACTATTGCACTGAAAGAGAAGCTCTCCAATCTCGTTGTACATCCTGTATAATGACAATTAAGGCTATTCTGATTCTGATTCTGAGCCAAAACATAATATTGTTGGTATATTTCTGTTTTGAAGCATTATATTTGCTATTTTTTCTGCATGTAAATATATCTTTTTTTTCCTCATATGAGAGTTTACAAAATTATGTAAGAATGTGGCCCTCACACACTGAAAAAAATGGATGCAGCCCTCCTGATAGTCAAAGTTGCCCACCCCTGCTCTAGCCCATTCCTTTAATTATTACAGTTCATAAATTTAACTTTAATCCAACCCTCAAGTATCAACACAAAGAAATGTGAATTTTCCCTCATTATGGACAAACCCCAGCCTCAGTCAATGAGCAGAGACCAACAAACCAGAAAACAGTTTATGAACTCACTTCAGAGACTCCAGTCTACAGTGTGGACTCTCTAGTCCACCACAAAGAAGCTTCATTCCTGAATCCTCAGGACCAGTGCAGCCAAGATCCAGCTGTCTCAGATGGGAGGGGTTGGACTTCAGAGCCGAGGCCAAAATCTCAAAGTGAGCATTTGACAGTCTGCTGTCAGAAAGTCTGCGATGACAAAAACATCATGGAATTACTGCCATGTGGACCATCCTGATGATATGAAAACAAATTTACTTTCTTAAAAATTGGATTTTTGGAACTAAAATGAAAAATACTTAGTCATTATGATGAGATAATAAGTCATAATAATCAGATAAAAAGTCACAATCATGACATTATGAGATCAGACATAATCATGAGATCAAAGGTTGAAATTATGAGGAAAAAGTCATAACTCCAAGATACAAAGTTAAAATCATGAGACACCATCCATGCATGCCAAATGACTTCTTATTTTATATCTCATAATTATGACTCTTTTGTTTCTTTTACTTCTGAAATTCATTTTTAAGTGGACAAAATGGTTATTTAGAGTTCCTAAATTATTTTTTAAAATGGAGGTAACGGGCTTCCATGTGTTGATGCTTCAGTTCACATCAGGGATCATTTCTTTGTTTTTGTGTCTGATGATATTTTACAAATCTTCTTCTTTTGCCTTTTCATCAACACTGACAGTAGGCTATGCATTTTTATTTAACATCACAAAAGATATGCTGGAATGGAAAATTTGACTACAGTAAGAAGTCATCTTTGACACAGGCTGACCAATTTAGAGGAAATGTAGAGGAACAAAGCTGAGGCACCATAGTCTGAAAGTCCTTCAAGAGAAGCACAACTAACTTTTAATGGAATCAAATCTGGACTTACAGAGCTTTTCTGCAGTTCCTCACCGCTGGAATCAGTCTGAGTTTTCCTTGTTCAGAGGCGTTGTACTTCTCTAAGTCCAGTTCATCCAAAACGTCCTCTGACATCTGCAGCATGTAGGCCAGAGCAGAGCAGTCAAAGTCAGAGAGACGCTTCTTCAATCTGTTGTCTGATTTCAGCAGCTCTTGGATCTCCTGATGTACAGCGTGGTCGTTCATTTCTGTCAGACAGTGTAAGATGTTGATGCATCTGTCAGGAGAGACTTTGTTGCTTGTCATCTTTTTTAAGGACTTAATTACTCTTTGAATGATATCTGGGCTGTTGTCTGTTTGGCCCAGAAGTCCTTGTAGGAGTCTTTGGTTAGACTTCAGTGAAAGGCCATGAAGAAAGCGGACAAACAGGTCCAAGTGACCGTTCTTACTGAGAAGAGATTTCTGCAGGGCTCTCCTCAGGAAGACATCCAAAGATGCACGACTCCAATTGACATCTTCATCGTCATCTTCATCTTCATCTTCATCTTCATCGTACGGAATACTTCTAACACTCCAATCGTCACCTTCGTTGTACAAAGAACTGTCTTCATAAAATACCTGCCTTGAATTCCACTGTCTTTGCATTAAAGCCTGGAGTATTTCTGTGTTTTTGTTTGTGAAGCAGTGGAACATGTAGACTGCAGACAGGAACTCCTGAACACTCAGGTGAATGAAGCAGTAGACTGTCCTCTCAAAGATCACGCTCTCTCTTTTGAAGATCTCAGTACAAACTCCTGAGTGCACCAAAGCTTCAGTGACATCCAGACCACACTGCTCCAGATCTTCTTGGTAGAACATGATGCTTCCTTTATCCAGATGTTCAAATGCCAGCCGCCCAAGCTTCAGGAGAACTTCCCTATCAGAGTCCATCAGCTCCAAAGACCTCGTGTCCTGACCCTCCTCGTACTTGTGCTTCCTTCTCTTCGTCTGAACCAGCAGGAAGTGTGAGTACATGTCGGTCAACGTCTTTGGCAGCTCCGCCTTTGTTCTCGCTCATCATGTACTCCAGAACTGTAGCTGTGATCCAGCAGAAGACTGGGATCAGACACATGATGTGGAGGCTCCTGGACGACTTGATGTGTGAGATGATCCTGCTGGACAGATCTCCATCTCCAAACCTCCTCCTGAAGTACTCCTCCTTCTGGGCGTCAGTGAAGCCTCGAACTTCTGCAATCCTGTCAACACATGAGGGAGGGATCTGATTGGCTGCTGCAGGGCGGGACGTGATCCAGATGAGAGCAGATGGGAGCAGATTCCCCTTGATGAGATTCACCAGCAGGGTGTTCAGTGGAGATTTCTGTGTGACATCGGACACGGCCTCAGAAGAACCAAAATCCAAGGACAGCCTGCTTTCATCCAAGCCGTCGAAGATGAACAAAAGCTTACAGAGAGCAAGAGTCTCCGCGGTTAGCCCCTTTAAAGTTGGATGGAAAACCCAGAGAAGATTAAGAAGACTGTAACTCTCATTTCTGATCAAGTTCAACTCCCTGAACGAAAGCAGAACCACCAGCTTGATGTCTTGGTTCTGCTGACCTTCTGCCCAGTCCAGAGTGAACTTCTGCACTGAGAACGTTTTTCCAACACCAGCAACGCCGTTGGTCATAACCACTCTGATGGGTTTCTGTTGGTCAGAGAAGGCTTCAAAGAGTTCATGGGGCTTGATTGGAGTCTCATGGATATTTTTCTTGTTTGCTTCTTCAAGCTGCCGAACTTCATGTTGAGTGTTCACCTCTTCGCTCTGCCCCTCTATGATGTAGAGCTCAGTGTAGATTCTGTTGAGGAGGGCTCTGCTTCTTTCTTCACCCGATCCTTCAGTCACACATTCACATCTCTCCTTCAGACTGGTCTTATGTGCATCCACAACCTCCTGCAGGCCTCCTTTAGACAATAACAGAGACAGAAATAGCATCATGACCATTGTTTTAGTGTTTGTAAGAATCAAGAAAGAGCTACCTTTCCCCTCTCCATTTCTAGCCCATTTCATAACATGCTCATGTTTCCATTTTTGCAGAAGGATTTTACAAATCTGAAGAGAATTTTATCTGTTAGAGGGCCTAAACAGGAAGATAAAAAAATCAGGCATTGAACTGTTTTAATTGTACGTTATGTGCTGTGCTCTGATAATCTCAACACTCATAACCATTCTGTCCCACCACCGATCTAGAATCTAGTCCTCCAAGACAGAAATCTGATCAAACTTGATCAAACAAAATGAAGAAGAAGAAACATAGCATCAACTGAAAACACAACATGGAAGAGCAGAGAAGAGGGGATGATGGGGGTCTATGGACCAGTTTTGACTGAATAATCCTGGACGAACAAAAGAAAAAAAATTGGAAAAAAAAAAAGGCGTCGTGAGCGTGAGCGTTCCTCCATTCTGAGCTCTACCCAACTTTATGTATCAGGTCAACAATGTTTGTTTTTATTTTACACCTGCTTCTTTGTTCCTCAGTCTGCTCATTTCTTTATTGGCTACATTCATGTCACAATTCATGGAGTCATGACTCCGTTGCTTTCCTCACACATGAAGATTTTTGGTCATAAATACTGAACAAGTTTAATATTTACGATTGTCTGTCTCGACCTCTTTCAGAGCTGAATATCAGGACGAATTGACTCTTAACACCTCAGACCACAGAATCATCTTTACAGAAAATGGTGTACAACAATAATCTGGTGTTTGCTGTCCTTGGTCGAGAAGAGGGAAAGTCAGGATAAGAACAGCCTGATAATCTTTGTGAAAACTTTTAAAGTCAAACAATTAAATTCATTTAAAAAGAAACAATAAGTACTTGTCAATTACAATAAAATCATCTTTAATTGGACGCAATTCCAAATTTATCTCATGAAATTTAGCTTCACTGCTTGGCATTGAGTGTGCATTATTGAATATAGATTCCAGTAAAATAGCGATTTTTCACTATTAAATTAAACACTTTATTATCATTATATAGATAATACCCTTTAATTTGTAACAATCTGAAGCTAAGAATAACTCCAGTGGGAGCCAAAGTTGCTCATCCCTGCTGGAGGAAATATAATCCAAGTGTCTGAGAGACAGTTGATGAGCAGTGGACCAAAAAGTATCCCAAAGCAAAGAGGCACAGCCCTAACATTTATAACAAACATCAGCAAGCTGTTGTCTGTGTTGTGTTTAAAGAAAGTCTGGACCACAGAGGCAGGAGACTGACAAAAGCTTTAAAGTGTTCAATTAAACACAAGCAGGTTAACAGGAATCAAGAAGCACACAAATTGTCACAAACAAAAACTGAAGAGGCTCAGGGCTGGCTGGAGACTGAAAGCTGGAGTGTTCTGCAAAATCCCCGCTGAATGCTGCAAAGCCACACCCTGGAGGAAAAATGATCAAAATAGGCAGCAGTTAGTAACTGAGAATTATCAAATTACACAACACTAGAAAATACAAAATGTCTCTTTTGAGTTACACAAGAAAGGTCAACAGAAAGTTTGACAGTACCGAACAGGACGGAATTATCTGGCAGAGTAGTGGAGTCTTGACTGGTCTTTATAGGAGAGGTGATTTTCAATAGGAAGCATGCGTGCCTCAGATGAGCCACAGGTGTGACTCTGCTGCAGTTCCAAGAGAAAGCACCAACCAGCCCCGCCTTCTTCCTCACAGACTCCTGAGGGAGAAAAAATAGGGAGGGGGAAAAACAAACAGCACAGAACAAAACAAAAGCAAAACACCCAGACCATAACAGCCTGGTCTTTGTAAAGTGCAGGTCTTACCATCTGTCTGCTGCCCAGGTCTTGCTGCGTCGGACACGAGCCTCCTTTTTCTGGATAAAGAAAATATCACCTTAGATTTTTGGGATGACTCTTGACCTCAAGCTCAGCAGGTCACACACACCTTGTACAGAACGCTACGCTGGTGGATTATGTAGAAACTAGGGCTGTAAAGTCCAAGTCGACTGATCGACTGATTGGTTGATGCGTGCTCAGTCGACCAAAATTCTGATTGGTCGATCAAATGTGTCAATTTATTTTTTTCCCCTGCGGTTCATTTCATCAGGAGAAACATATCAACTGAAATGGGGGTATTTTCTGAGCACCCCCATTTCAAAGGTAACATCATGTCTCAGAACACCATTTTAATGTGTTTATCATTCATTTCAATATTTTTATATCAGAACATTTCAATATTCTAGTCTAACAATCGTTTATCCGTTTTATAACCGCATGCGTTCTGCCCACTGCAACAGCGACATCCCTTACCCAGTCCACGCTGGATTTTATGCCTCATATCAACACCCACATGCAAAAACAACATCACAGAACGATTTGACCATTTTATTTCTCAGGATATGAGGCCCATTGGTGTCGTGGAATGCCAAGGAAAACAATGGAACCTGGATATTCAGTGCCAGCGCGCCTCACAATTCCCCAGCACTAACAGCAAAATACGAGGGAGTAAAAAGAGAAAGTTTCTGAGTTAATAGATAAAGATAACAGATGTGTGTCTCTTCTAATGGAGTCCTATATGAAAGTGACTGCCCATTTCATTGATGAAAACTGAAAGCAAAGAGTCTTGTGTTGAGAGTAAAAAGGAAAGGCTCTCACACAGGATAACGGGGGGGGGGGGGGGGGGGGGGTTTGGGCGATTTTTGGTCGGCAATTGCTGCGTTTTTGTCGACCAACAATTTTCTTGGTTGATTACAGCCCTGTAATTTTCTTGTCTATACATTAATAAACATTCTTTAGAACTAGCTTCAGCTAGCTGTTTATTCCTCTTCTTATTGTGGATAACTCACAAGTCACTTCAACACTTCCTGTTACAACATTAACTTTATACGTGGCCTCCTGATGACATACTGCCACCTACTGGTGACACCTTTGTTAGCACTTATCATTACAAGCCCTGAACTATATTATTTGCTGATCACATTCATATGGCTTCATATTCATCTACACACATGATTCAAAAGGTGGGAGAAACTGAGGGGAAGTATCCTGTCTGAGCAAACACTGACATGTGACTGTATCAAACTCCTGGATTTTATTTTTAAAAGGCACGTCCTACCAACTGAGGCCCTGTTTACACAGAGATACTCTCACCTGAAACACACAGGTTCTTCATTTGAGTTTTTAAAAGCAATCCACGTTCACATGGAGACGCCAGAACAACTGAAAACACTGTACTGTGCATGCTGCTTGAGTCGATGGTGATGTAGGTTTGCACAGAGACAGCGCTGCTACAACACATGTACGAAGAAGAAAAACTTTTCACAAACAACAATGGCGAGCGGATGTACAAAGACGCAGGAGTTTCAACAAATCTGTCTGGATAGTTTTGTCTGGATAACAAACCGAGCATGGTAAGCAGCTCACATGTTACTCTGTAGACACTGAAGCTGTTGTTGTTCCTGGTATTCGAGTGCAGCCTTCATGTGAAAGAGTACTGCACATGCGGTGAATCCCGTTCACATGAAGCCAGGCAAAGATGTGTTTTCAAGACGCTCCACTCTGGACCCTGGTTACAAAAGTTTGTGGATTCAGGCACTTCAGGCACCGTTCCAATGAAAATGAGAGGCAAATATACATTGAAAAGTTCAAATTCTACCAAAAACAAAGCAGAGTAAACACCACCTGAACCACCACCACCTCAAACAAGAACTGACACTAAGTCTTGAGGCCTCCTCAAACACTAACAGGACAAACTGATTTTGCCAAAATATAGTTGCATTATGAGAACACCTAGATAAAATGTAACCTAACTAAGACTTAAATTCACATTATCACCCTGTCATGCTAACAATGCCAATGCAGTCACCATGGAGATGTACTGCCCCTGTTACCAACCTCTGACCTGTTGGCGCTTTGCATCATGGTAAACAATACACAAGGCAGACTGGGCTGAATTCAGTTTTCAACTGTTCAAGACTGTCGTGGAGAATCGCCGCTCTGAGTGTAGCAGAGTGGAAGCCTAATGCAGTCCTAGGGCTCTAATTTCGTAGACCAGGCGCAAGCACAGGCGCACCTGCCTGCGCCGGCCTTCACCGCACGGACAGGGTGTGACCTGCGCACTTTGCAAGTTTCCTGCAGTGCCAAGAGAGGTGCACTCATAGCGCACAGGGGCGCAGAGGTTTGGCGTCACGCCCGTCTCTGCCTCTCACGCAAAGGCAGAGTGGGAGGAGAACAGGCGTGAGTGGGATTAACACAGCCGATCGCTGTCTTCACCAATCAAATGAGCGCCTCTGCTCGCCTTTAAATGCGCTGCGGCCGAGGCGCAGCGTCTGATTGGTCTGAATGATCCCTGCCACAGCAGGCGCAGTGCTGAAAGTCCCTTCAGCAGGAGAATGCGCGCGGTGCGCGCATCAGAGACCAGGATGCGTGTCACCGTGTGGGCCAGCTCCCGGGACAGATGTAATCTGTTCCTTTGTCATTAATAAAAATAAGAGACAGTTTCACACCCGCTGTCTTATCCATTCATACTTGTGATCCACCTGCATTCCTGCACGCCAAATAGCAGAGCCTTTAGTGATATACTGTATACTCTCCCGGTGTCTCCTCCTCATCCTCCTTGCAATAATGTTCTCCATCTTTTTAGATCACATTAAAAATAAAGACTAAAACAGAGGAATATGGGAAATAACAGGTAAATCCTGAGTGACGTACATTTATTTTCTCTCTTTTTTTCTCTGTCTTTTTTCTCCCTCTTTTCTTTGAATTTAATGAAATGAGAGAAGCCAGTTATATCCTCAGTATCAGATGTTACGTCTGTTTATTGTTGACTTGTAAGATGTGCATCAAACTTCCAGCTGCCGTCAGGTTAAGTTTCCATTATGACAAACAGCTTTAATCCGACATCAGATGTGACGGGACAGTTAATATAGATACAAATGTATATGTTGGTTCAGACGGTTACATTAAATAGTGATTGTTGTGATTGTGTATTGCATTAAAATGTGCCTGAATCTTTGGAAACCTGCCTCTGAGGCGTGCGCACATGTGCGCTTGTCACCAAATTACAGCTGCGGAGGGTGCGCTTCACCCTGCGCCGAGGTTAGACCAGGTTGAAGCTGGCAAGCTTTCAGCGCATTTTCTGCACTGTTTTTGGCACGAAATTGTCACTGCGCCAACATGAATCTGCTGACACCTCCCCCTGGTGCGCCGTCACCTCCCCTTGATGCGCCGTCACACCCAGTTTTGTGCAGACGGTCTACCAAATTGTCCATCTGGCAGCGCAAGGCGGTGCGCCGGACGAAATTAACACTGCGCGGGGTGCGCCAGGCTTGCGCCCCCTGCGCTGCGCCACGAAATTAGAGCCCCTAAGGTGAACAGTGTTACAGTGGCATGTACAGGGCTCAATTGGGCTGATTGTGGCTCAATCCTGAAAGCTTTCTGTGGAAAATTGACAAGGACGTATCACTTTGTGCCCTGACTGTGTCCCGCTCAAGAATGATGCAAGTGACAGGAATCAGTCTGGGCTTATGTGACACAAACTGAGCTCGAGTGGGGTCAAGGTCCCATCCTCATTCTCTGTAAAAAGGTTGTTTTTAATTTTACAGTAACTTACTGGTAAATATCTGTACAGTAGCAATAACCTATTTTAATTTGCATCATAACACCTGTATATTTAGTCAAGTTGTCATTACTGTAACATGGTTTACTGAAAAATGTTTTTTTTGGGATGGATATGTTTTTTTACATCTGTAAAAATGTTAGAAATCTTAAAGCAAAGTCAAAATTCTGACTTTTATCTCAGAATTCTGATTTTAATAAAATCCAAAAGTCTGAGATTAAAGTCAAAATTCTGGACCCTAAAATTGACTGAAAGTCTGTCGATAAAGGTTTGTAAATAAAATCACATCATTTTGAACCAAAATAAAATGAAGCAAACTGTGAAACAGAACACTTAAAATTTATAAAACACTTTAAAACAAGTGACGCCAAAAACACAATATTTGATGAACTTGTTAATACAGAGTATAAAATATGACCAATTACAAACTTCATAAAAAGTTCTTAAATATTCTAACTTTGTTTTATCTTAATCTGATGTTCCAGATAATAGACATATGAAAGATAGATAGACACAACATTCTCGTTCATGATCATCACAGGCTGTTGGACGACAGAATCACACACTGAGTTCCTCTAAGATCTCTTACTTTGGCCCTGAAGCTCCAGGTTGATCATTAAACTCCATATTAAAGTCTCTGGACTGGTCACTCTGCAGGGACAAACATCCAGACACCTCAGACTCTGCCATGTCTTCATCTTCCACAGGAACACTCATCTTATCTGAGGAGAAAAAACAGGTCAAAGACCAGAGAACAGGAGAAAACTCACATGCAGAGAGACAAAGGCCAGAGGAAACAGCTTTAGAAGAGCAGTGCAGCACCACAGAGGCTCACTTTACTCTCATGTCTTTATGTTACTAACTTACTACAGAGGATTAGGGCCACGTTAAAAACAAAAAAAAAGTAAGGTTATGAGAATAGAGTCGCAAAGTTAGGAGAAGAAGAATGTTTGAACTTGATTTAAATGATGTTTTGTATATTTAATTGTGTTTCTTAATATGTATGTAAATTAATAACTGATGATTTTTTTGTTGGTAACTGTAGTGACACTAAAGCAACACTAATGATCAAACATCTCTTCAATATTATTCTACATCTCCATTTTAAGAGAAATTATTCTTAATGTAATTTAGACAATTTTTTAAATATTGATGGATACTCATTTACAGGTAATGATGATAGAAACTGTAATAACTGTTTTATGTTACAGTGACACCAAACTGCCTGATGATCTCACATCCCCTCTGCACTGTACTGCAGCTCTTACTTTAGAGAAACAGTTTTTCATGTATTCTATATGATTTTCTTTTAAATATTGGCATATATTAATAAGTAGGTTATGACTATTAAACTGTAAAAACTGTACTGTTTATGTCTGTACCTAAGTAACATCTCTTCCAGTTAATACTTCAGGTCTGACTTTAGAGAAATATGTGTTAATGGACTTTATATTATTATTTTTATATTGATAAATAGGTAATGACAAAAAAACTGTAATAACTAAACTATTGTTTACTGTATTGACTCCAAAGTCATCTCAATGATCAAACATCCCTTCTAGTTTATACTAAAGCTCTGAATTTAGAGACATAACGTAAGAAAGAATTCTGTTGATGTTTTGAGTTCATTTTATGTCCTGCAGCTTGAATCAAAATTCCACATAACATAATCCTCTGGTTGTGTCCTGTAGCGCCCTCTCCTGCTGAAATAATGTCAGAGCATGAATCCAAAGGAGCCACG
Source organism: Scarus forsteni (assembly GCA_036419115.1). Classification (NCBI taxonomy): domain Eukaryota; kingdom Metazoa; phylum Chordata; class Actinopteri; order Labriformes; family Labridae; genus Scarus; species Scarus forsteni. The sequence continues at coordinate 39,239 of JAZDUH010000100.1, read as the reverse complement.
CGTCCTGACTTGGTGGGCCTTTCTCAAACCGCCCCCTACACACTCTCCCTACCCACTACCCCTCCGTTTGCGCGTCCTCGCGGAGGGTCCGCCATATTAAGGGCTGTCCAAAACCGATTCACAGGAAGGGGTAGTGGGCTGTAAAACCCTCCACAAGCGAGTCTGCACGGATGCCGACTCGCTGAACACGTGCAGCACTAAAGTGTGTCCGGTGTCAGCCATAGAGGAAGCAACAAACAAATGTAAGTTCCACGCAGCCTGCACAAACTCTGTTAAACTAAGACAAATAATTCATGATTGTCATCCAGATGTTTACAACTTTAGTTGTACCTGTCACTGATTATGAAATTAAGGCCTTCCCTGCATTAGTCCAAAAACAGTTTGTTAGATGAAATATGTTATATTTACAAGGAATGTAACAAAAACCAAATAACTAATAAAATGTGAGTGAAAAATGAAAGCGCTTTTGTAAGAAAAGAATGATAAGGAATAAGTGAAATAATTTGTATTGTACGAGGATAAAAACGGTTTTTTTTAATTACCTGAGACATGTTAATTAGGCTAATTTCAGCACTGAGATACATATAGGCTGATTAAAATCGTTGCAGAAAGGTTCTCTGCTAATATTTAGGCCATTTCTTATTTTTATTATGTACTTAGGATTTTTTTTTTTCATAAACTCAAAGTACAGGAAAAATAGCCTAGCTGCCTTTTGCTTCTCTGACGTTAAAACACATTAAAAATTAAAACCCAACATACCATCAAGGTTGAAGTTCAGTCTCAAAATATTAATGAAAAACATTATTATGCCAGGGTTTAAAATATGTTGGGAAACTTTAAAAAGATCGACCTTACATTAAATTATGCATTGAAGGACGATTTTTTTTTATTCAATCTCATATAATTTAATAAAGATAAATAAAATCAATATCCAGAGAGAGTTTTTACTGAATGTGAGCAACAAAAGTACAGAGGCTCACATTCCACTGCTCCGTAATCAAATGTAAAAGATGTCTTAAACCTCTGCACCTTTTAGAGGATCTCATCTGCTCATGTTTCAGTCATTGCTGGATCAATGCAAGAACTGCTGCTCGTGCAAGATGCCGCTTCGAAACCATGGCAACATACACTTCCTGTTTCCGCCTGAGGGAGGGAAGTTTATCCCAAAGTTTACTGCTGTAGTCCTACCCTTCACCATGATGAAGTGGACTACATTCAGCTGCGAGTGTGACTCCGTGACGGAGTGCACTCCATTCGGAGGAGTGTGTAGGGGGCGATTTGACAAAGGCCCGGTGTGTGCTGTGAGGTCATATGTCAAATTCCAGCTAAAATACACTCATGGGGTCAAAGGTTACAGGCATTCAGTTCTGGATTTCTGCCATGCTGTTGATGTTCATGGGTTCTCTTTCATGATATTATGGAATATTTGGTAGAAACAAAGTTTATCAGCTTGAGTTTTAAATATTTTGTCCTTGCAGTGCATTCAATGGGAAAGAGGTTAAAAAGGATTTACAGGTCATTGTACTCTGTTCCCTCTTTGTAGATTTTACACAGCATCCCAACTTCTTTGGAAATAGAGTTCATACACACACTCCCTCAGTGCATTTTATATTGCATTAGATAAACTTGAACTGGTTTAATGTCTTTATGACCTGAGCACTGAGAAGCAGCTCAGATTCTCATTCTTTTTTACTCAGTTGTTTTGATGCACTTCTACAGAGCCCGTTAGGTGCCACAGAGGAAGAAAATATATAACTCGTGCACACGATATATTAAAAATGTGCGAACGACATATTAAAACGTGTGCTTGAAATACGTATTTGTGCGCACGTTTTAGCTAAAACGTGTACACGAATAAAGTTATTAGTATTTCGAGCGCACGTTTTAATATGTCAAGCGTGCATTTTAATATATCGTCTTGCAAAATAAGTATCTTCTGTGCACGGGTTATATATTTTTTTCTCCATGGCACCTCAGGGACTCCGTGTACATTTCTCAGATCAGAATTTAAATTTTCAGAACTGTTAGTTCCACCTTTACAACATTTACACATTTTTGCATATCATACTTTCAGTTTCTCATTCTTTTCTACAAATCGCAAATGCTTTTGGATACACATTATTTGCTTGCATACAATTCCATGCTGTTTAAAAACATCATCATTTGCTCAAGTCAGTAAAAATCAACAGTACATATGGATGTGGAACAGGCATGTTGTTGTAAATAAGTGTTTATTCTCTTTTGTGTGTTGCAAATGTATATTTTATTTTGTTGCAAAAAAAAAAAAAATAAAACGTGTTTGTCTTACCATCTGTGTGCTGCCGAGGTCTTGCTTGGGACACGAGGCTCCTCTTTCTGGATAAAGAAAATATCACGTTAGATTTTTGGGATGACCCTTGACCTCAAGCTCAGCAGGTCACACACACCTTGTGCAGAACACTACGCTGGTAGATTATGTAGAAACTGTCCATATTATTTGCTGATCACATTCATATGGCTTCATATTCATTTACACACATGATTCAAAAGGTGGGAGAAACTGAGGGTAAGTATCCTGTCTGAGCAAACACTGACATGTGACTGTATCAAACTCCTGGATTTCATTTTAAAAGACAACGTCCCTACCAACTGAGGCCCTGTTTACACGGAGATACTCTCACCTGAAACACACAAGTTCTTCATTTGAGTTTTCAAAAGCAATCCACGTTCACATTGAGATGCCAGAACAACTGAAAACACTGTAGTGTGCATGCTGCTTCAGTAGATGGCCATGTAGGTTTGCAGAGAAACAAGCGCTGCTACAACACACGTACAAAGAAGAAAAACTTTTCACAAACAACGATGCCTCCACCTCAAACAAGAACTGTCACTAAGTCTTGAGGCCTCCTCAAATTCTAACAGGACATACTGATTTTGCCAAAATATAGTTGCATCATGAGAACACCTAGACAATTGTAACCTAACAAAGACTTAGATTCATATTATCACCCTGTCATGCTAACAATGCTAATGCAGTTACCATGGAGATGTATTGCCCCTGTTACCAACCTCTGACCTGTTGGCACTTTGCATTGTGGTAAACAATACACAAGACAGACTGGGCCAAATTCAGTTTTCAACAGTTCAAAACTGTCGTGGAGAATCACCGCTCTGAATGTAGCAGAGTGGAAGCCTAATGCAGTCCTAAGGAGAATGGTGTGACCCTGTCATGTACAGGGCTCAATCAGGCTGATTGTGGCTCAATCCTGAAAGCTTTCTGTGGAAAACTGACAAGGACGTATCACTTTGTGCCCTGACTGTGTATCACTTTGTGCCCTGACTGTGTCCCGGTCAAGAATGACGCAAGTGACAGGAATCAGTCAGGGCTTACGTGACGCAAACTGAGCTCGAGTGGGGTCAAGGTCCCATCCTCATTCTCTGTAAAAAGGTGGTTTTAAATTTTACAGTAACTTACTGACAACAAGATGGCAGTAAGTTACTGGACCCCTAAAATGACTGAAAGTTTGTCGATAAAGGTTTGTAAATAAAATCACATCATTTTGAAAAAATAAACAAACTGTGAAACAGAACACTTAAAGCTTATAAAAGACTATAAAACAAGTGACGGCAAAAACACAATATTTTATGTATTTGTTTATGTAGAGGATAAAATATGACCAACCAAAAACTTCATAAAAGGTTCTTCAATATTTTGACTTTGTTTTATCTTAATCTGATTTTATAGATAGATCGATTTCATGATCAACACGGGCTGTTGGACGACAGAATCACACACTGAGTTCCTCTAAGATCTCTTACTTTGGCCCTGAAGCTCCAGGTTGATCATTAAACTCCATATTAAAGTCTTGGGACTGGTCACTCTGCAGGGACAAACATCCAGACACCTCAGACTCTGCCATGTCTTCGTCTTCCACAGGAACACTCATCTTATCTGAGGAGAAAAAAACAGGTCAAAGACCAGAGAACAGGAGAAAACTCACATGCAGAGAGACAAAGGCCAGAGGAAACAGCTTTAGAAGAGCAGTGCAGCACCACAGAGGCTCACTTTACTCTCAGGTCTTTATGGTACTAACTAACACAGACAGTCTGTCACCAAACATGGACAAATCACATCATCACTTCCACCTTGGTGTCTTTGTTCACGGGTAACAGTGAGCAGAGACACTGATGGATTAAAATCAGAAGTTTGAGAACTAAGTTAGAAAACTTTCATTAAAGTCAGAGTTCTTGAGAGTCAATGCAGAATTTTGGGAGTGGCCCTTTGAGTCCCAGCTCAACTGTTTGGTCAATGAATTCAGGAATATCTAACATGTTAAAAAAATTCAAGTTTTTATAAGATTGATCTAATTCAGATTTTTAAGGTAGAAGATTTGAAGACTGCAGGATAAATACTCACCTTATTTAGCTTTTCAGTTCCCCCTGTGCACTGTTTTCACAGACTGTAGCTCAGAGTTCAACACCTTCATAAATATCAGGACTTTGAACCGTCTGTTTTGATCCAGCTCACTAAAAAAGGAGGAAGAGGGAAGTAAGATGAAGAATCAGCTTTAACCCTTTAACTTCAACATCAACTGTTTGGCAGAGGACAAAAAAAATCCAAAAAAAATAACACATCATTGTTTGTTTTTGTCAGAGTTTTAGGATACAGAAAAATCTGCAAACCAAAAGAACTGATATTTCCTTTGTGTGGGATTGAAAGGTGTAAAAAATGAAATGTTTTTATCACCCTCATTTTTTAAAATACTTAACTTCAATGAGAATTTTTTTTTTCAGCATTCTTTTTTATTGAATTTTTGACACATCATTACCAGAAATTTACCATTCGTTACAATGAATCCGTGCATTTTCACATTGGCAAATCATAACATTATGAAGAATAAAGGTATGCATATCTATAAAGATACATAACCGTAAACATATACGTATATAAAATCCATCCCCCCCAAAAAAGGGGCCATATCTGCATAAAGTTGAACAAAAAAACAGAAAATAAATGAATAAAATATTTAAAATAAAATAATTAGCTATAAACACATACATACACATACAAAGTTAAAGTATTAACAATAATAACTAGAAAAGAAATAATAAAATACAGTAAAAGGGTTAGAAGTGTTAAGTAAAACAGTTATGGCTAGAATAAATAAATAAATATATACATAAATAAAAAAATATATAAATATAAAAATATAAATTATAAGAATCGTTGTAATATATAGTGACATTATAAAAAAACACAAACCCATACTTAAAATAGCCACAAGGCTAAAGAGAGAATAAACTAATAATTAATGATTATAAAATAAATAAGTAATAATAAATTGTAATAATAATTATAATAAAATAATTGAGAATATGATTATGATACTAGTAAAAATTAAAAAAGTAAGAGGCCAGAAGAGGGAATGCACATACTGCTATCCAGCAAATCAGACGTTTTTTTTTTTTTTCTTTAAAGTGCTTATTTGTGCCAGAAAAATGAACAAGAAAAAAATTATACACTTACTGAGAACATCTACCAGAACAAAACAAAATGAGAGAATTTTAAGTTATTTTATTGCTATTTTATTTGCAACCATTCAGGCCTTTTCTAACTGATTTTATCTCAAATATTTGTTAATTTTAAATCATCAGATAATTAACTTTTAACTTTTTAAACCTTTGAATCCCACACCATGAAAATATCTGTTTTTTGGTTTGTTTGTAGTTTTCTCTGTTCCCTGAAATGTTAAGGGAAGCAAACACTGATTTGATGTGTTCTGTTTTATAAAACATTAAATAGGCCTGAGTTTATTTTGGACCTCTGCCAAACAGTTGAGCTGGTAGTTAAAGGGTTAAGAGGAATGAAGTTGGCTTCATGACTTGAAGAAAAAGAAGCTGATTTTGGCCCAGATTTCTTCACAGCACTTCTGTGGACAGAGACAAAGGAAATGAGTGGAACAGATTGAGACAGGCAGATAGGCAGTCTTGTGTCAGAGCCTTTTCTACTGTAAAGCACTTTGGTTGGCCACTGGCTGTTTAAATGTGCTCCAGAAATAAAGCTGACTTTGGATTGACATGGACAAATGAACCATGAATCAATGTTTGAATTTATGTATGTATGAGTGAAGTATGAATGAATGAATATTTGAAAGTACATATGAGTATATATGAATGTTCGTTTAGCATTTTTATGTTTGCACATTTGGACTGAATGCATGTTTACAGTATGAATTCTAAATAATTGTGTTTTTTCCCATCATTCCTTTAAAAGTCAAAGATGATTGTCTGAGTAATGGATCATCTCAGCTTCATTGTTCTCTCTGCTCTCCTGCAGCTCTCTGCTTGTCTTCTTGTCGTCTCCACTTCAGACTGAGGGTGGCAGCACTGTTTGATTGTTCCATACTCAGTTATGAGGACACCATCTCCACAAGTTCAAAAAGAACTCATCTTTATTGAGACATTCAGGAAACAGAAAATAAATACAGAAAGGACAGGTTTTCATCTGACAAAGAGAGGGTTTCATTTACACAAAAATAAAGACAAACAGATTATTACATTTTCATTTCATTGACTTCAGCCACGTGGCTGATGCAAACCTTTTAGCAGACAGAGAAACAGCCGTCACCTCAGGTTCAACTAAAAGAAATAAAGAACAGAAGATGAACTTGTGAAGAAAATGAGTTCAGAGGATTTCTGAAATTTAAGACAATACCGCTGCCATCCAACAGATTTACATCCTCAGTTATGGGGATCTTGGTGCATGAATTCACTTGATCATGAGCTTTCTTTTTTTAGAAATCAGATTTAAAAATGCAGACATGACCTGTGACAAAACTACTAAGCTGATAAAAATGTCTGATTACTGTGTGGCAAAGATCTTGGCACGTTTCTGTTCAATTAAACAGAGTAAAGTTTGATGGGAACACACTGTTGAAGCTGAATTTGAGATATTAGGACAGTTTTTTATGTGCTGCAGGCTACAGTAAAAACATAAAGACAAATGAGAAGGTTTAATAAATGTACATCAGGATAATTATGACAAACAAAGGAAGAGTTTCAAATATTGGCAGGAAAATTAACCCTTTAACTACCAGCTCAACTGTTTGGCAGAGGCCATCAATAAAAAAGGGAAATTTAATGTTTTAAATCAAATTGTTGTCTGATTTAATTCACATTTCAGGAAACAAGGAAAACTGCAAACCAAAAATATTATGCAGTGGGGTTTAAGGTTTAAAAAGTTAACAATTCATTACAAGATGACACAAAAATGCAAAAATGTTTTAGGTAAAATCAATTAAAAAAGGCTAAAATGTCTGAAAATACAATTAAATTAAAAATAACTTAAAACAGATTATATTGAGTTTGAAAATATAAAAATGTTTTGTACAAATAACAGATTTTCTTTTAATATAAAAAATTAAATTATTAATTGGGTAAATATTTAAAATAATAGTGTTGATAATAATAATGGCTTTTAGCTTTTAAACCTTTAAATCCCACACAAAGAAAATATCAGTTCTTTTGGTTTGTTTGTAGTTTATTCTATATCCTATACAATGGCAGAAACAAACAATGACATGTTTTTTAACACATTAAATATTCCTGAATTTATTGACCTCTGCCAAACAGTAACTGGGAGTTAAAGGGTTAAAGATGATCCAGATTAAAAATAAATATCTGGTCTAGTTAAGGCCTTGTGTGTGTTTCACAAATATTAACAATAGATGGAAATTTCTTATTGAAAATGAGGAAAACTTGTTTTTGACATAAAAACATGCTGTCATTGATTTTCTGTGACAGTTACTATCACTGGAAAAAAGATTTAAATTTGAGGCTTAATAATTAAAGATTAATTCAAGATTAATTTGTTGAATGTTGATGCATCCAAAAATAGTTTTTGCCCCTGTTGGACACGAAGCTGTCAGCCGTGTATCAATTCAATGATTATTATTAAGTTAAAAATTCAATGTTTCTGCACCTGGATACTATTTTAGATCAAATAATACAAGCAGTCAGCCAAATTTCATGAGGATTATCAGCAGGAATGTGATGTTTTCAGGTCCTAGACCTTCATCAGATCCCCTCCAGATTGTCTGAAAACCACAGAAACACTTCAAGATCATGAAAACTCATTTTGATGAAGACATTTGATGATGCATCCACCTTAAATATTAAAAAGAATCAGTATGGACCCTGTATTTAGTTGGTACTGGATCAAATCTTCAGTATTGCAAACCACTGCTGTGTAATAAGCAGAATTTAGAAGTTTGTTGTGCCCTCCAAATCTTTACAATTACAAAATCTTAAAAATGTATACTTTTTCTACAAACTGCAATGAAGTCACAGAGAGAGGAGGGTTAACTTAAAACCTTTATTTAATATTATAAACTTTGTCAAGAATACACCCAAACCATATAGCATATATTAAGCTCTTTTGTTTTCAAGTAATGGGTGCTTAAAGAACAAAGTAAACACATATTTCAGACATGTTTTAGTAAATTTGCTGTTGAATTAAATACTTTTCTTCCATTAGTAACTTGGATTTCTCTAAAAGCAAAGAGTAAAAGTACTTCCTATTGCATGCCCATGTAGTCCAGAGTGTATTCCCTGCAGTTATTTAAGTTTCATGTGGTACTAATGGAAGAAAATTGTTTTCGTGGACATCAAATTCATTGACCAGTCGATTTCATTTCATTTTAAGTCTCGCGCCATGCATTCATGACCCCTGACCTCTGCTGATTAACACAGTTCTATTATTACACATCTGCTTCATTCATGAAGCACAAAAGCATTCTGACCTCATGTTTCCCGTTTCCCTCAAATGATGGTGAAGGGAAAACAGGAGCACGTGAAGACGGACAGGCGGCCTCCTTTAACGCGCAGCATTTACCGTAAAGTTATGAGGACAGGCGCACTGCGAATTCAGGAGCGTTTTTTTCTGTTTCTGTCAGGAATGTTCACTCCCCAGACAAACCCCTGTCCCTCCTCGAACTCTCTGTTCATTTTTCAGACCTCTCTTCATCCATTCTCACTCTCTCAGCCTGAAAATGCTCCTACCTTGATGCGCCATGGCGCCTCCCCTGTGTTTGAGCGCCGCACCTGGTAGCGTCACTTCCTGTTTTAAAGCAGGTAATCTCGCACCAACTCTTGGTCACATGACTGGGGTGGGTCAGATTAAAAACCTTATTTTGTACAGGGAGCAGGGCCGCCCATAGAGGGGGATAAAGGGCTCTCGGGGGCCCAGCCTCAAAGACATTTACCCACCTTTTTTAAAAATATAAATGTTATTGACCTTTTTAGAATAATTACTTAAAGACATGTTAGATTATTTCTATTTCTGCTTATGAACTGTCTAGCCCTTGAATACTGTATAATGTGGCTATGATCATTTTTATTACATTTCTGTATTATCTTAAGAACATTTTATCCTTCATTGTTGTGATGTCTGACAGACAGCTCCTGACTCCAGCTTCTGTCCTTCATTTTTGTTATGTCTGACGGATGGCTCCTGAATCCAGCCTCTGTCAGTATCTCTGTTAGATAGTCTGAGAGTCTGCGCCCTGCCACCCTCCATACAACACCCACATTTGGTTTATACTACATCCTGGAAGTGATGTCAGTTGTGGGTTGGGACAACTATGTCACTGTTAGATGGCCAATCATATCACGGTTGTTAAGCAACCCAACCTCTGTATAGGGATAGCAATAATGCTTTAAAAGTGTAACACCGGTTATCGGGGCTCATTTTTCTTGAGACCAGCGCTGTAACTTTCATGTGGTTTCAATAAATGTTCAACTGAGAAATAGATCTCCTCCTGTGATTTCTGGGGTTGTTCAATCAAAGAACTAGTAGTTCCTTTCAATTGGTGCCGAAACTCGAATTGACATCTCTCAGAGGCATGGGCATTTGGACCAGCGGAGAGGAAATCGTAGAGTGATCTTCCAGACAATCTGGTGCGCATCTTTTAAACAGGTAAGCAGAAAACCTTTTTGATAAAATTTCTGCATATTGGACTTGACCAAATTTAGAAGATTGTCTGAGGTGATTACCTCCGATTGCTAAATTTTATGACAAATGTTGAAAAACTCTCAGTTGTGCTTGTTTGAGAACTACATGTAAAGTTCAAATGACATAGCCTTTAGGTTTTCGGTCGAGTGTGGACTCCCGAGTAGGTTAAGTGGACCCTAGGTTTTCGGTCGAGTGGGGACTCCCGAAGTGCTGAAGCACAGTCCAGGTTTTCGGTCGAGTGTGGACTCCCGAGTAGGTTAAGTGGACCCTAGGTTTTCGGTCGAGTGGGGACTCCCGAAGTGCTGAAGCACAGTCCAGGTTTTCGGTCGAGTGTGGACTCCCGAGTAGGTTAAGTGGACCCTAGGTTTTCGGTCGAGTGGGGACTCCCGAAGTGCTGAAGCACAGTCCAGGTTTTCGGTCGAGTGGGGACTCCCGAAGTGCTGAAGCACAGTCCAGGTGTTCGGTAGAGTAGTGACTCCCGAGTAGGTTAAGTGGACCCTAGGTTTTCGGTCGAGTGGGGACTCCCGAGGTGCTGAAGCACAGTCCAGGTTTTTGGTTGAGTAGTGACTCCCAAGCTGCTGTTTGTTGATTTAGTATAAATGGACCCCTTGAGGAGGTCTGGAAAAACATATAGGACACAGGGATAAGTTTGTTATTTTCCTGATTTGTGTGGGTGGTTTCGTTGTTCAGAGGTATTTTTACCACAGTCTGGATGTGTGTATCAATCGGTCAGACTGATTGAGAATTCCACATTCATTCAGTGGACACTGAACAACTTCTGTGGGTACTTTGGGTGGTATAGGTACAAGTAGGAAAAGGGAAATTTAGAGTAGTAGGTTTAGAGCGTTTCTCAGTGAAAGTTGAGTAAAACAGGTGTGTTGGACTGAGATAACTCCCAGCGATCAAGCGCACCAGAGGCAAAGGTCCTGGTGTAGAAGCTTCTTGGTCGGGTCCCCCACCTGGGTATTGCACCACTCATTAATAACTGAGAGAGCCTGCAATATATCTTATTCAACATGTATCTTGATGTGATTGAAAATTAAATGTGTAAACCCGGTTCTTTGGGATCGGTATGTTATGCTACCTTGTGCAATTGGACAGATTAAACCAGAACAGAGAGCCGAGGATGAGCAGGAAAGATTTGTAACATGGGTGAGACAAATGCACGAGAAAGGAATGTTCAGTGACATCACTGGACCTCCACCACTGTCTAGTGACCTGTCTCAGTTTTAAAAATGGCAGAAACAGTTCTGAAGCAAAGTCAGAGTGAAGTAGAAGAAGGGAGCGTTTTGAAAAAAGCAAAAGCTAAAAAGATAGCAGAAAAGGCGTCTGAATTCTACCAAAATTGCAAGTGCTTTCTTGGAGAAGTAAAATCGTAATCATAACATCGATTAGCCCGTCCTCTGCACCAAAACAAATGCCACTGACTAAGATAAACACAGAGCCACTCTCAAAACCTGAAGTAAAGCCTGATAAGCCTGACAACCTTGGAGCTGAGGGGGGAACTCAGAGAGCTTCAGCATGCTCCCTCCCTCTACGTAGTAGCCCGTACAGTGAGGCTAAGGCCTTGTTAACTCAAACCTCGGGTCAAATAAGCAAACAGATACCGCTGACTGAACTGAACCAAACATTTGATGATAACAATTCATTGTTAGTAATACAGAACGGGTTATTACAACCAGCACCCTACATGTTACAGCTGTAGTCGGATCATTACCAAAATACTGTGACTTTCCAAGTAAAAGAGTAGAAAATTTTAATTCAGTTTTTACAAACTTAAGTTAATGTGAGGTATTTATAAGCATGTTGACCATGTTACCAACAGTAAAAGACAACTAGAACATTTGCTTTGTTTTTCTTTAAAAAAAAGCGTACATAGTTTTCTGTCATTAATGTAACCACACTTTAGGTTATCATTACAAAATTCATATATGTGTACTTTTGATAAAGGATAAAATATGCTGATAAAATTACTGCCATTCACTATGGATGAAGTTAAGCAAAAATATATTTGGATAAGAGCTAAATTGCAATGACATAATTGATAAAGTCTTAAATAATGTCTGATGATATATGACCCTGGGGTTCTCTTACATATTCTTGGCATTTAAAAATAAGGTCTGTGATACCAGTAACACCAGTGATGTTGATGTTTGATTGTTAAATTGCCACTTAAGTTTGAATTTTATTCTAATATTAAACACTTGATTTTACATAATTGACCAATTATCATATATATGCATATTTATGTATATATATATATGTATATAAAAAGAGGAAATATTGTAACTGAACTAGGAAAATAATAACAATAACAAAATTGCTACCCTAAATAAACTGAAATTATCTTCATTTAAAATGGTATGTAATTACATAATTTTACTTTAATTTGGATGATAATTTTTTTTAGGAAACAAAGTTTTATTCTATTTATTATTATTATTATTTTAATTATATAAATATATTTATATATTGTTCCTTTGGAATATGCAGGGACATGTTTGTCACAGTACTTTGAGAATGATCCAGTCACAAGCAGCAGTAAATGCTGAGAACAAAGAGGAGCTCAGCAATATAAAGCAAAAATATATGTTAGAACAACAAAAACAGAATGATTACAATATGATATCATGACATGGCATTTGTTTAAACAAGATAAGGGTATAACGGAGCAAGCTCTAACACCTAAAGAAAGACAAAGGAAACCAGATTCAAGAGACCAGATATCAGAAGAGGTCCCTGAAACAGAGGAACCCCTCCATCTGTCTAATTCTTATTCTAAGACTTAAAAAGAATTCTCTTTAAAGAAAAGTTAGAGGTACTTTAATGTTAAATTCTTGAGTGATCTCGGATTGCTCCAAAACAAATAATGCATCAGAGTCTATTTATTTATGAATTAATGACCTTATTAAGACTGCAATAACCTCACACCAAAAAAAATCCACTTTGCAAACGAAGAAAATTCAAGATTTAAGGTTTTCTATTGAAACAAAAACAAACAATAGTTTCATAACTAAAAGTACATTAAAGCACATAAACTTTAATAATAATGAAATATTTTATATCTATACTGACGTCAGAAGTTGTTAAAAAGGTTTAATGCAATGACATTAAAAGGAATGTATTGAGCAATGTATTTTACTTTTATCACATTAATAAGAGGAACTGTTTTGGCAAACGAGTGACTTTAGAATGCATTAATCAATTAATTAATTAATTTAGTTTTACTATTTTTTCTTTTGGGTGCCTCAAGGATTAAAAGAGAAAAAATGAACACAGGTCTCGATAGAGATAATATTTATTAAAGCCTAGTGCACTACAGGTATTACGCCTGTGATACAATAATGCAAGACTTATTAAAAGTTGGAGTCTTGATACCATGAGAGGACTCACCTGTAATACACCTATTTTTCCTGTAATGAAAGCTCTACCCAGTACGGGATTCAGAATGGTAAAGTGTTTACCAGCTGTAAAAAGAGCTGTTTAAACACGTGTACCACTTGTGCCTGATCAACATACATTACTTACTAACTTATGACCACAGAAAAAACATTTTACAGTTGTGGATCTAGCAAATGCATTTCTTTTTTTTTATATCTGTAGATAAAAATCACAATTCTTTCTAAATTTAACCCACCTTGTGGTTTACAAATTGTTTTGTATGTTAATGATATCCTTCTCGCCTAAGATGATGATATGCTGCATAGATTGATTGGCAATACTTAAATTTTTTAACTGAATAAGGGCATGTAGTAAAATCCCCTTTCAAGACTTCAGTCTGTTCCTTTCTGATGTCCGCTGCACCCACGTGCACGATCAGCTGTTTGACTCCTCGGTGTGTTGACAAAACTTTTGGGAGGAGTGTTGTTATTTCAGAGACAGAGGCTCTGGGATAGCAGCATGTTTAAATTCTTGTATGGTTAAGGCCGCTGATATCACCGTCTCCTAGCAGCAGTGTATCTCTGACCGTGACGTTTGGTCCAGATTGTCTGTCTGCCTGCTTCATGGCTCCTGTTTAGTGAAAATGATCCGTTTTCTCTTTGTTTGATAGAAGCATTGGTTAAATTCCTAGGACACACTATTTCTCGACCTAAAGATTTTATGACATTCTTAGAAACTCTTAATTACTGCAGATAATAGATTCCAAATTTCTCTGCCATATGAAGACTGCTGTGCTTGCTGTTAATATTAAACGATACAGTTTTTCTATTATCTATAAGGAATGAAAACCTCTGATTATTTGAAAAAGGCAGTACATCAGTCCCTGTCATTAAAACTATCTGACTATGATAAACCATTAAATCTTTTCTGCCACTCTAAACGTGGTCACATGTCTGCAGTATTAACATAGAAAGAAATAAAATGCTGTTGACCTATAGCCTACTACTCTAAAAAGCTTGACCCTGTAGCACAAGGCCTCCCTCCTTGTGTTATGGCTGTCACAGAGGCTGCAGAGGCAGTCTCATCCAGTGCAGATGTCGTTCTTTTCATCCTTAGACCTTGCATGTGAACCATGATGTTTATCGCTGCTACAACATGCTAAGATTAATTTCCTCTCGCCTGCTAGACATCTGCACTGTATGACTGTACTCCTGTCTCAGCCACACTTAGAAATAGTACACTGCACAGTTTTAACCCTTTAAGGCCCAAGACCATAGATTATAGCCACACAAATTATATTTCTTTTTGGAGCTGAAATGTTTGTTTCACTTTCTGCTAAAGTCCATAAAATTAAAATGTCCATAAAATTGAACATATAGACTTTTTGTACTTCATTTGATGCATTGGGGTTTTTGACAACAGGATTCAATCTATGCAGGATTTTTACAGGATTTTCTGAGAAAGGTCAATAAGTTCAACTGGTCTGAACCCAGGTGGCAAGGCCCATACAAAGTTGCAGAAGCTACCACACATTGTGTGGAGGTGTGGTTGACTGATGAAAAATTAAGCAACTGGATCAATAAAACCCACTGTAAGATTACAACTGACCCAACTGACAGAACTATTGACCGTGTTAAGACTGACCTGGAAAACACGGAGACTGATTCTGACATTGAAACCAAACAATCTGACTGAACAGCCGGCTGTGGACTAAAGAAAAGACCTGTTGACTCTACATGAATAGAAATAAGAACCACTTTGGGATGTGGCCTTAGAGCCACTGCTACATCTTTAATCATAATTGGATTGTTGATGTCCCTCCCCTTTCTTTGGTGGGAGACTCAAAACTCAGTGACAAATAGTACAAACCAAACACGAGGTGAGATTCTTCAGCGACTCACACGCTCTGCTAATCATCTTAAAAGACCTCATATTCTGCAACTAGATTTTATCCAAGGAGAAACCTCAACAGCCCAATTTGATCTGTGCTCTGTCATACCTTGTGACCCAGATTATGGCCATTATCAGCAGTACGAAAGCTACATTTGTGTTTCGCAGCATGTGACAATTTCTGGTGTCTCTGCAAAAACCCCCTGGGGGACAGATCTTTGTTTAGATGCATGTTCTCTCTGGCGATTTGTCATAGCAAATACGGGACAGGAAGATTGGGGATATTGTCCGTATTCCTGTGAGGATCCGACTTCGTTAAAGAACAGACTGAGTTTGGTTAAAAGGGATATTGTACCTCACCGTTGTTCTGAGCAAAACTGCAATCCACTTATGCTGTCAGTAAAAGACCCCCAGGTTTCAGACTCAGGTCTGTACGCCTTGGGGGCCTACGTGCCCGGTTTAGATCCTATTGGGTTTATAAATATATCCGTGTCTACCGCTGGGTCCAGGGTTAAGGTCAGTACTCTTTCCGCGCATAACCGAATTGATGAGGTGACCTATTTAAAAAATCTGACTGTGCCTAAAGTAATCCAATATGAAACCGGTTTCTCTCAGAAAAATTACTGGTTAGACTTTGTTGAGACTGCAGCGAGAGAAGTCACTAAAGAAGACTGTGTGGTCTGTGCTAGTGCAAGACCAGGGCTGTTGACGGTACCATCTCCTTTTTCATATAATGAGACTTACTGTATGATGCACTTGCACATGACAGAAAATCCAGAACCTAAATGTAAACACCTTGAAAAACCATACCCACTGGCACCAAAGGGGCTATCCCACCAGTCTTTACGCCAGTCAAGGCCAACCATACCTGTCTGACCAGATATAAGGCAACAACTGCTGTGGGACATGTTCCCCCAGATTGGTGTACTGTCATCCATAAGGTGACTAATTGGCAGAATGTGTCTGAATTGATTTATGCCAGAGCAGATGTTTATTGGTACTGTGGGGGAAGAGTCCTTTATAACGTACTTCCATCTGGATGGACAGGTACTTGTACTATTCTGTCTCTAATCGCGCCAATTAAAGTTATCAAGACCTCTGCCTTGGACTTGCAGAAGGCTGCTGACAGTCTGAATCAGGAACACAGTATTAGACATAAACGAGAATTTGATATCTACAGGGACTCGCTCACTTATATTGACTCAATAGGAGTCCCCAGAGGTGTCCCGAATGAGTATAAATTGGTAGACCAAATTGCAGAATAAATTACATCCATTTCAATATCCAGAGACTAAATAACATGACTAGAGATGCACTCACTGGAGCACATGAACAATTGTCAGCAACCTCTCTGATGACTTATCAAAACAGATTGGCTCTCGATTTTTTATTGGCTGAAAAGGGTGGTGTCTGTGCAGTGGTCCAACAAGATTGTTGCGTATTCATTCCTAAAAATACAGCTCCAGATGGCTCGTTCACTAAGGCTCTGCATGGCCTGCGAGCACTTTCAGAAGAATTGGCTAAGAATTCAGGTATAAACAATCCTGTAACAGAATGGTTTGAGAAGACATTTGGCAAATGGAAGCCCTTAGTCACTTCAGTGCTCATCTCACTAATATCTGCAGGAGCTCTATTGGCCTTTTGTGGCTGCTGCTGTATACCTTGTGCCAGACACCTTTGCTTGAAATGCATCACCACTGCTATAAATGATAAATTTCAGGCACCACCAGCTTACCAACTGATGCAAAAGTCTACAGAAACTATTCCTTTAACAGGTTACCAATCCCTCGAGGATGAAGAAGAAGATCCTGAATACGCATTTACTTCCCTACACCTCTGTAGATACACATATTCTGCTAATGCTACTACATAACCATATATAGCGCACACACACTGGGGGCAGGGCCTTCTTCAGTATTTATCAACGTGCTCATTGCTGAGTTGAGATCAGTTGAGATTTGAATGTTTAATATACCTGGACGATGGTTATGATACTGCTGATCTAGAATGTTTAGCTTCTGCCTTACTAGTTTTAATCAATAACCATTTTTATTCAACTGTTTTGGTATAACCTTAAAGTTTTTTACCATTGATGTGAATTACTGTTTAGAGATTTCCACATGCACTGTGCAATGAAGAATGCTTGCTGCTGTTAAGTGCAATGAAGAACTGCTTACACATATGCAACACATATAGATACTTTGTTCTGTAGACATCTCTGTTCTCCCCAGAGTCCTGATGAATGTCCTGGTTTGGGGACCCAGGTGCATGATTCTTGATCTGGTGTGGAAGAACAGACATGTGACACACAATTTCCTTCTTTTGTGTCGTCATAATAAAATCATGACGAAAGGGGGATTGTTAGATTATTTCTATTTCTGCTTATGAACTGTCTAGCCCTTGAATACTGTATAATGTGGCTATGATCATTTTTATTACATTTCTGTATTATCTTAAGAACATTTTATCCTTCATTGTTGTGATGTCTGACAGACAGCTCCTGACTCCAGCTTCTGTCCTTCATTTTGTTATGTCTGACGGATGGCTCCTGAATCCAGCCTCTGTCAGTATCTCTGTTAGATAGTCTGAGAGTCTGCGCCCTGCCACCCTCCATACAACACCCACATTTGGTTTATACTACATCCTGGAAGTGATGTCAGTTGTGGAGTTGGGACAACTATGTCACTGTTAGATGGCCAATCATATACGGTTGTTAAGCTTAACCCAACCTCTGTATAGGGATAGCAATAATGCTTTAAAAGTGTAACAACCCGGATATCGGGGCTCATTTTTCTTGAGACCAGCGCTGTAACTTTCATGTGGTTTCAATAAATGTTCAACTGAGAAATAGATCTCCTCCTGTGATTTCTGGGGTTGTTCAATCAAAGAACTAGTAGTTCCTTTCAGACATTTGGACTCAACTTTCTGATCCAGCATGGTTTATTGAAGGGAATATCTTCCAGAAAGGGCCCCTAAAGGCTCTGTCAGGGGCCCAGCTTTTTCTTTATGCAGCCCTGGCAGAGAGTAATTCTATAAATATGAATAAAATGTCTTAAATATGAAGATTAAAAGAGCTGGTAGACTGATGGAGGGGCTGATGTGGCCCCACATCACTTCATATCATTGAGTATTTCATTGACAGGTTTGTAGTAAATGTACATTTGTAGTAAATATAGGTGAGTAGTCAATGTTGTACTCATATTTATTTATAAACAGAAAACAGCTCTTGGCGTTCACATATACGAATCTGCTTAAAGAGCTAATTCATTCTTGAACTTCACTGAATAATCTTTCTGATCAAAGTGTCATAAAACACAACAAACATGTTTTATTTTCACTTTCACTGCATCAGATCTTTTCAACAACTTCAAATTGAACCATAGATATCATTTATTCATTTACATTTTTTGTTTTTAAGCCATGTTTACATAAGAACTCCATATTATTTCAAATGAGAAAAACAAAATAAATTTGCAATATCTTCCAAAAATGAGGTGCAAAGTGGAATATTCGAGGTGAGGTTTTTACAGCAATGACTGGTCAATAACTGATGACACTGATGCTGTTTAATTATGTAATGATAATAATAATCAATTTTACTTGAATTGCACTTTACATTGTTGGAATCTCAAAGTACTATAAAGTAAGATAAAACAATTAAAAACCAATTAAAAGCAATTTATAAAGAGATAAATAGATTCTTCAAAAAATGGCGAACCCATAAAAAGAAATTAGCAAAAAAAAATTATTTTGGGGCAATGAGAGTTTATTAAAAAAACTTCTCACCTTTGTAGGTCTCAAAAATCCCTCTCATAGAAGTGATATCAAAAAAATATATTTTTTTCTCACTTTCACTGAGTCAAATCTTTTCACCTCCTTAAACCTAAACATAGATATAAAGGTTTTTTTATTATTATTATTTTATTTATATATTATATTTTTACTCCTTTTAGTCCAAACCCCTGATCTCTTTGATCAAGAAAATAATATAATCATAATCAGAGCCAATTTGGCCTCTGATGATTCAAATCTCACAAACACAATCCAAATCTTTTCTCAGTCACTGTCACATCACTTTTAGAAACATCCCTATTCACCACTGAAACTCTGTGTGAAGAAGCTCTGCTGCCCCTGGTGGTGTGGGGGCGCCATCACACCTACAACCTGCTTTTCCATTGTTTTGAAGTAGAGGCTCAGATTTATTAGGCATCAATCAATCAATCTTTATTTGTATAGCAACACTTGTTATCTCAGTAACTTAAGAATAACTTTTCAAATGTAGGACCAACAGATTGAGAAACTCCTTTGTCCCTCAAGACATCAGACTGTACAACTCCTCACTGGAGGGAGGAGGAGTGACAGGAAGACAGAGGATGGGAAGGAGCAGCAGCCAGCCTGTAGCACTATATTTTTATTGTTTTATTTTATCTATATTTACATTTGTGTATATTTATTAATAGTTTTATCTATATCTATCTTTTCTTTTTTATATATCTTTTTATCTGTAATAATCAACTGCTACTGATTCTTAATTTCCCTGAGGGAGGATTTCACCAAGGGATAAATAACGTACAATCTAATCTAATTTAATCTAATACACACAAATGCATCCAGAGATTGATCCATCCAGGCAGAGACAAAGGGACTAAAAAAGGATTTAGGATAGCAACAAATCCAAAAGTCCAGATCATAAATCTGTCCTCATCACATTTGTCTTTAACATCAATTTATTAAAGGTGGCATCTCAGTGTCAGAGGGACCTCACGTCTATATGGCTGAAAAGAAAGTTACTATGGAAGTCAAATCAACCATGGACAGAGAGATCAGTCTGATTACATTAATATCAATCAATCAAAGTTTATTTATACAGCACAGTTCAGACAAATTGAATTGCAGCTCAAATTGCTTTAGACAAAAAAAAGATTAAAAAAGACATATATACATATACATCCATATGATAATCACTTTCTTTAAACCACTTAGCAAATAAACACTCAGCAGAGGTCCGTCTACTAAGAATATTCCTCTGGAGTTGTCATGAATAGTTGGTAGGATGTCAAGAGGATTTGGAGGCTAATGCATACAAGAAAAAGCAAAGCAATAAAACCAAGAAACATCAGACTAATGAATAAAACATCAAAAATACATTTTAAACAAATACATTTAAACATGTTTAAAGATTAAAATTAAACCTTAAATGAATATAATCTGCAGAGGAATGATGTTGATGAATGTAGCAGCGTCTACCTGAACTGCTATTAAAATGGTTGAACTGCTCTAAAAGTCTGAATTGATGTTAAATGATGTTTCTGTTGATGGTTGATGCTCATGGAGTGGAGCAGGTCATCATGACTGTTTGTCAGGGTCACACTGATATATGTGTGCTGTCTGCAGGAACTACCATGTGTTCAATGTGGTTGATCTGAAGTTAATATCAGGGACGGTCATGATGAAGGAATGGGGCTAAAGGAAAGGCTGTAGTTACTGAAGCTTAGTAATCAAAAGCTGCCAACAAGACAAGAGCCAGAGAGGAGAGCAGGAGCAGACAAAAAGATCCCCGGCAGTCTGAGCCTGATGCAGCAGAACTACGAGACATGAGCTGCTCCAGGACTGAAATAAATTAATTATATAAAAAAGGCTATTTCAGCAGAGTCTGCAGTCTATACCTCGGATTATCCACAAAACCACAACAGCTTCACTCCTGAATCCTGCAGCTCATTTACTCTCAGCTCCAGCTCTCTCAGGTGGGAGGGGTTGGACTTCAGAGCAGAGGCCAGGTGATCACAGCTGATCTCCGTCAAACCGCAGTCATACAATCTGAGCAGGGACCAAATAATACAGCTTTAGAAAACAATGTCTCCTCACTGACAGTCTAACCTGCCTTATTTGTCCATACTGCTACTACTATGGAAGAGCATTAGGGTCATGTTAGATGCAAAAAATTATTTTGGGGAAGTCGACATTTAAGTTGAAATTCCAAGAAAAACTTGAAATTTCAAGAATAAAGAAGAAATGTTGAGAACAAAGTCAACTGACAATGTATGCCACTTTTCAACTTTTTTTCTCAACACTTCCACTTTTTAGACGACGTTTCACATTTTTTGTTTACATTTTGACTTTTTCTTTAAATTTCGAGCTTAGTGTCAATTTCCTCAAAATTATTTTCTCCATCTAACATAGCCCGAAATACTCTTCCATAAAGATATCTGTATAATGTATATAATAGATTACATAATATTATATTATATTATATTATATTATATTATATTGTATTAATTTATATTAGATTAGATTAGATTAGATTAGGTTCACTTTATTAATCCCTTGTAAAACTCCTCAGAGAAATTAGGATTCAAGTAGCAGATGTAAAAAAAAGTAGATGTATGATGAATAAAAAAAATATGAATATGAAAAATGAATAAATCTAAGAAATGAAGTCATGAATACATTTAAAAATAAAGTAATAGAAATTAAATTAAAAAAATAAAATTGATGAAAAAAATAAAACTAAAATCATGGTATAGATAAAATGTGATAAAAATATCCCATTTATCTCAGCACAGATTTTAAACGTGGTTATCTGACCTCAGAGTTTCCAGTCTACACCCGGCTCCTTCAGAAAACCACACAGCAGCTTCACTCCTGAATCCTGCAGCTTGTTTCCTCTCAGGTCCAGCTCTCTCAGGTGGGAGGGTTGGACTTCAGAGCAGAGGCCAGGTGATCACAGCTGATCTCCTGTCAAACTGCAGTAATCCAATCTGAGCAGAGACCAAATAATACAGCTTTAGAAAACAATGTCTCCTCACTGACAGTCTAACACAGGGGTGGCCAAATGGTGGCCCAGGGGCCATATGTGGCCTTTCACTTCACTCAATGCAGCCCACCAGTCACCCCCCCCTAAATTCAGATAGGTGATAAAATATTTTCTCTAACCTTAGATTGCTGTTACGTGCTTTGTTTTTACATGTAATTAAAGTTATTACTATACTATGATTGTATCTCTAAAAATATGTTATGAGACATTAAAATATAATTTATAGTACTGGTAAAAATCATATTTGGAAACACTGGTAATGGGAACATAAATGTGCTTTAAAAACAGGTAAACATTCGTTTTTTTATTGTTTTAAAAATAAGCTTGAATTAGTTTTAGTTCTGTGTCATGCTCATTAGATCATGAATTTAAATTGTGTTTGAGTTAGAATACATAAGTGTTGGTATAATCAGTTTTTAAGCTTTATTGTTGCCATTTTTTCAATTTTTTTTATCAAAAGTGCCAACAAAACAGTGCAGTCCTTTGGCACTGAAATAAAAATGAATGTGGTCCTTTTCTGTTGCCCACCCTTGGTGTAACCTGTCTGATTTGTTCATACTGCCACCTAGTGGACATACATATGTATACTGTATATATATTAGATCAGATTAGATTCGATTATCAATCATTTAATCAATCAAACTTTATCTTTATAACACTTTTCATACAGAAATGAATAAAATAAATTAAAATAATTAAAGTTAGAAAATTGAATACAGTTAAAAATACATCCCATCCATCCCCATCCCTCTACCCCCCTCCGAGCAATCCACACACAGCACACACACACACACACACACACATACAAAGACATGAGGACGAGATTCTAACAGAAAACAGAGTCAGAGGACTGAGGAAACACCATCTTTCACTAAAAATGAGAAACACTGGAGCTAAGACTAAAATAACAATGAAAAATCTTGATAAAGCAGATTAAAACAAAAAACAATCATATCATGAGAAAATAAATATGTAAAGAAAATGCAATCCTAAATAGTAATATGGTAAAATGAGATAAAATGCACTGAAGCAAGATGGTGGAAAAAAATAAACAGATTAAAAAAACTCCAAACAGTAAATCTGAACTAAATTGAATAATAAAAATATTAAGGGAATTAAAATGAATATACAAATAAGACTGAATAATAATAATAATAATAATAATAATAATAATGATAATAATAATAATAATAATAATAATAATAATAATAATAATAATAATAATAATAATAATAATGATAATAATAATAATAATAATAATAATAATGATAATAATAATAATAATAATAAGCTTAAAACAAGACTAAAAAGGTTGGTCTTGAGTTTTCTTTTCAAAACATGAACAGTAGCTGCTGGCCTGTAGTTATCTAAAATCAGTGGGTCCTAATTGTTTCTCTTCAGAAGAGGTTTGACCACCGCTGTTTTAAAAGCAGCAGGACAAACACCCATCTGAAGAGAATAATTCAAAATATTAAGAAGATCTGATTCAAAAGAATTGTAAATTTGTTTAAAAGGGATGTAGGGATGGGATCTAACAGGCATGTCACTGGTTTTAGAAGGGAGACAACTTTTTCAACCATTTCAGAATCAACCAGGAAAAACTTCTCCAGAGTTTCTTCATTACAGTAAAAACTCAGGAGTGCTAAAAGTTTTAAAGTGATATTCCGGGATGGAACAAGTTGGGTCCTATCACAAGGTTTAGGGCAGAAATTACCCCTACAGCAGTGTTTCTGTGCAGCAGAAGCTCAGGCGCCACGCAAACAACCCCTCCCTCCTCGCTTGCCGGTTTCCTCTGCACTCAGACGGGGCCATATTTTACTTGACCAAAAACACAAACAGATGGACTCCCACCGAAAAAATCTGATATCGGTCTGCATTCACGCTTTATTGGGAGAATTTTCAGCTCGTTACTTTCACACAAAAACACCGCTAAATAAGGCTCTAGTTCTCATCGTGGCGTAAAACGGCCTCCGCTGCAGAGCCACAGCGCCTCGTAGCCAGAAAATTTCAAGACACTATCGAAAATTCTCTCAATAAAGCATGAGCATGAACCGATATCAGATTTTTTTCTGTGGGAGTCCGTCTGTTTGTGTTTTTGGTCAAGTAAAATATGGCCCCGTCTGAGTGCAGAGGAAACCGGCAAGCGAGCAGGGAGGGGGTGTTTGGTGCGGGCGCCCTGAGCTTCTGCTGCACAGAAACACTGCTGTAGGGGTAATTTCTGCCCTAAACCTTGTGATAGGACCCAACTTGTTCCATCCCGGAATATCACTTTAAGTTGGGTGAAGGAGAGATTTGCTCTTATTGAATCAGATTTACTGCAGAAGTGGACTGCAAAATCTTCACTCACCGAGTGTGTGGAGAAGTGAATGGGACGGATAAAAACAGGGTTAATGAAAAGATCAGTGGTTGAGAAGAGGATTTTTGGGTTATTGTGGTTTTCAGCTGTTGGTTTTGAAAAATGATTTCTGTTAGCTATGTTGATTGCATTATTGATTATTGACAATTTGATTAGATTACATTACATTACATTAGAACTTTATGAATCATTCTTTCTGTTTGTCACTGTTTTAATTGATGACTTTCATTGTTTTCCTCACTTATTCATACTGTATTGAGTCTGTGTGACTGTTTGTTGAAACTGTGTTTTGCTGCCATTCTTGGTCAGGACTTCCTTGGAAAAAGACATTTGCTGATCTCAATGGGACTAACCTGGTTGTCTAATGGCAAAATAAAATAAAATGAAATAAAATAAAATAAAATAAAATAAAAATAATCCCCTTGGGAAACTCCCTCAGGGAAAATAGGATTCCAATGGCAGTTTACAAAGAAGCAGGTAGAAAAAATATTGAAAATATAGATATAAAAAAGTAAAAAATAAATCTAAAAAAAAAAAAACAAAAGGATGAATTCATGAATTAAAAAGGAATAAAAATTAATTTAAAAAAGGTTAACTAAAACCATGGTCCTGGCTTAAATCTATCACATTTATCTCAGCACAGATTTTAAACGTGGTATCTGACCTCAGAGTTTCCAGTCTACACCCGGCTCCTTCAGAAAACCACACAGCAGCTTCACTCCTGAATCCTGCAGCTTGTTGTTAGTCAGCTCCAGCTCTCTCAGGTGGGAGGGGTTGGACTTCAGAGCAGAGGTCAGGTGATCACAGCTGATCTCCATCAAACTGCAGCGAGCCAATCTGAGCAGGGACCAAATAATACAGCTTTAGAAAACAATGGGTGCTTCTCAAAGCTCCAAAGTTGCATCCTCGCCTCCTCCACTCGACTCCTCCACTTGCGTCTTAGTCCCGCCTACCAGAGATGCATGCCAGAGACGCGAGGAAACGAAGAGAGGAGAGAGGAGACGAGGAGGTTCATTTTATGAGCATTGAGACGTCCTCTCCTCCGGAGCGTCACATGAAGCGACGTCTTTTAGTGATGACGGCGTCACAGCTGAATAAACCGGTCTGAGTGCACGGGAGAAACTTAATTAAGGAAAATAAAGTAAACAATAGGGCGCTCGACCGTGGTAAATTCATATTCACTTTTCGATCAGTTTAACATTAATTTGTTCATGAATGAAAAAGAAAAATGTCACGTTTTCCCAGGCACAGAATGATAGGAGTTTTTAATTGTTATATTGCGACCACTTTGTGTTCATAAATAATGTTTTTATTCTGCTATAAGCACTTAAACCCCCCTCTGTGCGCATTTATATATAAAAAAATGTAAAGGCATGAGATAACAATGTACAATTCACTACTTTCTCTCCTTATTTATGCTTGGTTATATCAGGAACTACGTGCTTTTTATTAATTTGCATTATAATCTGCCTGACCCCTGGGTCTATTGGGTGCTGATATTTGTCAATGAGTATCCCTTTTTTTATTATTTATTATTGTCCATGTTTGCTGTTTGTAAATGTATGTATGGTCTGGATAGACTGCAAAAACTGAATTGCCCTTTGTAATAAATAAAGTTGTCTAATCTAATCTAATGTAAAATGTGTTTTCCTGAACAGACCTGTTTACTGTAGCAGCCTTACAGTTACAGACACAAACACAAACAACACAGAAAAATCAGGACAGACAACAGATGGAAAACCTGGAAGAACTGCCCCATGATAGTGTTCAATATTTTCTATGATATCAATATGACCAGCTTAAAATACTTTTCAATGATTAGTCAAATATTTCTTTGAACAGTGAATAAAATAAAAAAAGAGATAAAACAGACACTGAAATTTAGTAACTGCTCACATTTGAGGGAACATTAGGCCTACACATCGGCTGCTTTGTGTGAAATGTGGATATAGTTTCTTCTGCTCCATGATGTTTACATTTCACACGTGGGCAGCTGACGCTTTACAGCAGGCTGCTGATACGTCACAAGGGGGCGTGTCTGTCAGTGAAAAGACTTCCGCGAAGCCTGCACTTGTGTTTCCTCGATTATGCCTCCTCCAGATCAGTCTCCTCTCTCCTCTCTCCTCTGAGCGCTTTTGGCGCTTTGGAATGTCCTTCAATATGGCTGCTCACAAAGTACTTCCGGTGTCGCGGAGGAGAGAGGAGAGAGGAGACTGCATTTTGGCACATTGGGAAGCACCCAATTGCTGCGTTCCATTTACCTCGGAACTGGGAACTGGGAAATGGGAGTGACGTCATCTCCGACTTATCTGCGTTCCAGTTGAAGTCTGAAAAAAACATGTCGATCTACCAGGCTATTGTTAGCTGTTGTTAGCACGCCCTGCGTTGTTGTTCACAAATATCACATGAAGAATGTGATTATCACTATGGCAGCATTTTTGTAAATATAAGTCTTACAACACTACGTATACAGCTGATTTAGAGCAACACACACTATTCAGAAGTGCAACTAAATTGATTATTAGAGGAGCTAAATAACTGTTCACACTGGGGGCTGCCATCTTTGATTGTCAACTCGGGGTGGCAAGGTTCCCCGAGTTCGAGTAGGATATTCCGACCTCGAGGCGTTCCAGATGAAATTTCCTACTCGGAAGTGGGAAATTCCGACCTCCGACTACAACTGGAGCACGCACAAATGTCTCCTCACTGACAGTCTAACCCGCCTTATGTGTTCATACTGCCACCTAGTGGACAAACTACAGAAGAGTATTAGAGACATGTCAGATGGAGAAAAAATTATTTTGGGGAAAGTCGACATTCAAGTTGAAATTTGGAGAATAAAGTTGAATAACAATTTGTGATAAAACTTAAAATGTTAAGATTAAATTCAACATACAATGTGTATTGACTTTAAGATAAGATAAGATAAGATAATCCTTTATTGATCCCCAGAGGGGAAATTCAGGTATTGCAGCAGTACAGGGCAAGGAACAAGAACAAGAACAAGGGTAGTAGCATGCATTGGGTTCAAAGAAAAATTACACATATATTAGGACAAAGCAAGGGTGACATATAATAAACAAAAACAAAAAATGAGAACAATGGCCATCCAGTAGCAGCAACAGTTTGAGCTATTTACAATGTCGAGTAATGTCACTCGGTAACTTGTTATGCAGTGCAGTGCAGAGAAGGAAGTGACAGTGATATTAATATTAAAGTGACCGTGATATAAATATTAAAGTGACCGTGATATTAATATTAAAGTGACAGTGATATTAATATTAAAGTGACAGTGTTCAGGGTAAAAAGGGTAACGGAGTTATATACAGTAATTACAGTGCAACAGAGTAACAACAGTATTGACAGTGCATTGACAGAGTAGCAATGCAGTTGTACAATATATATTAATATTAAATATTATTAAAGTGCAGAACAGTGTAATATTGTAATATTGTCATATTGTCATAAACATTGATTAGCGCGCCGGATGCAGTGATGTAGTGTGGCGTCCGGTGCTATTTAAGAGTCTGATGGCGGTGGGCACCAGGAGCGCCTGAAGCGCTCAGTTCTGCTTCTGGGTGGGATGATCGCTGGCTGAGCAGGCTGCCCATGTCCCACAGCTCGACGTGGAGAGGGTCAGAGAAGTTGTCCATGATTGCCCTGATTTTATCCATAATCCTCCTCTCTGCCACGGTCTCCAGAGTGTCAGTTGAAGGCCCACAACAGAACGGGCCTTCTTCACCACCTTGTTAAGCCTGTTGACCTCACCAGTCTTGATGCCACCCCACCAGCACACCACTGCAAAGAAGAGTCGCTGGCCACCACAGACTGGTAGAAGGTCTTCAGGAGCCTGTTGCAGGCGCCAAAGCGACCTGGAGTCTCCTCAGGAAGAACAGCCTGCTCTGTCCCTTCCTGAAGAGGGCATCTGTGTTGTGAGACCAGTCCAGTTTGTTGTTGATGTGGACCCCAAGGTATCGATAAGAGTCCACCCTCTCCACTTCCTTCCCCTGGATGATGATGGGGACAGGGGACCTCCTGCTCCTCCGATAGTCCACAACCACCTCCTTGGTTTTGCTGATGTTGAGCTTCAGGCTGTTGTTGTCACACCATGTGGCCGAAGCTCTCAATCAGCCCTCTGTACTCCCCCTCGTCATCATCAGTGATGCATCCAACAATGGAGGAGTCATCAGAAAACTTCTGGAGGTGACAGGAACCAGAGTTGAACCGGAAATCTGAGGTGAAGAGGGTGAAGAGGAAGGGTGCCAGAACGGTTCCTTGGGGTACTCCTGTGCTGCTTGTTACCACCTCAGAGATGCAGCCGTCCACCCTGACATACTGCGGCCGGTCTGTGAGGTAGTCCAGGATCCAGGCTGTGGTGTCGGTGCAGTTGCATCTCCAGCAGCTTCTCCCCCAGGAGGCAGGGCCTGATGGTGTTGAAGGCACTGGAGAAGTCAAAGAACATGACTCTCACAGTGCCTCCAGGCCTCTCCAGATGTGACAGGGCCCTGTGAGTGAGGAAGATAATAGCATCTTCCACGCCGATGTGCTGCTGGTATGCAAACTGCAGAGGGTCCGAGAAAGCAGAGAGCAGAGTCCTCAGATGTTGAAGAACCAGCCTCTCAAAGGTCTTCATGACATGCGACGTCAGTGCCACAGGTCTGTAGTCGTTGAGCGCTGGGGCGTCCTTTCTTAGGTACCGGGGACGATGCAGGAGGTCTTCCACAGGTTGGGCACCTTCATCAACCTCAGGGAGAGGTTGAAGAGGTGCTGCAAGACTCCAGCAAGCTGCCCGGCACACACTCTGAGGACCCTGGGGCTGATGTTGTCCGGTCCACTGGCTTTGTTGGTGCGGAGTTTGGAGAGCTCCCTCTGTACCTGGCTGGACGTGAGTGTAAGGCAGGGGAGAGGGAGGGAAGGTGCTGGGTGAATTCAGTGTCCAAGGTGAGTGGGTGGAGGGGTGGGGGTGAACTGTCTGTTGGAGCCGCTTGGAGGCTGAGAGAGGGGGGTAAAGATATCTCCATGAGGGGGAAAGGGGCAACATCTCCAGCCGAGGTGTGAGTGGGGGCTGGGGTGGAGTGTGAAGACCCAGATCTACTCTCTGAGCTCACAGTGGTGTGGGAAGTGTCATATCTATTGAAGAATAGATTCAGCTCAGAAGCAAACTCTGGGTCTCCTCCGGTTCTGGGTGCAGGTTTGTTGAAGCCTGTCATCCGTTTCATGCCACTCCACAGCTCTCTGGAGTTCTCCTGTCCCATCTTGGCTTCTATCTTCTCCTGTAGATGTTCTTGGCCTCTCTCAGTTTCCGTTTCAGCTCCTCTGAACAGCCCTTAGTCCATCCCAGTCCTGGCCATGAAAACCCTCTTCTTCCTGTTAAGGAGGCCTTTGATGTCCTTATTGATCCATGGTTTGTTGTTTGAGAAGCAGCGGATCTTTTGGTCTGGACAATGTTGTCCTCACAGAAGCGAATGTAGTCTGTGATACAGTGGGAGAGGCCTTCAATGTCCTCACCATAGTCCTCTTTAAAAGGTCCCAGTCTGTGACATTGAAGCACTCCTGCAGCGCCTCCTCTGTGTCCTTAGACCAAACCTTTACAGTCTTGATGGTGGCTGCCTGCTGTTCCACCAGCGGCCTGTAGGTGGTGTCGAGGTAAATCAGGTTGTGGTCTGATACCCCCAGAGGAGGGAGAGAAGAAGAGCTGTATGCTCCCTTCACGTTAGCATACAGGAGGTCCAGGATCTTATTCCCTCTTGTAGCACAGTCCACGTATTGTGTGAAGGTTGTCAGGACAGGAGAGAGAGAGACATGATTGAAGTCCCCACTGATCAGTATGAGGGCGCTGGGGTGTCGGGTTTGGAGTCCCGCGATCACAGCGTGGATGAGCGTCGACGCTACAGCTGACGGCGGAATGTAAACAACCACAGCGATGGTGTGTGAAAACTCATGATAATGTCTGGACGTAATCCCACGCTAAAAGTTCCACATGAGGGGTGCAGATAGTCTCATGCACAGTCCCATGTCCGGGACAACAGCACTTAGAGTTGACATAGACAGGAAGTCCTCCTCCTGCGCCTCTTACCGCTCTGTGTCCCCGGTCCGCTCTGACCAGCGTGAAGCCGGTCAGGTCGACCACACTGTCTGGCGTTGTCCCCTGTAGCCATGTCTCTGTGAAGATGAGCAGGCTGCTCTCCTGTAGATCCGCTGGCTGTTCACTACGCCCGTTAGTTAAATCGGTTTTGTTGGCGAGTGACCTCACGTTCCCCATAGTGATCGATGGGAGAAAAGGTTTAAATCTCCTGTCCCTCTCGATCCTCTCTCTGACTTTGGAGCCGGCTTTCTTCCCTCTGCGCGTAGCCCTCCAGATGTCCTCAGGTATGCGTGCAGAGGGCAACCGGCTCTATTACGCTGCTGCAGGAGTTCCTCACGTGTGTACGTGAGCATTGTAAACAAAGAAAAGTTCCACTAAGATAAGCGAAACTTCACCAGAAGTACCACAACTACAACGTTGCGGAATTAAGATCAGCTGAGTAGCGAAAATAAATAAAAATAATAAACACTAAAGGGGCAAAAAATGCACGCCAAGTTGGGTAGGAGCTGCTGCAACAGGCTGCCGTCTGCCAGCGCCCGGAAGTTAAAGAGGAAGTTACTCTCAACATTTCAACTTTTTTTCCTCGACACTTTCACGTGTTTGTCGACATTTTGTCCTTCACCAAGTACTTTTTATTGAACTTTATTCTTCAAATTTTTACTTCATTCTCAAAACTTTGACTTAGTGTCAACTTCCCCAAAAATATTTTCTCCATCTAACATGGCCCCATACTCTTCCATAAACAGCAGATATATTTGCTGTTTATAATAGATTTAATTAGATTAGATTGGACACACTTTATTAATCCCTTTGGGAAACTCCCTCAGGGAAACAAGGATTCAAATCACATACAGTCCAGGCCAAAAGTTTGGACACACCTCATTCAATGTGTTTTCTTTATTTTTATCACTAATTCCACTGTAGATTCTCACTGAAGTAATGATGGCCTCTTGTTTCTCTTAACTTAGCTGATTGGTTCTTGCCATAATATTAATTCTAACAGTTGTCTAATAGGGCTGTGGGCTGTGCATCAGCCTGACTTCTGAACAACACAAATGATGGTCCAACCCCATTAATAAGGCAAGAAATTCCAAGTGAATGAATAAATGAATTGAAATAAATAAAGTAATAAAAAATTAATTACTAAAATTTAATTAATAAAGAAAATAAATAGATCCATAAAAATCATGGTCCTGTCTTAAATCTATCACATTTATCTCAGCACAGATTTTAAACGTGGTATCTGACCTCAGAGTTTCCAGTCTACACCCCGGCTCCTTCAGAAAACCACACAGCAGCTTCACTCCTGAATCCTGCAGGTTGTTGTAACTCAGGTCCAGCTCTCTCAGGTGGGAGGGGTTGGACTTCAGAGCAGAGGCCAGGTGATCACAGCTGATCTCCGTCAAACTGCAGCCCATCAATCTGAGCAGGGACCAAATAATACAGCTTTAGAAAACAATGTCTCCTCACTGACAGTCTAACACAGGGGGGCAACTGGTGGCCCAGGGGCCATCTGTGGCCTTCGCCCTGACCCAATGAGGCCCACCAGTCCCCCTCCCCCCCCCCAAAAAAAACAAAACAAAACAAAAACAAAGTGGAAAACAAAACAACAGTTGCCAAATTTGATTCATCATGAGTAACCAGTACCACGTCATGATCAAATAATTTCTTTAGCCTTAATTGCTGTTACGTGCTTTGTATTTAACAAGTAATTAAAGTTCTTACTTTGCTAAGATTGTATCTCTAAAAATATTTTATGAGGTATTAAAATATAATTTATAGTAATGGTAAAAAAAACATTTGGAAACAATGGTAATGGGAACATATATGTGCTTTAAAAACAGGTAAACATTCATTCTTTTATTGCATTTAAAAGAAGCTTGAATTAGTTTTAGTTATGTATCATGCTCATTAGATCATGAATTTGTAATTGTGTTTGAGTTAAAATATATAAGTTTAGGAAAAATTCTCTGTTAAGATTTATTGTTGCTGTTGTTGATGGAAATAATTTTCTTTGTTTAAAGTGCCAACAATACGTAACTGTGTGGCCCTCGGGCACTGAAATATAAATGAATGTGGCCCTTTTCTTTTGCACACTCCTGGTCTAACCTGTCTGATTTGTTCATTTGGCACCTAGTGGAATTACAGATGTGTACTGTATATAAAACATTACATAAGATTAGATTAGATTAGATAGAACTTTATGAATCATTCTTTCTGTTTGTGACTGTTTTAATTGATGACTTTCATTGTTTTCCTCACTTATTCATACTGTATTGAGTCTGTGTGACTGTTTGTTGAAACTGTGTTTTGCTGCCATTCTTGGTCAGGACTTCCTTGGAAAAGAGATCTGCTGATCTCAATGGGACTAACCTGGTTGATTAAAGTTCAATAAAATAAAATAAAATAAAAATAATCCTTAGGAAACTCCTACAGAAAATAGGAATCCAATAGCAGTGAACAAAAAAATTAGAAAAAATAAATACAAAATATAGATATAAAAAATAAAAATAATCCAAAAAATTAAAGAATGAATTCATGAATTAAAAAAATACATAAAAAAATAAAATAAAATAATAAACTAAAACTCATTGTAATGGCTTACATATATCACATTTATCTCAGCACAGATTTTAAACGTGGTATCTGACCTCAGAGTTTCCAGTCTACACCCGGCTCCTTCAGAAAACCAGACAGCAGCTTCACTCCTGAATCCTGCAGGTTGTTGTAACTCAGGTCCAGCTCTCTCAGGTGGGAGGGGTTGGACTTCAGAGCAGAGGCCAGGTGATCACAGCTGATCTCTGTCAAACTGCAGGAGGCCAATCTGAGCAGGGACCAAATAATACAGCTTTAGAAAACAATGTCTCCTCACTGACAGTCTAACACAGGTCTGGGCAACTGACAGCCCAGGGGCCATATGTGGCCTTTCCCCACTGAATCACGACCCACCAGTCCCCCAAAAAAAAAAAAAAAAAATAGAATAAGATAAAATGACATAAATCAAACTGGAAAACAAAACAACAGTTTCTGAATTTGATTCATCATGAGTAACCAGTATGTCATGCATAAATTCAGATAGGTGATAAATATTTTCTCTAACCTTAGATTGCTGCTATGTGCTTTGTTTTTACAAGTAATTATAGTTCTTACTATGCTATGATTGTATCTCTTAAAATATTTATGAAGTATTGAAAAATAAATTACAGTATTGGTAAAAAAAAAACATATTTGGAAACAATGGTGATGTACGGAAGCCCTAAAGGGTCACGTTTTTTCACATTTTTTTAGCACCGTTTTCTCGTGATAACGACAAAATTTCAGTCATTTTCCCGAGATCTCAAATTATTTATGTCGTTATCTCGGGATAATGAAGCTTGTTTTCTCGAGATCTCGACATAAATAAGTCGTTACCACGGGATAACGACATAAATAAGTCGAGATCTCGACATAAATAAGTCGAGATCTCGAGAAAACGACTGAAATTAAGTCGTTATCACCAGAAAACACTGCTAACAAAACATGGAAAAACCATGGCCTTTTAGGGCTTCTGTAGTGATGGGAGCATATATTTGCTTTAAAAACGGGTAAACATTCATTCTTTTATTGCATTAAAAAGAAGCATGAATTAGTTTGAGTTATGTGTCATGCTCATTAGATCATGAATTTTTAATTGTGTTTGAGTTAGAATATAGAAGTGCTGGTATAATCCTTTGTTAAGCTTTATCGCTGATGTTTTTTGTTTATTTATATTTTTTATTGAAAGTGCCAACAATATGTAACAGTGCGGCCCTCGGGCACTGAAATATAAATGAATGTTATTTCAGTCACCATGTGGGCTTTTCTTTCTTTAACAGAAGGGTACCAACATTTTAGTCTGCGTGTGAACATACCGTGCAGCAGACTGGTTTCAAGCAGGAGTAGTCAATAACCCCATTCACCTGCTGTTTCAAGCTGTAATGTTCCCTATGGTCACACGTGGCCTCACACAACTCCATCATATCAAATTCATCTCAGCACAGAGGGAAAGAAATGGTGTCTGACCTCAGAGTCTCCAGTTTACAGTCTGGACTCTTCAGAAAGCCACACAGCAGCTCCACTCCTGAATCCTGCAGCCTGAAGTTTCTACTCAGGTCCAGCTGTCTCAGATGGGAGGGGTTGGACTTCAGCGCTGAGGCTAAAGAAGAACAGCTGATGTCTGACAAATCGCAGGAGCTCAAACTGAAAATGAACACAGAGAAATATTTACTGCAGTGATCCTCTGAGGGGACATTCGACCTGGAGATGAGACTTTTCTCTTAGGGGTGTGTACTGTGTGTAGTTACATTGCTGCTGTTGTGGACATATGGAGCTTAAATAACTACAGTTACAAATATTCTGACATTCCTCTAGCCCAGGGGTGGGCAACTGGTGCCCCAGGGGCCACATGCGGCCGTTCATCTCACTCCATGTGGCCCACCAATCATTTCCAGAAAAAAAACAAGAAAAAAATGGATTTCTGAATAAAACATAACATCAACTGCTGCATATGATTTATCATGAGTAAGCAGTACTGCATAATGCACAGATTATGGAGGTGATAAAATATTTCTACCAACCTTAGATTGCTGGGACATTTTTTTTATTTTACAAGTCACTAAAGAACTTTGTTTTATTGTTGTCTTTAAATATATTTTACTAGGCCTTAAAATATAATGTATAGCATAAGTAAAAACTATATTTGGAAACAATGATGAAGGTAATATATTTGTGCTTTAAAATCTGAGAAACATTTCTGATTTTATTGAATTAAAAAGAAGCTTACATTGGATTTACTTTGCTGTCAGACTCACTAAATTGTTACTTTTTATTTGTGCTTGAGTTAAAATATAATAATGTTGGTATAATTATTTTTTGAAGCTTTATATTTGATATTTTTTGCTTATTTATATATTTTTTCCAACAATTTGTAACAATGCAGCCCTCATATACTAAAAAAATGGATGCGGCCCTCCTGATAGTCAAAGTTGCCCACCCCTGCTCTAGCTCATTCCTTTATCATTACAGTTCCTGAATTTAACTTTAATCCAACCCTCAAGTATCAACACAAAGAAATGTGAATTTTCCTCATTATGGACAAACCCCAGCCTCAGTCAATGAGCAGAGACCAACAAACCAGAACACAGTTTATGAACTCACTTCAGAGACTCCAGTCTACAGTGTGGACTCTCCAGTCCACCACAAAACGCTTCATTCCTGAATCCTTGGGGACGATCGAAGCTTAGATCCAGCTCTCTCAGATGGGAGGGTTGGACTTCAGAGCCGAGGCCAAAATCTTAAAGTGAGTGTATGACAGTCCCTGTCAGAAAGTCTGTGATGACAAAAACATCATGGAATTACTGCCATGTGGACCATCCTGATGATATGAAAGACAATTTACCCACTTAAAAATGGGATTTAGGGAACTAAAAAGAAAAAAACTTAGTCATGATTATGAGATAATCAGTCATAATAATCAGATAAAAAGTCACAATTATGAGGAAAAGAGTTGTAATTATGAGATTAATTATGACAAAACAGGCAAAATTCTGAGATAAAAGTCTAAATCATGAGACACCATTAGGTGCATGTGGACCACGCCCATAGACTTCTCCCTAGCCACATGCCTTTGATTTTGTGTCTCATAATTATGACTCTTTTTTTCCCCTAAATTAATTTCTTTTTAAGTGGACGAAACGCGCCTCCATATGTTGATGCTTCAGTTCACATCAGGGATCATTTCTTTCTTTTTGTGTCCGATGATATTTTACAAATCTTCTTTTGCCACTTCATGAACACTGACCGTAGGCTACACATTTTTATTTAACATCACAAAAGATATGCTGGAATGGAAAATTTGACTACAGCAAAAAATCATCTTTGCCACAGGCTGAACAATTTAGAGGGAATGTAGAGGAACAAAGCTGAGGCACCATAGTCTGAAAGTCCTTCAAGAGAAGCACAACTAACTTTTAATGGAATCAGATCTGGACTTACCGAGCTTTTCTGCAGTTCCTCACCACTGGAAACAGTC
Organism: Scarus forsteni; assembly: GCA_036419115.1. NCBI lineage: Eukaryota > Metazoa > Chordata > Actinopteri > Labriformes > Labridae > Scarus > Scarus forsteni. Next base: position 2,673 of record JAZDUH010000100.1, on the reverse strand, counting down.
TGAGTCTTCCTTCAGAGGAGGCCTTGTACTTCTTTAAGTCCAGTTCATCCACAACCTCCTCTGACATCTGCAGCATGTAGGCCAGAGCAGAGCAGTCAAAGTCAGAGAGATACTTCTCTGATCTGTTGTCTGATTTCAGGAGCTCTTGGATCTCCTGATGTACGGAGTGGTCGTTCATTTCTGTCAGACAGTGTAAAGTGTTGATGCATCTGTCAGGAGAGACATTGCCCCTTGTCATCTCTTTTAGGGACTGAATGACTCTTTGAATGATATCTGGACTGTTGTCTGTTTGGCCCAGAAGTCCTTGTAGGAGTCTTTGGTTAGACTTCAGTGAAAGGCCATGAAGAAAGCGGACAAACAGGTCCAAGTGACCGTTCTTACTGAGAAGAGATTTCTCCAGGGCACTCCTGAGGAAGACTTCCAAAGATGCACCACTCCAACTGTCATTTTCGTTGTGCAAAGAAATGTCTCTAAAAAATACCTGCCTTGAATTCCCCTGTCTTTGCAGGAAAGCTTGGAGTATTTCTGTGTTTTTGTTTGTGAAGCAGTGGAACATGTAGACTGCAGCCAGGAACTCCTGAACACTCAGGTGAATGAAGCAGTAGACTGTCCTCTCAAAGATCACGCTCTCTCTTTTGAAGATCTCAGTACAAACTCCTGAGTGCACCAAAGCTTCAGTGACATCCAGACCACACCGCTCCAGATCTTCTTGGTAGAACATGATGCTTGCTTTATCCAGATGTTCAAACGCCAGCCGCCCAAGCTTCAGGAGAACTTCCCTATCAGAGTCCATCAGCTCCAAAGACCTCATGTCCTGACCCTCCTTGTACTTGTGCTTCCTCCTCTTCATCTGAACCAGCAGGAAGTGTGAGTACATGTCGGTCAACGTCTTTGGCAGCTCCCGTCTTTGTTCTGCACTCATCATGTGCTCCAGAACTGCAGCTGTGATCCAGCAGAAGACCGGGATAAGACACATGATGTGGAGGCTCCTGGATGACTTGATGTGTGAGATGATCCTGCTGGACAGATCTCCATCTCCAAACCTCCTCCTGAAGTACTCCTCCTTCTGGGCGTCAGTGAAGCCTCGAACTTCTGCAATCCTGTCAACACATGATGGAGGGATCTGATTGGCTGCTGCGGGGCGGGACGTGATCCAGATGAGAGCAGATGGGAGCAGATTCCCCTTGATGAGATTCACCAGCAGGGTGTTCAGCTGAGATTTCTGTGTGACATCGGACACGGCCTCAGAAGAACGAAAATCCAAGGACAGCCTGCTTTCATCCAAGCCGTCTAAGATGAACAAAAGCTTACAGAGAGCAAGAGTCTCCACGGTTAGCCCCTTTAAAGTTGGATGGAAAACCCAGAGAAGATTAAGAAGACTGTAACTCTCATTTCTGATCAAGTTCAACTCCCTGAACGAAAGCAGAACCACCAGCTTGATGTCTTGGTTCTGCTGACCTTCTGCCCAGTCCAGAGTGAACTTCTGCACTGAGAACGTTTTTCCAGCACCAGCAACGCCGTTGGTCATAACCACTCTGATGGGTTTCTGTTGGCCGGGGAAGGCTTCAAAGAGTTCATGGGGCTTGATTGGAGTCTCATCGATAACTTTCTTGTTTGCTTTTTCAAGCTGCTGAACTTCATGTTGAGTGTTCACCTCTTCGCTCTGCCCCTCTATGATGTAGAGCTCAGTGTAGATTCTGTTGAGGAGGGCTCTGCTTCTTTCTTCGCCCGATCCTTCAGTCACACATTCACATCTCTTCTTCAGACTGGTCTTATGTGCATCCACAACCTCCTGCAGGCCTCCTTTAGACAACAACAGAGACAAAAATAGCATCATGACCATTGTTTTACTGTTTGTAAGAATCAAGAAAGAACACACCTTTCCCCTCTCCATTTCTAGCCCATTTCATAACATGCTCATGTTTCCATTTTTGCAGAAGGATTTTACAAATCTGAAGAGAATTTTATCTGTTAGAGGGCCCAAACAGGAAGATAAAAAACTCAACTCAATTCAACTTTATTTATAAAGCACTTTAAAAACAACCACAGTTGAAACAAAATGCTGTAAACAAATAGAACGGATAAAATAAAGAAGATATAAATACTAAAACAATTGTTTCAATGTTTTTATAAACCCAATTTAAAAACAGTAGAAACAATAAGTAAAAGCAAACCATAAAGCAGGAGCCGAGTCTCATGCAGGGTCAAAAGCCAAGGAATTAAAATGGGTTTTAAAAAAGGCATTGAACTGTTTTAATTGTACGTTATGTGGTGTGCTCCGATAATCTCAACAATCATAACCATTCTGTCCCACCACCGATCTAGAATCTAGTCCTCCAAGACAGAAATCTGATCAAACGTGATCAAACAAAATGAAGAAGAAGAAACATAGCATCAACTGGAAAACACAACATGGAAGAGAGCAGAGAAGAGGGGATGATGGGGGTCTATGGACTACTTTTGTTTTGACAGAATAATCCTGGACGAACAAAAAGAAACGACTGTGGAAAAAAGACGGTGTGAACATGTGAGTCGTTCCTCCATTCTGAGCTCTACCCGACTTTTTGTTTCAGGTCAACCATGTTTGTTTTTATTTTACACCTGCTTCCTTGTTCCTCAGTCTGCTCGTTTCTCTGGCTACATTCACATCACAATTCATGGAGTCATGACTCT